>CM053032.1:124265989-124865989 GCA_028564925.1 Lithobates sylvaticus | reverse complement strand
TCCTGCAGATGGCTGGATTAGATGACACCAGGGCAGAAGGGTAGATACAGGTGCAGGTTGTATACTGTGCTGTGCTAGACTCACACAACACACACACACTAACTCCTGCAGATGACTGGATTAATGGAGAACTGCACAAAATGGTAGATACAGGTGCAGGTTTATACTGTGCTGTGCTGGACTCACACAGCACACACACTAACTCCTGCAGATGGCTGTATTTATAGAGAACAGCACTTTCCCCACACGCAAATTCCGGAGAAGAACACACTATCCCTGTCTATTATTCCTCTTTCCCTGCACTTTCCCCACACGGAAATGAATGATCAATAGTTCACACTGTTCCTGCCTATCAATCCTCTTTCCCTGAACGCCGGAACACACTACACAAGGCCGCCGGCGCGGCGGCCTTATATAGTGTGGGGCGTTTACTAAACCCCCTGAGCTATAATTGGCCACAGGCATCCTGCCTGTGGCCAATTATTACTCTCCTTGCTGCTGGCGCTATGATTGGCCAAGCATGCGGGGTCACAGTGCATGCTTGGCCAATCATCAGCCAGCAATGCACTGCGACTGGTGCAGTGCATTGTGGGCCGTTCGCATCACACAAATTTGATGCAAACGGTCCGCAGAGTTCTGGACTCGACGAGCGGACGAGCGGCCGATGTTCGATTCGAACATGGGTTCGAATCGAACACGGGGCCCATCCCTACTGGTGACCCCACAATAGGGATAAAACTTTTTCGCAAAAGGGAGTTTAACAAGACTCGTGGCCACTCATTAAAATTAGAAGAAAAGAGGTTTAACCTTAAACTACGTAGAGGGATCTTTACTGTAAGAGCGGCAAGGATGTGGAATTCCCTACAACAGGCGGTGGTCTCAGCGAGGGGCATTGATAGTTTCAAGAAAACACCTGAATGACTGCAACATACAGGGATATACAATGTAATACTGACATATAATCACTAGGGATGAGCCAAACACCCCCGGGTTCGGTTCGCACCAGAACCTTCGAACGGACCGAAAGTTTGCGCGAATTTTCGAACCCTATACGTTATAATGGACGCGAACGTTCGAAATCAAAAGTGCTAATTACAACGGCCAATATGCATGTTAATGTCATAAAACAGGTTTGGGGACCCGGGTCCTGCCCCAGGGGACATATATTAATGCAAAAAGAACTTTTAAAAACTAACGTTTTTTCGGGAGCAGTCATTTTAATGATGCATAAAGTGAAAAAAAAAAAGTGAAATTTTCCTTTAAATATGGTACCTGGGGGGTGTCTAAAGTATGCCTGTGAAGTGGCATGTGTTTCCCGTGTTTAGAACTGTCCTTGCACAAAATGACATTTGTAAAGGAAAAAAAGAAGCCATTTAAAACCACTTGCGGCTTTAGGTTTGTTCTTAAGTAGAATCTGAACAGGTACATTATGAAGTGTAGCTCCATCCCAAAAAAATCTATTTTTAAGCTTTTTGGAGAACATAGGGAGGGGTTATCACCCCTGTAACATTTGCTGTCTTTGCACATCTGTTCAGAACATGTCACCTCACTTTCCGTCCCAATGACAAATGTTTTTGGAAAAAGTGGGGTTTTAATTGAAACAAGGATTGGTGATAAAGTATCAGTAGAGAGGAGATACCTTTTTCCCAAATTAAATCTAACAGGATAGAATTTCCCTTCCTAGGGGTAGATTTCCTCTCACTTCCTGTCGTTTGTAAGTTGGATGTTTGAAAGTAGGGGCCTGGCGTATATACTCTGCAGAAATTTGCCCTATTAGATGTTGGTGTAGCCACAAGACTGGTGGGCACAGGAATGGGCCCTGCTGTGAGTTAATAGATCAAGATTTGTAATTGCATGCACCTGTTGAACAGGGCAGAAAAATTGGGGGTGGTGGTGGTGGTGGACGGTGTTGCCACAAGTCTGTAAGCTCTCACAGTTACTCTTGGTGGGCGCAGGAATGGGCCCTGCTGTGAGTTATTAGATCAAGATTTGTAATTGCAAGCACCTGATCAACAGGGCAGAAAAATTGGGCCTTTGGCGGTGGTGGTGGACGGTGTTGCCACAAGACTGTAGGCCCTCATAGTTACTCTTGGTGGGCGCAGGAATGGGCCCTGCTGTGAGTTATTAGATCAAGATTTGTAATTGCAAGCACCTGATGAACAGGGCAGAAAAATTGGGCCTTTGGCGGTGGTGGTGGACGGTGTTGCCACAAGACTGTAGGCCCTCATAGTTACTCTTGGTGGGAGCAGGAATGGGCCCTGCTGTGAACTATTAGATCAAGATTTGTAATTACCCGCCCCTGTTAAACAGGGGCTGTAAAATTGTGCCTTAGGCACTGGTGCCACAACACTGCAACCCCTCACAGATACTGTACTTGGAGCACAGCAGTCACACGTGTTGCGAAGCATTTTTTTAAAAAATTGTAATTACCCGCCCCTGTTAAACAGGGGCTGAAAAATTGTGCCTTAGGCACTGGTGCTGGTGCCACAACACTGCAACCCCTCACAGATACTGTACTTGGAGCACAGCAGTCACACGTGTTGCGAAGCATTTTTTTAAAAAATTGTAAGTACACGCCCCTGTTAAACAGGGGCTGAAAAATTGTGCCTTAGGCACTGGTGTGGTGGCATGGATCATTGAGGAGGAGGAAGAGGATAGTCAGTGAACATAAGAGGACAGTCACTCAGCATCAGCATAGGCAGTCTTGAAGGGATGTGACATTATAAATTATTCGGTTATATCCGCCTCAGGTGCCTGGTAGCTGGTGGTGATCCAAGACTGATTCATTTTGATGAAAGTCAGTCGATCAACCGAGGCGGTGGACAGGCGCACCCTATGATCAGTGACAAATCCTCCAGCAGCACTGAATGTGCGTTCGGAAAGAACGCTGGAGGCAGGACAGGCCAGTAGCTCAATTGCATACTGTGCAAGCTCTGGCCAGTGATCCATCCTCAGGACCCAGTAAGCCAGAGGATTTTCGGTGGGAAAGGTGTCCAAGTCTGACCTTGCCCCAAGGTATTCCTGCACCATGTATATCAGACGCTGGCGATGGTTGCTGGAACCGATCATACCTTGGGGCTGCGGACTAAAAAATTGTCTGAACGCATCGGTCAGACGTCCACCTTCCCCACCGCTCCTTCTGCTACTGACCGAAGCCTCAGCAACTCGTCGCCCAGGACCAGGAGTTTGTAACCTCCCAGTTTCTGGGAACGCGTTGCACAGACCTTTCTGCAAGGCCTCCCTGAGATGTCTCATCCTCTGCTCCCTCTGCGACGGCAAGATAAGGTCCGCAACCTTACCCTTGTACCGCGGATCAAGGAGAGTGGCCAGCCAGTAATGGTCCCTCTCCTTGATCCGAAGAACACGAGGATCCTTCCGCAGGCTTTGCAGGATCAGGGAGGCCATGCAGCGTAGGTTAGCTGAGGCATTCGGTCCGGAGTCTTCTGGGTCACTGAGGATGACATGATCGCCAGCCACCTCCTCCCAGCCACGTACAAGTCCACTGGTTTGTTGGGACTGTACATCATCCCTAAAAGACTGCTGCTGCTGATGCTGAGTGCCAGGCTCCACCTCCATGCTCACACAATCCTCCTCCTCCTCCTCCTCCTCATCCTCTTCCTGTGTGATGGGTGGGACAGAAGGAACACTGTCCGGATAAAGGGGGCCTTGAGAGGCAAGGAAGTCCTCCTCTTCCTGCCTCTGTTCTGCCTCAAGTGCCCTGTCCATTATCCCACGCAGCGTATGCTCCAACAGGTGGACAAGAGGGACAGTGTCACTGATGCATGCACTGTCACTGCTCACCATCCTCGTGGCCTCCTCAAATGGTGAGAGGACAGTGCATGCATCCCTGATCATGCTCCACTGACGTGGGGAAAAAAAACCAAGCTCCCCTGACCCTGTCCTGGTGCCGTAGTCGCAAAGGTACTCATTGATGGCCCTCTGCTGCGTGTGCAGTCGCTGCAGCATGGCCAACGTTGAGTTCCACCTGGTGGGCATGTCACATATTAGGCGGTTCTTGGGCAGGTTCAGCTCCTTTTGCAGCTCAGTCAGCCGAGCACTGGCATTATAAGATCGGCGGAAATGCACACAGACTTTCCTGGCCTGCCTCAGGACATCCTGTAAGCCTGGGAACCTGCCCAAGAACCGCTGCACCAGCAGGTTGAGGACGTGAGCCATGCAGGGCACATGGGTGAGCTGCCCCTGTCGCAGGGCGGAGAGGAGGTTGGTGCCATTGTCAGAAACGACCATTCCTGGCTTAAGCTGACGTGGCGTCAACCACCTCTCGGCCTGCCCCTGCAGAGCTGCCAGAACCTCTGGCCCAGTGTGGCTCCTGTCCCCCAAACACACCAGTGCAAGCACGGCATGGCATCTTTTTGCCTGCGTACTTGCGTAGCCCCTTGTACGCCTACGGAGCACCGCTGGTTCCAAGGACAGAGCACTGGAGGAAGAAGAAGAGGAGGGGGTGGAGGAGAGAGGTGTGTCACAACCAGTAGCAGTAGTAGCGTTTTGGAGGCGTGGTGGCGGAACAACCTCCAACACTACTGCACCTTGTCCTGCATCCCTCCCAGCTGCCAATAGAGTGACCCAATGGGCCGTGAAAGAAAGGTACCGTCCCTGTCCATGCCTGCTGGACCATGAGTCAGCGGTAATATGCACCTTACCGCTGACCGCCCTGTCCAGCGAGGCATGGACATTGCCTTCCACATGCCGGTAGAGAGACGGAATCGCCTTCCATGAGAAAAAGTGGCGTTTGGGAACCTGCCACTGAGGAACCGCACATTGAACAAACTCACGGAAGGGGGCCGAGTCTACCAACTGAAAAGGCAGCAGTTGAAGTGCTAGCAATTTAGCCAAGCTAGCATTCAACCGCTGGGCATGTGGATGGCTGGGAGTGTACTTCTTTCTACGGTCCAGCAGCTGGGGCAGGGAAATTTGCCTGCTGCAATCGGACGTCGGTGTACTGCAAGTACTTGGTTGTGACACACCTAATTCTACACCTTCAGTCCTCTCAGAGCAGCTTTCAGAGAGGACTGAAGGTGTAGTGGGGATGGAGATCCCAGCTGATGAGGAGCAAGGAGAGGTCCGCTTAGTTCTTTGGTGTGGGTCTTTTATGTGTGCCTGCCAACGAGCTGCATGGCAGGTCGACATATGTCTGGTCATGCTTGTGGTGCCCAAGCGGCTGATGTTTTGGCCACGCGAGATACGCTTGAGACAAATATTGCAAATAGCAGTGGTGCGATCTGATGCACTCGTCTCAAAAAAGGCCCACACCAAAGAACTTTTCTGATAACGTGCAGAGGCAGCGCCCTGCACAGGCGGAGCTCTGCGGTGTTGTACAGTTGCTGTGCTGGCCTCTACCTGGCCTCCAGGGGGCATCCTGCCTCGTTGGACATGTGACGCCGCATCCTCCTCCTCCTCGTCCTCCTCCTCATCCTCTCTCCCTTCAGGCACCCACGTGGAGTCAGTGACCTCATCATCCCCTCCCTCTTCACCACTAGAGCAAACCTGGCAGTAAGCTGCAGCTGGTGGAACAGTACTGCCAGATTCCTCAAGCTGGGTATCATCATCCGAGCCTTCGAATCGTTGGGCATCCTCCTGGAGCATGTACCCAACACTGTGCTCAAAGAGTTCGGGGGACTCCTCAGGAGGACATGGTGGGTCTAGGGAAGGGGTGGCTGATGATGCCATTGAGTACGCGTTGGCAGCTGCTCTGCCAGTACCCTGAGCCTGGGTGAGAGAGGATGAGGAGGATGAGGAGGGCTTGGTCATCCATTCTACCAAGCCTTCAGCATGATGCGGCTCCACATGTCCAGCTGCCGAAAACAAAGACGCGCGTGTCCCATGGCCACGTGCTGATGACGATGCACGACCACGTCCACGGCCACGGCCACGTCCACTAGAAACAGAGCCTGCCTGCCCTGTGTTCTTGGCTCTGCACGCTCTGCCTCCCCTTGGCGGTCTTCCAGCCATTGTAGTCGGTAGTCCTGTGGGTGCTTCTGAGAAGAAAATATAGGAGCTCTGTGTGATGCCACTAACACACTAGAAGTCCTATGGGTGCTTCTGCAAAGAAAATAGAGGAGCTCTGTGTGATGCCACTAACACACTAGAAGTCCTGTGGGTGCTGCTGAGAAGAAAATATAGGAGCTCTGTGTGATGCCACTAACACACTAGAAGTCCTATGGGTGCTTCTGCAAAGAAAATAGAGGAGCTCTGTGTGATGCCACTAACACACTAGAAGTCCTGTGGGTGCTGCTGAGAAGAAAATATAGGAGCTCTGTGTGATGCCACTAACACACTAGAAGTCCTATGGGTGCTTCTGCAAAGAAAATAGAGGAGCTCTGTGTGATGCCACTAACACACTAGAAGTCCTGTGGGTGCTGCTGAGAAGAAAATATAGGAGCTCTGTGTGATGCCACTAACACACTAGAAGTCCTATGGGTGCTTCTGCAAAGAAAATAGAGGAGCTCTGTGTGATGCCACTAACACACTAGAAGTCCTGTGGGTGCTGCTGAGAAGAAAATATAGGAGCTCTGTGTGATGCCACTAACACACTAGAAGTCCTATGGGTGCTTCTGCAAAGAAAATAGAGGAGCTCTGTGTGATGCCACTAACACACTAGAAGTCCTGTGGGTGCTGCTGAGAAGAAAATATAGGAGCTCTGTGTGATGCCACTAACACACTAGAAGTCCTATGGGTGCTTCTGCAAAGAAAATAGAGGAGCTCTGTGTGATGCCACTAACACACTAGAAGTCCTGTGGGTGCTGCTGAGAAGAAAATATAGGAGCTCTGTGTGATGCCACTAACACACTAGAAGTCCTATGGGTGCTTCTGCAAAGAAAATAGAGGAGCTCTGTGTGATGCCACTAACACACTAGAAGTCCTGTGGGTGCTGCTGAGAAGAAAATATAGGAGCTCTGTGTGATGCCACTAACACACTAGAAGTCCTATGGGTGCTTCTGCAAAGAAAATAGAGGAGCTCTGTGTGATGCCACTAACACACTAGAAGTCCTGTGGGTGCTGCTGAGAAGAAAATATAGGAGCTCTGTGTGATGCCACTAACACACTAGAAGTCCTATGGGTGCTTCTGCAAAGAGAATAGAGGAGCTCTGTGTGATGCCACTAACACACTACAAGTCCTGTGGGTGCTGCTGAGAAGAAAATATAGGAGCTCTGTGTGATGCCACTAACACACTAGAAGTCCTATGGGTGCTTCTGCAAAGAAAATAGAGGATCTCTGTGTGATGGGACTAACACACTACAAGTCCTATGGGTGCTTCTGGGAAGAAAATATAGGTCTGTGTGATGGGACTAACACACTTCAAGTCCTATAGGTGCTTCTGGGAACAAAATATAGGATCTCTGTGTGATGGGACTAACACACTTCAAGTCCTATAGGTGCTTCTGGGAACAAAATATATGATCTCTGTGTGATGGGACTAACACACTTCAAGTCCTATGGGTGCTTCTGGGAAGAAAATATAGGTCTGTGTGATGGGACTAACACACTTCAAGTCCTATAGGTGCTTCTGGGAACAAAATATATGATCTCTGTGTGATGGGACTAACACACTTCAAGTCCTATAGGTGCTTCTGGGAAGAAAATATAGGTCTGTGTGATGGGACTAACACACTTCAAGTCCTATAGGTGCTTCTGGGAACAAAATATATGATCTCTGTGTGATGGGACTAACACACTTCAAGTCCTATAGGTGCTTCTGGGAAGAAAATATAGGTCTGTGTGATGGGACTAACACACTTCAAGTCCTATAGGTGCCTCTGGGAAGAAAATGTAGGTCTGTGTGATGGGACTAACACACTTCAAGTCCTATAGGTGCCTCTGGGAACAAAATATATGATCTCTGTGTGATGGGACTAACACACTTCAAGTCCTATAGGTGCTTCTGGGAAGAAAATATAGGTCTGTGTGATGGGACTAACACACTTCAAGTCCTATAGGTGCCTCTGGGAAGAAAATGTAGGTCTGTGTGATGGGACTAACACACTTCAAGTCCTATAGGTGCCTCTGGGAACAAAATATATGATCTCTGTGTGATGGGACTAACACACTTCAAGTCCTATAGGTGCTTCTGGGAAGAAAATGTAGGTCTGTGTGATGGGACTAACACACTTCAAGTCCTATAGGTGCCTCTGGGAACAAAATATATGATCTCTGTGTGAGGGGACTAACACACTTCAAGTCCTATAGGTGCTTCTGGGAAGAAAATATAGGTCTGTGTGATGGGACTAACACACTTCAAGTCCTATAGGTGCCTCTGGGAACAAAATATATGATCTCTGTGTGATGGGACTAACACACTTCAAGTCCTATAGGTGCTTCTGGGAAGAAAATGTAGGTCTGTGTGATGGGACTAACACACTTCAAGTCCTATAGGTGCTTCTGGGAACAAAATATAGGAGCTCTGTTTGCTGCCAGTGCCTGCCTGCCACGAACACACTACAAGTCCTATAGGTGCTTCTGGGAACAAAATATAGGAGCTCTGCCTGCCTGCCACGAACACACTACAAGTCCTATAGGTGCTTCTGGGAACAAAATATAGGAGCTCTGCCTGCCACGAACACACTACAAGTCCTATAGGTGCTTCTGGGAACAAAATATAGGAGCTCTGTTTGCTGCCACTGCCTGCCAGTGCCTGCCTGCCACGAACACACTACAAGCCCCTCTTTCTAAATCAATCTTTCTAAATGAATCTATCTAACTCAATCTCTCTAAGTAAATCTCTCTAACTAAATCTAGCAGAGTGACACAGACACTATCTACGCCGGAACAGCATGTGACCGGCGCCGACAGCGTGGCGGCCTTTTATAAGAGGGGGCGTGTACTAAAGCCCCTGAGCTGTAATTGGCTACAGGCGTCCTGCCTGTAGCCAATTATGGCTCTTCGAGTTTCCGGCGCTGTGATTGGCCAAGCATGCGGGGTCACAGTGCATGCTTGGCCAATCATCAGCCAGCAATGCACTGCGCCGGCCGCGCCGGCCGCAATGCATTGCGGGGCCGCTCGCATCACACGAACGTGATGCGAGCGGCCAAAATAGTTCTGGGCTTGCCGAGCGAGCGAACACCCGGTGCTCGATGCGAACATGGGTTCGCATCGAGCACCGGGCCCATCCCTAATAATCACACACATAGGTTGGACTTGATGGATTTGTGTCTTTTTTCAACCTCACCTACTATATAACTGTGTAACTATGTAGGTTCTCAATTTTTCGGTCGGAAAAAGTTTCGATCGGAAATTCTGATCGTCTGTACCAATTCCCAAAATTACTTTGCATGCTTGGAAACAATTCAACGCATGCTCGGAAGCATTGAACTTAATTTTCTCGGCTCATAGTAGTGTTGTACGGCACCATGTTCTTGACGCTCGAAAGTGAACTTGTGTGAAAGTGTGTATGCAAGCCAAGCTTGAGCGGAATTCCGTCGGAAAAAAACATCCAAGATTCCGATTGAAAATCTGCTCGTGTGTACGCGGCATTAGTGCAAAATGCCCAGTATAAGGCAGAACTCAGCATTGCTCAACTGCAGGAGACCAGATCTCACAGATCCACATCAACCAAGCACACTGCACGTTCTTCTAGATCCTCTCGCTCCAGAAGTTCAACATTAAGCGCCAAGCTAATAGAGGCCCGTGCAAGTCTGGAAGCAAATAAAGTGCAAAGCTCCTTTACCAGAAAGGAAGCAGAAGTAGAAACAAAAAAGGCAGCTCGCCATGCAAAGATGGTAGATCGCCAAGCAGAGATGGAAGCTCAGAGCAAAGCTTGCCAAGCAGAGATGGAAGCTCAGAGCAAAGCTCGCCAAGCAGAGCTGGATGCTCAAAGCAAAACTATTGAAGCAGAGATGGCAGCTCAACAAGCAGAGGCAGATTCCCAATTAAAGATTCTGCAAATGGAAAAGGAGGAAGCAGCTGCCCTAGCAAGGCTGAGAGTTCTTGAATAAGCGATGGGAGAAAGTGCTTACTCAGACTGGTCCATCCCAGCAGAACTGCAAGACCCAGTTGAACGCACCAGTGAATATGTACTAAAGCATAATGCTTGCAATGATACAGAGTTATCTCCTGTACGTCTTACTAACAACACTGTTCTAAATCTCAACACAAAGACCTCTCAGCTCCAAATGCCTGAGCCTCTTCAAGTCTACAACACAAGTGCATCTATGCAGCAAACCACATCACCTCTTGCTGACAACAAGGTGACTTCCAGTGACAAGCAGCAGCTCAAGCCACAGCCAGCACAAGCCTTAGGGACTACACCACAGTTAAACGCTCTTGCAATATCATTTCATCCTGGTAAACCTCACCCTACTTCACCAGAGAACTTTCACACCCAAAGGGTTCCACAAGTTACTTTGGCGCGAAGAGTGAGAGATCAGACTAATGACTTTGGCAGATATATGGTAAGCTGTGAGCTCATTAACACTACCCTCTCCAGGTTTGACGACTGTCCGGAGAGCTACAGGGCCTGGAGATCAACCTTCAAAGCTACCATTGCTGATCTCAACCTTACTACCAAGGAGGAACTTGATTTGCTCATAAAGTGGCTGGGGCCAGAATCTGCAGATCGTGTTAAAAGACTGAGAACAGTGCATGCTGACCACCCAGATGCAGGTCTTGTTGCTGCATGGGCAATACTTGAGCAAGTCTATGGTAGCTCTGAAGCCATAGAAAGCGTTCTATTCAAGAGACTGCAAAACTTCCCAAAAATAGGGAACAAAGACTATCGCAAGCTCCAAGATCTGCGTGATCTTCTCATGGAGCTGGAGTTGTCAAAGACAGACCCACGTCTACCTGGATTAAGCTTCCTGGACACTGCTCATGGTGCCAATCCAGTGGTGTCTAAACTGCCATACGGCCTGCAAGAGAAATGGGCACAACAAGGCTCAAGGTACAAAAGAGACTATAACGTATCTTTTCCTCCATTCGCATATTTTTGCAGGTTCACCAGTGATCAAGCCTGGATGAGAAACGATCCCAGCTTCAGCTTCAGTGAACCCAACTTGCTTGCTTCATCATCTTCATCAAGGTATGATAACATAGCAGCTAAACGTAGAGACTTTACTAGAGCAATATCTGCTAAAAGGACAGACATCTCACCACCCGTATCCTCTCCTGCTCACCATAACGATTCTGGTGACAGAGATAAAGACCCTAACCATCAGTGCCCTATTCACAAGAAGCCTCACCCCCTAAAGAAATGTCGTGGGCTTAGAGCAAAGACGTTACAAGAGCGCACGGAGATTCTTCAAAAACTTGGAATATGCTACAGGTGCTGTGCCTGTTATGGACATTTTGCTAAAGACTGTAAAGTTGTCATCAAGTGCACAGAATGCAGTAACGACAGACATGTTACAGCTATGCATTCAGGTCCACCCTCAGACAATTCACAGCAGCCTTCTACCTCCAGCCCTGTCTCAAGTCATGGCAGGGAGCAACAATGTCATGCTCCAGCCACAGCTAATGTTTCTTCTTCATGCACAGAAGTCTGTGGAGAAGGCTTAGATCACAAATGCTGTGGTAAGATATGCCTAGTCAAGATATAGGGTCAACCGGAGGAAGCTATTAGGATGTATGCCATAATAGATGAACAGAGCAACAGATCTCTGGTTATGCCTAAATACTTTGAGATCTTTGGTATAGAGGGACACGCATCACCGTATACTCTCAGAACCTGTTCTGGTCGTGAAGAGACCTTCGGTAGAAGGGCCGATGTGTTCATGGTCTCTCATATCATTAAGGGAGAGGGCATACCCCTACCAACATTAGTTGAGTGTGACCAGATACCAGAGGAAAGGGAAGAAATTCCTACTCCAGAGGCTGCATATCACCATCCTCACTTGAGGCTATGAGTAAGCACTAGTTGTGGTGCGAAACGCGTCAGCTCTGTACCCCCCTTTTTTGCCGTGTATGGATTGCAGTGTTTTTTGCTTTTAAATAAACTTTTTGGATTTTATTTTCTCGGTGTGCGGCTGTCCGGAGTTCTTCCTTTTTTGATTTCCAATCATTGTGCTATTAGCCAGCACCTGGGGCTCCCACACAGGAGCAGGAGCATTCGCTTGGGAAGGAGAGTCTTGGAGCGGTGGTTGTTTGTTTCTCACTTGAGGCACCTTGTTAATGAAATTCCTGCAATGGACATGAATGCTGAAATCTTGATCTTGCTAGGAAGAGACATTCTCAGAGTACACAAGTACGCAAGCAGTGCAATGGACCTGATGATGCCCCTTACGCACAAAAACTTGATCTAGGCTGGGTAATCGTGGGCTTGGACAGAAGGTGTATGTCATCCAAGATCCACTCCTTAAAAACTTACATGTTAGGATACGGACGTGCATCCCACTTCAAACTGTGCCCTCACCATTACGAAGTAAAAGAGAAGCCTCTTGACATCATCCAAGTACCTGATGTCACTCCTAACCTTTGTGATAACAACCTAGGTACCACAGTGTTTTGTACTACAAGCGATGACAACAAAATAGCCTGAGTTCATGTCAGGAAAGACATTCCAGCAAACAGAATGGCAGAAGAATACCTGTGCGCAGGGCTCCCATTAAAAGAACCGCCCGGCGCATGCGTGAATGACGGCACACGCACGGGGGTGTGCGGGCAAGAAGCGCTATTTAAAGGAGACAGTCACCTTGCTGTCCGGTCTACAGCATTTCCTGAGACCCTTGCTGCTACCTTTTACTTACCTGATTCTTGTTACCCGGGCTTGTTCTTGACCATTCCTGCTTGCTGCCAGTCTCCGATCCCGGCTTGTCCTGACGTTTCTTCTGCCTCTCCCTTGGTCCGTTTGCTGTCTGCCTGTTACCGACCTGGCTTGTACCACGACTTCTCTTTGGCTTCTGCTCTTGTACCTGATCTGCCCGCCAGTGTATGACCCCGCCTGCCTGCACCTGCTTGTGTCCTGAACTACAGAGCACCTCCCTGCTGCCTGTTGTCTTCAGCTTCCAGCCTGAACTGCAGAACACCTCCCTGCTGTCAGCTGTCTCCAGTTTCCAGTCTGCTCCGGCTTCCTGCTTGGCTGCTGCTCCAGTCTGCTACCAGTCTTCTCACAGTTCTTCGGAGGTCTGGACTAGCCCCTGCATCAGCTAACCAGTCAGGCACTTGTGCCCCTTTGCACTCCCGAGCCCCTGTCTGCTCTATCGGGGGTTCTCGAGATACTGGGCTCAACCATCAGGTACGTGACAGTTCATCAAAATAATGGACAAAGAATTCTTTCAGGGTGAGCCTAACAGCTGGGTTGCACCATTACCTCTTCGTGCTGCAAGGGTTAAACTCCCAACCAATCGTAAACAGGCTCTATCCAGATTCAACTCACTTTAACGAACACTAAAGAACAGGCCTGAAATGAAGGACTATTTCATCGCCTTTATGAAAAGGATCTTTGGCAATGATCACACGAACCAACTCCACTGCCAATAGACCAGCTTTCAAAGTGGGAGTCCTGGAAACAATCTCTACCTGCCTTAGATTAAATCCATATACCACGCTGCTACACTTCTGCCTCCCTTGCCACAAGTCAGAGGAAAGAGCTTCACATCTTCTCAGATGCATCTACTGAGGCCATAGCAGCTGTCGCTTGCCTCAAGGTAAGAGATTCTTCTAATCAAGCCCACATAGGGTTTCTGTTTGGGAAAGCTAAGTTAGCACCTAAGCCTGAACACACAATTCCCAGGCTTGAACTTTGTGGGACTGTGCTAGCTGTAGAAATAGCAGATTTCATACTGCGTGAGCTAGACATTCAGATAGATGACGTCAGATTCTACACAGACAGCAAAGTTGTCCTGGGCTACATATAAAACCAGACTAAACATTTCTATGTCTATGTCAGCAACGGTGTAGAGAGAATCAGGAAATCATATAAACCTGAACAATGGCATTATGTTCCACCTGAAATTAATCCTGCAGATCATGCCACCAGGCCAGTGTCTGCAAGTGTCTTTGCAAATTCTTGGTTAACAGGGCCTGAATTCCTGCTGGATCATGCAGAAGAAACCACAGCTGATGTCTTCAGTCTTCTTGTTCCAGTTTCCAAAGATCCAGAGACCCCAACTATCCTCACCCCAGCTACTCTTCTTACCCAGGAGCTTGGGTCTGTTCCTGTTCCACCTGGAAACTTTAAAGCAGGAAATCTGTGCTATGACCAGTGGAAGCAAGTACAACACCTCGCCAACTGTTTCTGGAATCGTTGGAAGATGGAGTATCTTTCTACTCTGCAAGGACGCAGGAAATGGCAACGGCTGAAGCCTAACATACAACTTGGAGATCTCGTTCTGCTTAAGGACCAGCAAGCCAAAAGAATCGAATGGCCCATGGGACTTATTGTAAAGAGCGTTCCTATCGCTGACGGTAAAGTACGTAAAGTGGAGTTGAAGGTTTCAAGATGAGGGACTGTAAAGGCTTTCATCAGACCTATCACAGAACTTATTCTGCTCTTACTCTTTGGAGAAGGAACTTGTTTGCCTACGCTGCTGGATCCTACCTGTGACTTCAAGAAGAAAGTGTCTTGAACTTTAGTTGACATAACTTGAAGCCTTGAATTAAGGGTTATTGTTATTGCATTATATGGATGTTCTTTTTATGTCTTTCAGGTCTTTAGGACATCTAGAAAATTACACTATTTGTTATTTGCAGTTGCATAGCTACCGTTCTGATGTATATAGTGACATTTGAGTGTTTCTCAACCTTTTTACCTTGGAGGAACCCCTGGCAAAAAGTTTGAGATCTCGAGGAACCCCTGAAATGTTCACATCTACAGCTCACAAAACATTGGTATGATCAGTGAGCTGTTGATAACAACAATTATTTGTAGAAATAGCATTAAATAAAAGAATAAATATTAAAATGTACCTATTTAATGTGAAACTTGTGTTTTCGTTTCCTGCATAGCTGATCCATTCAGATGGCATTACATGGGGCAGAGCATGGGACAGGGGACATTACATGGGACAGGGGACATTACATGGGGCAGAGCACATTACAGGGGACATTACATGGCACAGGGGACATTACCTGGGGTAGAGCACATGACAGGGGACATTACTTGGGGCAGAGCACATGACAGGGGACATTACTTGGGGCAGGGCACATGACAAGGGACATTACATGGGACAGGGCACATGACAGGGGACATGACATGGGACAGGGGACATGACAGTGCACATTACATGGGGCAGAGCACATGACAGTGCACATTACATGGGGTGGGGCACATTTCATGGGGCACATTACATGGGACATTATATGGGACAGGGGACATTACATGGGACAGGGGACATGACAGGGGACATGACAGGGGACATTACATGGGGCAGAGCACATTACATGGGACAGTGCACATTACATGGGACAGGGGACATGGCAGGGGACATGACATGGGACATTACATGGAACATTACATGGGACATGGGACAGGGGACATTACATGCGACAGGGGACATGACAGGGGACAGTGCATGGGACAGGGGACATTACATGGGGCATCACAAGGCCATTACGCAGATCGGGTCCTCCTCAGGAGCATCAAGCCCCTCTACAAGGAGCCCTGCTAAGTCAAGACCATGCATGGCTTCCCCAAACAGGCAGCAAAGTGATTCCAACATGGAGGTAAGCGGTCCCCACACTAACAATGCTGCTACCTCCTCCCTCACAACCGATCCGATTGCAGCCTTTCCAACATCAGACCAACCAATATCTGATACTACCCATAAAGAAATGTTACTGTCACTAAGGGCATCCCTGCAATCTGATATATTAGCAGTCATCAATCAGTGCCAAGCAGAGGTCCAGGCCATCGGAAGCAGAGTAGACCACATTGAACAAAAAATGGGCAAATATACTTCTTCTTTCAATACCCTAGTAGATGCGCACACAGCTCAGAGCGAAGAAGTAGCCTGGTTGAAAGATGAAGTAGCAGACTTGGAGGACAGATCGAGAAGGAACAACCTCAAAATTCGAGGTGTCCCAGAAAATCTTCCAACCATCCAGCTGCAACAATATGCCCAAGCTGTGTTCTCCACACTGGTACCATCCCTGACTGCCCAGGATCTCATAATAGGTAGGATCCATAGGGTACCCAAGTCCTTGTTCCTTCCTGCAGAGATACCCAGGGATGTTTTGTTGAGGATACACTTTTACCACATGAAAGAACAAATTCTACATGCATCTTGAAGGCCTGACAATGCACCACCTCGGTATTCAAACATACAGCTGCTCCCTGACTTGTCCAGGCATACTCTGCAATGCCGCCGCAACTTGGCAACTATTACCAAGGCCTTGAGGAACCAAAAGGTTCCATACAAGTTGAAGTACCCCCCCACACTATCCTTAACCTACAATGGGATCATGTCCTCAATCACCACCATGGAAGAAGGCATGACTGCTTTACACCAGTGGCATATTATTCCCGATCAAGTGCCAACCTCTACACACGATTTGCAACTGCTGACACTCCAAGATTCATGTCAGGTGGTATCATACAAGCACTCCAACAACAAGCACACCAATGAAGGCTCCTGATAAAGACGTTTGAATTCATCCAGTTCTCTCTCCAGTCCCAGAAGACTATTGTGTTTCTTCCCGTTTCCCCCAACTCCCTCAAACTGTTCACACTGTTCATGGATCCGTCAAATGATCCTTTTTCTTATGGTTTCATACCTGTTCTTGCCATTAACTTTGTTCTTGTGTTGTTCTTCTTACTCCTTGTTTAATACACACAGAGGTGCTCTATACAACATGTGTGCTTCTGCTGACCTCTGCACGACCGTCGTGTTACACCTAGGCTGACCAGAAGTACCCCACCTGAGGATTTTCAAGCCTGCTGGCACCAAGGCACTTAAAACCAAGCCAAAGAAATCAGCTCTGGCCGGGAGGGAACCTTGTCTATACAATGAGTACTCCCAATATGCCATCACACACCTACACCTAAAGAGGCCACCAATCATAAAGCAGAAAATCCACTTCCAAACTGATACAGCCCCTCGATGACACAGGGACTATCTACATATTTTCCTAGCTTGTACGCCCAGACATAAAAAAAGATTCTACTAGCATTGATAAACTCACTTTCCTTCAAACTCAAAGAAACTATCGTAGATGATGGAGGTAGTGGCATTTAGTCACTTTAGTCACCTGACGGACCAATGGTTGTTCCAAAAGGTGTCTTCCACTCACATTCAAATAGAGAGTAACCCCTCGGTGGGATTTTTAAGGCACTACCAACACACACTATAGAAAAAGTAGAAATTTTATTGAGTAACTATCTAGAAAAATACATATATAAATAAACAATATATTGGACATGGAGACATCAAAGTTATGCAAATTGATGATACAGAGATCCTATATTGCTCACATTCATGACATCTTGTGGTCTGCGATTTCCCTATCGATTGCAGAAAAGGATGTCCCCCCTTTCTCTTTCTAAAAATCCACATGTTGGAATCCCGCACTAAGACATCACCCAATCTATCACTCACAAACACCCTCTCTACACTCAGAGAGAGCTTGAGAGAATTTCTTTCTCAACAGTATGATAGACATCTCAGATGCTTACAATTAGATTCCTATGCCAACCCAATAGAGCTGGTAAATACCTAGCAAACAAAATTAAAGCAGCATGCACCAAAGCAAGAATAGCCCACCGCATCCACCCATCCCTTCACCATAAAATCATTAACCCACAAGAAATTGTGGATCAGTTCCCCGATTGCTACGGAGCACTCTATGGCCACGTAAACACGAGCAGACTTTCCCGCGGAATTGTCCGCCGGACTAGAGTCCGCCTGACAATCCGCCCGTGTGTGGGCTCCGGCTGACTTTTTCCTCCCCAAAGTCCAGCGGACTAAGTTTTAAGTTCAGACTTAAAATTGTCCACTGGACTCAGCAGTCCGGCGGACAATCCCGCCATCTGTGTGCTAGTCCGCGGGACTTTTGAAATGAACGGACTTGCCTCGCACACGGAGGAAAGTCCGTTCATTTAGAACGTGACTCCAGGTAGACGGGACTAGCGAAGGCAGTGAATGCCGCCGCGCTAGCCCCGTCACCTGGTATGGGTTTAAAGGGGAATCCCTACGTCGAAAAAACGGCGTGGGGGTCCCCCCCAAATCCATCTCAGACCCTTATCCGAGCACGCAGCCTGGCCGGTCAGGAAAGGGGGTGGGGACGAGCGAGTGCCCCCCCACCCCAAAGCACCTTGTCCCCATGTTGATGAGGACAAGGGCCTCTTCCCGACAACCCTGGCCGTTGGTTGTCAGGGTCTGCGGGCGGGGGGCTTATCGGAATCTGGGAGCCCCCTTTAATAAGGTGGCCCCCAGATACCGGCCCCCCACCCTATGTGAATGAGTATGGGGTACGATGTACCCCTACCCATTCACCTAAGGAAAAAAGTGCAAATAAAAAAAAACACACTTTTTTAAAATATTTTATTGCACAGCTCCGGGGGTCTTCTTCCGTCTTGGGGGGGTCTTCTCGCCGGACTCCTCCGCTATCTTCTGCTCTTTTACCTAGCTTTTTCACTAGCGGAGGAGCCCAGCTTTCTTCTTCGTCGCCGCCGTCTGGGGGTCTTGTTCCGACGTTGGGGGTCTTCGGGGGTCTCTTCTGTTCTTCTTGCCTGGCCTCCGCTTTCTTCTTCCAGCTCTTTTACGAGCGGTGGCCCGGGCTTGTGTTGTTGCCGCTGTCCCCGCCGCCTTCTGCTTCTTCTGCTTCTTGTTCTTCTTTCTTCTTCCGATGTTGGCTCGTCACCGTCTTCTCTTGTAATGGCTCCGACGTGTTGCGCTTCCAGTTATATAGGGACAAGGGGCGGGTCACCTGCTCATGTCACATGGTGACCCCGCCCCCATATGATGTCACAGTCCCAGCATCCTCCGGTTCGTTCAGGAGTGTATCTAATAGTATTTTGAAACTATAGATGCCCCCGCGCTGAGACCACAGCCTGTGGAAAGGAATTCCACATCTTTTATTAAAGAACTCTCTACGTAGTTTAAGGTTAAACCTACTTTCTTCTAATGTTAAGAAGTGGCCACATGTCTTGTTAAACTCCCTTCCGCAAAAAAGATTTATCCCTATTGTGGGGTCACCGTATGGTATTTGTAAATTGAAATCATATCCCCTCAAGCGTCTCTTCTCCAGAGAGAATAAGTTCAGTGCTCGCAACCTTTCTTCATAACTAATGTCCTCCAGACCCTTTTTTTAGCTTGTTGCCCTTCTTTGTACTCGCTCCATTTCCAGTACATCCTTCCTGAGGACTGGTCCCCAGAACTGGACAGCATACTCCAGGTGCGGCCGGACCAGAGTCTTGTAGAGTGGGAGAATTATCACTTTATCCCTGATTCACTATAGGACAATGACTGTCAGCCTTTCGGGCGATTTCCAAGGCCTCCCATTGCACTAGCCATTGGGAAATGATGGTCAGAATCTACAACAGATGGCAATATACCCCCCACAGATTAGCTAAAATATTTCCAAATACCTCCGCTTTCTGTTGGCGAAACTGCGGGAAGACAGGCCATCTTTTACACACCTTTTGGGGTTGCACTATTTTAAAAAGCTTTTGGAACCAGGTCTTCCAATTGATATCCTCCTTTGCTGGATGTATAACAAAGCCTGAACCTGGACTTTTATTACTCCACATTGGTATTGAAAAATCCCCCCCAACTTTAAACATGTCATATGCCACGTGTTATTGACCTCTCGCACTAGTTCTTAGAAACTGGAAGAACGATAAACCTGATAATGTCTCAGAAGTGAAGGTATTGGTCCAACAAAATTACATTGGCTGTCAACTCTCTATCCTGTCTATCCTTTGATAATTCTTGAAAAACATGGACAGACAAATGTGGAAATCCATTGTAATCTGACACTGATACTCATACTACTAATTTCCAATTGTGTATATTTTTGCACTTGCGCATCACTGTTTTATACCTTTTCCTGTTTGTTTATCTGTGAAAAACAATAAACACTATTTAAAAAAATATATATTCTGTCCACATTTGCAAAATAAGGAGGCTGATTTACCAAATAAACTGTGCACTTTTCAAGTGCAGTTTCTTTCTGCAAGGGCATTTGCTCCAGAGCTTAATAAATTAGGTGAATGTTCACTTTGCAAAGAATACTCAATCACATGCAAGGAGAATAAAAAGAAACAGCATTTTTGCTTTCACATGATTGGATGATGGAAGTCAGCAGAACTTCCCTTCATTAACTAAGCTCTGGAGAAAATTTCCTTGTGGAGTGCAACTGCACTTGCAAAGTGTAAACTCTATTTTCCTTTAGTAAATCAACCCCAAACTATTCTATCCAGTTTTATAAGAAAATGCCCCGTACACACGGTCGGAATTTTCGACAACAAATATTCGATGTGAGCTTTTCGGAAATTCCGACCGTGTGTATGCTCCATTGGACACTTGCTGTCGGAATTTCCGACAACAAATGTTTGAGAGCTGGTTCTTAAATTTTACGAAAACAAAACTTGTTGTCGGTAATGTTGTACACAATTCCGACGCACAAAATTCCACACATGCTCAGAATCAAGCAGAAGAGCCGCACTGGCTATTGAACTTAATTTTTCTCGTTCTTGACATTCAGAATTTCCGACAACATTTGTGTGACTGTGTGTATGCAAGACAAGTTTGAGCCAACAGCCGTCGGAAAAAAAAAAAAAACAACGGTTTTGTTGTCGGAATGTCCGATCGTCTGTACGCGGCATAAATGTGAGAAACATCAATGAAGACAAAGTTCTGCTGTGAAAATTGTTTATTTTTTTCTGCTGTGAAAGATCATTTTCATTTTGTATTATTTTTCTTTGTTTCTAGAAAAAATCTGCAAACAGAGATGGAATCAGAAGTGTAACAAGATATGGACAGCTGCTTACAAATACTTTGGAAGGTTTTCATAATGCCTGCAAGTGAGGGATTATCCAGACATACCTTACAGCTAAGATATATTTTAACCACTTCAGCCCCGGAAGGATTTACCCCCTTCCTGACAGGAGCACTTTTTGCGATACGGCACTGCGTTGCTTTAACTGACAATTGCGCGGTCGCGATGCACCCAAACAAAATTAACATCCTTTTTTTCCCCACAAATAGAGCTTTCTTTTGGTGGTATGTGATCACCTCTGCAGTTTTTATTTTTTGCGCTATAAACAAAAAAAGTGTCAATTTTGAAAAAAAAAATGCTATATTTTTTAGATTTTGCTATAATAAATATCCCAAAAAAATGTATAAAAAAACTAATTTCTTCCTCAGTTTAGGCCGATATGTATTCTTCTACATATTTTTGGTAAAAAATCGCAATAAGCGTATATTGATTGGTTTGCACTTTTGACTCTATTTTGGGACCAGTGATATATCGATCAGTATAATCGCATATAAAAATTACTGTGTAAATGACACTGGCAGTAAAGGTGTTAGACACTAGGGGGTGATCAAGGGGTTAACTGTGTTCCCTCACTGTGTTCTAACTGTAGGGGGGGTGGGCTCACTAGAACATGACAGAAATCACTGCTCCCGATCACTGGGCGCAGTAGATCCCTGTCATGTTGCTAGGCAGAACAGGGAAATGGCTTGTTTACATAGGCATCTCCCCATTCTGCCTCTCCGTGTCACGATCGCGGGCCACCGGTGGACATCGAGTCCACGGGACCCACGGCCACACACACACACACACACACACACATATATATACACACAGGGCTGGACTGGGACAAAAATGCGGCCCTGGACTTCATCCAGACCGGCCCATGGCACAACACATCAGGGTACGGTACATCAGGACACAGCACATCAGGGTACAGAGCCCAGCACATCAGGGCACAAGGCACATCAGGGTACAACAGATCTGGGTACAACACACCAGGCCACATCAGGGTACAGAGCCCAGCACATCAGCGTACAGGACATCAGGGTACAGAGCCTAGCACATTAGGGTACAGGAAATCAGGGTACAGGACATCAGGGCACAGGTCACAGTACATCAGGGCACAACACATCAGGGTACAGGGCACAACACATCAGGGCACGTCAAGGCACAGTACATCAGGGTACAGGACATTGGGGCACATCAGGGCACATCAGGCCACATGGCACATCAGGCCACATCAGGGCACAGGGCACATCAGGGCACAGGGCACATCAGGGCACAGAGCACATCAGGGCACATGGCACATTGGGGCACACATCAGGGCACATTATGGGGCAATTTCTGCTGTCTGTGTGGGAATAAGAATGCCCGGGGGTGTAAGAAGAAAGATGTAGGAAAACATACCCTGCACTGTCCCAGTCTGACAATTCTCCTGTATGCAGAAGTTGGCAGCCGTGTGTAAAGGACTACAGGAACTCTAAATTGACAGGGAGGAGCTGGAGGAGGAGAGAGAACTCTCCTTGCCTCATCTAGCCCTCGGCTGTGCGGGTTGTGTATTCTCTCGTCCTCCTCCATCTTGCCAGTGTAGCACTGGCATCCTGTACACACAGCTGCTGGCTTGTTAATACAGGAGCGTTGCACTGGCAGGAAGGAGGAGGGACAGCCCACCAGAGGCGGCTCTAGGCTTTGTGAGGCCTTAGGCAAATTTGAGACATAATGCCCCATTCACATCCATAATGGGAAAAATAATTCAAGCGATAAAAATGAACTGTATAAATTGCATATATTAAGAGTTTTAAATTCTATGAACTATGAAGTCACCGTTTATAGAATTTTATCGAACCAATTCTTCTTTAATCAAATATATATATTACATATATATTATATATTACACGCATATTTATCCATTTACATGAAAGTGAGGTTAATATAACCCGGCCAGCACAGAGTTTTCCCATATATCAGAGTCTGCAGGATTCCCCCTTACAGTGCAATGCGGATCATGATCTAAGGGGGAACCTGCAAACTTTGGTGCAAAGGGGAACTCTAATGTAAGGGAGGGGGGGGCTCTGGTGACCAAAGTTTACCTTTATATCAGAGTCCACTGCATTCCCCTTTACATCACAGAGTTTCCATTTAAAATGGAAACTCTAATGTGGAGGAGGCTCTGGAGCACCTTCCGCAGAGTGAGAGAGTTGCAGACATGATACAGGAGATGGTCAGAGATGGTCAGAGATGGTCAGAGACTGCAGACATGGTACAAGAGATGGTCAGAGACTGCAGACATGGTACAAGAGATGGTCAGAGACTGCAGACATGGTACAAAAGATGGTCAGAGACTGCAGACATAGTAAAGGAGATGGTCAGAGACTGCAGACATGGTACAAAAGATGGTCAGAGACTGCAGACATAGTAAAGGAGATGGTCAGAGACTGCAGACATGGTACAAAAAATGGTCAGAGACTGCAGACATGGTACAAGAGATGGTCAGAGACTGCAGACATGGTACAGGAGATGGTCAGAGACTGCAGACCTGGTACAAGAGATGGTCAGAGACTGCAGTCATAGTATAAGAAATGATCAGAGACTGCAGATGTGATACAGGAGATGGTCAGAGTCAGACACTGCAGAGATGATACAATAGATCAGGGATCTTCAAACTACGGCCCTCCAGCTGTTGTGGAACTACACATCCCATGAGGCATTGTAAAACTCTGACATTTACAGACATGACTAGGCATGATGGGAATTGTAGTTCCTGAACAACTGGAGGGCCATAGTTTGAAGACCCCTGCAATAGATGGTCAGAGGCTGCAGACATGATACAAGTGATCAGTGGTGGCTGGTGCTAACAATTTTTGGGGGAGGGAAACAAACTGAAAAAAAAAATAATAATATCAAATGCAGCCAATGTGCCCATCAATAGCAGCCACTGTGCCCATCAATAGCAACCACTGTGCCCATCAATAGCAGCCACTGTGCCCACCAAATGGATGCCACCCCCTTTGTGGCAGACAGCATCTGTTTGATTGGGGAGAGGATATGTGCTAGGGGGGCTTTGGGAGGGGAGAAAACATATGCTGGGGGGGGGGGGTATTTCATATCCAAGCCCCCTTGTAGCACAAGTCCTAAAGTGCCCCCTAGCACACAGTGGCGTCACTAGGGTTGGTGTCACCTGGTGCGGTAGAACATGGTGTCACCCCCCCCCTGCACTTAGCAGGCTAGTGCGTTGGTGTGGCTCTCCCCCTTAACCTGCCACAATGGATGGAGCTGGGATGGGATTAATGGGAGGAGGAGAATAGAGCTGGAATGGGATTGGGGGATGGATAGAGCTGGGGTGGGATCGGGGTGGTAGATGGAGCCGGGATGGGATCGGGGGATGGAATGAGCCGGGATGGGATGGGGGGGATGAATGGTGCTGGGATGTGATTGGGTTGGGGTGGATGGAGCCGGGATGGTATGGGGGGGATGGATGGCGCGGGGATGGTATGGGGGGGGTGGATGGAGCTGGGATTGGATCGGGGGGATGGATGGAGCCAGGATGGGATTGGGGTGGGGTGGATGAAGCCAGGATGGGATTGGGGTGGGGTGGATGAAGCCAGGATGGGATAGGGGTGGGGTGGATGGAGCCGGGATGGTATGGGGGGGGGGTGGATGGAGCCGGGATGGGATTGGGGTGGATGGAGCTGGGATTGGATGGAGCCGGGATGGGTTTGGAGTGGGGTGGATGGAGCTGGGATTGGATCGGGGGATGGAAGGAGCCGGGATGGGATTGGGGTGGGGTGGATGGAGCCAGGATGGGATTGGGGTGGATTAAGCCCGAATGGGGGTGGGGTTGATGGAGCCTTAATGGTATGGGGGATGGATGGAGCCGGGATGGTATGGGGGATGGATATCTTCTCCCCCAAATCACTCCAAGTGAACTCATTGCTTGTCCACCCTCCTCCTCCCTCTTCTTCATGTCCCCCCTCCCCTCCAAGATTCACTTTTAGATTGCACAGACCTCAGACCAGCGCGCTCTCTGTACAGGTGGTGTGACTCCTTCCCTCCTCCTCCTCTGTACACAGGAAAACATCACAGCACAGGAGGAGGAGGGGCGGGTTCAGTTCGCTCCACTCTGCACTGTGTGTGTCAGGCAGCTGGGGAGAGATGCAGCCCGGCTCAGCTGCAATGCACAGTGGAATGGAGCTTGCGGCGTGCGAGAATGAAATGCCCGCGGGAACAAGCTGTGGGCATTGCGGGACACTGATTCGCCGGGACTCCGGGTCGAGAATGCAAGGCGGTCCCGGCGAATCATCTAGGTTGCAGTATGGGCAAATTAGGCGGCCGCAAGACCCTGAGGGGGCGAGGCCTAAGGCGACCGCCTAATTTGCCTAATTAGAAAGCCGCCTCTGCAGCCCACATCTCCTCTCAGCTCTCTCCTGGCCGCTGTCACTAATTCTGTCAGCCTTGTATCAGAATGAGCTCACCACACAGTGCCCCATCCACACAGTTAGCCGTTGCACCCAGGGCAGCCTTACCTCCTGCCCACCTCTTGTTCTGACCCTGCCTGTTAGAGGGTGACTATGTTCGTTCTCTGTGGTTCCACCCTCTTTTGTTTGCTTCAGAGATGGATGAGGGACTATGGACTATTGGATTTGTCTTGTTTAAAGAGCAGTGTATTTGAATGCAACTAATGCCGCGTACACACGAAGGGACTATCCCGCGGGATTATCCGCTGGACCGAAGTCCAGCGGATAATCCCCTCGTGTGTGGGCGCCGGCGGACTTTTTTTGGCCAAAGTACGGCGGACTAAAGTTTCAAGTTTTGTTTTCAAATTATCCGCTGGACTTGGCAGTCCAGCGGATAATCCGGTCGTGTGTAGTATGGTCCGGCGGACCAAAAAGGACGCATGCTCAGTAGCAAGTATTTTTCTAGTATTTTTCGTTTTCTAGTCCCGTCGTACGTGCTGTACGTCATCGCGTGAACCGTCGGACTTTTTGCGTGATCGTGTGTGGTCAAGTCCGTTCGCTTTTTAGTCCAGCGTACCTAGCGGGAAAGTCCAGCGGATTGTCCGCTGGACTTAGGTCCGCCGGGAAAAGTCCGTACGTGTGTACGCGGCATAACATGCACTGTGTGTTACAAACAAAAGGAAAGTGAAGGGGGAAAAAGGGAGGGGATGATTCGGAAGCTAACAGAGCATGATACAAGGAGACAGAAAACACAGTAATGCAGTGTCCACACGACCAGACTTTGACGGACTGAATTCCGTCTGACTTATGCCGCGTACACACGTGCGGACTTTTGCCGGCGGACTTAGTCCAGCGGACAATCCCGCGGGACTTTCCAGCTAGGTCCGCTGGACTTTCCGAGCGTGTGGACTTGCCCACACACGCACGGACTTCTCCAGCGGATAATCCGCCGGCCAAAAGTCCGCGGGACTTTTGAAAATGAACGGACTTGCCCACACACGGAGCAGTCCGTTCATTTCGAACGTAACTTCAGGTTACGTAGCTAGCGTAGGCAGTAAATGCCACCGCGCTAGCTCCGTAAGCTGGCATGGATCTAAAGGGTTCCCCCCAAATCCATGTCAGACCCTCATCCGAGCACGCAGCCTGGCAGGCCAGGAAAGGGGTGGGGACGAACGAGCGCCCCCCCCCCCTCCTGAGCCGTACCAGGCCACGTGCCCTCAACATGGGGGGTGCCCTGGGGAAAGGGGGGCCGTGCGGCCCCCCCACCCCAAAGCACCTTGTCCCCATGTTGATGAGGACAAGGGCCTCTTCCCGACAACCCTGGCCGTTGGTTGTCGGGGTCTGCGGGCGGGGGCTTATCGGAATCTGGGAACCCCCTTTAATAAGGGGGCCCCCAGATACCGGCCCCCCACCCTATGTGAATGAGTATGGGGTACGATGTACCCCTACCCATTCACCTAAGGTGTAAAATGTAAAGTACAAAAACACACACACTTTTGAAAAAATATTTTATTGCACTGCTCCGGGGGTCTTCTTCCGTCTTGGGGGTCTTCTCTCCGGACTCCTCCGCTCTCTTCTGCTCTTTTACCTAGTTCTTTCACGAACGGAGGAGTCCGGCTACCTTCTTCGTCGTCGCCGCCGTCGTCTGGGGGTCTCGATCCGCCTTCGGGGGTCTTCCGGGGGTCTCTTCTGTTCTTGCGGCGGTCGTCGTCTTCCGCGCCGCCGCCTTCTTCTTCTTGTCCTTCTTGTTCTTCTTCTTCTTCCGATGTTGACCCGTCGCTGTCTCTGCCCGGAATGCCTGTGCCGCTCTGCGCTGGGACTTATATAGGGACATGGGGGACAGGGTCACATGTTCATGTCACATGGTGACCCCGCCCCCTTGCGATGTCACAGTCCCAGCATCCTCCGGGACTGTGACAACACAAGGGGGCGGGGTCACCATGTGACATGTGCATGTGACCCTGTCCCCTTGTCCCTATATAAGTCCCAGCGCAGCGCGGCACAAGCATTCCGGGCAGAGAGAGCGTCGGGTCAACATCGGAAGAAGACGAACAAGAAGAAGAAGAAGGCGCCGGCGGCGCGGAAGACGACGACCGCCGCAAGAACAGAAGAGACCCCCGGAAGACCCCCGAAGGCGGATCGAGACCCCCAGACGACGGCGGTGACGACGAAGAAGGTAGCCGGACTCCTCCGTTCGTGAAAGAGCTAGGTAAAAGAGCAGAAGAGAGCGGAGGAGTCCGGAGAGAAGACCCCCAAGACGGAAGAAGACCCCCGGAGCAGTGCAATAAAATATTTTTTCAAAAGTGTGTGTGTTTTTGTACTTTACATTTTACACCTTAGGTGAATGGGTAGGGGTACATCGTACCCCATACTCATTCACATAGGGTGGGGGGCCGGTATCTGGGGGCCCCCTTATTAAAGGGGGTTCCCAGATTCCGATAAGCCCCCGCCCGCAGACCCCGACAACCAACGGCCAGGGTTGTCGGGAAGAGGCCCTTGTCCTCATCAACATGGGGACAAGGTGCTTTGGGGTGGGGGGGCCGCACGGCCCCCCTTTCCCCAGGGCACCCCCCATGTTGAGGGCACGCGGCCTGGTATGGCTCAAGAGGGGGGGGGGGGCGCTCGTTCGTCCCCACCCCTTTCCTGGCCTGCCAGGCTGCGTGCTCGGATGAGGGTCTGACATGGATTTGGGGGGAACCCCCACGCCGTTTTTTCGGCGTGGGGAGTCCCTTTAAATCCATGCCAGGTCACGGAGCTAGCGCGGCGGCAGTAACTGCCTACGCTAGCTACGTAACCTGAAGTCACGTGCTAAATGAACGGACTTGCCGATGAGCGGCAAGTCCGTTCATTTCAAAAGTCCCGCGGACTTGCCCACTAACGGCGGGATTGTCCGCCGGACTGCCAAGTCCAGCGGATAATTTTAAAACCAAACTTAAAACTTTGGTGCCAAAAAGTCCGCCGGCGCCCACACACGAGGGGATTATCCGCTGGACTTCAGTCCAGCGGATAATCCCGCGGGATTGTCCCTTCGTGTGTACGCCGCATTAGACGGACTTCTGTCGAATTGGACTTGTCTACACACAATCACACCAAAGTCCGACGGATTCGACCGTGATGACGTACGACCGGACTAGAATAAGGAAGTTCATAGCCAGTAGCCAATAGCTGCCCTAGCATCGGTTTTCATCCGTCGGACTAGCATACAGACAAACAGATTTTTCGACCGGACTCGAGTCCGTCGGAAAGATTTGAAACATGTTCTAAACCTAAAGTCACTTCCCTCTATACAGTGGAGAGGGGAGAAACCTCTGACCTGGGAATGAAGGTATTGGTTACAGTGTACCAGCAGAGAAACTCACTTGTGTACTGAATCTGTTGCTTGCCCGGGTTGGAGGTCCCTGTATAGAGGGAAGTGAACTGCTAGCTGGAGGGACATTCCACGGACACCACAGTGCTGATGATCACCTCCTCCTGCCCCCCTCCACTGAATAGTGAACTGCAGCTGAAGTGAACTGAGGTGCAGCGGGAGATGCTGCAGGCCATGGGGTGATCTGACTGTGCTGGAAATACACTGTTGTGTGTGTTAGGAAAGCATGTGTGTGTGTTGGGGGAGTTTATATCAAGTAACCTGATCGGTCCATTCATAGCTCTTTATGGAGCTATCCGATCCTGTCCTGTTAAAGTACTCCATCCGTCCATCGGATCGGGTGACAGTTAGATGGAAATGGACAGGTGACCGCCCCATAGATAGCAGCAGGCTGTGTCCATGTCTGCTCTGCATCAGCGGAGTGGACATGTATCTTTCATCCTTTTGCTCAGCTGGAATCAGCGGAGAGATCCTGCACAGGGTCTTATGCCGTGTACACACGACCGTTTTTTCCGTCGGAATAAACTCTGACGTTTTTTACGAAAGATTTACGACGGAGTTCTGCTGAAACTGTCTTGCCTACACACGATCACACCAAAGTCTGACCATCTAGAACGTGGTGACGTACAACATGTACGTCAGGACTAGAAAAAGGAAGTTCAATAGCTGCTGCCTCGTACTTGCTTCAGAGCATGCATAGTTTTTGGTCCGTCGGAACAGCATACAGACGAGTGGTTTTCCTGATAGCTATTGATGAGGCCCAAACACAATCGAAATATCCGATGAAAAGATTCCGTCTGACTTTTTTTGCCGGGCAGTCCGACCGTGTGTACACGGCATTAGGGGTGTGCAGGGTGCCAAGTTCGCTTGCTGCGGTGCACAATGATGTGCTGGAAGGATGCAGAGGTTGCTGGGAGGTGAAGAGTTGTGTGTGTGTGTGTGTGGGGGGGGGGGGGGGCGACAGAGGTGTGCTGTGTGTGGGTGTGGGCGGGGGGGGGGGGCGACAGAGGTGTGCTGGAGATTACATAGGCTTGCTGGGTGTATAGAGGCATACTAGGGGAAAAAGAGGATTCTAGGAGGTGCAGACGTGTGTGGGGGTGCAGAGGTGGGCTGGGGGGGAGGGGGTACAGAGAATGCAGGGAGGTGCAGAGGTGTGTGTAGGAGGTGCAGCGATGTGCAAATGAGTACAGAAGTGTGCTGGGGGTACAGAGGTGTGCTAGGGGTTATTTTGGAGGTACAGAGATGTGCAGGGGGTATAGAGGTGTGCTGAGGGATATAGAGGCATTCTGAGGGAGAGGGGGTGTAGAGATGTGGGCGGCACAGTGGTGTAGTGGTTAGCACTCTCACCTAGCAGTAAGAAGGGTCGCTGGTTCGAATCCCAACCACAACACTTCCTGCCTGGAGTTTGCATGTTCTCCCTGTGCCTGCGTGGGTTTCCTCCGGGTACTCCGGTTTCCTCCCACAATCCAAAGACATGCAGGTAGGTTAATTGGCTTCTGTCCAAAAATTGGCCCTAGTATATGAATGGGGACCTTGGATTGTGGGCTCCTTGAGGGTAGGGACTGATGTGAGTGTGCAATGTACAGGGATGGGGACAATTGTAGACACTCGCTCAGGTTGAACTGGATGGACGGATGTCTTTATTCAACCTTACTACTAACTATGTGCAAAGGGGTATGGCATTAGATCGTTCTTGTAGAACCATGCCCATTTTAAATGGCCCACTCCTAATTAACCACTTGCCGACCAGCCGACATTATTATGCAGCAGGTCGACACGATCCCACGAACCGTCGTAGCTGTATGTCGGCTCCTTTAAGCGTGATAGCGGGCGCTCGCTCCCGCTGCATTGCGGGGGTGCCGATGCTCATTGCGATGACTGCTGGCCACGCGCGATCACGGGCACGAGAGGCAGAACAGGGACGTGTGTGTGTGTGTGTGTGTAAACACACAAATCCCTGTTCTGTGAGGAGAGGCAGATCGTGAGTTCCTAATAGCCAGGAACCACGATCTGTCATCTCCTATAGTCAGTCCCCTCCCCCCACAGTTGATCGTCCCCTAGTGTTAACCCCTTACCTGCCAATGACATTTACACAGTAATCAGTGCATTTTTATAGCACTGATCGCTGTATAATTGTCAATGGTGTCAAAAATGTGTCAAAAGTGTCCGATGTGTCCGCCATAATGTCGCAGTCCCGATAAAAATCGCAGATCGCTGCCATTACTAATAAAAAAAATATAATAATAATAAAAAATGCCATAAATCTATCCCATATTTTGTAGACGCTATAACTTTTGCGCAAACCAATCAATATACACTTATTGCGATTTTTATTACCAAAAATATTTAGAAGAAGAATCCTAAAAGAATTGAGCGCTGTAATTTCAAAGCCATTGTATCTAATTTTTAGGGACTCATTAATGACAGGAATAGTACCACTGGATTGGCACAGGGCCAATGTGGTGACTATATTTAAAAAGGGAACAAAGTCTTTAACAAGTAACTATAGACCTGTTAGTTTAACTTCTATAGTTGGGAAGATACTGGAGAGATTATTAAAAGACCACATAGAAGAGTTCTTGCATGAAAAAAATATTTTAAGCAAAAGACAGCATGGATTCATGAAAGACAGAAGTTGTCAGACGAACCCGATTTCTTTTTATGAGGTGGTAAGTAAAACCTTGGACAGAGGGGTGGCGGTGGACGTGGTATACTTGGATTTTGCAAAAGCATTCGATACAGTTCCCCACACACGGCTCATGTGTAAGGTAAGGTCTACAGGTTTGGAAATATCGGTTTGTAAATGGATAGAAAACTGGCTAAAAGACAGAATTCAGAGAGTGGTGGTTAATGATTCTTACTCTGAATGGTCTAAGGTTATCAGTGGTGTACCCCAAGGTTCAGTGCTGGGGCCCTTACTTTTTAATATCTTTATAAATGATATTGGGTCTGGGATCAAAAGTAACATTTCTGTCTTTGCAGATGACACCAAGCTATGCAGTGGAATAATGTCATTACAGGATGTCTCCAATTTACAAGCCGACCTCAATGCTCTGTCTAATTGGGCGACTATGTGGCAGATGAGGTTTAATCGTGATAAATGTAAAGTTATGCACTTGGGGCCTAAGAATATGCATGCATCATACATACTAGGGGGATCCATAGTGGAGAAGGATCTGGGGGTTTTGGTAGATCATAAGCTCAATAATAGCATGCAATGCCAAGCTGCGGTTTCCAAAGCGAGCAAAGTTCTTTCTTGTATTAAGAGAGGCATGGACTCCAGAGAGAGAGATATCATTTTGCCCGTTCAAATCATTAGTAAGACCTCATCTGGAATATGCAGTTCAGTTTTGGGCACCAGTTCTCAAAAAGGATATTGGGGAACTGGAGAAAGTGCAGAGAATGGCAACCAAACTGATAAGAGGCATGGAGGAGCTTAGCTATGAGGAAAGATTACAGGAACTGAATTTATTCACCCTTGATAAGAGGAGATTAAGGGGGGATATGATCAACATGTATAAATATATAAGGGGTCCATATAGTGAACTTGGTGTTGAGTTATTCACTTTACAGTCAACAAAGAGGACAAGGGGGCACTCTTTACGTCTAGAGGAAAAGAGATTTCTTCTCCAAATACGGAAAGGTTTCTTCACAGTAAGAGCTGTGAAAATGTGGAATAGACTCCCTGCAGAGGTGGTGCTGGCCAGCTCAGTAGATTACTTTAAGAAAGGCCTGGATACTTTCCTAAATGTACATAATATAACTGGGTACTAACATTTATAGGTAAAGTTGATCCGGGGAAAATCTGATTGCCTCTCGGGGGATCAGGAAGGAATTTTTGCCCCTGCTTTAGCAAATTGGAGCATGTGCTGCTGTTTTTTTTTTTGCCTTCCTCTGGATCAACTGTGGGTATAGAATGGGGTATATGGGATTGTATGATATATTTTTCTTTTTTTGTGGTTGAATTGGATGGACTTGTGTCTTTTTTAAACCTAACTAACTATGTAATATCAGCCTAAACTTTTTAAAAAAATTTGGGGATATTTATTATAGCAAAAAGTACTAAAATAAAGTTTTTTTCAAAATTCTTGCTCTTTTTTTTGTTTATAGCGCAAAAAAAAAAAAAAAAAAACGCAGAGATAATCAAATACCACCAAAAGAAAGCTCTATATGTGGGAAAAAAAGGACGTCAATTTTGTTTGCGTACAGCGTCGCAGGACCGTGCAATTGTCAGTTAAACTGACGCAGTGCAGAAGTGGAGTGGTTAAGATACGCTCTCCGCCTAAAAAAAGGTGTCCCTGAAAAGTTGGCAACTATGCAGGAAGGGGTGCCGCCGCAAAACGCGTCAAAGGGTCCTGCTGTTGGACCACAATAAAGGAAACCTGTAGCGTTGCAGGCTGGTTATAGTTAATTTATTGTACGCTTTACATACATTATTCACCTTAAAATATGATAATGTTGTTTATTTATTTCTGCTATTGGGAAAAAATTGACAATTCCTTCAACTTAAATATTCTAGTCATGTGAAATGCAGACTCCTTTTTACTTATTTCATCTGCACATTATTGGATAATTAAAAATATTATTTACACAATTTATTGTGTAAGGATTCTCAACTCTTTCATTAAAACAGCCTCAGATTCTCTCTGTTGCTTACAAGGGGGAGCAGAAATGGGACCTCTCATTAGTTCTACAATGAAGCGATGGTTCAGTTTTGGGGCTACATGCACATGGGTGCATTTGACCATACAGTGTAAACAGACTACCGTATGTAATTTTGGTGCCCAAGATGTCCTGGAGTTGCAAGCAGGCATGAATACCTGTATGCAGGTATGTGCCACTAATGATGTAAAGCAGCACATTCCCACAGATGTAATATCCTAACCGCTCACTACCTGAGCTTGAACATTACGTCAGTGCCCATGTGCTACTTTTTGCTAATATCTGCACAAAGTTGTATACAGTCACCTTCAACAATTCATGTCTATGGGTGATGTTATGCCACTCAGGACATTCTGGGAACCAAACATACGCAGCATGCTCACATTCCACATGCAAATGTTCCCATGTGCATGTAGCCTTCGTTAATATGAAAAATGACATTAAGGGATAAATATTACACAATAAAAATGATTTAGTAATGTTGATCATTTTCTTTCAAGATTGGCAAGGAACTGTCAAAGTGACTTCACTGTTCAAAATAATGCATTCACTGCACCATCTTCCAGCAGCAAAGATACATTGGAATCTTTTACTTGGTTTCTGCTGAATACCTGTGACAATGTCTGTATTCCCACTGTTTTGGTAAGTGTAATTCCCTAATATCCAAGTAAATTTAAATATAAGACAATATAATATTTCAAAACAAGATGATATAATAAAAATATATAACCAAAAATACATGTCATACACTGTTATATTTAGCTTACACTCATGATTACAGAGGCAAATTGAAGTAACCAAAACTTTTAAATGATAATTAGGAAATGGTAGAAAATCTGCAATTTTTTTATGCTTGCTGTTTATACTGCTGCAGGGGAGATTTTCCCTGTGCATCCTGTTCCGATATCCTCATAGAAAATGAGGGGACTCTAAGCAATAGTTGACACAAGCAGTGGCTTTAACCAGTGTTTAAATGATCCACAATGGTCCAAAGTTGATATGGTCCAGAAATATTTAGTTGAATAAAGGCACCTGGACAGGATGGCATACATCCACGTGTCCGAAAGGAGTTGAGCTCTGTCATTTCAAAGCCATTATTTCTAATTTATAGTGACTCTTTAATGACTGGCATAGTAACACTGGATTGCTGTAAGGCCAATGTGGTGCTTAAAGGGTCAAAGTCTTTACCAAGTAACTATAGACCTTTTAGTTTAAGTTCTATAGTTGGGAAGATACTGGAGAGTTTAATAAAATACTGCATAGATGAGGGTTTGCTAGAAAAAAAAACAACACTTTAAGCAATAGACAGCATGGATTCATGAGAGACAGAAGTTGTCAAACAAATCAGATTTTTTAATGAGGAGGAAAGCAAAACCTTAGAACAAAGGAGTGGCTGTGGACATTGTATACTTGGATTTTGCAAAAGCGTTTGACACAGTTACCCACACATGTGTAAGGTAAAAACTACAGGCTTGTAAAAATCAGATTGTAAATAGATAGAAAACTGCCTAAAAGACCATATTCAGAGAGTAGCGATTAATAATTCATACTCTGAATGGTCTAAGGTTATTAGCGGTGTACCCCAAGACTCAGTGTTGGGACCCTTGCTTTTTAAAGTGATTGTAAAGTCTCATTTAAAAAAAAAACATTTTATACTTCCTCTGTGCAGTTGGTTTTGCACAGAGCAGCCTGGATCCTCCTCTTCTTGGGTCCATCTTCGCTGCTCCTGACCCCTCCCTCCTGTCAAGTGCCCCCACAGCAAGCAGCTTGCTATGGGGGCACTCGAGCCAAGTCAGAGCTCCCTGTGTCCATTCAGACGAGGAGTCCCGACCTGGCCCCACTCTCTTCTCTCTCCTGATTGGCTAACTGACTTTGATTGACAGCCGCATGAGCCAATGGCGCCGCTGCTGTGTCTCAGTCAATCTGGAGGAGTCATCCTGGATGGCTAAGACACTCGTGGACATCGCTGGAGAGAGATGGGGCTCAGGTAAGTAATTAGGGGTGCTGGGGAGGCTGCTGCACACAGAAAGTTTTTTTATCTTAATGCATTGAATGAATAGAAAAAAACATTTGCAACTCATTTAATATATTTATAAACAATATAGAGTTTGGGATTAAAAGTACCATTTCAGTCTTTGCAGATGAAACCAAGCTTTGCAATGAAATAACATCCTTACAGGATGTCTCATCTTACAAGGTGATCACAATGCACTGTTTAATTGGGCAACTGTGTGGCAAATGAGGTTTAATGTTGATAAATGTAAAGTTATGCACTTGGGGGCTAAAAATATGCACACATCATACATACTGTGGGAGTACAACCGGGGGAATCAATAGTGGAGAAGGATCTGGGTGTTCTCGTAGATCATAAGCTTAATAATAGCATGCAGTGCCAAAGCAAGCAAAATCCTTCTTGTATTAAGAGAGGTATGGACGAGAGAGAGAAAGGGAGAGGGAGAGAGAGAATTTTGCCCCTGTACAAATAATTAGTAAGACCTCATCTTGAATATGCAGTTCAGTTCTGGGTATCAGTTCACAAAAAGGATACCGGGAAACTGGAGAAAGTGGAGAGAAGGGCAGCCAAACTGAGAAGAGGCATTGGAGGAGCTCAGCTATGAGAAAAGATTAGCTTAAAGTGGTTGTAAACCCTTACAAACCACTTTGACCTACAGTTAAGCCTATATATTAAGGCTTACCTGTAGGTCCAAGAAATATCTCTAAACCTACACGGTTTAGAAGATATTTGCTAAAAAAGACAGGCATCGCTGTCTACGGAACATGCGCCATAGACAGCGGCGCGCAGGCACACTAAGAACGCCGCAGATGCACGGGAGTGACGTCATCGCAGCTCTGGCAAATCCGTCACTCCGGAATACATGGCAGCGGTGAAGATGAAGACGGAGGACCGCTTCGGGGGCTTCGTTCTCAGGTAAGTTATTCATAATGAGCTAGTATGCATAATTTTTTTTAGATTGCCTTTACTTCCTCTTTAGCTGAGTTTATTCTCTCTTGAGAAGAGGAGATTAAGGGGCGATATAATCAACTTCTATAAATTCTGTACATACATGGTCCATATAGTGAACTTGGTGCAGAGTTATCCACTTTAAAGGGATAGTTCACCTTTACCACAAAACTGCCCATGCAGATAAAGGTCATCTGTAGATAAAAACAAGCTGTGCAGCTCTGACTAAAGTTGAATAAAGCCCTTGCTATAGGTTTAGGCCATTTACATACCTTATGAAGCCTGACTGAAATACTCCCAGGGCATTGCTAAGTACTCCCAGGATGTTGCTAAGTACTCCCAGGACATTACTAAGTGAGGCTAGTCATCACTGCTCACCTCCACCATCACAGGAGTGAGCTCTCAAATTCTGAGCTCAGGGCTACTGCATCAGGGGAGAGAAAGAGTATGTGAGGGGGTTTGAATCAGAGAAGGAGCTCAGTCCTGTGATGGTGGAGGGGAGCAGTGATGACTAGGCCTTACTTAGAAATGTCTAGGAGCACTTAGCAATGTCCTGGGAGCAGTGTTGGTCATCTTACTTTAAAAAAGTAATTAGTTAAGTTACAAATTACTTCTCCCAAAAAGTAATTGCGTTAGTAACTCAGTTACTACATTGGAATAGTAATTAGTTACGCAGCAAAGTAACTGACTTTTTTTTAAAATATTCTATACGTGTAACTAAGGGGCGGGTCTAGTATTACTGTAACCAAGGGGTGCATTTATTATTATTGTTATATATCGTGTAACCAAGGGGCTGCTCTATTATTACTCTAACCAAGGGGCAGATCTGTTATAGCGTGTAAGCAAGTGGCGGGTCTATTATTATTATATCGTGTAAGGGGCGGATGGCTACAGAAGAGGGCGAATGTTAAATTAATGGGCAGAGCTCGATATATAACAATAATAATAAATGCGCCCCTTGGTTACAGTAATACTAGACCCGCCCCTTACTTACACGATAGACGCCCCTTGCAGAGTAGCACGAGCATCGGGAGCGTGCGGCATCGCCTCGTACAATTACATGTTAACTGCACCTGCGCAGTGTAGAGTTCACTCAGAGCTGTTTAGGTTCTGCAATTTTTGTAAGCTCCGTAGTCCTTCGTACTGCGCAAGCCCTGCGCCTGCGCAGTACAGGGGGTCCTTATCCGGCGGGGGAACTTTTTCGGCAGGACACCGGAATTACACTACTGCCATCTAGTGGCGGTAGATGTAATTGGGGTAACTAAGCCAAAGTAATGGGAACTGAGTTACCATGAGGGGAAAAGTAATCAGTTAGATTACTAGTTACCCTCTAAAGTAACTGCGTTAGGTAACTCAGTTTATTTTAACTAAGTTACTTACATCACTGCCTGGGAGTATTCCAGTCAGGCTTCATATAGTATGTAAATGGCCTACACTTATAGCAAGGGTATTATTCATCTTTAGTCAGAGCTGCACAGGTTGTTTTAATCTACAAACATCCCTTACCTGCATAGGCAGTTTTTTTTGTAAAGGTGAACTATCCTTTTAAGGTCATCACAGAGGACAAAGGATCACTCTTTACATCTGGACATTTAATCTCCAAATATGGAAAAGCTTCTTCACAGTAAGAACTGTGCAAATGAGAAATCGACTTCTTAAAGCGGTTTAACACTGCCTCCTAGGTTTTTTTTTTCTTTGTACAGTGTGCATGATTATGAGCTGTAAATGCATTACTCACGTGTTCCTTTTTTCAATGTAACTGCTGCCGGTTTTCTTCCCCAAATATAACTTATATAAAATATTCCAGATGGCTTCCATCTTGCCTGTGGGCATCTGAAACCACACAGGCCCCTTTCTTCCTGGTTGCTGGCCCAGAATGCACCGCCGTATTTGCGCCGATCTCGCGAGATTTCGGTAGATGTGGCCGAAATCCCGCAAGATTTCGTCACATCTGCCGACATCTCGCGAGATTTCGGAAGATGTGGCCGAAATCCCGCGAGATTTCGTGCTGACGGCGTCCCCCGTGGCTTCATGGGAAGAATGCAAAACATTTCCCAGGGGTCTTTGCGGAGCCGGGGGAAAGCCGAAACCACACCTACTCCCACGGGAGGACAGACCGGAAGTCATTCTAATGCCGCGTACACACGAAGGGACAATCCCGCGGGATTATCCGCTGGACTCAAGTCCAGCGGACAATCCCCTCGTGTGTGGGCGTCGGCGGACTTTTTTTGGCAAAAGTCCGGCGGACTAAAGTTTTAAGTTTTGTTTTAAAATTATCCGCTGGACTTGGCAGTCCGGCGGACAATACGGCCGTGTGTAGTATGGTCCGGCGGACCAAAAAGGACGCATGCTCAGTAGCAAGTATTTTTCTAGTATTTTTCTATTTCTAGTCCCGTCGTACGTGCTGTACGTCATCGCGTGAACCGCCGGACTTTTTGCGTGATCGTGTGTGGTCAAGTCCGTTCGCTTTTTAGTCCGCCGAAGCCAGCTGGAAAGTTCGGCGGATTGTCCGCTGGACTAGGTCCGCCGGGAAAAGTCTGCACGTGTGTACGCGGCATAAGAATGACTACAGCAAGGTAAGTAATGCTTTTTTTTTTTTTTTTAAATGCTCATTTGGGGATCTGTATGCATAACTGTTTTAAAAAAGATGAATGTGTATTTGTGAGTACCAAACCGCTTTAAAGAGCTGGTAGGTTTATTTATAGGTAAAGTTGATCCAGGGAAAATCTAATCGCATCTTTCGGGAATAAGGAAGGACATGTCCACAGTGTTACATAAACAGCAAAAAATTACCTAGCAGGGGTTTTAGTCTTTCCGCACTCTACTCTATAGTTATTAGCAATTATCTTCATAATCCTTGAAGCTATAACAATCCCTGTGGTATTATAAGGATTAAGGCAGACTGTACATGCTAGAATCTGATCATTAATTATTGAATGATTAGACCCTAGGCAGGTCATTTTGCTTGACATGCAGTTAGTAGGGGCAGTTCATTAGGAAGAAGAAGCCTTAACTGATGAATCCTTTTATATTTCCACCTCAAATGGCCAAATTTTTTGTACAATCACACAGTCAGCAAAATGACAAATTATATGCCCTAGGTCATATACATAACCGCAATAATGATTCAACAGGCAAATTGACTCATCACAAACTATACATTTGGATTAATAAAGATGTATGTACAGTCAGAAAATTCTAATTTGTGACACAGTGGGAAAAGTCACTGTAAGGCCCCATGCACACGAGACGCAGATGCAAACTCTGCTGAACGCATGTTTTAAAAAGCAGAAACCTGCGTTTAAAAACACGCGTTTTGCTGTGTTTTCATGCCGCGTTTAGCCGTGTTTAGCTGCGTTTGCGTCTATAAGCATTTGTAAAGATAACATCATATAGGCCCTCCCCAAGCTCAGAAAACATGTATTAACTATTTCTGCCATTTTGATCAGAGAGAGCAGTTGTACACTTGCATTTGCCTCTCTTTCTGTGTTTTTTTTTTTGGAAATGGATCCCATATTGAATATATGTCAGGAAATGCTCCTGATGTTGCTCTTGATAAGGCAGCAACGTCGTCGCAAATTTGCAGAGGTCCAGAATCAGAGCTTGTCGACCCATCCATTGATGGTACAGCGAATGTCCGTTGGATATTTCACAAACATGTATGCATTTCACAAACATGTATGCATTAGTGAGTATATATGCTCTATGCTCTATCTAAACTAATTACGACATTTTAAACCAATTTTTCTAGTATTTTTTATGGTTAACCATCATATTTCTGAGTTTTCTGGTCCAAAAAATTTGGTTCCTTTAAAAAGGCTTATAAACGCAAACACGGCTAAACACAGGTGCCTGCGTTTAGCTGCGTTTTGCGTCTGAAACGCGGAAAAGCAAAGTGTCTGAAAGCATTTTTTTGCTTCTGGAAAAACGAGGTTAAACACAACTGCATAAAAACGGGAAAAAAACAAGACTGTGTACATGGACACATAGGATAACATTGCATGCGTTCCAAGTGTCCAACTGCCTCTGAACGTGCGTTTAACAGCGTCTCGTGTGCATGAGGCCTAACCATCAAAAAATAATAGAATAGAATAGAAAATATAGAAAAGATGAGAAAATGGTAATGAAAACGATGTGGAATAGAGAAAAGCGATAGATGCCAGATTATTCAAGGGGGGCCTCTCTCCTGTGCTCCCTTGTCCACAGAAACTTATTTTTCTACTATTCGGTTCCCATGTGAAAGGTCATGGTACTCAGATGAAACGGAAAATTCCTGCCAGTAAAACCAACTTTTCTGTAATTTTTCACAGGTACCAAATGGCTCAATTAATTGTTCTCCAAATGAGCCAGAATTATTGCCTGAAGGTAAAGCCCGACTCTGGGCTAGTTCGTTTTAGAAAACATAAAACTGTTTTTGAAATGTCCTACAGCCTGTCAAAAAAAAAAGAAAATAAATAAATAAGAAGGCCTTAGTTTTTGTTTTCTTCCACAATATTTTTATTAAGTCTACCAAGAATTATAAAAAAATAAAAAAATCGTACAGTTCCAGAACACCCCTGCCAGGGGTACCAACATGGAGACCGAAAACAACCAAAAAAAGAAAAGAAAAAACACAAACATATTAGACCGTGGTTGTCCAAAAGGGGCTCTGCACCAAGTAGCCTATAAAAAAACAACCTTTGTTGGCTACTAACACTAGTAAATATAGGACAAATTATCTTTAACCACTTTACCCCCCGTAAGGATTTACCCCCTTAAAGCGGTTGTATACCCGCAAAACAAAAAAAAAACAAAAACTGTAAGGCAAAAGGCATAATGAACTAGTATGCAACACGTACACACAAGTGGAATTTCTGTTGGAAAAATCTTGGATGGTTTTTCCGACGGAATTCCGTGGAAAAGACATGAATGAGTGAGTTTGGGGTGGAGGAACTTGACTGGCCTGCACAGAGCCTGACCTCAACCCGACAGAACACCTTTGGGATGAATTAGTGAGGAGACTACGAGCCAGGCCTTCTCGTCCAACATCAGTGCCTGACCTCACAAATGTGCTTCTGGAAGAATGGTCAAACATTCCCATAGACACACTCCTAAACATTGTGGACAGCCTTCCCAGAAGAGTTAAAGCTGCAAAGGGTGGGCCAACTCAATATTGAACCCTACGGACTAAGACAGGGAGGGATGCCATTAAAGTTTATGTGCATGTAAAGGCAGGTGTCCCAATATATATATATATATATATATATATATATATATATATATATATATATATATATATATATATATATATATATACACATATACACACACACACATACATATACACATACCATTAGGGATGGACTACCTGTTCAAGTAGAACATGAGTTAGACTCGAACATCAGCTGTTTGATCGTTCGACGAAGATTGAACATTATTGGCCGTTCGCACCAAATTCAAGCGGCGTGTCACGGTCCATAATGCACTGCGTCATCGCAGTGCATTGCTGGCTGATGATTGGCCAAGCATGCACTATGACCCGCATGCTTTGGCCAATCACAGCGAATAGAGCCATAATTGGTGTAGAATTCGATAATAATTGTAGGAAACGATATACCACTACAGCCTACATATTATCTCATCTATGTATTAACTTTGTCGAGTCTCTGTAGATTAGTCAGTCTGTTAAAACTGTGAGCGCATGCTACTGTTAGTATCACAATAATACATTTAGTTATGAAACCAACACACACAGCTTAAGAATAATCAAATCTTATTTATTTCCCAAGGAAATAAGAAAGCTAACGTGTATTAAAAGGGGGTTACAAAATGACATAACATACAGCAAGGCTACAATAAAATGATATACTATACAGTTACAATACGATACAATGGTCTACTTAACACATCCTTGTGGCTGGTCTGCTGATGGAAAGAGGGTCAGTTGTGTGTGAAAACTCTTTTTGTCAAACACACCTCAAGCATAGCACCTCCCATTGCCTGCCCACCTACTTCCTTGGTAGACGCCTTCATTTATTCTGATCGTCCTGCCACAAGTGGTCTCCGGGGGGCAGTATCTGTCCAGAATTGCACTTAATCCGACTGCTGTCTAATCTTGGAATTTTGATCTCTGGTAGCCCACACCTTACTTTTGTTTCGCACAGACAGATTGGAGCCGCCATTCATCACGTACAATAGCCTTAGCCTCATGACAATAGGAGGTATGACTGACTACATTCCACGGGGGGGGGGGGCGCATCTTGTTATCCAGGAGACTGTCCATGTAGGGATGTACGGATCCCAGTATATTGAATCCAACATATGCCGCTTTGCGCCTAAACAAGCGCATAACACCCTTCTTCAGACCCAGCTCCTATTGAACAGTCCATAACTGTTTCCTCCCTGACATGCGTTTCCAAACCCGTACCCATAGAACAGTCCTTGACTTTAACGCGTTGTGGTCTTCAACCTGCGCAGCAACAGCTCCTATGGAACAGTCCATAATGGTCTTCTCGTGTTATGCTTTCCAACACGCGCCGCTTTGCCACTGACACACCACCATCCTTCTTCAGTGACAGCTTCCATGTCACCCTTCAGTGTCTTTGGTATCTTCTCCTTTCTGGTATCTTCAGGACGAGATGCAGTACAGGCAAGGGGTGCTCATTCACTCACCATTCACCATCACACATTCAGGGTAACATATCACCCAGCTTTCCAACACAGAGTCTCAAGGAGGGCCTTTCGCCCATGTTACTAGCCTAAAATACACCTTTATCACACTACACCATAACATAAATCAACCCACTACCATAATATATACATATATACATATGACCCCTCAACTTGCGTATCCCGCTCCCAACCTCCTATAACTCTTTGCTGAAAATACGGGTCGGGATTAGGCAGGTTTGTTCACAATGGCCTTCCCTACCACAATTCTGGCACGTCAGTGGTATTTCAGGGCTCTGAACTGGCAGCAAAGTCTCTACCATAAATGGAGACCTTACCGTCAATTCGTCCCTCCACTTGCATAGATAGATGCGAGACCTTCCTATATAAATGTCTAGTCCAACAACACATACCAATTTGAACCAATGACGAAACTGCAGCAATAATGAGTAATACCACAACGGGATGTATCAAATAATTCAAAATGCTGTTGGCCTTACTGGAATGTCCAAATATTACCTCCCACCAAGACCCTCCCACATCATTTTCTAATTGATGCACTACCTCCTTTATTTCATTCTGGTATATGGCTATAGTAGCATTAGCTCTCTCTTGCTGCAGCATCTTCATAAGGCTCTCATCTCTATCCCAATCTGCTAACCACTCCTGTATCTTCCTTCCCATACCAAGGTTCAGGGCTCTCAGATTAACAGGGAGGTTCTGGTTGACATCCACAGACAGATTGGCAATATGTGGTATCACATAATTCCATTCCTGTGTCTGGATTTCAGAGACATTGCCAAAGGTACACCACGCTCCTCTTGCTATTGTCAGGTTCACAGAACATCCTATTTCCATGACTAATGTTACATTAGTATCCTTTAGGACAAAGAAACAAACTCTCCCATGTCCCAAATAATACACCGGTGTTCCCTTCCCGGCAATGTTCTCCCCATCCAGCACACAGAGTGACGCATCCTCCCAACATTTCTCATTTACTACCGTGTATTGGCCTGGCATACAAAGGATGTCATGGTCATGCCTCCGACAGAGGGAAATATCAACCTGCCTCCAGCTCCCATTCTCTCTGATCACATGTGGGTAATTTAGCCTCAGATGCAACAAAGTAGAATCCCCAGTCAGTAAGCCCATTGATATCACCGAATACACAGATTGAATCTGCACTTCTGTATACGGGATCAACGAGGAAGCATAACATCTCTCATAATCCAAATTCGTACATCCCATCCAGGCATTTGACCACCAACTTGGATTAGTGTAAGAGATGTGCTTTGGTAAAATCTTACTGAGCTGTGATGCTAATTCATAAGGCCACTTCCCCCCATACAGGGACTGTACAATCAGTTTGATGTTGGTTGATAGTTCCGCCTGTCCCTGTGTGCATGCCAGAGCCCATGACATATATTTGCCCTGTATCACCACATTATCCACCAACATCTTAAAATGGCGTATAAAATCTTGAGCTACTTTTACCTGGGTATTTATGCGACGTTGTTGAATATTATCAAGAATGTCATTAATCTCTCTCTGAGCAACAAAGCCCCGTTTACTGTCTGAAGCTATGGCTGAGAGTTTGTTCCTCAGGAGATCGATGTCCACTCCATTAACAACACCCATCCCAGTTCCTATTCCCCCTAATATAGTGCTGAATACATCCCTCCTCTTTCGGTTACTCCTCAGAAATAAGCGTCCTGCATGGACCTCATTCTGTGTCCGCCCATCTCTGGGAGAAAGCCATTGATATACTGACCGTACTTGATTTAGTGTATATTCAGCACATATAGGGTAATAGGATTTTACCAACCATTGTGAGACATTGAAGTGCCATGTGGTGAAAGCATACTGTACCCTGGTAGCCAGCGTTTGTGACGAGCTTAGATCTATTTGTAATGGTTCCCCCTTCTCTAACGGAGTATGTTCCTGTGTGTAGCCACTGGCATCACCTATGCAGGGTTTTAACCGGTGAGACATCAACCAGGCGTATCTCCCCCAGGTCCATCTCTAGTGTCCCACATGTCCAGTAATCAAGAGCTTCTCTGTAGGACTGATAGGACCGAGATACTGCCCCCACAAGGAAATTTTCACCCCATTGATGTGTCATCTGGAGCTCCCTAGTTTGGCCAACAGACACCTTACTATGCCTAAGTGCCTGTGCCTATGCCTATGCCTAAGTGTCAGCCTCCTGGGTCTCTGCGCCCTATTACTTTGGTCATGCCAATATATGCCACACATAAAAACATACTTCCCTTCCTTCAATTCTTCACCAAAAAACCCATATCCTACGTCCCTTGCTTCCCAAGGTTTGGATAGATTGGATTGTTTTCCTAACCAATAACCAGTTTCATTCATATATATAGTTACATCTACAAACGGCTGGAGAGATTCCGGTATGATATTTTGCAAGTTTTGCTTATACGCACGTCCTTGCGATGTTGAGTTAGGATTAAATCGTCCAAAAGCAAAAGAAACTTTGTATTGCAAATTGCCATGGTGACCCCATTGGTACGTGTCCGGTAATTTATGATTCTTTGATATAATCCTGACCTTTCTCTTTCTTTCATCTCCCCCCTGCATCCCCTTCTGGCCTAACAAGTCCAACATTGATGATATAATTGAAGTGGATGCATGGTTTTCCTCAGGATTTTCCCTTTCCACATCATCCCCTGAATATTCGTCAGAATCAATTTGAGATGTTACATGGCTCAGATGGATCGCCAACACGACAAGTATGATCCTTCCATCCATTCTCCAGAGACTTTGCCAATCTTTGCTCCACCAGGACTCTGGAAAACAATACAAGAGCGGAATCAATTCTTATCAGCAATACCTTTTACATTGATCAGCATGAAACCATTTCTCTATCGCCCTCTTTTTCATGCCCTTTGCACCCTTGTTATCTACGAGCCGCTTTATTTTGACCACCTGATCACTAAGGGTCATAGTGACTGAACGGTCCAGTCCAATTTGCGTCCCATGAAGACTTGGAAACAAAGTTTTTTTACTATAAAATATAATAATGGGAGGCCCTAAAGGCTGCTCCTTCTCTTTAGGTGCCATGTTACTTGCAGCAAATTGCAAATACCTCTGTACCTGTTCTTGCAGTTGGACCAGAAATCGGTCCCTTTCAGCACTCTCTCTCAAGGGGGTACTAAGTATTGGGTCTGCTGGATGGCTGAGGTTCATCATTCTCCCCGTCATTAACTGATATGGGGTTAATGATGTACCTTTCGCTGTAGATCCTCGTACGGCCATCAGGATTGAAGGCAGATGAATCAGCCAGTTCTTTCCTGATTGCAGTACCATCTTTTTAAGCCTCTCTTTCAGTGTTTGATTCATCCTCTCAACCATCCCCGCCGATTGTGGATGGTATGGAACATGGAATCTCTGTTCTACTCCCAGCAGCTCACAAATATTTTTCATGACCCTGCCGGTAAAGTGAGTCCCCCTATCGGACTCCAGGACTTTGGGGAACCCCCATCTTGAAAAGACTTCGGTCCACAAACCTCTAGCCGTGGCAGTAGCAGAGTCCTTTCTTAGGGGCAGACCCTCTACCCATTTTGAAAAGACGTCCACCACCACGAATAGATACCTATATCCTCCAGGGGCACTCTGTAACGGACCAACAAAGTCAATCTGTAGGTTTTCCCAGGGTCCATTGGCTACCGGTACCCTTGCTAATACTGGCTTCTGTCCCTTTGGCCTAGGGTTCATTTGTGCACATATTAAGCATTCCTGCACTACCTGTGAGATTGTGTCTCCCATTGTCTCCCACCAGTATCTAGCTTGCACAAATTTCAAGGTACCCTGAACACCCATGTGGCCTGTTAACCTGTGATTTTCCAGGGCTAAATCTTTTTGATGCTGGGAGGGCACTACAAACCTTCGTCCTTCTGAAGTTTCTTTTAACAGTAGTTTGTCTTCTAATACATAATTTTGGGGAGCATCTGCCGCTTTTGTTCTAAGCTGCTTTTTGATTGAGCTCAAGGCCTCATCCTTATTTTGTTCACCTGCTAAGCATGGGGTAGGCTTCCTTAGCACCGGCAGGAGTTCATGTGAACCTGCTTTCACTTCCTGCTCCTCAGAATTATGTTCCTCCCAGGCCTGCCTCCCTTCAGTATCATAGGGTGTCCATTTGGCCCCTATCAGGGCTGCCTCCTTTGCCAGCTTATCTGCCTTGTTGTTGCCCACAGTAACCTCCTCTCCACCTCTTTGGTGTGCTCTCACCTTAATGATAGCCACTCTCTGAGGTTCCACATTTGCTCTTTCCCATATATCTCTTAGCACCGCACTATGTACCAAGTCCTTCCCAGAGGCATCACTGAAGCCCCTTGACTGCCACAAAGGCATGTATTCAGTCAGAGACCTTGTTACATAGGCGCTGTCAGAGAATATGGTTATGGGACCTGAACTGAAATGAGTGATGGCCTCTCTCACTGCCTCCAGTTCAGCACTTTGGGCAGAAAAGCTTCGAGGGCATTTGGTCATGATTTTCTCATTGGTCTGGGGGCACCACAGGGCATACCCTGTGTGAAAACTTCCTTCATCCCAGTACCTTGATCCATCCACCCAGATTTTAAGGTCTCCATTACCTGATGCTAACCTGAATACCTCCTGTGTTCTGGTCCGATGTACTTCCCCACAGTCATGCTGCTCCCCCTCATATCGCATCAATTGTGGGAGAGTGTAGGTGGCATTGTGGGTCACAGCCAGATTCCTGGGTGTTAAATCCACTAGCCATCTGGCTACCCTTTGGGAGGATACTCCACTGAGGGTACGTTCCAAAAGCATTTTAATTGGAGAATGGGGTGTCTGCAGAATGATTTTACCAAACCCCACAACATGCTCTGTGGCGAGAACCGCCCAGTGCGCTGCCAAAATGTTCCTGACGCATTCATCAAATCCCCTCTCTACCGGGCTTAGTACCCTGGACCAGTATCCCACAGGTACCCATTTGCCCTGCCTCTCCTGCAGCAACACCGCTGTTATTGCTACTGCAGAGGCATACACTTGTAGTGCAAAGGGCAAATCGGCATTCGGATTGCTCAAGGCCGGGGCCTGCATCAGACTCACCTTTAGCTTGGTGAAAGCTTGTTCATGCTCTCCCAACCAGTCTAAGGGGTCTGTTTCCTTCTTGTCTCCTTTTAGAAAGTCATACAGGGGTCTTGCCTTTTCTGCAAAGCCTTCAATGAAGTCCCTGCAGAAACCGACCATTCCCAGGAATTGTCTCAGCGCAGTTTTAGTAATTGGTCTTGGTAATTTCCTGATAGTTTCACATTTGTTTGGATCTGGAGTTCTTCCCCCCTGTGAAACTATCACACCCAAGAAACATACTGAATCCTTCATCAATTGTGCCTTTTTGGGGTTTCATTTCAGACCTGCATTCTCAATTAGTGTCAGAGTTCCTCCAGCAGAGCATAATGCTGCTCTTTTGTCTCTGTTTGAAGCAAAATGTCGTCCACATACTTAATGATGCATTCTGGCTCAGAAAATGTCTTCAGAATGTCCACCAAGTATGTAGAGCTGAATTTGAACCCCTGAGCCAAACGACAGAATGCATATTGTTTTCCCTGAAATGTAAAGGCTAGCTTGTATTGGCTATCCTCGTGCACAGGAATTGAAAAATAGCCATTTGATATGTCAATTGATGAGTACACCTTTGCTGAAGGCTTCAGTGCTGTCATGTCTGGCATTTTAGCAACTACATTTGTAATAGATGGGGTGCATCTGTTTAGCGCACAAAAATCTACAGTGGGCCTCCACCCCCCCTCCTCCTTCACTGGCCAGAGGGCTGCATTTGTTTTAGATTGGCACTCTTTAATTACATTTTGTGCCAACAAATTCCTCACTGTGCTCTCTATGTATGGGATAGATTTGGGCGGAATTTTATACTGACGCTGAGGTGGCGGATCAGGGCCCTCAATTTTAACAATCATGTTTGAAACTCTACCACATTGCGCTTTAGACGTTGCCCACACTTTATTATGTTGCCACAAGATTTTAGCCAATATTTGGTCCTCTGTTTTCAATATTGCCTGCGGGTCAAGGATTTCATCGGTTTTAACTGATGCAACCTCACCGCTGTCCATGACCATGTGTGCCTTGCCTTTGTATCTAGACCCTTTCCACAGTACCCAATTACATAGATCAAGAATCAGTCCATGTGCCCCCATGACATCAGGGCCCAAAATAGTGCCCTCGTGCGTTGGGGGAAAGAAACAAACTGTGTTCCACACATAACCTCTCTATTTCTATGTTCACAGGTATTGATTGCTCAGAAGGTACTAGTTGTCCCCCGAATCCTCTAAGGAAAATTTGTCTCCCAGCAGGATCCTTTTGAAGTGCAATATTTGTTATGCTGACAGCCGCCCCCGTATCCAAAAGTACATTTGTACGATGGCCCCCTATCGCCCCTCGGATACGTGGTCAGCCGCTTTTGTCCCTATCCAGTTGACATACTAGGGACAACACCGGGGCCTGACATCCCTATGGTTTAAAATAAGGATTGGCTGGGGGAGGGATTTTATATTCCTCGTGGTTTTCTTTAAACCCTTTTCCTAACCTTTGCAATTCCCTCAAAAGTGGACCATATAATGTAGCATCAGGTGCCTCATTCGGCTCCGTTGTCACCTTATCTGGTCCAGGTTTTCGCTGTTCCTACTTATGCCAAGGCTTCTTCTCACCCATGCTCCTCCTAGGCAATTTACAGTCCTTGATTACATGGCCTGTATTCCCACATCTATAACACCTGCCTGTAATTCTAACTGTACCTTCGCTTTTAACTATTTCTGCAACTCTTTTGTGGGGCCTATTGTCTTGATCTGTCTCCCGAACACAGTCCCTTAATATGTTTATAAAGGTCTGGTACGAGGTGGCGTTCCTCAGTGCAATTCTGGTATGGTAATCAATACATATGCACTTATTAGCCATAGAACACAGAAAACTACTATCATCAGGAGACATATCAGGACAATTATATGTGGCTTTATAAATGGAGAAGTATTCACTGCAAAAAAGTATTCGATCAATTCCCCTCTTAAATTTTGTATTTTCTAGGGCGTCTGAACCCCTAGTATCTCTTCCTCCCATTATGCGCTGCATTTCCCTCATTCTATCTGCCGAGTTCCCCCAATTTGAGTTTAACTCGGGAGATAGACCTCTATGATTCCCAACTGGTGGTTGCAGTTTTTCACACAGTTGCAATGGAAGCCATGCGCGGAGGAGTGCGCATGCATCCCTATTGTTCAAAATGTACTGTGTCACTACAGCCTCCAGCCTGTTCGAGAGACTAATGGGTGAAACGCTAGTGTCAAACTTTCCCAAAATCTGGCACAGATTTGTGCGATCTTGTATGGAGAGCGTTGTGGTTTGGGTGCTACCCTCCCTTTTTATAATTCCTAATCCTTGCCCAGTCCTGTCTAGCACAGGAGTGAAGAGAGAAGAACTTTGATTTGGGGGATCTTCAGGACTGTCAGCCGAACATATTGGTTGCTGTTCGATCTGCATCCTTTCTCTTTGCTCCTGTGTCACAACTGAATGTGTGTCCTTGTTAGCACAGCAATGGTTGTGCACGTTCTTCATTGCCCATGCTCTCAAAGACACAATGGTATTATCTTTTTGGGCTAGCTGAATTTTACATTCCTGTAACACTGTCTTAAGTTTTTCTATCGCATTTTCATTCCCAGCCTCTTTATTTTATAGCGCTGCGATAGACTGTTCTCTCAACATACATGATTCCTTTCATTCATCCAATCCCTGTTCTAACAAACCATTCTCAGTCACCAATTGTTCAATCTCACACCTCATGTCATCACACTCACAAACATTTGCGTCCGCATTTGCAGCTATAGCTGAAATATCCTTACTCACATTTTCTATCTGTCCTATTAATTCTGACCTCTCCTTATACCATTCAAACTTCTTCCGTTCAGAAATATCTCTCGTTCTGACTAGCATGCTCACCAAATTTGCTAACCTCGGTTTCCTGCCTTTTTTTGATTTTTTTTTAAACGTCATGGCATCATTATAAGTATTGCATTGTTTCAACAAGTCGTTGAACTGGTGTGTTAACGCTTCCTGAGATACACTATCGAATTGAATACAATCATTTTTTTTAAGAAACTCTTCAAGGATATCCATTGACATGCTAATCTGCAACTAGCTACACTGAAAAGTTGCTTAGACAATACACACACAGATGAACAAACAGATAAGCAACCCCCCACAGAGACTCAGATAAAAGCTGTTCAAAGTCTAGTTTCTAGTTCCACACAGAAGACCAACAAACAAAACCAAAAAAAAAAAAAAAATATATATATATATATATATATATATATATATATATATATATATATATATATATATATAAAAATCCGTTTAACTACGAATTTCTCCAGAGAACACACTCTTAGGCCCCTTTCACATGAGGCGGACTCCGCTTGCACGGAGCCCGCCTCTGTCCGTCGGCTCAGGCGGGAGATCTCTCCGTTGATCTCCGCTGAGCCGGAGGATGACAAGCCTCTCTCCGCTCACTGAGCGGGGAGGGGCTTGAGAGCGCTGCTGGTCTCTATGGAGAGATCGGATGAAAACTGACAGTGTGTCCGTTTTCATCAGAGCTCACCCGATCCGATCCGCCAGCGAAGGATCTGGACGTGGGGCCATACGTCTGCTTTTGGCGGATCGGACAAGGTCGGATGTCAGCGGACATGTCTCCGCTGACATCCGACGCTCCATAGGCTAACATGGAGCGCCCGTTCAGATCCGCCGTCAAAACTGACAGGCGGATCTGAACGGTCCGTCCATGTGAAAGGGGCCTTAATGCTGTCCTCTCTTAAATTGCAGGCCACATTGAACTCCTATTGGAACAGAGAGCTATTTCACACTCACATGGTTAAAAAATAATAAAAAAATAAAAAATATATAAAAAAAAAACTTAAAATAAAAATATATATTCCCACTTTTTCCTCAGTGCTGTGTGGTTTGTCCTGTCAATTTACCGATTATATAATATAACCCAAGGGTGATCAGTCCCTCACTCGCCAGTCGCAATGACTGGTTACCTGGCCAAACTCACAAACATTTAACATACATACATGTGGTTGAACTGGATGGACTTGTGGTTGAACTGGATGGACTTGTGTCTTTTTTCAAGCTAACTATGTAACTATGTAACATAGGGCACATTAGCGGCACAGTGGTGTAGTGGTTAGCACTCTCACCTAGCAGTAAGAAGTGTCGCTGGTTCGAATCCCAACCATAACACTACCTGCCTGGAGTTTGCATGTTCTCCCTGTGCCTGCGTGGGTTTCCTCTGGGTACTCCGGTTTCCTCCCACACTCCAAAGACATGCAGGTAGGTTAATTGGCTTCTGTCCAGAAATTGGCCCTAGTATATGAATGGGGACCTTGGATTGTGGGCTCCTTGAGGGTAGGGACTGATGTGAGTGTGCAATGTACAGGGATAGGGACAATTGTGGACACTCACTTAGGTTGAACTGGATGGACTGGTGTCTTTATTGAACCTTTACTAACTATGTAACATACATATATCAGCCACAGCTCTGACCAGGTTCTACGCGTCCGTTTCACTGATGAGATCTTTCACAGAATTTTCATGACCATCCAAGCGCGGTTTCAGAATTTGCGAGCCAGCGCCAATCTTGTCCACACTAGAGACGATTTTCCGTTCTGGATGTTTGAGGATTTGTGTTTGAGACTCAAAACAAAGAAAAATGCCTTAGGTTTGTGAATCCTATGCAGAAAAAAAAAAACGATATTCTGCACGTTTCAGGATCTGGGGTGCCAAATGTAGAATTCGATAATAATTGTAGGAAACGATATACCACTACAGCCTACATATTATCTCATCTATGTATTAACTTTGTCTAGTCTCTGTAGATTAGTCAGTCTGTTAAAACTGTGAGCGCATGCTACTGTTAGTATCACAATAATACATTTAGTTATGAAACCAAACACACGGCTTAAGAATAATCAAATCTTATTTATTTCCCAAGGAAATAAGAAAGCTAACGTGTATTAAAAGGGGGTTACAAAATTACATAACATACAGCAAGGCTACAATACAATGATATACTATACAGTTACAATACGATACAACGGTCTACTTAACACATCCTCGTGGCTGGTCTGCTGATGGAAAGAGGGTCAGTTGTGTGTGAAAACTCTTTTTGTCAAACACACCTCAAGCATAGCACCTCCCATTGCCCGCCCACCTACTTCCTTGGTAGACGCCTTCATTTATTCTGATTGTCCTGCCACAAGTGGTCTCTGGGGGGCAGTATCTGTCCAGAATTGCACTTAATCCGACTGCTGTTTAATCTTGGAATTTTGATCTCTGGTAGCCCACACCTTACTTTTGTTTCGCACAGACAGATTGGAGCCGCCATTCATCACGTACAATAGCCTTAGCCTCATGACAATAGGAGGTATGACTGGCTACATTCCACAGGGTGGGGTGCATCTTGTTATCCAGGAGACTGTCCATGTAGGGATGTACGGATCCCAGTATATTGAATCCAACAATTGGCCAAAGGCACCCTGCCTCACATACCGTATGCGAGTCTCCTCACATACGGGTCATAGGTCTCGCCCCACACTATATAAGGCCGCCTGCACGCCGGCCGTGTGTAGTGTGTTGGTGAGGTTGTTAAGAGAGAGACAGAGAGAGGCAGAGAGAGTGTCATTTCATTTAGTTCGAGCAGGCAGGCGATTCAGTTAGCTGCAGTGTATATTTAGTATATATATGCATCCCGGTTTTGTATATTATATACCAGTTGAATCAGTTAGCTTCAGTGTATTTAATATATATATACAGTCAATCTACCGTATTTATCGGCGTATAACACGCACCGGCGTATAACACGCACCCCAAGTTTAGGAGGGCATTTTAAGGAAAAAAAGTTTTAGGAGGGAAGTTTAGGGAAAAAAACACTTACATTTAAGCGTCATTTGCAGCTTTGCCCAGTGTGATTTGCAGCTTGTCAGCGTCATTTGCAGCTTGCCCAGCGTCATTTGCAGCTTGCCCAGCGTCATTTGCAGCTTGCCCAGCGTCATTTGCAGCTTGCCCAGTGTGTTTTGCAGCTTGCCCAGTGTGTTTTGCAGCTTGCCCAGTGTGTTTTGTAGCTTGCCCAGTGTGTTTTGTAGCTTGCCCAGTGTGTTTTGCAGCTTGCCCAGTGTGTTTTGCAGCTTGCCCAGTGTGTTTTGTAGCTTGCCCAGTGTGTTTTGTAGCTTGCCCAGTGTGTTTTGCAGCTTGCCAGTGTCATTTGCAGGTTAGCCACATTTAAATTTGCCGCCTAGAAAGACCGCGGCGTGGGAAAAGACCGAGCAGCGCCGGAAAAACCTGAGCCGTCTGTTCGGCTCACAGTCCCGCCTCCCTGCTGTTTCGGAAGCGGGCGCAGGGAGGCAGGACTGCGAGCGGCGCCGGAAAAACCCGAGCCGTCTGTTCGGCTCGCAGTCCCGCCTCCCTGCTGTTTCGGAAGCGAGCGCAGGGAGGCAGGACTTCGAGTGGCGCCGGAAAAACCCGAGCCGTCTGTTCGGCTTGTCTCGCAGTCCCACCTCCCTGCTGTTTCGGAAGCTAGCGCAGGGAGGCGGGACTGCGAGCGGAGCTGAACAGACAGATCGGTCTTTTTCGGCGGCGCTCGGTTTTTTCGGCGGCGCTCGTTTTTTTATTGACGGCGGTCGCTGTATTTCGGCGCCGTTTGATTTTTTTTTTGCACTTTTTTTGGGGGGATCGGCGTATAACACGCACCCACGACTTTCCCCCGAATTTAAGGGGGAAAAAGTGCGTGTTATACGCCGATAAATATAATATATATATATATATATATATATATATCCACTGCATACAGTTTAGCTAGATCTCACTGCAGACAGGCCTGGATTTACTCCCTTTGCCGCCCCAAGGCCGGGACCTTCAATGCAGCCCCCCCCCCCCCCAACACACACACACCATCATTCTCGTCCATTATCATTGACTGCTACAATAGATCAATTAAAAACATAACTCCACACACGAGAACACTGAAAATAACTGGCTTTAATTGTACAGACTGAAAATACTCTGTAATGCAGAAAATGCCTTTTAAAGATTATAGCAGTAAGAAACTCCCTGAAATTTTTTTAGTTCTAACTTTTCTTTTGGCAAACTCCTCGATAATATCTTCGTAGGACAAAGAATTGAAAAGTTTTGACTCAATGGCAAGTAAAGCTAAACTGGTCAGTCTGGTTGCTATTGGTTAATGCACATCATTACCACTCACTGAGCAGTGGAGCAATCCCAAATAAGTGAGCAAGTAAAGCGGCACATTAATACACATACTACAGGAGAGGGTCAGAGAGTGCAGACATACTGCAGGAGATTACCAGAAACTGCGGACATACTGCACAAGATTACCAGAGACTGCAGACATACTGCACAAGATTACAAGAGACTGCGGACATACTGCACGAGATTATAAGAGACTGTGGACATACTGCACAAGATTACCAGAGACTGCAGACATACTGCAGGAGATTACCAGACTGTGGACATACTGCACAAGATTATAAGAGACTGCAGACATACTGCACAAGATTATAAGAGACTGCGGACATACTGCACAAGATTATAAGAGACTGCAGACATACTGCACGAGATTATAAGAGACTGCGGACATACTGCATGAGATTACCAGACTGTGGACATACTGTACAAAACTATAAGAGACTGCGGACATACTGCATGAGATTACCAGACTGCGGACATACTGCACAAACCTATAAGAGACTGCAGACATACTGCACAAGATTATAAGAGGCTACTCACAAAATACAGGCATATAATGGATAATCCAGGGGGCAGGTGCTTCAACGGGCCCCAATGACAGCTTTGCAAAGAGTGCACAGAGGCCACATGACTTTGTATTTGCGCACTAGCTAGCAGAGAGGGGGCAGGGCCAGGAGCTCCACTCGGAACAGAGCGGCTGTAGTTACAGCAGTGATCAGAGTGGGCGCGTCAGTGGAGCTTCTGGCCTCACCCCCGGACCTCTGTATTCCACAGCCAGTATAGAGGGGGCGGGGCCGGGAGCTCCACTGACGCGCCCACTCCGATCACTGCTCTAACTACAGCCGTTCTTTTCTGAGCATACAGGCTACATGGGGCGGAGTCAGTGCGTCAGTGGAGCTCCCAGCCCCGCCCCCTAACTGCTGGCTAGATCAGGAATACAGCCTCGCACTCTGCAAAGCCATCATCAGGGCGAGTAGCACGGGCCGCCCCGGTCATCACTGCCGCCCCGAGGCCTGGCCTTGGTGGCCTTGTGGGGAATCTGGCCCTGACTGCAGACCGTTCCTGCTGTACTGTTTCTAATATACTTTAGGCAGGCAGTTGATTGTTAGCTGCAGTGTATTTCATATATATATATATATACACATACATACATACTGTATACAGTTTAGCTAGATCTCACTGCAGACCGTTCCTGGTGTACTGTTGCTAATATACTTCAGGCAGGCAGGCAATACAGTTAGCTGCAGTGTATTATATATATATATATATATACACACACACACACACACACACACATACACACACACACATACATACACACACACACACACATACAGTCAGTCTAGTATATATGAAATGCACTGCAGCTAACTGAATCAGCTGCCTGCCTAAAGTATATTAGACTGTATACAGTTTAGCTAGATCTCCCTGCAGACCGTTCCTGATGTACTGTTGCTAATATACTTCAGGCAGGCAGGCGATACAGTTAGCTGCAGTGTATTTAGTAATATTATATATATATATATATATATATATATATATATATATATATTTATGGTTTAGAGCCCTATGGCCGATACGGATATAGATGACATACAGGTTTAACACAAAACTTACCACATGAAATGGACCTGAAAGTTTGCCTTGGTCTATCGTATGGTACACCAAAATAAGGGGGCATACCCTAGACAAGAAATGATGAAATGAAAGTAGCTATGAAATGATGTGAAATAAGTATTCTGTGAGGAGTAAGAATACTTGAAAATGCCCTAAAAAAGGGAAGGGAGGGTGGGTATCTCGCACAGTAAACCGACAAAGACCAGCAGCCAGTGGGCTGGTTAAATACCCCCCGGGCTCCTCCCATAATTTCAGGCTACCATACTGGCCTTCTTATTTACGGTTTAGAGCCCTATGGCCGATACGGATATTGATGACATACAGGTTTAACACAAAACTTACCACATGAAATGGACCTGAAAGTGTGCCTTGGTCTATCGTATGGTACACCAAAATAAGGGGGCAAAACATTCAGGTAGGAAATAGCTTTATTGGTTTGAGATAAGTCACTGGGTAAGTTTGGCAAAGGCCTGGGCCATTTCCACTTGTGGATTAGGAATGTAGCAGGCGAAGCAGCCTGACTTCCACCTGCCTAGCTTTTTGATGACGTGGTCCGGGATGCTGTTGAGGCTGCCCCGATCCGGAACGAAATGTCCGGAGTACTGACTGGGGTTTAGGTGAAGGTTGCTGAGGAGAATCCAGGCCGGTTTCATGAACTGGAATGTGTTGAGAGGTTTGACAGGAAAGGGCAGAAGAGGGCTAGAGTCTGGCTGTTCGGACAGTAGTGTTAATAACCGATTCAGTGTGGCCACTGGACACCAGTTGTTATGGGTCCTGAAGAGATGTATGCCCGTTCCTGAGCCTAGCTGCTGAGTCTTTGAAACAGCTAGGTGTAGGATGAAGTGGTCCTAATGGCGGACTAAGTTACGTTGCGTCACACCGGGCCTGAAGGGTGACTACAAATAAATTTGCTGGGTCGTAGAAACGCGTAGACGGCCAAGTGCATGGCGGCTTGTAGGACCAGACTAGGGAGGAGACCGAACGGAGACGTGTCCAAAATGGTGGACATGTCCCTAAAGATCTCTCCTGTGATCGGTAAGCGTTTGGGACAGACTACCGGCTGACGTTTCTGAATACCCCGGAGAACGGCCCTTACTGCATGGGATGTGAATACGGAGGGTCTCGTGGGTTCCTGAAGGGACAGGAAATGCTGGACACCGGCCAGGTACAGCCGTATGGTGTTGTGGGACAATGTCAAGTGAGCGTGACAGTAGGAAATAAAGGCTAGTATCTGTTTGATACTGGACGTTTCTCTGGAGTGCTGAGACAAAAATTTGTTGAATGCCCTCCAGGCTGTCTGATAGGCCTTGCGTGTATTGCGGGAGAGTGAAAAATTTATGAGATTGGTCGCTGCCCGTAGATGCTGGGCTAATCCAGGGTCAGCTGAGACCAGACTGGGATAGTAGCTGACAGGGGTCTGGCTCCGGGCATCTGTTTGAAGAAAGAGATGTAATTAAAACGGGAAAGCGCATCTGCTCCCTGATTGCGCTTCCCCGGGATGAACGAACAGTAGATATTAAACTGATGCTGAAGAGATAACGGTACCAGCCTACGTAGGAAGGACATGACGGGCCGGGACTTAGATCTGCCTTTGTTTATGATTTCTGCGGTAGCAAGATAGTCGGCCATGAAGGCTACTGTCTGCCCGGACCAGCTGTGGTCCCACAGGTGCGCAGCTGCCACAATGGGGTAGAGCTCAAAGAAGGCAGACGTGGTGGTAAAGCCAGGTATTGCTAGTGCCTGCGGTGGCCAGGGTGGTGCAAACCATAAATGGCCAAAAATGATGGCAAACCCTGTGGAGGCCGCTGCGTCTGTCACCACCTGTGGTGACAGGGAGGACACTGCAGGGATGAAGAGTGAAACACCATTCCAGTTAGACAGGAATTCTTCTCACATGGCAAGGTCCGCTATAGCTGCGGTGTCAAGGTTGATGACAAGATCTGGATCCTGGGTGTGGGACAGGTAGACTAGCAGGCAGGATACGAAGGAGCGGCCCTGGGGGATGATCTGCATCGCAAAATTCAGCATCCCGAGAAGGGACTGAAGTTGCTTCTGGGTGCATCCTCTGGTATGGGTAAACTCCCGGAGGACCGTCCTGATGCGGTCCAGCTTATCTGGGGGGAGGCTGGCCTGCATGACACGGGTGTCCAGGTTGATGCCCAGAAATGTGATCTTTTGTGCTGGGCCGTCTACCTTGTGCTCCGCGATAGGAACGTTGAGGTTATTAAAGACCACCCTTAACTTGTTAAGGTCCCCTGGGTTTGACCCGGGCGGTTCTATCAATAGGAAGTTGTCCAGGTAGTGGATAACCTCCTGACACTGTGCTTTGTGCAGGAGGATCCACGTAAGTGTCTGGGCAAATGTATTGAATAGCCAGGGGCTACTCTTGGACCCTAAGGTCAGTTTGGTGGCAAAGTAGTATGCCTCCCTCCATTTGCCGTGCCAGCACCAAAGGGAGGGATGTATGGGCAGTAACTTAAAGGCATCTGAGATAGCTGCTTTGGAAAGCCAGGTGCCTGTTCTAAGTATGGCTTGGATGGCCATGTCCACTGAGGCATATTTGAGGGAGAACTCCTCGGAGGGGCTAAGGGAGTTGAGACTGGGGATGACGGAGGAATGAGGCGCTGACAAGTCATAAACCAAATGTAATTTATTTGAAAATTTGCCTTGCACAAGCCGGATAGGGATAACCCCCCACGTGTTGAAGGGGGGCTGGATGAAAGGGCCTATCATAAAGTCCCGGTCTAACTCCGTCTGCAGGAGCTGGTCGATGGCCTGTTCATCGGTGGCTGCCGACCGCAGGTTCCTGCTCTCGTGGGTGGTGTGGGGCAGGGAGATGAGACCGGTATGAAAACCTTCAGTGAAGCTTCGGATGAGGTAGACGGCCAGGGATGGAGTGGGATGTGCGGTCAATTAGAAGCAGAGACATGCGACATTGACCCGGCTTAGTCACGCCTTCTTCTGCTTGACCTCGCATAGGATCCTGGGGTGAGCCCTCTAACACAGGGTACAAACGTGCAGTAGGCGGCACTGGCTAAAATTACATGAGCCGTAAATGTAATTGTTGCAGATGGCCGCTCCCCCGGCCGTCCGAACTAGGCGTCCATGCTTGTCCGTCTGTGGCCCTCGTGCAGGGGCCTGCTGACCCTGACCTGTGCTGGTAGTAGCCGTGTTGTCAGTAACTACTCTACTGAATGGTAGCTGCATTGGCACACCAAACAGCGGTGTGGGTCGCCGACTGGCATATGGCACACAGTGGTGACCGTAGACCCGCGAAATGTCGGCAGAATAGCTCTGTATCCATGATACTCCAGTCTGTGGGCGTGTGAAACTGGAGAAACCTTGCTGCGGCTTTGGCTGAGAAGGAGCGGTGATAGTCGTAGAACCCAAAGCCACCATATTTCTAGCCTAGGTCTACGACTATGGTATAAGTCCAGCTCCTCCCGTCTTCCGTGGGAGGCTGAACACACCACATCCCTCAACATGCCGAATGCCAAGGTAAATTCTGGAACAGAAAGTTTCCTGTTAAGCCTGGGGTCCTTGGCTTTCAGGATAACTGAGACGTCTCCCCAAGTATACGCCTTGTTTTCTGCCAGATCATGGACTGAGATCAGAAGTGAGGCAAGGTTGACATCCTTGCCTTCCAGGATGTCCTTCCTGACATTGGGTGGTACAAGGTGAGAAGGGTATACTACCGGACTCCACGCTGTGATACCTGTAGAAGGCGTTGTGACCGCTTGGACTACGGCAGGGTCAGGGGCTGCAACGGCCGGGCGGGTCTCCAAAAGTGTCACCCTGTTCTGTACCTCAGTGACTGACGAGGTCAGGGATGACACACGGGTGTGCAACTGAGCAATGGCAGACGAAATTGAGTCCAATGACGCCTGTTGGGTGCTGGATCCTGCTGTGGCAGGAGGAGAAAAGAGGAGCCTGAACAGCTCTGCCTTCCTCGCCGTGTTAGGAAAGGGCACCCCTCTACGTCTCAGCTCCGTTGTCAGTCTAGGGATAGTCCACCCCCTAAGAGACTGAACACTGCCACTCTCAGACAGGGCCGGACTGGCCTACCGGGATATTTCCCGGTAGGCTGCCTGCCCTGGGCCGCTTTGCGGCTGCAGTGCTCCCCTGAATCCCCTCTCTCCTGCTCCTTTGATCACGGCGCTGGCCGGGTCTGTGCTCTGCGGCCGCGCACCGCGCTGTAACGCGGTCCCGCCCCCCTAGACCGGCTCATGTGATAGTAGATAGAATCAGTGTTCCACCTATCACACGAGCCGGTCTATGGGGGCGGGACCATGTTACAGCGTGGTGCGCGGCCGCAGAGCACAGACCCGGCCAGCGCCGTGATCACAGGAAGAGAGATGCCTGTGAGTACAGCCCTAAATGTGTGCCTGAATAGGGGGATCGGCAGGGGGGCGGCATATAGAGGAGATTAGCTTTCTATATTCCTCCATGCAGCCGCTCAATGCTTGGAGGAGGGAGAGAAGGAGAATCAAGCATTCAGGGGCTGCCTGGAGGAATATAGAAAGCTCATTTTCTCTATATGCAGCCCCACTGCTTCTCCTCCTATCCAAATTCTTTTACTGCCCCCCCTTCTCCTTGTGCTCCCCCCCAGTGCTCTCCTCCCCCACCACACTCTCCAGCCCCCCCCCATAGTTCTCTCAATCCTTGTTCTTTCTGCCTTCCCCTCTCTCCAGCTCTCCCCATCCTTCTCCAGCCCCCCCCTGCTTCCTACCCCCCACAGTGCTCTCCAGCCCCCCCCCGTGCTCCCCACCCCCCACAGTGCTCTCTAGCTCTCCCCATCAGTCTCCAGACCCCACCCTAGTGCTCTCCACCCCCCACAGTGCTGTTCAGCCCCCCATACTCCCCAGCCCCCCGTGCTCCCCACCCCTGTTCTTTCTGCCCCGGTGCTGTCCAGCCCCCCCACAGTGCTGTCCAGCCCCTCCGTGCTCCCTACCCCTGTTCTTTCTGACCCTGGTGCTCTCCAGCTCCCACCCCAGTGCTCTCCACCCCCCACAGTGCTCTCTAGCCCCCCGTGCTTCCTACCCCCGGTGCTCTCCAGCCCCCACCCCAGTGCTCTCCACCCCTGTTCTTTCTGCCCCCGGTGCTGTCCAGCCCCCCCATGCTCCCCACCCCTGTTCTTTCTGCCCCGGTGCTCTCCAGCTCCTCCACAGTGCTGTCCAGCCCCCCCATGCTCCCCACCCCTGTTCTTTCTGCCCTTGTGCTCTTCAGCTCCCACCCCAGTGCTCCCACCCCCCCACAGTGCTCTCCAGCCCCCCGTGCTTCCCACCACTGTTCTTTCTGCCCCGGTGCTCTCCAGTCCCCACCCCAGTGCTCACCACCCCTGTTCTTTCTGCCCCCGGTGCTCTCCAGACCCCACCCCAGTGCTCTCCACCCCTGTTCTTTCTGCCCCCGGTGCTCTCCAGCCCCCCACAGTGCTGTCCAGCCCCCCCATGCTCCCTACCCCTGTTCTTTCTGCCCCCGGTGCTCTCCAGCTCCCCCACAGTGCTGTCCAGCCCCCCCATGCTCCCCACCCCTGTTCTTTCTGCCCTTGTGCTCTTCAGCTCCCACCCCAGTGCTCCCCACCCCCCAAAGTGCTCTCCAGCCCCCCGTGCTCCCCACCCCTGTTCTTTCTGCCCCGGTGCTCTCCAGCTCCCACTCCAGTACTCCCCACCCCCCACAGTGCTGTCCAGCCCCCCGTGCTCCCCACCCCCCACAGTGCTGTCCAGCCCCCGTGCTTCCCACCCCTGTTCTTTCTGCCCCCAGTGCTCTCCACCCCTGTTCTTTCTGCCCCAGTGCTCTCCACCCCTGTTCTTTCTGCCCCCAGCCCAGTGCTCTCCACCCCTGTTCTTTTTGGCTCCCCCCCAGCACTCTCTCTCTCTCTATATCTATATATATATCTATATCTATATATAATATAAAGCCCTATGTGATTTCATATCTGTCTTATCTATATATAATACACTCTTCAAATGTGCTTTAAAATGTATGGTTTTCCCTTTCATGAACCAGGAAATAATGACGTTATGCTGTTGCGCTGGTATAATAACGCTGTGGGGCTGGTGTGAAATTTTTTCCAGGGCTGGATTTTATTCCCAGTCCGGCCCTGCTCTCAGAGACTGGAAAGGGTGACAGAGGGGCCGTGAGGTCTTCACTGCCAACTGAAGACATTGTTATGTGGCTTATGAAGCCTGCTGACTTGTCCTCTGGGGTGAGTCTTTTAGCAGACTGGAGCCTACAGAGTGTGACAAGAATTTAAGTCTTGTATGTGCTTCCTGCTGTATACGTACCTAAGCTGGGTATCCCTGTCCCCCCCTTTCTTTTTACCTGCTGAAGCACCGTTCAAGCTGGTGCAGGTGGACCTACTGAATCCGACTGACCTGAAGAAAATACGAGAGAAAACACTGGTTTGAGAGTTGTTTGCTGTTTATCCTGCAAATTGGTTTAGAATTGATGATATCAACAGGAGTCAGTGACTTAGAATTTTGAATGAGAATGAAATGGAATGAAATTAAATGAACATGAAATGACAGACAATAAATACAATGAATGAAATGTTGCCTTTAACGAAATAGACTGCCATGACATAGGCCTGGCTCGGTCGTACCACGTTGCCAGCGACTGCGAACCGGACTCTGGAGCATGTACTGAAATGAGGCAATGGTAAAATGAGGCCAAACAACTGGGGCACAACGGGATGAATGGGTACATCGTAGATGCGACAGGTTTCGAATCAGAGCACGATACATGAGGTGAAATGATTCGAACTGCCATGACAGAAGCCCGAATCGCCAAGGCCACTGTTTGCGACTGAGCACGATTGGACTCTGGAGCATGTACTGAAATGAGGCCGGTCCTGGGAACGCCGAGACGAATCAGTGCAAAGATGTGACTAGATTCGTGTCGGAACGTGGTAGGTGACACAGAAATGATATACCATGACAAAGATAAGAATCAAAAATGATCGAACCTATGAAGTGAATCTGTCTCTGGAGCATGTACTGAAATGAGGCCGAGCAACTGGGCGTACCAAGGCGAATTGGTGCATCGACTGGATGCGACTGGATTCGTAATATGTGACAGAAATGATATGCCATGACAAAGACTGGAATCAACAACTGAGGTTACTTCCGACAAGTGAATCCATCTCTGGCGCATGTACTGAAATGAGGCCGAAGCAGCTGGGCGCATCGGAGCGAATCGGTGCATTTTTTGGATGCGACTGCATTCGGATCGGAACGTAATATGTGACAGAAATGCCATGACAAAGACTAGAATCAGTGCCTGAATCTGTAACCAATAAGTGAATCTGTCTCTGGAGCATGTATTAAAATGAGGCCGAAAGCTGGGGCACACCGGAGCGAATCGGTGCATCGGAGATGCGACGGGATTCGAATTGGAGCGCAGCTCGTGACAGAAATGAATGAAATGATTGAAATGAAATTAAATGATTGAAATGATTCGAAATGGTTGAAATGGTATAGAAATGATATGAAATGATAGAAATTATTCAAAGTGTTTCGGAATGATCCGAAATGGCTCGCCAATGTTTTTAAAACGATTTAAAAAAGATTGTGCAATTCGAACAGGTGAAATGTTTGCGAAATGAGTGCCTGATGTGGCATCGACCGGAGTGTCATAAGCGAGCGACTACGAGTCGTCTTGCGACACCTGGTAGCATCCGTTTTTTGGTAACAAACAAGTGCTGGTGAAATGTTTACGATTCGTGACATGTTTGTGAGTGATTCGTGAGTTGGTGCGGGTATCACAGTTTAGCGACATAAAAATGCGGTGCATAGGAATGAAAAATCGGGAGCCGAAGCCCTACCTGCGACAGCCGAACCAGATGTGTTGTACTGAAACTGCGACTCGGTAACACGAGTGCGATACAACGCAAACGATAACGACTCACGGATACGGACTCACGAACACAGAACTTGCAACACAACTGATGAAGACAGGACTAACGAATACGGGAACTCACGAACAGGAACTCACAAACGCTTGACTCGAATAGTCGGCCCTAGATGTCTGACGTAACAGATATCTCGCACAGGAAACCGACAAAGACCAGCAGCCAGTGGGCTGGTTAAATACCCCCCGGGCTCCTCCCATAATTTCAGGCCACCATACTGGCCTTCTTTATATATATATATATACACACACTGTATACAGTTTAGCTTCATCTCACTGCAGACCATTCCTGGTGTACTGTTTCTAATATACTTCAGGCAGGCAGTTTATTCAGCTAGATGCAGTGCATTTAATTATATATATAATATATATATATATATATATATATATATATATATATATATATATATATATATATATATATATATATATATATATATATTTAGTCTAGCCAAGCCTATACCTGACTGTAGGCCATTCCTGGAGTGCGCGTTCAAAGACACTTTCAGGCAGGTGACTCAGTGAGCTGCAGTTCATTTAATATATATATATATATATATATATATATATATATATATATATATATATATATATATATATATATATATATATATATATATATATATATATATATATTTTTTTTTATTTATTTATTAGGGGTGCAACGGATCATCACCGATCCATGATCCGAATCCGTGATCCGAACGGGTTAACCTGTTCAGATCGGCACACCCCGCGATACGCGGAGCGCTCTGCTGCCTCGGCATTAGGAAAGGCCGCGGCTTCAGCCTAGCTCCGGAGCGGCGACCATCTTGGTACACCCGGCGGCCGTTTACAATGTGATCGCTCCGTCAAATGGAGGGAGCGATCACTTGTAAACAAACTGGAGTCACGTCATGACGCCGGTTCCTCTCTCCCCTCTGTGTACTGATCTGTACAGTGGAGGGGAGAGATCGTATGGCAGCAGCGCTGTGGGCTGGATCTGTAGTGCCCACAGCACTGCTCTGTGACAATTGCAGTCACATCCATCCATGCTCAGCCATCCCTCCATACTCTGCCAATACCCTGCAATACCCTGCCAATACTCTGCAATACCCAGCCATACACTGCCATACCCTACAATACCCAGCCATACTTTGCAATACTCGGTAATACCCAGCCATACTTGGCGATACCCAGCCATGCTCAGCCGTACCCAGCCAATATTACAGTGGTTGAGATGACGTGGATATTACAGTGGGGGAGATGATGTGGATATTACAGTGGGGGAGATGTCCATTACAGTGGCTGGAGATGACGTGGATATTACAGTGGGGACTATATGATGGTGGAATTTTCACAGATTTTTGCAAATTCAATTATTATTTGCTGATCCGAAAAATAATCCGATCCGTGAAACGATCCGATCCGTGAGTTTTTTGATCCGTTGCACCCCTAATATATATATATATATATATATATATATATATATATATATATATATATATATATATATATATATACATATATATATATACACACACACACACACACATACATACATACACACACACACACACACACACACACACACACACACACAGGTAACTTGAGGATGGATCACTGGCCAGAGCTTGCACAGTATGCAATTGAGCTACTGGCCTGTCCTGCATCCAGCATTCTTTCGGAAAGCACATTCAGTGCTGCTGGAGGCTTTGTAACCAATCGCAGAGTGCGCTTGTCCACCAACTTAGTTGATCAGCTCACCTTCATAAAAATGAATCAGTCTTGGATCACCAGCTACCAAGCACCTGGTACTGATGTAACCGATACATTTTTTTAATGAAAGTGAGATCCCTTCAAGACTGCCTATGCTGATGCTGAGTGACTATCCTGTTACATAGTTACATAGTTAGTTAGGTTGAAAAAAGACACAAGTCCATCCAGTTAGACCACGAATAAAAAATAAAAACATATATATATATATATATATATATATATATATATATATATATATATATATATATATATATATATATATATATATATATATATATATATATATATATAATACAATCCCATATACCCCATTCTATACCCACAGTTGATCCAGAGGAAGGCAAAAAAAAAAAACAGCAGAGCATTCTCCAATTTGCTAAAGCAGGGGAAAAAATTCCTTCCTGATCCCCCGAGAGGCAATCGGATTTTCCCCCGATCAACTTTACCTATAAATGTCAGTACCCAGTTATATTATGTACATTTAGGAAAGTATCCAGGCCTTTCTTAAAGCAATCTACTGAGCTGGCCAGAACCACCTCTGCAGGGAGTCTATTCCACATTTTCACAGCTCTTACTGTGAAGAAATCTTTCCGTATTTGGAGATGAAATCTCTTTTACTCTAGACATAAAGAGTGCCCCCTCGTCCTCTTTGTTGACTGTAAAGTGAATAACTCAACACCAAGTTCACTATATGGACCCCTTATATATTTATACATGTTGATCATATCCCCCCTAATCTCCTCTTATCAAGGGTGAATAATCCAGAGGTCAAAGCCGATATTTTAAGAGAACTGGAACTTTTCTTTGAGAGAAACAAAGACTCGTCCCTAACCCTCTCACTATTTGGGCCACGCACAAGTGCTACATTAGAGGAGTACTCATCAAGCACGGCCATAGACTCAAGAAGGCTAGAGCAAAAACGCTATCAGACCTGATAACAAAATTGCATGCCTGCGAAAAACGTCATAAAACCCACCCGGACAGGGCCATAGAGGCAGAGGTAACTAACCTCAGAGAGCAAATCAGGGAGCATTCCCTTTTTCAATCTAAAAACAATCTAATAAAAATACGCAGAACCTTCTATGAGTATGGAGACAAATGTAGTAGAACTCTGGCGAACGCCATACGAACCCAGCGGAATCTATCCTACATCCCCGCTCTTTCAACCCCTTCAGGAACCAAAATCTACGATTCTACTGACATGGCGGAATCCTTCCGGGCTTTTTACGAAGCACTCTATAATTTGCATTCCCAGCCTACGGGGGATCGACAACAGGACAACTCGGAAGCTATAGAGACGTACCTTGCAGCGGCAAACCTGCCTTCTCTTAATGATGAGGAGGTGGATTTGCTTTCGCAGCCAGTGACTACAGAAGAACTCACGAATGCCCTAGCTGGCTCCCCAAGAGGGAAAGCGCCTGGCCCTGACGGCTTTACTACCACCTATTATAAAACTTTTCAAGCCCAGTTAGCAACCCATTTTGTTGCCGCTTTCAACGCAATACTAGATGATCACGCCATGCCAGCGGACCTTCTACAAGACAGTATTTCGGTCATCCCTAAACCGGAGAAATATCCGCTCCTCTGCGCAAGCTACAGGCCAATCTCCCTGCTCAACTGTGACTTGAAATTGTTCACAAAAATTTTGGCCGAACGATTAGGACACGTCCTCCAACGCATAATCCCCCTGGACCAGGTGGGTTTTATACGGAACAGAGAGGCGCGAGACAACACCATAAGGACGATTGATGTTGTGGCAAGGGCTAAACACCTTAATGCCCCTTTCATTCTATTATCTACAGACGCTGAAAAGGCGTTTGACAGGGTGGACTGGACTTTCCTCCTAGCCACCCTGCGACGCCTTGGAATGCCGACCTCCATCTTGTCATGGGTCTCTGCCATCTATTCCTCCCCCACGGCCTCGGTCAGAGTAAATGGAGTGTCATCCAATCCCTTTAAAATAAGCAATGGCACGAGACAGGGGTGCCCACTCTCTCCACTCCTCTTCATAGTCTCCTTAGAACCCCTTTTGCAACACATCAGGCTCAACCCCGACATCAGAGGACTAGAAACGGACACATACCATCACAAGATTGCGGCTTATGCGGACGACCTTCTGTTCTACATCTCAGAACCACACACCTCTCTCCCAATACTCTTATCTGCAATACGCCAATACGGTGATCTTTCAAATTTTTAAATCAACCTGCAGAAATCAGAGGCGCTTAACGTTTCTCTCTCTCCTATTGCTCAGACTCGCCTTAGCAGCAATTTTCCCTTTCGGTGGACCCCCCAAGCTATCCAATACCTAGGTACAAAAATCCCTTCTGACTTACACCTCATCTACCAACTCAACTTCCAGCCCCTTCTAAATATTTTCTCCTCAGACCTAGACAGATGGAAGACCCTAGCAGTTTCCTGGTTTGGCAGATGCAATGTATTGAAAATGAACATTATGCCAAGGCTGCTTTACCTTCTACAGGCTCTGCCAGTTAGGATTCCACGGAAATTTTTCCGAAAATTGCATACAATCTTCATTAACTACGTATGGCAGGGCAAGCCCTCGCGACTTAAGAGATCTCTACTACAGCGGCCAAAGCTCAGGGGTGGGGTCGGCCTCCCAGACCCAGCCTCATACTATACGGCGGTCCACATGAATAGAGTGGTGGATTGGTGCAGACAATCACACCATAAGCTATGGATCGGCCTGGAACAGGAAGCGGTGCCGTTCCCTCTTGCTGGTCTACCATGGAGTGGGAAACGTGTTTTTGGGCTGTCCTTTTCTCACCCTCTAATTGAACCCACCCTAAAGGAACTACACAGATACTTTAGGATTGCGGAGACGCCTAGCTTCCCCTCCCCTCTGACGCCCATAATTGGTCACCCGGACTTCCTACCGGGCATCTCTGATAGATCTTTTCGACTCCACCCGAATCAGAGCCTAGTTAGAGCCTCCTCTCTTATAGGACCCTCTGACTGGAGCGACCTCTCAGGCATTTATCCTAGCTTTAATACCTCCGCCCTAGGTAGATGGAGGACCCTGCAACTCTCACACTTCCTCAGATCCCTCCCGGAAGTCAATGGCTTCCGCAGAAAGCCTTTGCCCTTTGAAGACTTGTGCTTGGGAGATGAGCCAATAAGAAAATCCCTTTCCATTTCCTACAATATTTTACTTGCCTATACATCTCGAAATGATCCTCCGTTCCTACAGAAATGGGAGAGAGATCTTAACATCACGTTCTCTGAAGATCAAAAGACTTGAATACTCTTTTTTTCACATAAGTCCTCCTTGTGTAGCAAATACCAAGAAATTACGTATAAAATCTTGACGCGTTGGTATAGGACCCCATCTGTCTTAGCATCCATATTTCCAGGACACAGTCCATTGTGCTGGAGATGTGGTACACAGGTTGGCACAATGCTCCATATCTTCTGGGAGTGTTCGGTACTGACTCCCTTCTGGAGACAAGTACTAGAGATCATTTACAAGCTCACGGACATAGCCCTCCAGGATAACCCGGCGGCGATTCTGCTAAACCTGACCCCCATGTCTAGCAAGCGATACCGCAAATCCCTACTGAAGCACCTCTTGAATGCAGCCAGGGCATGTATTCCCAGTGCTTGGAAGCAACAATCCCCACCGACAGTAGTACAGTGGTTTGCCAGGGTTCGAGACATCCAGCAAATGGAACATCTTACAGCTGCCCTAGGGGAAAAGGAGGAGGAACACAATACACGCTGGACATACTGGGACCTGTTCAGATTCTCGGATGAATACAAGGCCTACATTTAATTATATTAACTAAAGATAATTTGGGGCCGTGGGTCGTCGGCCTTGCCAGTACGCCACACTCACTCCCCTCCCCTCCTTTTACCCTACCCCTACTCCCCCTTTATTCCTTTCATAGCTTTCACACCATCGACACAGTCGGTGTCATCCACTCACTTATTTCTTCTTTCCTAAAAATGAAAAAAATCCCCTCGGATTGCGGGAACTTATTGGCACCACTCCTAGGAAACTAGGACAGAGAGCCACTACTGATAAGTAATACGTTGTTTTGGACCAGCCCACTAAAGTATCATAACTTAATATCTGTACAAAGGAGAAAAACCCTCACTACCTACCAAGGGGCTCCCCCTTTTACCCTAGAGAGCCAATGGTATGGCTTACACAGGACCTTTAAAGTGAGACTTTGTGCAAGAGAGGATGTCGCCTATATTGTCCTGGTTGAATTGCAAAAGTATACCTATCACAGAGTCACATGAATACAATTGCTCTTTTGATCTTATATACTGTAATTTAACATTGATGAATACCCCAGCATTATTCTCCGACTTGATTAATATACTATTGTTTAGGCCTACTTATAGACAATGCTGTTTGTTATGTCTGATCCATTACATTACTGTTTGATCCGCATTCCTTAAATAAAGAATTTAAAATAAAATCAAGGGTGAATAAATTCAGTTCCTCTAATCTTTCCTCATAGCTGAGCTCCTCCATGCCTCATATCAGTTTGGTTGCCCTTCTCTGCACTTTCTCCAGTTCCCCAATATCCTTTTTGAGAACTGGTGCCCAAAACTGAACTGCATATTCCAGATGAGGTCTTACTAACTTACTTACTATCCTGTTATGCTGAGTGACTATCCTATTCCTCCTCAATGTTCATGTTGATAGCTTCTAAGAACATTTTTGGTTCTGGGCACCACCACCAGTGGCTAAGGCCCAATTTTTCTGCCCCTGTTTAACAGGGGCATGTAATTACAATTTGTGACCAAATATTTAACAGCAGGGCTTGTTCCTGTGCTCAACAAGAGTATCTGTGAGGGGTTGCAGTGTTGTGGCTCCACCACCACTGCCTAAGGCCCAATTTTTAAGCACCTGTTTAACAGGGGCATGTAATTACAATTCTTGATATAATATTTCACAGCAGGGCCCATTCCAGCGCCCACCAAGAGTAACTGTGAGAGCTTACAGTGTTCTGGTACCACCAACACCTAAGACCCAATTTTCCACAGAGTGCATAGGGCAGGACGTATAGTATATACAGGCAGTCCCCTATTTTTAAAAATCCGATTAACAAATGACTCCTACTTACAATTGGAGGGAGACAACAGGAAGTGAGAGGAAATCTGCCCCTAGGAAGGGAAATTCTCTCCTGTAAGGGTTAATATAGGAAAAGTGGGATTCCACTGATTTATCACCAATCCTTGTTTCCCTTAAAAACCCCAAATTTTCAAAATCCAATTGTCATTAGGACAGAAAGTGAAGTGAAATCTTCTGAACAGGGGCACAGACAGCAATACAAATGTTACAGGGGTGATAACCCTTCCCTATATTTTCCAAATAGCTTTAAAATAGATTTTTTGGCTGGAGCTACACTTACAAAATGTAGCACTAACCCCCGAAGGAGCTGCTAGTTTGTATTGGGCCTGTACTCTTCTGAGCAACCCCACTAACTTAACTCGATCCCCTTGGCACAGCTGTGATGCAATGCAATACAGTACAATATAAACAATGTAAAGTACCTGTATATTACCCTCAGGATCCTACGCCACACAACTGAATTAATAACCATAAATGCTTTTACTGCAAGTATATAAAAACAGGTGGTTACAGAGATTGCACTGTCATCCCAACGTAGGACGTCAGTATAATATAAATCAACAGACAAATAGAATATATATATATTTATATATTTCTTACTGTATCTAAACCTGGGAGCTCCCGCTACTTGGTTCCTCAGATATTTATAATCGAAAAAGTAGGCAAAAAGTTAACTTAGGATGCTCCAGGTATAACTGCAAGAACTTTTATAATCAACGCTTGGGCACTAAAGTGAAGTAGGCCTCAAGCCCACTCAACGTCAGTTGCTCTGTTACGCCTCCATGGAACAACAGGTTCCAGCGAGGCCTGTGAGTGAGTCTAACTGCGTGCAATAATTAAAAACGGTGGGCCGTAACCCGCTCACCAACTGGATCAGAGTTGTGGGTGATGACTTTGGTCCGGTAACTGCAGCTTGCTTCAGTTTGGACTGGGCCAGATGCTCTGTGTCGCTCCGCTGACTGGATCCGATACTCCGACAAACGTCTCTGGACCTCGTCAATCCGATCACCAGCTCTCAGACTCTGTCAAGTCACCTCGCAAACAAGCAGGTTTGCAATCTGTGGTGACTGTCTGCCTCTGTATCCAGGAAACCTCCTCACAGATCCGCACAGGCAGGCAGCGTGGTCCCAAGAGACCAAATATGGCCGTTGCGGCCCTTTTTATGTTCATGGTTCATGTTCATTTGTGTTCATGGGTAGGTCACAGACTCCTGGGTAACAAGGTCAACCTTCTAAATCAAAACAACAGTACTTCCTATAAATGTCTTTTGTGCTTGTTTTGTAATAATCGTATTAGTGCATTACCAGATTTGGTCACTAGATGGCTCCAAACACTGAACCATAGCAATGTCCATAGACTATACATTACTATACACATAACCACATTAATAAATGAATATGTCCCTGCTACACAAATAACAAACAAATTATGCATAAGAACAAACCGCCTGTATACTGCTGTTCAGAGTATATAGGGCCTGGGGGCCCAACGCCTTTTATTTTTTTAATTTGGGTGCAGGGTTCCCCTTAATATCCATACAAGACCCAAAGGGCCTGGTAATGGGCTGGGGGGGGGGGTACCCCTGCCGTTTGTCTCACTGATTTTCATCCATATTGCCGGGACCCAACACTACATTAAAGCCTCAAGCAGTTTTAAAAGACTTTTATTCCTTTAGAAATGTCATTTTGTGCAGGGACTGTTCTAAGCACTGGAAACACACGCCACTTTACAGGCATACTATTAACACCCCAGGTATGATATTTAAAGGAATATTTCACTTTTATTTTTTCACTTTAAGCATCATTAAAATCACTGTTCCTGAAAAAAGTCAGTTTAAAAAAAAAAAATTTCCATTGATACATGTCCCATGGGTCAGCAGCCGGGTCCCCAAACCCTTTTTAGGACAATAACTTGCATATTAGCTTTTAAAATTCGCACTTTTGATTTATCATGTTCGAGTCCCATAGACTTTAACAGTGTTCGAATGTTCGCGCAAACTTTTGGACCATTCGCATGTTGCGAACCGAACCGTGGGGTGTTCGGCCCATCCCTATATACCATAGTTTGTAGACTTTATAACTTTCACACAGACTAAATAATATACACTGATTTGGGTTATTTTTGCCAAATAAATGTAACAGAAAACAGAATTTGGTCTACATTTAAGATAGAAAGATTATTTATTTGCAAGATTTTTTTTTCTCATTAAGATTTTTATTTTCACAAAGTAAAATCATTACAGAAGAATTCACAGTAAATCTAACAAATGTGACTAGTTAACATACCAATGAGACATTGAGAATTTAACAAAGTAAGAAATAAGTATGTAACTTAAGCTGTGACAACTCATTTGTATGCTATATCCCAGAACACTCCAAGAAGGGTAGGAACTCCGCATCCCCTCCGACACCCCAACCGGGATCAAGCTGTGTCCAAGGAGGTGCAGATATCCCCCCCCCCCCCCGAACGAATAGAATTTACTATATAACTTCTGAGAAGCAAGATATAATACTATTAACTTCTCGAGTTGCCCAGACAAAATAAAATTGTAGATTCTAACATGGATACAACATCATGTTCTCACTGGATTAAGCCCAGGAAAAAATCCTATATTTAGTAAGACATACTAATGTAAAAAACCTGTCAATTCCTAGGTAATTCAAGGAAAGATACTCTAGTCAAAAAAAAAAAATTATATATATATATATATATATATATATATATATATATATATATATATATATATAAATAAAAATAATAATGATAATAATAATATCCAAAAAAAAAAAAAAAGGAAAGACTAAAAACTGAGAAGAGAGAGAAAAGAGATAGAAAGAAGAAGAGATGATGCCTTTATGTCCTATAAAAGATCCAAAGATCAGCGATTAATATTGCTATCTGTGCCTGACCTCAGTGAAATACCCAGATATTGAGCCCAGGGATCCCATATGATTTCAAATTGTGTGGTCTTATCCAATAGGGAGCTGACCATTTTCTCTTGTTCCATTATCCATGAAATTTTCCTTTTCATGGACAATACAGATACCGAGGGCTTCTTCCAATCTTTTGCAATGGTTAATTTGGCTCCCGTTAATATAAATAGAATCAGTCTTCTAGTGTTTTTAGGCACGTGCGGCACTAATCCATTGAGCAAGGCAATCGCTGGTGTTTGGGGGACAGCATAACCCGTAACTTTTCTAATAATATGGAAGACCCTATTCCAAAATCCCCGGAGTTTGGGACATTCCCACCAAATATGTATCATAGAGCCCAGTCCTTGGCAACCTCTAAAGCATAGAGGCGAAGTGGACGGATACATTGCCGCTAATTTTGTAGGAACTAAGTACCATCTTGTAAATATTTTGATGTTAGCCTCAATGAGAGAGGTATTGTAAATGCCTTTGATCGATCGAGAATAGTTCTTATACCAGTCTACCAGTTCCCAGTCAGTATGTAGATCCTTCTCCCAGGCCAGCATGTATGGTAGTTTATCAGAGTTAGACGCTAGAGACTCATAGATCACAGAAATCCCCCCCTTCCGCCCCATGGCTTGTTCACACCAGCTTTCATAAGCTGTAATTCTCAAGGGATTCAATTTATTTTTCCATATGGAGTGGATGAAACTGTAGATCTGATGAAATCTACTCCTTTCCGAAGAAAGGAGCTCCAGTTTTTCCACAAATTGTTTAAAAGGTAGAGGGCCCGTGCAAGATATAAAGTGTCCTAAGCGATATATCCCCTTGTCTAGCCACCATTTGAAGTCATCAATGTCCATGCCATGATTGTACAGGGGATTTCGGAACAAAAAATAGCCAATGGTTGTAGTTCAGAGACCAGGGAAGGAAGCCTCCTAAGTGAATCCCACATAGAGAGAGATTGAGAGAGAGTTGGAGATAGAATGGGGGGTCTACTCTTGGGAGGACACCATAATAAATCTTCCAAAGTAAATGTAGGAGCTGCTTGACTTTCAATTTTTATCCAGTCCGGTTGTTCAGTTTTAAGGTATATAGCTGAGAGCTGTGCTAACCGAGCCGCTTGGTAGTACCAAAGAAGGTTTGGTAGGCCTAGCCCCCCTTGTTTGGGAAGATTAAACAGGGTACGGTGTGAAAGGCGGGGTCCTTTTTTATTCCATATAAATTTGGTAAGTTTGCCTTGAAAGGTTTTTAGATGGTCCCTTCTGATCGGGATTGGAAGGGATCTAAACAGATATAGGAGTCTAGGTAGGAGAGTCATCTTAATTGAATTAATTCTGCCCATCCAGGCTATATTATGTGACTCCCAGTTCCTAAGGTCAGCTTCTAGTTTTTGGTACATTGGGGGGTAGTTTGCTTGGTAGAGATTTTCAATCTTGGGAGTAATATTAATTCCCAAATATTTAATGGAGGACATGCTCCAACTGAATTCATATTTCTCCTGTAGTTGAGAAACTAAAGGGTCTGGGAGAGACACATTAAGAGCCTGAGATTTAGACATGTTCACCTTAAGACCTGATATTAACCCAAATTTATTGAGCAATGTACATATTTCTGGTAAGGAGGAAGTTGGGGGATGTTAAAAAAAAGCAATAAATCATCTGCAAACAGTGCGCATTTATGAGTTGCTGGACCACAACGGACCCCCTTGATGTTTGGGTTATTACGAATGGCTATCGCCAAAGATTCAATCATTATTGCAAATATCAGGGGAGATAGGGGACATCCCTGACGAGTGCCCCTGGCTATCTCTATGGGGTCAGAGAAAAGTCCCTGAAGTCTGATTCTAGCCTTAGGTGTAGAATATAGGGCTTCCAGTATACCTAAAATATTCGGCCCAAATCCCCAGGATCTAAGAACCGCAAAGAGATATGGCCATGAAACGGAATCAAAGGCCTTCCGAAGATCCAATGATAATAGCATGCCTTCTTGTTTATGACCTCCCTCCCATTGCGATTGCATAACTGTTATCAGATCCACCGCTCTTCTCACTTGATCAGGACCCTGCCTACCAGGGATAAACCCTACCTGATCTTTATGGATATAAATGCCTATAAAGGACGCTAATCGGTTTGTTAATATTTTGGTCAATATTTTTAGGTCATTATTAATTAGGGAAATAGGTCTGTAGTTCTCTATCTGACTGATATCTTTATCTGGTTTAGGGATTACTGTTATATATGCCATATTGAGTTGGTTACCTAACGGGGTGCCCTTAGTCATGTCATTGAAAAATCTAGTAAGGTATGGAAGTAGTATTTCAGAAAACGTTTTATAATAGGGTGAGGTAAATCCATCAGGACCCGGTGCTGTACCTCCCTTTAATGTTTTGATAACTTCTGACACCTCCTCTATAGAGAAAGGCGCTTCCATCTCAGCTCTATGAGAGTCCGTCAGTGTTGGTAAATGCAAATTATCCAGAAATTCTCCTACTTTAGTGGGGTTAGAAGTTTTATCTGCTTTATATAAATCAGCATAAAATTCCTGGAAAGCCTTCATTATTCGTTGTGGATTCAGGGTAAAGGTGCCATCCTTTTGTTTAATTTTGGGTAGGGCATGAGAACGACACCTTGGGGACAATTTGTGTGCAAGCATGGGACCAATTCTATCTTTTGTCTGATAAAACTTGGCCCCAGTCCACCTAATAGATTTATCAGCTTTCGCTGTGAGAGCCAAATTTAGAGCCACTCGAGCAGCATCTAGTAGAACTAGAAACTTTGGAGGGATCACTTTTATGTAATTTGCTCAGAGAAGTAAAGTCTCTCTCCATTCTTTCTATGTCTCTCATCCTCTCTTTCTTACGTCTTGCTGCAATTTGAATTAGTTTACCCCTAATGGTCACCTTATGTGCAGCCCATAGAGTCTCTGCCGGAACATCTTCCACATCGTTAAGGCGAAAGCATTCCCGCAGAGCCTCCTGTATTTCCGATACCATGCCGGGATCTCTTAAAATAGACTGATTGAGAGTCCAATGAGAGGCTTGTTGTCCATGATTATCTTTACCCAAAACCAATAGAACCATGGAATGATCTGACCAGGAAACTTCTAAAATAGATGATGAAATAGCCAATGGAATGTGGTGCGTTGAGAGCAGGATATGATCTATACGGGAATAAGATAAATGTGGGTTTGAGAAGTGTGTAAAATCTCGTGCAGTTGGATTTAGTTCCCTCCAAATGTCCGTTAGTCTCGATTGAAAGATCAATCGTGCAATTTGTACACTAGATTTCCTAGGACTAATTGATTGAACTTTGAGTGGTTTAGATTTATCTAGACTAGCATCAAAGGCTGTATTAGAGTCACCCCCCATAATTATGACACCTTCCATAAATGGGTCAAGGATGTTGAACATCTGTCGGAAGAACTGTAGCTGTCCTCTATTAGGAGCATAGTACGAAATAAATGTATATATTTTATCCTCAATCATACCTTTAACTAGTAGGAACCTTCCCTCTGGGTCTCTGTGTTCCATTTTAAAGTGAAATTTGCAGTGTTTGGAAAATAGAATCGCCACCCCCTTTGTTTTGTTTTCCGCATTTGCCAAATAAAATGTGGGAAAGTGTGCATGTAAAAATGAGGGGGTAAATTGCTGAGGAAAATGAGTCTCCTGAAGGAGGACCACATCAATACGACGAGTACGATAGACTTGAAAGGCCTTCCTTCTTTTGACTGGGGAATTTAACCCCTGAGTGTTATGAGATATTATGCATAAGGGAGAACAAGTAGAATTATTATTAGCCATGGAGCAAAAGGGAGAGAGCGATGACCAACCTATATCCACTTCCCTCAGTACATAAAGGAGTAACTAAATGCATAATAGGCTCATCCCCTATTATAAGGGTCAATATATCCGAGAACATCCTGAAGCAACATCTCATTGACAGGCAGGCTAGGAGAAAAAGGAAGATAGAAAGGAAAGAGAAGAAGAAAAAAACAAAAAAAAAAAAATATCAGCAGTTTGCTTAATACCATAAGGCCATAACCCGGCCCGGAATGAGGTGAGGGGGAAGACTCCCTCCCCTCATTCATAACAAAAATAATTGCATAGCCCATACAGAGGGCTATATCCCCACCACACAGAGAAGAAAAAAACTGCCTGAGTAGTAGGTGGGAGCGCAATGCATCAGCTCCAGCCAGTGACAGCACATAAAAAAAAACCCTAGAACATTCAAATGTGCAGAAATCGCAGTAACATCTTTTATATAGCATTCTAAAAGAACAAACTGGGGTAAACAAAGTAAATAGGGGTGAGGCCAAACTGACAAGGTTATTAAAGTGGAAGTAAACCCCCCTATCGTTTTCAGCCAAGGAAGCTGCCATCTTTGCCTCTGTTTAATCTTCAACTGCCACAGTGCTGCACATGTGATCCGTTGACACCAGCCATTGGATGGTTTGACTGTTTGGTTGAGAGCACAGCCAATATGCAGTTAGCATTCACGGCATGCCTTTTTTTTTTAGACTGTTAAATCGATGGGTTTACTTCCGCTTTAAGTATCAGGTGCACTCTTGGTATAGAAACATTGTGCAGACCTCTAAACTAAACTCCATCAACTGTCATGTGTGAGAAGAAAAAGTAAGTACAAATTCAAGATTGAAGATCAAACAACATTTTCTGCCTAAGTAACAAGGCAAAGAAAAGAAGATTTAAATACAGGTGTGTTATACGTCCCCACATCAGGGAGGGGAGTTATCCTTGACTTTCTTGTGTTTAGCCTTGTTCCATAGTTGAGAGGTTGGGCTTAGTGGAGATTGGCGTTTAGCAGATCCCTACTGTGCGGTTGATGTATCCATCTCCGAATCGTGGGTAATGATCTTCAGATCCAGTAACAGGCGCTCTCCCTCTGGAAAACTGCGGAATGTCTGTTGTTTACCATTATAAGTAAATTTCAGAGCGAATGGAAAGGCCCAGCGATATTTAATGTCCTTCTTGGTGAGGGCTGTCAAAAGGGGTTTCAAGGATCGTCTTTTTTGGATGGTGTTTGGGGAAATGTCAGCAAAAATTTGTATGACTTTCCCTTGGTACTGTATCTGGTCCTGTTGGCGGGAACGTTTCATTATTTCTTCTTTTATTGAGTAAAAGTGCGGTTTTACTATAATATCCCTCGGAGATCCATCTTTCCTGGGAGGGCCTAGGGATCTGTGTGCCCTATCCAACTCCAATTTATGTGCCGGGACCGAAGGTATCAGGGATTTGATAACTTCTTGAACTGCAGCCTGTACGTCAGAAACAGTTTCTGGTATCCCTCTAATCCGAAAATTGTCCCTTCTCAGGCGATTCTCGAGGTCGTCGATCCGAGTCTGGGCTGTGTCAAGCTGTTCTTGCATAAAATGCAACTGGTCAGAATGTTGGTTTGCCCTAGAAATGGTAACATCCAACTTGTGTTCTATATGATCAATCCTGGTTCCCAGATTTTGGAAATCTGCCCTGATTTCCCCTGTGATCCTTTCAGCATTCAGGGTTAAACCTTTATCCAACAATTCAGAAAGTTTAAAAAACAGGTCAGGAACATTGAAGGGAACATCAAGAGCCTGTGCTGCTTGTGTAGAAGCAAAGTCTGGGTGAGTAAGGGATACTGTGTTTTCAGGCAATGAAGTGTTGAGAGAGGTAGCTGCACTCTGTAACTGAGGTAAATATGTGAGGGTCGCAGGGAGAACAACTTGCCTGGCTGCTGTGGAGATTTCAGCTGCAGTCTGTGCACCTGTCTGAGGTAATGCCGCCATTTTAGATATGTCCCGCTTTTCAAAAAGCTCAAACTCAGGACCCGGGGTTCCTCTGGAATGTCTTCCCGGCATAAGAAGAAGCCCTGTGATATCTGCTGCCTTCTCCTGTTATTAAAGCTGTATGGCTAGCGCTGTGTGGAGCTCCAGGCTTACACAGCCATCCCGGGAGCCTCCACGCATGCACTCTTATTTGCAAGATTTTATAACAGAAACTAAGCAAAACATGCTTTTTTTTTTTTTTTTTTTTAAATCTGCATTTTTTTGTTTATATAGAAAAAAAAATAAAAAGCTTTTGTAACCCTTTTATTGGCAGGCCGTACGGACCTTATTCCACCTTATATTGTTATACTGTAAGCTCACGATCACTTCAGTGACCATAAACTTATATCAGAATTGTTCAGCAGACCCTGCTGAACAATCCTATAGCTATGATCAGCGAATTACAATCTGCTGATTAGAGAAATTCAGCTGAAATGAGACCCCCCTTCCCCATGCCGCTGCTTCCCCGTCTTCAGCCTCTCCACCTCCCTCCGTTCCTATACCTGTAAAAAGTTTCCCCCCTCCTTTTCTACCTTCCCCCCCCTTCACCGACCCCCCCTCCACACCGATCCGACCCCCCCCCCCCCGCAAACACCTACGAGAAGCCAGCCTCCTTCCTCTGCCACTCCCACCGTCTTCAGGGCATAGAGGGGATCACACTTTGGATATTTACATTTTTGCGTTCGATTTTCACCATTTCGTAAAAAGGTGCAATATAACATTTACAAATATTTGTTATTTATTAACTCCATACAGGTTAGCTTTTATATTTAGTAGAAATTTTGTAAAATTTGATGTGTTTGTATCTGCTAATAATGATTTTAGTATATTTTTAGCGAAAATATTGTTTTCATGAACATTTGCACAAATATCATTGTGCCATAAAAATCAGTAGCAGTAGCACCTTATTTATATTCTACAGGTCATGTGCTTTCAGAAAACATATGGTTTTGGGTGTCTTTTACAAACTCTGAAAGCTGTAATGCCGCGTACACGCGATCGGAATTCTCGTCGGAAAAAACTCTGACGGTTTTTCCGCCGGAATTCCGCTCAAGCTGTGTTGCCTACACAGGATCACACCAAATTCCGACGGTCAATAACACAGCGGCATAAAACACGTTCGACAGCACTATAAAAAGGGAAGTTTAATGCTTCCGAGCATGCGTCAAATTGTTTCCGAGCATGCGTCGGAATTTTGCGTGTCGGAATTGCATACACACGATCGGAAAATCCGATAGAAAGGTTTTCCGTCGGAAAAATTGAGAACAGGTTCTCAATTCAAAGTCCGTCGGAAATTCCGATAGAAAAAGACCGTTGGGCATACACACGGTCGGAAAATCCGATGAAAAGCTCCCATCGGACTGTTTCCATCGGAAATTCCGACCGTGTGTACGCCGCATAAGGAAAAAAATAAATAAATGGAAAACTGGTCCTGCCAGCTGAGTTTATCTTATAGTTTGTAGTTTCATAGTTTGTAAAGGTTGAATAAAGACATCAGTCCATCTAGTTCAACCTGAGTGAGTGTCTACAATTGTCCCTATCCCTGTACATTGCACACTCACATTGGTCCATACCCTCAAGGAGCCCACAATCCAAGGTCCCCATTCATATACTAGGGCCAATTTATTTATTTATTTATTTTATTTTTTTTGGACAGAAGCCAATTAACCTACCTGCATGTCTTTGGATTGTGGGAGGAAACCGGAGTACCCGGAGGAAACCCACGCAGGCACAGGGAGAACATGCAAACTCCAGGCAGGTAGTGTCATGGTTGGGATTTGAACCAGCGACCCTTCTTACTGCTAGGTGAGAGTGCTAACCACTACACCACTGTGCCGCCCTAGACCACTGTGCCGCCCTTCTTCAGAACCGTGCTATAGCCGAATGACTGTTACAGCACGGACCTACTTTGCCATCCTCCCTTGCCCGAGCGGCCTGCGTACCCCCTACAGGGCATGCGCAGCGCCCTCAGTGATCAGCGAGTCTATGAGACTTGGCAGATCACAGATTGGAGTATTCCGACCCCTTACCACGTGATCAGCTGTCAGCCAATGACAGCTGATCATGTGATGTAAACAGAGCCGGTAATCAGCTATTTTTTCTCCTCGCGCTGACCGCGTGAGGAAAAAAAAAGCCGGTCACCGGCGGCTCTCAGAGGGACATCGGTCCCGATCAAGGAGAGCTGCCGCCAGCTCATCTGTGTCCACCTGCCAGTGCCAACTACCAGTGCACAACAGTGCCACCTACCAGTGCCAACCAGCGCCACCCATCAGTGTCACCAATCAGTTCCTCATCAACAGTTCTGTCCATCAGTGTCACCTACCAGTGCCCATCAGTGTCACCTACCAGTGCCCATCAGTGCCACCTATCAGTTCCACCTGTTAGTGCCCATCAGGGCCATCTATCAGTGGTACCTATCAGTAACACCTATCAGTGCCCATCAGTGCCACCCATCAGGGCCCATCAGTGGCCATCTTATCAGTGGCCATCAGTGCTGCCTTATCAGTGCCCATCAGTACCGCCTTATCTGTGCCCATCAGTACCGCCTTATCTGTGCCCATCAGTACCGCCTTATCTGTGCCTATCAGTACCGCCTTATCTGTGCCTATCAGTACCGCCTTATCTGTGCCTATCAGTGCCCACCAGTGCCGCCTCATCAGCGCATATCAATGAAGGAGAAAAATTACCTGTTTGCAAAATTTTATAACAAACTATGAAACATGATTTTTTTTTTCTTTAAAATTTTCAATCTTTTTTTGTTTGTTTAGCAAAAAATAAAAACCCCAGCTGTGATTAAATACCACCAAAAGAAAGCTCTATTTGTGTGAAAAAAATGATAATCATTTGGGTAGTGTTGTATAACCGCGCAATTGTCATTGAAAGTGCGTCAGTGCTGAAAGCTGGAGGCAGGAGGGGGGTTTAAATGCCCAGTGAGCAAGTGGTTAAAAGTGGAGCACAGGGCCTAGCAGCGAAAGGGTTAATACCACCAAAAGAAAGTTCTATCTGTCTAAAAAAATGATAAAAATTTCATTTGGGTACAGTGTTGCATGACTGAGTAACTGTCATTCAAAGTGACAGCCCTGAAATCTAAAAATTGGCCTCTGCAGGAAGAGGTATAAAGTGTCTGATATTGACGTGGTTAATTTGTTAACACTTAAACCCCTTTCACACTGAGGCAGTTTTCAGGCATTTTAGTGCTAGAAATAGCACCTGTAAAGCACCTGAAAACTGCCTCCCATTCATTACAATGGGTGCTTTCACACCAGGGCGGTGCGTTTGTGGGACGTTTGGAAAAGTCCTGCAAGCAGCATCTTTGGGACGGTTTAGGAGCGCTGTACACAGTGCTCCCAAAACGCCCCTGCCCATTACAATGAATGGGCAGCGCTTCCGAAGCACCCGATATGCGCTTCTGAAGCACCGCAAAATGGGATTAAACATGGGGTTAAAAGCGCACCGCTAGCGGTTGAAATGCGCCACTAAAACGAGCGTGAAAGGAAACTTATATGAGATTTAAGCTGCTTTGTGATTTGTATAGAAACTTTTTATAAAACACTGTGCTTTTGTATACAGGGGGTCCCCAGGTTACAAACAAGATAGGGACTGTAGGTTTGTTCTTAAAGCGGAGTTCCACCCTAAAGTGGAACTTCCGCTTATCGGATTCCTCCCCCCCCTCCGGCGCCACAATTGGCACCTTTCAGGGGGGAGGGGGGTGCAGATACCTGTATAATACAGGTATCTGCACTAACTTCCGTATAGCTGCCTCGCCCCTATCCGGAGCTTCCCCGTTGTGTCTTGGGAAACACAGTTCCCAGGACACAGCGGGGACCAATAGAGGCACGCGGCGCGACTCGCGCATGCGCAGTAGGGAACAGGGCAGTGAAGACGTTGCGTCTTCACTTCCTGATTTTCTGACAGAGGATGGCGGCCGGGCAGCGAGAGACGAGCGGTCTCTCGTCACATTCTGCCTACACCGCTGGAACCAGGAACAGGTAAGTGTCCATTTATTAAAAGTCAGCAGCTGCACTATTTGTAGCTGCTGACTTTTAATATTTTTTGTGCGGGTGCAGCTCCGCTTTAAGTTGAATCTGTTTGTTTTATATAACATAGAGAAGGGTTATCACCCCTGTAACATTTGTATTGCTGTCTGTGCCTCTGTTCAGAAGATTTCACCTCACCTTCTGTCCCAATGACAATTGGATTTTGAACATTTTGGGTTGTTAGGGAAACATGGAATGGTGATAAAGCATCAGTGGAGACACCTTTTTTCCATATTAACTCTTACAGGAGTGAATTTCCCTTCCTAGGGGTGGATTTCCTCTCACTTCCTGTTGTCTCCCTCCGTTTGTAAGTCGGATGTTTGTAAGTAGGGGACCCCCTGTATGTATGGAAACAAACCTAACAAATCTTTCCTATATAATTGTTCAAAATAATATGTTTGTTGGTTATTTGTTGATTATTTTGAGTGTTTGTTTTTACTTCATATTCAGTAAAGCATAGCAAAAAAGATATATATATATTTTTTAATAACAAGTTTTACATACTGAATTACCTGGTTACAGTCGCTTAGGGGCTGGCCATATACATTAGATGCTGATTATTATCCTCCGATGTCTTTGGTATAATCTTTTTAAATATGTGTGGTTAGTGTGGAATCGGACAGGTAAAATATAATGGGCCTACTCACATGTCTACTACTTTACTGAAATGTAGGTTTCTTTGATCTCTTTTATACTAATTTGTTCATTTATATTTGTACAGAAATATTATGAACATATGACAGTTCCAGCAACAATGGAGACATTTTTTTCATTGCTTACCGATCTATTTGCAGTTGTACCCAATATGAAGGCAACTTTTTCTGTAAAGCTAGGTATGTTTTACATGCAATAAATAAAAACTGACTAAAAGATCTTGCTACAAAAAAAAGATTATAGGATGTTGGTACTCTCTCTCTATCCTCATGTTATATTTTGTACTGTATATAACAGCATTTCAATTCCTGTCTCAGCTTTCTTGTCATCATGTTTTCTACCTCTTCTGAATATTGTAGGCTTTTAGGCTATTTAAAAATGAAAAATCTACCCAGCATTATTAAAATGCAGCAGTCTCATTCCTGAAATGGACTATCAAAGTTTATTTTAAGAGATTTGTTCCTCTTCCTCCTCTTTTGAGAAAATTAGATTTATTGATTACACTGCTAGGAACATGATCTGAGGATGGGGGAGGGAATCCTGTGACTGATCAGACTCTCCCTCGTTCACAGATGTTACAAGCAGTGTAAAGCGAGGAAAGAACTTTTAACTGCTTCAGCCCCGGAAGATTTTACCCCCTTCCTGACCAGAGCACTTTTTGCGATTCGGCACTGCATCGCTTTAACTGACAATTGCGTGGTCGTGCGACGTTGCACCCAAACAAAATTGACGTCCTTTTTTTTTGGTTTGCGCAAAAGTTACAGCGTCTACAAAATAGGGCATAGTTTTATGGCACTTTAATTATAATTTTTATTTTTTTTTACTAGTAATGGCGGCGATCTGTGACTTTTATCGCGACTGAGACATTATGGCGGACACGTCAGACAATTTTGACACATTTTTGAGACCATTGTCATTTTTTACAGTGATCAGTGCTATGAAAATGAATTGATTACTGTAAAAATGTCCCTGGCAGTGAAGGGGTTAACCACTAGGGGGCAATCAAGGAGTTAATGTGTCCCCTAGTGTGTGTTCTAACTGAAGGGGGCGGTCGCTGTTCATACTCTGTACACACACTCAGATCCCGGTTCTCCGTGTGCCCCGAGCGATCGCAGGAGCCCGGCGGTGATCGCGCCCGTCGGGCACTCGCATCAGCTCCGTGGGCGAGCAGGGGGCGAGCAGTACAACTGTGGCAGAAGGTCGGCAAGTGGTTAAAGTGGTTGTAAAGGCAGAAGGTTTTTTTTATTTTAATGCATTCTATACATTAAGATAAAAGACCATCAGGGTGTGTCCAAGATGGCGCGGAGAGCAGACGTGTTTTAGAGCTGCTCCGTCGCCCGGGACTAAAATCCTGCTTTAATTGAGTGCTAGCAGTGGATAACTACTCTGGAAAGCAGCAAGATACTGTCCGGCTGTGACCCTCCATGCCGGGCTACAAGAAACGGGGAAAGAAATCGGCAAAACAACCCGCCAAAGACCTGCCACGCTCCCCAAGGCAGAACAGCAGCCGCCATCTGTACTGCTCCGGCCACACAGACGGAGGAGACGGGTAAGATGGCTGACCCCCACCCCGACCTGTAGCCCTCTAAATCCTCCTCTGAATTTGCAGAGTCACTGCATGCTGCACCACCCTCACTGACAAGATAGACCATGTCTAAGTGGAACTGGGACTAATCTGCCGAGACATGGATGCATTCCGGCACCGCATGACAGAGGTGGAGCAGCGGGTCTCCTCGGCCGAGGACGTGCAGAGGGAGCATTCGGCAGACCTCCATGTGCTGAAGACTAAGGTCAAGCATCTTGAGGCAAGAGCGGAGGACGCCGAGAACCGGAATTGCAGGAACAACCTGCAGGTCCTAGGCCTGCCGGAGGGTGCAGAAGGTAACAACCCTATTTCATTTACTGAGACACTACTGCGCACCCTGCTCCCTAGAGCCATCTTCTCCCCTCAATTTGTGGTGGAACGGTCCTATCGTATTCCCCGGGTGCACCCCCCCCTCATCTTTAAACTCCTGAATTTCCAGGGCAGGGATCTGGTGCTGAAGGAGGCCCGGAATGTGGGTGAGCTAATGTTTTTGACAACTACAAGCTCCTCATATTCCCGGATTATTCTATTGAAACCCAGCGGATGAGGAAGTCCTTTGATCACGTCCGAGCACGCCTCAGAGAAAAAAAACCTCAAATATAGCATGCTCTTTCCTGCTAGACTCCGAGTTTTTTTTTTTTTTCTTTATTGTGGTTACCTTGACCTCTACGATTATACATATATGACACATGTACCTGCTACCACTCTATGCTTAACCTTGCTGGGCTGCTCACTGAACGATGTCTCGCCACATGGCGGAGACCGACCTAAACGAATGCCGTTCCTTGAGCCTCCTTATATGCCGCTGACCCCACCTCTTCTATGGTGTCCCTCACTCTGATCTCCTGGAACACAAGAGGCCTTAATTCTCCTGTTAAAAGGTCCCTGGTATTCCAGTTTCTAAAGACCTACAACCCTCACATCTGTGTGTTCCAGGAGACCCACCTAAAAGGGCAGAGGACACTTGGCCTTAAAAAAACGTAGGTGGGCCACCAGTATCACTCATGCTACTCTAATTTCGCCAGGGGTGTGAGTGTCCTTATACACAAATCCCTACCATTTAGGCTGTTAGACCTAATGCTTGATCCAGATGGACGCTACATGGTGCTGCCTGCTATAAAAGAGTCACTGGAAGTAGTATTGATAGGACTCTATGTGCCTCTGTCAAACTGCTCCATAGGCTCACATCTCCTCTTATAGCCAAATACGGAACTGATAACGTGATCGTTATGGGAGATTTCAACATGCCAGCTAATCCTAAGCTTGACCGATTCGCCTCTGTGGGAGGCTCCACATTGGAACTCTCCGCATGGGCAGATGCATATGGCCTGGTGGATCTGTGGAGGTGGAAACATCCCCTCGGCAGGTCCTTCACGTGCCACTCTGCTACATACAAGTCCTTCTCCCGCATCGATCTAATGTATGCGGGGGGCCCTGTCCTCCCTAGAGTTCTCCCTAGGGATCTCAGACCATGTGCCTGTATTGCTCCGACCCTCACTTGAGGGACATCCCACGGATAGGCTTTGGAAGCTCTCTAGATTTTGGATATCTGATCCTGAAGTAGACCCTGGCCTGCAGCAACAGCTGCAGACGTACTGGTCCCTTAATCCAGGGACAGCCACCGGGAAGGATGTGGTCTGGGACGCCTTCAAGGCCTTCTGTAGGGGCCACTATCAGACGCTCATAGGGGACAAGCTGACCTGACTAAAGCTGAGAGAGAGGCAGACTCTCTAGAGAAACTATATGTCCAAACTAAAGACCCACTAGACTACGACCGACTTCAGGAATGTACCAGAGGGGTCCTTTTGCTCTGCACCTCCCTGACTAAAAAAAAACTATTACAACAATCCCAAAGAATTTTTGAGGAAGGCGAACGTAATGGCAGACTGCTTGCTTGGCTGGCCCGTGAGCAATCGCCCTGTATGAGTATTCCCTGCATATCTGACATGACTGGGACTAGCAAGACAGCGTCCAGGGCAATCAGTGATTGTTTTGCCTTCTACTATGCTGAGCTTTACTCTACCAAGGTGTCCTATTCCACGGAAGACCTCTATATTTACCTGTCAGATGTAGACTTTCCCATTCCTTACCTCGACCTATAGAGACCAGCTTCACTCTCCTATCACCCTTATGGAAGTTAAACAGGCGATGTCCTCCCTACAGGGTGGTAAGACACTGGGGCCTGACGGTTTTCCTACCGAATTTTATAAAACACTATGTGGAGGACCTAGCACCCAGAATTCATGCCATGCTACTGTCCTCTCTGGGAACGGGGTCCCTTCCAGCCTCTATGGCAGAGGCAGTGATAGTGGTGGTCCCCAAGCCTGGCAAGAATCCAGAACTTTGCAAGTCCTACCGTCTGATCTCTTTGATCAACGTGGATGCCAAGATTTTGGCAAAAATACTGGCGAACCGGTTAAACATGGTTATTATGGCCCTGATACACCCGGACCAGTCTGGGTTAATGCCAGGCAGGGGGACAGACATTAATATCCGAAGACTGTTCACCCACATCGACTTGGCCGCAGGAGAGGGCTCGAGGATAGTTGCAGCACTAGACGCCGAGAAGGCGTTCGACTCGGTCGAATGGCTCTTCCTCTGGAAGGTACTGGAAAGATTTGGATTTGGTCCCAAGTTCATCTCTTGGATCCAGCTTCTGTACAAGAATCCGACTGCCAGGGTCCGAGTGAACGGTCTACTCTCTGCCCCCTTCACCTTGAGTACGGGGACCAGACAGGGTTGCCCCCTTTCCCCCAGGCTCTTTGCCCTGGCCATAGAACCTCTGTCAATCCTCCTGCGCCAGGACCCTGGGGTGAAAGGAAACCCAGTTGGAGTTCTTCAAGAAAAAGTGTCTCTGTTGTACCTGGCTGATGCAGGTGCCTCCTTGAAGTCCGCCCTAGCGATAATTGACCAGTTTGGCATATACTCTGGTGTCCATGTCAATTGGGATAAGTCGGTCCTGTTTTCCCTTCATCCCTCGGGCTCTGGAAAAGACACCCAAACTCCCCTTCAGTGGGTAGAGGAGTTTACATACCTGGGGGTGAAAGTTAGGGGATCCTTGCCTGACTACTTGGAGGATAATCTCCAACCCTTACTTACCCCAGTTCACTACGAAATGGCAGACATGTAAAACCCTGCCACTGTCACCAGTTGGTAGAGTAAATCTGCCGAAAATTGTTTTCTCTACCCAAATTCCTGTACTTCTTCAAAAATACTCCTATCCCTAAACGGATTTTCTGTAGGTTGGACACTCTTATCAATACATTTGTTTGGGCAGGGAAGACCCCTAGATTGTCAAAGCGAGTGCTGCAGCTTCCTCTCTCCCAGGGGGGACTGGCAATGCCCAATTTCCAACTTTACTACTGGACGGTCCTGATGACTGTACACTGGTGGTTTTGCCAACCCAGACAGGACCCAGCCGTTACACTAGAGGCAGCAATCCTGGGGTCTTATGCGGCTTTGAGCAACTTGGTGTACAGAGGACCTAGGGCCCATCCTGCCATCACAACTCTAATGACGACGACTGCTCGAGTCTGGCAACAGGCGGGCACAATCTACAGGACAGAATTTACCTTCTCCCCGCATACCCCTCTAAACCCACAGCTTAAACACTACTACCAACTGCCAGGCCCCCAGCTCTGGGCTTCCAAATGTATAGTCACTCTTAAACACATCTTACCTACAGGTTCTCTCTCATCTTTTTCGGTGCTGAAAGAAACCTACGCAGTACCCGCCTCCATGACCTTTAGGTACTATCAACTTAAACATGCCACCCAGGCGCAATTTCCCAACCCCATAACTCTTCAGACAGACCCAACGGAACGACTCCTGATTTCCAAAGTCCTAGACAAACCGCTATACTCCCTATACTTCTATCTCGCCTCTGCACATGCAACCACACTGACGGCACTATATGACAAGTAGAAGTCTGACATTCCGGGGCTGACTGAGAAGGACTGGGAGGACCTGCTGACTGGATATATTAAACACAATGATTTCAGCCAAGGACCGTTTTATCCAACTCAAGTTCCTCCATAGGGCCTACTACATCCCAGTAAGACTAGCTAAAATTTATCCCAGTGCAAGCCCCCTCTGTAATAGATGTAGCTCCTCTCCGGGTACGTTCTTCCACGTGGTGTGGGAATGCCCCCTCATCTGCCCTTTCTGGGAACAGGTAATAGGGGCCTTAAATTAATTTGGGGACTGGTCCCTTGGACAGGACCTGACCCTGGCATTGTTGGGATCAATGGAGGGTGTGGTGGCCTCCAGACATGTAAAGCTATTCCTATACTATGCTAGGAGGGAGATTCTTCTTAAGTGGAAGCAGGTAACACCTCCGACTCTCAGATCCCGGGTAGCAAAGATCAACTCTGTGCTTCCGCTATATAAACTGACCTATGAAAGCAGAAAGTGTCCCAAAAAATTTGACAAAGTTTGGTCACGATGGATAGACGCGCAAGGCTCTATCTGTTGAAGTACATGGTAATGTCCTATGTTTTGCCTTATCACAAGTTTCCATCTCTTAATATACACTGTACCTTCCTGTGCCTTGTCTTATGATGCAAGATAACGCTCTACTGTTCATAAAAAGTTCTTCTCCGTCCATAACTCTCCCCCTCTTCCTAGCCTCCCCCCCCCCCTCTATTTTCTCATAGTATACTGCAGAGACTGTGATTGATTGATTACCCCCCCTCTCCTTCTTATACGCCAGCAAGATGGTTAGTATACAATTTGATCTGATTCTACTGTCTACCCACCTGTAAAACTTCACTATGGACTGTGTCATTGTTAATGCGTGTAAACACTCTATACTGTTTACCTTTTGTCAATTTGTATAACAATAAAAAAAACTTCTGTTAAAAAAAATAAAAAAAGATAAAAAACCTTGTGTGTGTAGCAGACCCACTCAGCTCCCCTAATTCTTACCTGAGCCTCATCTCTATCCAGCGATGTGCATGAGTGCCTCGGCCATCTGGGACTCTCCCTCCTGCTGTCAAAGTCAGTTAGCCTATCAAGAGAAAGAGGGGGCGGGGCTGAACCGTGGCTCTGTGTCTGAATGGACACACAGAGCTGCGGATTGGCTCGGGTGCCCCCATAGCAAGCGTGTATGTTGCATTTTAGTGGTTGTCCTAACCCGTGTTCCAGCAGAGGGGGTGCCGTTTTTTTCAACATGCGTTTTTTTTTTTTTTTTTTTTAAACAAGCCTTTTAATAACAACATGCCTATATAATGCTTCTGCTGGTTGCTGGCTTGACTTCCTGTTTGATTCAGCTGATCCCTGTGTTCCAGCCACGCTGTCTCCGATGACCTGTGCTTCCCCGCTGTTTGGCCGCAGCAGTCGGCTTTCCCACACAGGATCTGCCTGCCATCCAAATCTCCCGGTAAATGCAGGTTCCCCTCTGGCAATGGTGTCCCTAGCGGGGGGGCAGAGGGGGCCCTGACCCCCCCAAAATTATGCTGTGCCCCACCATGTGCCCCCCCAAAAAACAAAAAAAACAAAAAGGCAATGTCTTTTTGTTTGCATTCGTAGCGGATGTGCCACATCTTACTCAGGCCGCTGCTGGAGTAACACAGTCTCTATTGAGAGGGGGAGTATTCTTCTAGCCTGGACGCGTGGGTAAGTGTGTGCACTGCAGTACACTGTAATCACTAAACTGCATTATCTCCATCTCTTCTCTCCACCATCTGTCCCTCCCCTCTCCTGTTCTTTCAAGACCTTCACAACTTACTTTCACTTTCAGTTAGGCAAGTAATAGACTAAGCAAATTTCTTTCCTGCATCCACAGAGTGCAGGAAAGAAACTTGCATGATTCCCCCATCAACACAGACAGTGGTGACAAGGGGAATATCCTTCCTGCCCAGCAATTGTATTCTCCCAACAAACAGTCATTATCACTAGTGGCTATAGCAACCACTAGTGATAATCATAAGAGTATCTGGCAGGCTGGTTGTTCCCAATTTGATCGATCAACTTGGTACATTCAGCCTGCTCATTAATGGTTCAAACCTCAGCCAGTTCCTGATGAACCAGCTGAGATTTAAACTGCCTATGGCTGGTCTTAGCACTTAGGCACTTAGCACTTAGGCAGCCCCACTTTTTTAATTTAACTAGTAGGTTGCATTAAAAAAAAAAAAGAAATGATCCAATTCTCCCATCTACACATTATAGGTGGATGGGGGAATCCTTGCAGTGTGGACCAGTGAACTACCAGGGTTGCTGTCCTGTCCCGGCTATTCACAGCGCTGGTCTCTGTCTCCATGGCAGCAGCAGCACGTTGGAACCCAGTGCTGGTTACTTTATGGGGCTAATGTACAGGAGAGCCAGCACAATTTGTTGTTAGAGATGGGCAGGGCATGTTCAAAATCCAACATGCCCGACCCCGCCAGGAAGCCCACACTGCACAGCGCTAAGCACAGGCAGTGAGACATTTCCTGGTCCTTAGCTGCACAGATCAGGAATGTCTCACTGCCTGTGATTAGCCTTGTGCAGTGTCGGCTTCCTGGTGGGATCGGGCATGTAGGATTAAACACACCCAAGCCCATCTCTAATGGTTGTAGACAGTTGACCTCCCTGCAGGTTGCTTAGCAGCAGTGCAGCCTTCTCTGACATGCTGATCATGATGCAATCCAGGTGATGCTCCTAGTTAAATCCTAGTGTTAAATATCATAGTGATTTTATTGATCAAAGCCCACAGCTTACAGGCATAGAGCCCACATGGCTGCTGAACATACAGTGGATGTGGTTGTACTGTTGATGCTAATAAATACTGTGTTTATTATATCTGACTGGGAGTATCACCTGGATCACATCCAGATCAGCATGTCAACAGAGAAGGTTATACAGCATTACTGCTGCTAGGTGACCAGCTGGGGGCTTGGCTCTCTACAACCAATAGTGCCAGCCTTCCCCTGCATGCACCCATAATGTCACCAGCCCTAGGTCCTAATAGACTGCTGCCACTGCCAATGAGACAGATGCCAGACCAGCACTGTCAATAGCAGGGGCAGGACAGCAAGAGGAGGCTGGGGAACACCACAGTGGCAGAACACCAAGGCCCGGAGGCAAGACAACCTTTGCAAACCTGATAGTTCTCCCACTGCTTTGGACCCTTATATTTTCTTCGTATGCTGGTGACATATCTCTTGTTTTCTGCCACCCTGGGGATCGTAGTAAAATTGCATTTTATAGTTGCCCCCCTAATTTTGTCCCTGTCCCCCCATGTGCCCCCCCTAAATATGAAAGCTGGAGACGCCACTGCCCTCTGGCAAACCTCTACCAGAGGTGGATCCGATCCCCACCTGCAGTGGCAATGCTGTCCCACATTCAGCTCTGGCTTTATGCTGTCTTGCTTCATTGTTGGAATAAACTGCATTTTATCTGTCTTTGGCTACTGATGTTACTGGGCTCTGGACTTCCTATCATCATCATCATCATCATCATCATCATCAGCCCCACACACATGGCCCATAGACAGTTTACATTCTGGTGCATTATAGCATGAGCGCCTGGCGGTGGTTTGTTTGTGTATGACATTTCTGTGGGTGGCTTCAGGCAGACAGCAAGAGAGCATTTTATTTTTTTATTTTTTTTAACAGAAAAAAGGTCAATTGAGTTTTGCAACTGAATGTGAGTTTACTCCTAGGGTGCATCTGACAGCTTCAGGAGGGGGGGGGGGGGGGGTGCCCACTATATTATAATGATCTGGGGGTATCATTGAGCCATGCTAATGTAGAGATGTTTTCTGGTTGAACTCCCAGGCTCAGCAACAGTTACACTCTTACCAACGCTAATTACTGCCTTGGAAAGGGACCTAAATCTTTACGTCTCCAAAGGGGTATCTTGCCATATGACTTTACATGACCACTTTATTGATCCCCAGTGACAACACTCTCCCACCCACTCTACTCTCAAGATGGCATTTTTGCATATAGTAGGGCTGTGCCAGCAGGAGAATCAGCTCAGAACTGAGCAGGCAGCAGCCAACAATGGCATCAATTTACCCCTGGTCTCTCCATTGTAGTGTCCTCTGCTCCCTCTCCCCACACTAGTGTCCTCTGCCCCCCTCCCCCCCACAGTAGTGTCCCCCCCCCCCCCCCCCACCACGTAGTGTCCTCTGCCCCTTCACATAACAACCCCCCCACACACTGTAGTGTCCTCTGCCCCCCTCCCCCCCACAGTAGTGTCCTGTACCCCCCCCCCCCAAAGTAGCAGCAGGAGAATCAGCTCAGAACTGAGCGGGCAGCAGCCAACAATGGCATCAATTTACCTCTGGTCTCTCAATTGTAGTGTCCTCTGCCTCCCACTCCCCACAGTAGTGTTCTGTACTCTGCCAAATGCAGTGTCCTCTGCTCCATTTACATAACCCCCCGACTGTAGTGTCCTCTGCCCCCCTACCCCCACAGTAGTGTCCTGTAACCCCCAATGTAGTTTCCTCTGCCCCCTTCTCATCACCCCCCCCCCCCACACACACACACACACACACACACTGTTGTGTCCTTTTGCCCCCTCCCCCCACAGTAGTGTCCTCTGGCCTCCTTCACATCACCTCCCTCCACTGTAGTGTCCTCTGCCCCCTTCACCCCCCAGTGTCTTGTACCCCCAAAACAGTGTTCTCTTCACATCACCCCCCCCCCACCCACTTTAGTGTCCTCTACCCCATAGCAGTGTCCTCTGCCTCCCCATCCCCCAAAGCAGTGTCCTCTGTCCATTTCTCATCACAATATCCCCCCACACTGTAGAATCCTCTGCCCCCTCTAACAGTGTCTCTTTGTCCCCTTCACATCAGCGCTGTGTAGGTAGCACTTCCTATCTGCCAGTGTGTGTACAGCAGAGTGCAAATCAGGATACACCCTAGTGCTGGGTGGAAGGCAGGAGTGGGAGCTGCTGGAGGTAACATTTCATAATGACAAACTGGTGACTGGATGCTAGGACCGCCTAGCAACCAATCACTGAGGCAGCTCCCGTCCCCGCCCTCCATCCAGCACTATCCTGCTATCCTCTCTGCAGGGAACATGAGAGCGGTAGAGGCTGGGGGGAGACAGAGCCGCGTTCACGATCCACCCGTCGGTTCCCCGCAGTGGACCGATTGATCGCGATCAATGGCTTGCTGACCCCTAGTGGCAGGAGCCTCCTCCTGTTTAAGACAATCTCTTGGCAATTTCTGGTCTCAGACTTATAGAATTCTATTTCTCATGGGCCATATCCACTTGAAAATCTTCAGACTGGCATACATCTACTTTCCAAATTGATATCAAATACAATGGAACCTCGGTTTGCGAGTAACGCGGTTAACGAGCGTATTGCAAAATGAGCACTGTATTTCTAAAAATCCTAACTCAGTTTGCGAGTGTTGTCTCGCAAAACGAGCAGGATTCAGGCCAAAAGCGGTGTGCAGTACCACTTTTGGCCTGAGGTGGGGGGCGCCAGAGCCAAACAGCACCGATCTTACGGAAATGCACGTAAAGGCCCGAGGACAGTTCGACTGACCTCGGCAAACCTCTGAAAGGCTCATTAACGGAGTCTTTCCAAGGTTTGCCGAGGTCAGCGGAAGTGTGTTCGGGCCTTTTCGGCCGTTTCCAAGGCTCTCTGGCGCCCCGCCACCTCTGGCCGCATGCGGTATTGCATCCCATTGAAGTCAATGCAGAATTATTTTCGTTTCCATTGACTTCAATGGGAAAACTCACTTTGATATGCGAGTACTTTGGATTACGAGCATACTCCTGGAACGGATTATGCTCATAATCCGAGGTTCCACTGTAGACATCTTGGACAACCTCATAGGCAGACTAGATAGGATCTCTGAAGGGACATTGCTCCTGGGGAGGGGATTATAATTTCTCGCTTTAAACCCACAAACGCAATAAACAAGAAAAAAAAAACCTTGATGACCATCAACTACTTGATGCCTGGAGGATCCCAAATCCTTGTGAACGAGACTTTACATTCTATCCAGCCATGTATGGCAGGTACTCCTGACTAGATTAGCTCTACTGCCTATTCTGATCATGCTCCGATTACTATTCAGTTCTTAATAGAGAAAAAGCTACCAAATTAATTCTAGCTTAGATACATCAAATCTTTACTCCATTAGATCTTTATTTTACCTCAAAAATGTTGGCTATGCACAAATGCTACATTAGAGGCATATTTATCAAACATGGGCACATGGCCAAAAAAGACCAGAGAGCAAAATACCAATTTTCTCTTCCGATATACAAGTTGGAAAATAAACACAACCAATCCAATAACAACTAGAGACATAATTAGTTGCCCTTTGTTTTCCGCTCTCCTCTATGGGGGATCGAATAAACACGGACCGTCTGTCCGTGTTCTTCCGATCCCCTCTGCAGACGGATGGAAAAATAGGGTTTTCCTCTGTCTGCAGAATCGGACAATAGCGGAGGCGGACAATAGCGGGTGTCAGCGGATGCTCATCCGCTGACACCCGCTATCCCATAGGGATGCATGTATGTCCGTTTTTCATCCAAAAACGGATGGATGAAAAACTGACATACGGTCCGCATGTGTGAAAGGGGCCTTAAGGTGTATTTTGGCAAAGCTCAGTGGTGACTGCATGTGGCCTTTCTTGAGGAGTGGCTGTTTTCTTACAACCCTTCCATACAAGCCACATATGTGGAGAATTTGTGATAATGTTATTACATGCATATAATGGGGGTGATTTACTAAGAATAAGGCACTGCACCAGTTTATACATTAATTGGTGTGCCGTAAAAGTAATTAATCGAACGTGCGAACCGGCACACACTGAAGCGCAAATATCGATAATAAATACCCGCATATGTAAACTGCAACTGTCACTAGGGTAACTGTGGTTTTCTCATTGATAATAGCGCATGCCCAATACAATTGGTTAATTTCATCTCAGTGTATGTGTCTTGTTAGGCAATTAGTAGGTGTCGTCAGTTAATTAACCCTTTTGATGCTAATCTCATTCCTATCACTTCTAATATATCTTTAGCCACTTCAGCCCCGGACCATTTGGCAGCCAAAGGACCAGAGGTCTTTTTTCAATTTCGCACTGCACTACTTTAACTGGTAATTGCGCGGTCATGCAATTTTGTAACCAAACGAAATTTGCGTCCTTTTCTTCCCACAAATAGAGCTTTCTTTTGATGGTATTTGATTGCCTCTGTGATTTTTTATTTTTTGCGATATAAACGGAAAAAGAGCGAAAATTTTGAAAAAAAAAAGAGATTTTTCTACTTTTTGTTATAAAAAAAATCTAATAAACTCAATTTTAGTCAAACATTTGGGCCAAAATGTATTCAGCCACATGTCTTTAGTAAAAAAAATGCCAATAAGCGTATATTTATTGGTTTGCGCAAAAGTTATAGCGTCTACAAACTAGAGTGCATTTTCTGGAATTTACACCGCTTTTAATTTATGACTGCCTATTTCATTTCTTGAGGTGCTAAAATGGCAGAGAAGTACAAAACCCCCCCAAATGACCCCATTTTGGAAAGTAGACACCCCAAGCTATTTGCTGAGAGGCATGTTGAGCCCATTGAATATTTTTTTTTTTAGTCCCAAGTGATTGAATAAAGACAAAAATAAAAAAGATTTTTTTTTTTTTTTCAAAAAGTTGTCACTAAATGATATATTGCTCACACATGCCATAGTTATATGTGGAATTGCACCCCAAAATACATTTTGCTGCTTCTCCTGAGTATGGGGATACCACATGTGTGGGACTTTTTGGGAGCCTAGCCGCGTACGGGGCCCCGAAACCCAAGCACCGCCTTCAGGATTTCTAAGGGTGCAAATTTTTGATTTCACTCCTCACTACCTATCACCGTTTCGAAGGCCATAAAATGCCAAAATAGCACAAAACCCCCCAAATGACCCCATTTTGGAAAGTAGACACCCCAAGCTATTTGTTGAGAGGCATGGTGAGTATTTTACAGCTCTCATTTGTTTTTGAAAATGAAGAAAGTAAAGAAAAAAAATTTTTTTTTTCTTTTTTTCAATTTTCAAAACTTTGTGACAAAAAGCGAGATCTGCAAAATACTCACCATACCTCTCAGCAAATAGCTTGGGGTGTCTACTTTCCAAAATGGGGTCATTTTGGGGGGTTTTATGCCATCTGGGCATTCCATGGCCTCCGAAACTGTGATTGGCAGTGAGAAGTGAAATAAAAAAATTACACCCTTAGAAAGCCTGAAGGCGGTGATTGGTTTTTGGGGTTCCGTACGCAGCTAGGCTCCCAAAAAGTCCCACACATGTGGTATCCCCGTACTCAGGAGAAGCAACAGAATGTATTTTGGGGTGTATTTCCACATATGCCCATGACATGTTTGAGCAATATATCATTTAGTGACAACTTTTTGTAAAAAAAATAATATATATATTTTTTTTTTTCATTATTCAATCTCTTGGGACAAAAAAAAAAAATATTTAATGGGCTCAACATTGCTCTCATCAAATAGCTTGGGGTGTCTACTTTCCAAAATGGGGTCATTTGGGGGGGGTTTGAACTGTCCTGGCATTTTATGCACAACATTTAGAAGCCTATGTCACACGTCACCCACTCTTCTAACCACTTGTAGACAAAGCCCTTTCTAACACTTTTTGTTTACATGAAAACATATTTTTTTTTTGCAAGAAAATTACGTTGAACCCCCAAACACTATATATAATGTTAAAGCAAAGGCCCTACAGATTAAAATGGTGGGTGTTGCATTTTTTTTTTCCACACAGTATTTGCGCAGCGATTTTTCAAACGCATTTTTTGTGGAAAAAATACACTTTTTTTTATTTTAATGCACTAAAACACACTATATTGCTATATTGCTCAAATTTTTGATGAAATAAAAAATATGATCTTAGGCCGAGTACATGGATACCAAACACGACATGCTTTAAAATTGCGCACAAACACGCAGTGGCGACAAACTACATACATTTTTAAAAAGCCTTTAAAAGCCTTTACATGATACCACATTAGATTCACGGAGGAGGTCTACTGCTAAAATTACTGCCCTCGATCTGACCTTCGCGGTGATACCTCACATGCATGGTGCAATTGCTGTTTACATATGACGCCAGACCAACGCTTGTGTACGCCTTTGCGCAAGAGAAGGGGGGCAGGGGTGCTTTTTTTTTTTTTTTTTGTTTTTTTTTTTATTTATTTAGCTTTTTTATTTTATTTTTAAACTGTTCCTTCCATTTTTTTTCTTTGTTATGATTTTTATTGTTATCTCAGGGAATGTAAATATCCCCTATGATAGCAATAGGCAGTGACAGGTACTCTTTTTTTGAAAAAATTGGGGTCTATTAGACCCTAGATCTTTCCTCTGCCCTCAAAGCATCTGACCACACCAAGATTGGTGTGATAAAATGCTTTCCCAATTTCCCAATGGCGCGGTTTATATCCGGGAGGGGGGACATTCCCTCCCACTGCTTGTAAAAGCAGTCTAGAGGCTAATTACCCGCTAGAATTGCTTTTACATGAAAGCCGATCACTGGCTGAAAAGAATGATACCAAGATGATACCTAAACCTGCAGGCATCATTCTGGTATAACCATTCAAAGTCCAGCAACATACTGGACATATATTGTAATCTTTTTTTTTCATGCAGCCTCTTGGCTGAACGAAAAAAAGAGATTGATTGGTGGGTATGCCCACCATTAGAATACCTCCCTTCATCCACCCACTTCTAATGATGGGCATACATGCACCATTTATATATGCCGATGCATGGGGGCATCCTCCCGCAAAAGTTATGCCGTGTACACACGGTCGGAATTTCGACCGTATGTACGTGGCATTAGGAGCCAATCGCTCCTCCCCCCCCCTGCTGCCCCCATGCTTCGGCATATATGCTCTTTTTTTTAACTGTGGTGGTGAAATCACCTCCTACAGCGTTGGAGTCGCGGCTTTATGTATCGTGGGAGCAAACGCTGTTGCTGTCAAGATAAATAAATCCGCGTTGCAACTGAATGGCGCACCTGAAAACAAAAAAATGCTTAACACTAAAACACAGTAAACAAAATTACATACCTGAAAAGCAAGCATGATAAAACATGATAAAACATAATAAAACATTGCAGAATAGAATGGAGTAAAAAAAGAGCAACAATAGAGAGAATAGAGTGAGAGAGAGAACAATAAAACGACAACTATTTTTATTTTTTTTATTTTTTTGAGATTCACAGGTAAAAAAGCTCCTGACTGAAGCGACTGAATCAAAACGCTACCACAAAAAAAATGTTAGCGATCGCAGGGATCAGGCCTGACTCTGCGAACGCTGCAGTTATGTGTGCTTAGTGTTTTGTAAGTGACAGTGATCGATCGATACTGCACTTGGGTGGGCTGGGCTGGGCGGAGAGGGAAAACGCAGGTGCTAGCAGGTATCTGGGCTGATCCCGCTAACAATGCGTTTTTTTTTGGAACCCTAAACTGCTGGGACGCTAGTATAGATCTGATCAGATCAGATATTGATCTGTTCAGATACTGTACCACTAAGGGAGGTGTATGCTTTGCGCGTGGGTGTTTGCGGTACTGGCACTAACCTGGGGCGACGCAGACCTTATTTGACCCTAAAACCTAATTGATATCACCCGCCGGGCGATCAGGGGGTTAAACCGTTATTGGGTAATAAATGGCGGGTGCCCTGACAGTATAAAAAATAAAGCTAACTAACCAGCGTCACCCGTAACAGTAATACAAAAAAAAACTGGTTACCTAGCGACACTAATGCAGCGATCAGAAAAACGATCGCTTAGTGACACTGGCAAAAGGGGGTGAAAGGGTTAACTAGGGGCAATCAGGGGGTTAAAACCTTTATTAGGTAATATATGGGGGTACCTGACGCTATATAAAAACCTGACGGGGAACCTAAATAACGAAATAACTAACTGGCTAACCAGCGTCACCAGTGACAGTTATACAGTGATCACTGGTGAAAGGGTTAACTCTAGGGGCAATCAGGGGGTTAAAACCTTTATTTAGGTTGTAATATGGGGGTACCTGACCTATAAACCTATTTATGAACCTATATAAACATGGCGGTTACCTAAAAAAAAAAAATGGTTACCTAGCGACACTAATGCAGCGATCAGAAAAACGATCGCTTAGTGACACTGGCAAAAGGGGGTGAAAGGGTTAACTAGGGGCAATCAGGGGGTTAAAACCTTTATTAGGTAATATATGGGGGTACCTGACGCTATATAAAAACCTGACGGGGAACCTAAATAACGAAATAACTAACTGGCTAACCAGCGTCACCAGTGACAGTTATACAGTGATCACTGGTGAAAGGGTTAACTCTAGGGGCAATCAAGGGGTTAAAACCTTTATTTAGGTTGTAATATGGGGGTACCTGACCTATAAACCTATTTATGAACCTATATAAACATGGCGGTTACCTAAAAAAAAAAATGGTTACCTAGCGACAGCAGTGACACTAATACAGCGATCAGAAAAACGATCGCTTAGTGACACTGGCAAAAGGGGGTGAAAGGGTTACCTGGGGGGCAATCAAGGGGTTAAACCTTTATTAGGGGGGGGGTAGGGGGCTACCTTGGACCTAAAACTAACTGCACTGACAGTTATTACAGTCACACTGACACTAAATGCAGTGATCAGTAAAAAAATGATCACTGCAATTAGTGACACTGTGACTGGGGGGGGAGGGGGTGATCTGGGGGGTGATCTGGGGGTGACAGGGGGGTGTTTTGTGTGCCTATGTGTACTGGTGTCAGTGTACTGTTGGTGCACTAACCTTTAGACGTTCACAGCTCGGCGTTCCGGTCACATAGACCGGCGCACCGAGCGTGACATCACTTCCTCTGCCTGTGTTTTGATTGACACAGACAGAGGAAGCATCTGATTGGCCAGGAGCGATCGCGAGGGGGTGGCCAGAAACCACTGGCCGTCCCCTCATCCCGGATCGCTCCTGAAGCGATCCCGACCGTCCCCGCCGGCCGGGGGGGGTCCGATCGGACCCCCCACCCGCCGGAAGAATGGCACGTACAGGTACGTGGTTCTGCCTGTACGTGCCATTCTGCCGACGTATATATACAGGGGGCGGTCGGCAAGTGGTTAAAATGTTTTTTTTTTTTTTTTTACCCAAATCTTTCAATACATTACAAAGAACAGAAAAGTGTTTCTAAACCCAATAAATCAATATTTTCAGATCTTGATCTTTAAAGGTGACCATACACTGCAATCAGTTAGATCTTACATAAATTAGATTTAGTGCAAGAGCCGGTTTAATTTCCTATAATTTGAATTTAACTGTTCAAGTGCATCTTCCTATTACCTATTTTGCCTAAATATCGAGTTGTACAGAGATTGGCCAATCAGATTGCATAGTGCATGACCATCTTAAGTGCCAAATATAGAGGGTAGATGTGCCATGACCCACTTGTATATTTCAAATGATGTTTCTTGGGCATTATACAAGGCACATGAAAAAACACCCTTTTTCAAGACATGCTAGAGTGATCAGAAATCTTCAAACCACGGCTCTCCAGCTGTCACAGTACATTGTACCCAGGATCCCTGATGAAGTCACGTGATGTGACATCACGCGTAGGGACAAGGAAAGGCACTCAGACTGACGGAGGCAACGAGCTCGGCGCTCGTATCAGATGAGCACAATTTTAAACTTTTTTTGTGAGTACCGCTCTGTTTGTTAATAAACTGAACACTATTGTGCGTGGCTGCAGAGATCAGGCAATGTCTCACTGGCTGTGATTAGCGCAGCGCTGCGCCGACTTCCTGGTGGGCTCTGCACATGAACCATGCGAACACGCCTTAGCTCATCCCTAGTCTTGACACACAAAATGCAAGTTCACCCAGTGTAGAGACAGAGTGTCAAAGTGGGTACACCTGTTAAGGATGTCCTTAAAATTACTAACCCAAAAAAAAAAAAAAAAACCCCCACTCTCTGAGCATGCCCAGAAAAATCCTATGCCGTTCACACACAAAAAAACAAAACAAAGTCCCTGAGCATGCCAGGACCAACCCAAATGAAGCTAGCACAAAATAAGCCACCCCCCTGTCCAAAATTAAGCACATCATCCAGCATGCTACAAAATTACAGATGGGACAAATGCCCCCCGGTCCAGGAGGGCAAACAAAGAGCCTAACATGGGCAAAAGTTCTAACAACAAATACCATTGCAGTCTATGGGAACTGAATTGTTAATTTTGCTAGTCCCCACTTGGCTGACTTATCGTCTAGTTATTTGCTTTAAAATGGGTATATGGGGTGCAGGTCCCACCTTGAAGGACATATATCATTGTCACCAATTTGGACAACCCCAAAAACTAAACAAGGAGATGCTTAAAAGCTAGTAACTTGGGGGGGGGGGGGGGCTTACTCTGCCCATAAAGTGGTGCATCTGTAGCATGTATCCAAAATGCTGCTTCAAAGATGTTCAGCTTTAGAGAAAACTTACAAATCTACATTGCAGCTGCAAGATTTTAATCCAAAACAAAAAATAGCCTGCCCCCCCCCAATACATACAAGGCCATTTGGGTCTTTTAAGGCTTGAAATGAGAACCCCCACGTGAAAAATACCACCCCAAAACTAAAAAAAAATATTGTGCCCCTCCCACACACTAACAAGCCAAACACACAGCAAGCCAGCCCATGGGGGGGGGGGGGGGGTGGATGCTTGGGGGCAGGAGGGGCTCGGGCACACCAAAAGTCAACCACCTTGTTCCCGTATTCAGGGGGACAAGGGCATCTTCCACACAACCCTAGGCTGGGGTTGTGGGGGACTGCAGACAGGGGGCTTTACGGAATGTGGAACACCCCTTTAAACTAGTGGGTACAAGGTGCTTTGTGGTTGGTATTGGGCTGAGCCCAACATGCCCCAAAGGCAGCCAGCTATGTTGGATGCATGTGGCCTTGTATGGTTCAGGAGGGGGTTGGGTTATTGCTCTTCACACCCCTTTTCTAGCTGGCCCTGTTGTCTGCTCTGAAAAAGGATGTGGTTTGGATTGGTGAAGGCAGCCTTTTGAGAATGAAGTGGAGTGTGGAGTTCCCCTTTGAAAGCAAAAGCTATCCCATGGAAATACAAGGGATTAGAGGGGGTAGACAAGAGCATTGGTGAATGGAGTGTGGAGTTCCCCTTTAAAAGCAAAAGCTAGCCCAAGGAAATCATATGCATTAGAGGGGGAAGGTTAAATGCCCTTTTAGGAGGAGCTAGATGAGCAAGAGTCTTTTTACATAATTTTAACAAGGTGCATGTCACATGTTGGCAACGTAACATGCTAACATGACCTGTGTGCAAATCTCCTTAAAAAAATATATAAAGGTGAACCAGTGTAAAATGTGTCAAGTTTAGAGGTGCGCCCGTTCAACCCGTGCAATTGCATATACGTTGCTTAACATTAACTAAGATTTCGGCCGCGCAGTGAACAAACTCATGTGAATGAGCACCAGAGTCGGATGTGCACTGCTTACATTGCTCTCACGCAGTTCTAAACGTACTTGCAGGCACAGCAGTCTTTCTCTGAAAAAGTTACTTTCTTATTCTATTTTGGGCATATTTGTTACTTGGGCAGTTGTACACTTCCTCACATCACCCCATAATATTGGCACCTCCATATTCTGTCAATATTGAATTGGAGATGCCATGTCCATAGTGGCGTACAGTTTGCATTCTCCCGTGCGCCGAGATAGCGATAGTAAATGGGGGATTGTTACCGGCGCACCATTTTATAAATCACCCCCAATGTGTCATAAAGTCCTGCAACTGCTTCAGAGTTGCTGTAGGCCTCTTGGTAGCCTCTCTGATCAGTTTCCTCCAGGCTTTTTCATCCAGTTTGGAGCGATGTCATGATCCAGGGAGGATCTGTGTTGTACCAAATACCTTCCACTTCTTAAAGTGGTTGTAAACCCTTACAGACCACTTTGACCTACAGGTAAGCCTAGATTAGGGCTTACTTGTAGGTCCAAGAAATATCTCCTAAACCTACACGGTTTAGAAGTTACTTGCAAAAAGACAGGCACCGCTGTCTACGGCGCATGTGCCGTAAACAGCGGCGCGCAGGTGCACTGAGCACGCCGCTAAAAGCGATATGCGGCTAGTGGCAGCTCCCGTGTGCATGCGCGGGAGTGACGTCATCACGGCTCCAGCAAATCACAGCACCATAGCCACGATACCCTGAAAGAAGATGGACTCTTCGTGGGACAGGGGACATCGGTGACATTGCTGGCTCCTGTGTCAGGTAAGTGACACATAATGGGCTACTATGCGATGCATAGTAGCCCATTATGCTTTACCTTTGCAGGGAAACAGAGGAAGTAAACCCATCAGGGTTTACTTCCTCTTTAATAATAGACTTCACTGTGTTTCTAGTCGATGAAGCCTTTATTTTTGTATCCATCTCCTGACTTGTGCCTGTGCACAACTTTCTCCCGCAGATCTTGCCACCCATAGTTTATTATTTGCTTCAGTTGCACTACAAGGGACTGAAATGCTCCAGGAAAGCGTGTGCCATTGAGAAGACAATTGGCTACACCTGACTGAGTTTACAAGTCATTTTAGGAGGGGGGGCTCCTTTTTTGAATTCAGTGATTCAGTTTTTGATTTTTTTTTTCCAGACATGTTGGTGTTATATCTTTCACTTGGGTGTTATAAGTTGCACGGAATAAATACAGCTTGATAAAACAAAAATTGTGTCAGTCTTCATTTCAGGCTGCAAAGCAACAAAATGTGATTATTTTAAAGGGGGTGGTTCTTTTCTATCCCCACTGTATGTTCTTTACAAAGTCAAACCAGCTTTGATATATAACAGACATGCATTCTATGAAATTAAACAAATGCAGTCAAACAAATTCCCTCAACAGTGCCCTTTGTAACAAAATATTATAGATCTACTGTATGTTCCTACTATTCTATCTTCAACAGGCTCATCCATCATGTTGTGGATGTTTATCACAGGAGGTATTCCGAATCTAATAATAAGACCTATACTACTTCCAAACAACCACAAAATTTGCAGATGTCATGACTAGGGATGGGCGAACGGTTCGGCTCGAGCATAAGTTCGGGGCAAACTTTCGCTGTTCGGTCGTTCGGCAAACATCAAAACAAACGGGTCGTTTGTTCGCCCCCCCCCCCCCCCGAACTGACCACAATCTTCAGCCAATTAGGACACAGAGCACTGTCAGAGTCATGATTGGACACTGTCATCATGACTTTATCCAATCATGGCTCATTCCCGTCCCACAGTATAAACGTATTCTTTAATGGCAACCATTTTCAGTTTGATTTCGGCATGGAGAGGGATAGAACAGGGGTCTGCTCTGTGCTATTAGTTAGTGTGCTATTTTGCTTCAATTGTCAGTGTAGAATATTAGTTTAGGATCAGTCTAGAGATAGTGTAATGCCCTGTACACACAATAGGATTTTCCGACAAAAAATGTTGGATGTGAGCTTGTGATCGGAAAGTCCGATCGTGTGTATGCTCCATTGAACATTTGTTGTTGGAATTTCTGCCAACAAATGTTTGAGAGCAGGTTCTCAAAACTTGTTGTCGGAAATTCCGAGCGTGTGTACGCAAGTCTGACGCACAAAAGTCCACGCATGCTCGGAATTAAGCAGAAGAGCCGCACTGGCTATTGTACTTCATTTTTCTCGGCTCGTCGTACGTCACTGCGTTCTGGAATTTCCAACATTTGTGTGACTGTGTGTATGCAAGACAAGTTTGAGCCAACATCCTTCGGAAAAAAAATCCACGGTTTTGTTGTCGGAAAATCCTATTGTGTGTACAGGGCATTACTGTAGTGAGGAGAACCATCATTCAGCTTTGCAAAGTGTGCAGCTAGAGTAGGGACAGCTCAGATAGTTTCACTGTATTGTAGTAAGACCATGTCATTCATACATACATTAGTGTAGAGTAGGGACAGTTCATATAGTTTCAGTGTAGTGAGACCGTGTCAGTAATCTTTACATTAGTGTATAGCTAGAGTAGGGACAGTTCAGATAGCATCAGTGTAGTGATGGTTGAACACCATCTATTTTATTGCGTTACTGCCAGTTTAATTCCATTTTCTTCTGTGTGCGTTACTGACAGTTTAACGCCATATAGTTCTGTGTGCATTACTGCCAGTTTAATAATGTGCTGTACCACAATGGCAGGTTCCCAGTCGCTACTACTTTTCACATCTCTCTACCATCACGTGGAAGGGAATGTTCTGGCATCGTTGGGCAAGGCAGTCAGCTGTAAAATCCACCTTATTGCTGAGACGTGGTCCAGCAAGCATGGGCAGGCACGATATATTTTGTTCACAGCACACTGGGTAATGCTGCTTGCAACTCGAAAGGATGTAAGACAGGGCACGGTGTTGCAGATTGTTGTTGTGCCCCCACATCTCCATACAGCTGGTGGTGATGATGCCAGACCTGTGAGCTCCTCCTCCTTCTCCACCACCTCCATGCCCTCCTCTGCAGAATTGTTCTATGAACATCAGGTACCTCCTAAGCGTTCAAAGGGCTATTCCCAGATTCAGGCTAAGAGGTGTCATGCAGTGCGTCAGCCTGGAACATGTCCTCAATTTGGTGGTGCAGCGTTTTCCAAATACATACCCAGGGTTGCAAGATGTGCTAAAGCTGGTCAGAAGAGTCTGTATCCATTTCAGGCAGTCATACACAGCCAGTGCTCCGTTGGCTGAAATTCAGCGGGAAATCCACCTGCCCCTAAACCGCCTGATTTGTGACATGCCCACCAGGTGGAACTCGACTTTGTCAATGCTGCATCGGCTATACATGCAGCAGAGGGCCGCCAATGAGTACCTGTGCGAATACGGCACAACGACAGTCTCAGGCCGCCTCTGCTTTTTTTCCCAATGCCAATGGCTGATCATTAACAATGCATGCACTGTATTGTCACCATTTGAGGAGGCCACAAGGATGGTGAGCCGTGACAGTGCATACATCAGTGACACAATCCCTGTTGTGTTCCTGCTGAAGCAGACTCTGCATGGCATTATGGACAGGGCACTGGAGGCAGAGCAGCAGGAGGAAGAAAAGGACTTCCTTTCCGCTCAAGGCCCACTTTATCCAGATACCATCATTCCTATGTCACAGAACACACAGGAGGAGAGAGGGGAGGAGGATGAAGAGGAGGATTCTAGCACTTTCATAGGCTTCGAAGAAGAGGAAGACATGCGTAAATTTGTAAGCGATTGCTTTCCAATCCCAGGACCCTTAGGAGTAGTACGTGGCTGGGAGGAGGAAGACCCAAATGCTGTCATCCTGAGTGACCCCGAAGAGTCTTCTTATCAAGCCTCAGCAAATTTGAGGAGCATGGGCAACCTCATTCTTCAAAGCCTGTGAAAAGGACCCAAGCATACATGGCATAAAGGAGAAGGAGGATTACTGGTTGGCAACCCTCCTTGACCACTGTTATAAGGGGAAGGTCTCAGAACTCATCCCATCCCCACAGAGAGTGCAGAAGATAAAATCTCTTAAGGACACGTAAAGAGGATTTTATTGAATGTTTTTCCTGACTCCAGTAGGTTACAGTGTCGTGGAAAAGGTAGTTTCGAGTCTTCTGTTAGTCAAGAGAGGAGCGTTGGAGAAGGCGTCCGCCTAAGTGAGACATTTTAGAATTTGTTTAGTCCTCGCCACCTAGGGCTGTCAGCTTCCACATCCCACCGGCAGCATCTGCATCACATGGTGGACGAAACAGAGATGGAGAGCTTTCCAGCTGACGATACACTGACTTACTGGGTCATGATAATAGACCACTGGCCAGAATTTGCCCAGTATGCCATTAAGTTGTTGGGCTGCCCTGCATCCAGCGTGCTTTCAGAAAAGGGCATTCAGTGCTGCAGGAGGTTTTGTTACTGATCATAGAACACGTCTGTCCACAGACTCCGTGGACCGTTTGACTTTTATGAATATGAATCAGTTCTGGATTAGTAGCTATGAAGCCCCTGATGCCGATGTCACTGATTAAGTCTTTTTGGGATGTGGAATCTCTGCAGGACTTTGAGGCTGCCTAGCTTTGAGGGTGTTCAATCATTTCATCTGGAAGAATGTTTTTGGTATAGGTTTCAGGAACACAATGACACCCCTAGAACAATTTTTCTTCACCTGTTTGACAGGTGCATATCATGGAAAAATGTTTTGCCTTTAACAAGAGCACCTCTACAGGGTTACGGTGGGAAGGCACCCCCAACACCCAAAGAGTATTTTTTTTTTTTTGTATAATTTTTTATTTAAAGATGAGACACAGATACAAAACATAAAGACAACTTCGGAATGCATATAGTCTGTAATGAACACCTCAGGTATAACAACCATACAAAACAGTTGCATGTAAATGAAGGTCACTATTCGGTCAGACTCATACCACTCGCTGAAGTTTAATATATGGTAAACATAGACATCTGAGAGAGAGGGTGAAAAGATAAAAAAAAAAAAAAAGGAAAAACAGGGAGGGGAGGGGGGGAATGGGGACATTTACCCCCCAGGGAGCCAAGATCAGCAACGCTGAACTGGCAATGGGGATCTTAAACAGTGGATCCTGTCATGTATTGGTGGAATTCGTCGGAGAAGCAAAAGAGGTTCCAATTAAACCATCTGGACTTATGTTCCTCTGACTTATCTCGCAACGAGAGGTCAGAGCTTCCATTTGCTCAATGTCCTTCACTCTTGCGAACCATTGGGCTACCGTTGGCACAGAATGTTGCTTCCAAAGAGGTGGGATGCTGGCTCGAGCAGCATTAAGGAGATGCTCGAGGAGGTTCTGCACCTGTTTGACAGGTGCATATCATTACATTTTTTTACAGCAAGGCCAATTCTTTTAAAACGTACACAATGTATGTGTAATGAGTGCGCTTATATCAACCTTAAAAACAATAGTAGACCCTGTGCAAAAAAGTTGTGTGCTTGGTGTGTAGATACGTGATATAGTTGATAGATAATTACATACAGTGTATTATATAAAATCAAATTGAAATAAATGGGGTATTTAATTGTCTTCAGACCGCAGATACCTCATTAAATGGATAATTGATCAATTAGCGTGTGTTTGATTGATCATTCGGTAAAAAAAACATCCTTGGTTAATTATTTATCCTTAATTGGTTAATTATGAACAGATATAGAACACTTGGAAAATTAACTTTGCTGAAATCTACTGACAATTGCTGTTATAGGGATCCGGTTCCTTACATAAGTAAATTAATTTAATCCAAGTGGAAATGGGTAAAAAAGCATAAATAAATTGAATTAATTCAGGCTGAGTTTAAACCAAAAATATGATATTAAGCCGCTGTGATATTACCGTGCGGCCGTTAATTAGCTGCTAGCAAACTTTCTCTTATCGAGTGGATACCTCTTTTCCTCCTTAGAGGTATACTCCTTTTTAATTTGCTCCTTAAAGATTTACTAATATAGTTTAAATATAGGCAAAAGAGAAGCCGCTAATTAGACACAGAAACAACAAATGAGAAGAAAGAAGAAATGTAAGTGTCACTTTCCTTTTGGCTGCTGACACGGAAAAAATGATCTCGACCTGTTTCCTTCTCACTGCTGATCCATTACTTCTCCAAATTGGTGTACATATAGGAGAGAGAGATACAACACATTGCGCAGTACTACCAACAAAATGTGTATACTATAGCCAGTGAGTACTGGTCTACTCACATACACCTGGTTTTTAATTGCGGTAGCCGAACACTTGTCAGGCACTGTGTATGGGCTGGGTGCCCTGCTCGTCCACACTCTCTATTCTCGGTGACGTCACTAGGCTCCTCCTCCCGACGCGTTGCGTCACGACCACGTGACTTTATCAAGGGATATTAAAAACTGGGTGTATGTGAGTAGACCAGTACTCACTGGCTATAGTATACACATTTTGTTGGTAGTACTGCGCAATGTGTTGTATCTCTCTCTCCTATATGTACACCAATTTGGAGAAGTAATGGATCAGCAGTGAGAAGGAAACAGGTCGAGATCATTTTTTCCGTGTCAGCAGCCAAAAGGAAAGTGACACTTACATTTCTTCTTTCTTCTCATTTGTTTCTGTGTCTAATTAGCGGCTTCTCTTTTGCCTATATTTAAACTATATTAGTAAATCTTTAAGGAGCAAATTAAAAAGGAGTATACCTCTAAGGAGGAAAAGAGGTATCCACTCGATAAGAGAAAGTTTGCTAGCAGCTAATTAACGGCCGCACGGTAATATCACAGAGGCTTAATATCATATTTTTGGTTTAAACTCAGCCTGAATTAATTCAATTTATTTATGCTTTTTTACCCATTTCCACTTGGATTAAATTAATTAACTTATGTAAGGAACCGGATCCCTATAACAGCAATTGTCAGTAGATTTCAGCAAAGTTAATTTTCCAAGTGTTCTATATCTGTTCATAATTAACCAATTAAGGATAAATAATTAACCAAGGATGTTTTTTTACCGAATGATCAATCAAACACACGCTAATTGATCAATTATCCATTTAATGAGGTATCTGCGGTCTGAAGACAATTAAATACCCCATTTATTTCAATTTGATTTTATATAATACACTGTATGTAATTATCTATCAACTATATCACGTATCTACACACCAAGCACACAACTTTTTTGCACAGGGTCTACTATTGTTTTTAAGGTTGATATAAGCGCACTCATTACACATACATTGTGTACGTTTTAAATTTCACTCACGTGTGGGAGCACTATTTTATGGGTTTGCAGCTATTTCATTTGGCCATCTTACTACAATATTGGTTCCTCTGATTTTAATTCCACACTAGCGCTTGAGTCCCTATACTTTTAAGGCCAATTCTTGCTTTCATCAAGAGTACCTCTATAGGTTTACGGTGGGAAGGCGCCACCGACACCCAAAGACCAATTTTACTCTTTGACAGGTGAATATCATTGCAATTTTTTTACAGCAAGGCCAAATCTTGCTTTCATCAAGATTACCTCTATAGGGTTATGGTGGGAAGGCACCACCGACACCCAAAAAACTATTTTTACGCACCCGTTACTTCTATCCAAAGTAAAAGTGACACCAGAATGCATCCAAAAAATCTCTAATCTTGTTCCCAGTGCACTACATTGTGGCCTCATCATACACACTGGCCCCCCAGCTGTTGCTGAGCAAAATAAAGACAGCTTGCAGGGAAAATTTCATTTTTTTGGCTTTATAAATTGCTGCAGCAGATTCTAGACATGATACAGATCTGCCACTTTACAGGTAGACCCCCCCCCCCCAGCACTATATTGGAAGGAATTCTTCATTTTTATGCTTTCACTTTAAAAATCTAAAAATCAGTGCTCATTTAAAAATGAAGTTTTTCACAAACTTTTTTTTTTTTTATTGATACATGTCCCCCAGGCAGGACCCAGACCCCTATAACCATTGTATGCCCAATTACTTACATATAAGCCTTGAAAATGGGCACTTTTGATTTTTGACGTTTGGGTCCTATTGACTTTAATGGAGTTCAATATTCGGGTCCGAACTTTCACGGTGTTCGAAAGTTCTGGTGCGAACCGAACAGGGGTCCATCTCAACTAACTTTGAGTCGATATCCTTACTTCATTTTACTGAGGAGGAGAGGAGATACAGAATAACTCCAGGAAAAAACTCCTGGACCTGATGGATTCACAATACAATACTTGAAGATGCTTGAGCCCCAGCTGTCCCCCCGTTTTCTGATAGTGTTCAGTGCCATCATGGAGAGTCACTGATGATGCCACAAACCTAAAAAGGTACACTTTTCCATATTATTTTGGAATGTGCCTTGCTAGACTCATTTTGCCAAGCTGTTATCTTGATTACTCACTGATTCATGGCCATTTCTTTAGGAAATAACCCAAAAGCAATTCTTCATAATTCACCCCTCTGTCAGTGAGGAAATACAAGACGTCACCCTTAATTAATTTAACCCTTAATTAATTGAATTAACGCTATTAACGCATACATTCCTAGAATCTGGTTTTACTGGGTTAAATTTTTACATTCCATGGATTATCTGGACAACATTTAAACAGAACGCTACCCCCACAGAACCCCCACCTTTTTTTTTATCCAGGGATATTCCTGTTGCTTTTGACATATTCCTGCCCCCTAAACATATACCTATCTTTTCCATCTCCTTTCTCTGCCCCTTTCTTCTTCCTTATTCCACCTATTACCATGTGTTCTGTTGCTAACACTACCTACTTCCTTCTGATTCACCTTCCCCCTTTTATTGTCCCGTAGATTCCATTTGTGCCACTCTTTCACAGGGCTGGATTTCAGTGTCACCCCCCCCCAGAACCAGTGACATTGGTATCAGGAAGTAGAGCGGCTGGGGGGCAGTGCGCAGCCTCGGAGGTGCCAAGTCTGCATGGCTACACAGTTCCTAGCTCCTTTCCACCGCACTGAATTTGTTGTTTCTATGGTGTATGGGGGCAGATCAGGATGCATGGCATCATTCATTGCTATTTGTGAAATTGGGACTATGTTTTGAAGAAGGGGGCTCTGCTGTTACTGGGGGGGGGGGGGGGGCTCTCTATTGTGATGTAAGGATGTAAGGGCTCTGTTGTGATGGGGAGGGACTCTATTATGATGACAGGACTCTGTTTTGATGGGGGGGGGGGCTAAAAAATGATGGGGGAACTCCAGTGGGAAGGGGGGATTCTAATGGGATGGGGGCAACTCTAGTTTGAAGGAAGTGATGTAATGGGGGGACAGTGATGTAAAGGGGTCTGACTGTGATTGGTGTAATCTTATGTGGAGGGGAAACTCCTCCATGTGGTGCCAAGCAGTGGGTAACATCAGAACTGGGGTGTCTTGGAATTTTGCATACTTTTAAAGGGTGGCATGACTAGAAAAAAGTTAGAGAAATGCTGGCCTAATACATGTGATTTCATTGAAGCCATGTAGAGATGTAGGTAATTAGGAGAGGAGAGGAGAGGCTAAAATAATAGTCTGTTGACATTATGCCCCCCTCATATTTCACTGCACCTCCAGATGAGACTGGTTGGATGCAGCCCTCTTCTTTCATGTCCCTATAGTTGCCAAAATATTAGCTTTAAAACCTAGGAATATACAAAAAAGTTCAAAACAGGAAACGGCAAAGCATTGGAAATCATTGGATTACAGTTAAAGCAGTAGTAAACTTTGCCCTACAGGCAAGCTTACATGTAGGTCCCTTGGAAATGGCCTAGATCTTCGCGACCCAGCTATTCAAATGGCCAGAGAGTGCAAACCTGGAAAGAAAACTAGGCAAAGATGGAAGCCCCCGGAGCGATGACAGCTCAGTGCTGGAGGACTTAGTTTGAAAAGGTATGTGATGCATACTAGCACATTATGGCACAAAAATGCAGAAAGCCCATTAAAAAATAAAAATAAAAAATAGTGTTGACTACTGATTTAAAGTGGTTGTAAACCCTTTTAAAAAAATTCCCCAAAAATTAAAACCTGCAAGACAAAGGCATAATGAGCTAGTATGCATAGCATACTAGCTCATTATGAATTACTTACCAGCGATCGAAGCCCCACGCAGTGGTCCATGTTCACCACTCAGGCGGCCGACATCTCTCCGGGGGGTTACTTCCGGGTATCGTGGCTCCGGCCAATCAGTCTGGAAATGTATCATGCCTCAGTCAATCTCTGGATAGGAATGTCCAGAAGGGGGCTGGCAGGGTGATAAATAGTCTGCATCAGTGGAGAGCTGGGTTGCAGAGACAGAGGGTCTTCTGCTCTCAGGCAGCCCATGAACTGCACAACTGCTATAGAGGCATTGGCAATGGCAGGGATGAGGGCCTGGATGGATCTTGCTAGAAGCTGATTACAGGACCTCACCACATGGGATCTGGCCTGGAGAAGGACCATGTCCAGAGAAAGCCGGAAGGTGGCAGCTGCCCTGGGGACTTGTGAGTAAAGACCCTGAACTGATCCCTGTGACTATGCAGTGTTCCGGAGATTGCACTGGGTACCAGCAGTTGTGCATCTGTGCAAGGCAAACCAAATGGCAAAGAGACTTGCCTCATGGTCTTCAGCTGAGAGGCATTAGATCGTCCAACACCCACAGGTACTTAAGGAGAAGATTGCCTTCTGATTGGTATGTGTTAATCGTTTTGGAGTATCCCATGCCCTAACCCCTCTCCTGTTAAAGTTCTTCAAGCAATACATCTTGAAAAGACTGTGTTATTGGAGTTGGTGTGAATGGACTGGGGCTTGTGGTGGTGGTCAGTATTTGTACTTTTGGGAAGAACCAGTTTATACCAGCAGCCCCTAGGGTAGCTCTACATAATGATATTTATAAATAGTGACTGGTCAAACAGAAAATGTCAGTAGAATTTTTAAAACTGTATCCAAGGCCATTTTATTCCTTTCCATTTTATTATTCGTATTCTACTTTGCAGCGTATGCTTCATTCATTCGATTATCCATGGAAGTGAAATCTACATTGTGTTCAAGTCAAAGGTTAGTGTAATGTTGAGAAAAATAATCTTCATGTGACACTGCTATTCTTTTAAAATGGTTGTAAAGGCAGAAGGTTTTCATCTTAATGCATTCTATGCATTAGGATAAAAAACCTTCTGTGTGCAGCAGCCCCCCTCATACTTACCTGAGCCCCATCTTGATCCAGCAATATTGCATAATAGGCTCGGCTGTCCAGGCTCCCTCACCTCGTTGGCTGAGACAGCAGCACAGTGCCATTTGCTCCCAATCAAAGTGAGTGAGCCAATGAGGAGAGAGAGGGGGCCACAGATCCGTGTCTGAATGGACACACAGAGCAGCAGCTTGGCTCGGGTGCCCCCACAGCAAGCTGATTGCTGCGGGGGCAGGAGGGAGGGGCCAGGAGCGCGGGCAAGGGACCCAAGAAGAAGATGATCTGGGATTCTTTGTGCAAACCAGGTAAGTAAGCAGGTAAGTATAACATGTTTGGTATTTTTAAACAGAAAAATTGAGACTTTAGTATCACTTTAAGGTCTAAAGTAGTTGTAAACTGCCATTACTTGGTAAGAACTTTCATTACACTAAAGCCCCATACACACGGTCGGATTTTCCGATGGATTCTGTCCTATCAGACAATGTTGTCGGAAATTCCGACCGTGTGTAGGCACCATCGGACAGTTTCCATCGGATTGTCCGACAGACAAAGTCCTATCTCCTGCTGGATAGATTTTTTGACAACAAAGTCCGATCACACCAAATCCGATCGTGTGTAGCGAATTCCGACGGACAAAGTGCCACGCATGCTCAGATCACATTACAAGACCAAAGCTATTGGCTACTAGCCTCTACGTAGTCCCGTCGTAGGCAACAAACGTCACCACGTTCAGAATGATCGGATTTTCCGACAACTTTGTCCGACTGTGTGTACGCAAAACCAACATCGGACAAAGTACGACGGACATGATCCGACGGACCTGGTCCTCGGATAATCCGAGCGTGTGTATGGGGCTTTAGGCCTGACAGAAGCATCTAGATCTGAACTATCCGCGCACGGATTACTCAGCTGCAGCTTTAGCTTAAGAGCCACTTTACATACACTTGTGGGTATGTCCGTACTCACGAGTGTATGTAAAGTGAGTGTGCTTAAAGCGGGATATGCCTGTATGTCTTTATACCTTTCATGAAACACTGAAAATATACCATTAATACTACAGACAAAGTAAACACCAACTTGTAATTTATACTTTTTGCACACATAACCTTCCTGGGCAATGTGAGCCAATTTGCATACCAAATGTATTGTAGTGTATTTCACTAACATAATTTTATTAGGCGCTTGGTCAGCAAGGAGGGAGTCCACAAAAGTAGTGCAAATATGCCAAGAACAGATGGCTACAAAGTAGCCAAAGTAGCCTACTTTTGCAGTAGGATAGTATTCATGCTTCTCTGAGACAGGTAGGTTCTGAACACTAAAATATATATAGGTTTGCAGAAGCTGTACACATGCAAAGCTGAAGAGACAATATATAAGTTAAAGCGGTTCTGCACCCATTTCATTTAGTAAATCTCTTTGCCTTCCAAATCAGGCAAAGAGTACTCAATGAAATGTTTTTTTTTTTTTTTTTTTTTTTTACTTACCTTGTAATTGATGACTTCCGGTCTTCTCTCTCTTCGGCGGCGGGCGGGGTCTCTGCGTCGATCGTCGTCACGCCGCACTGTCTCCTGGGATCTGGTGTCATTGATCCCAGGAGTCAGTGCGGGCATCTTCCGAAATCTCGCGAGATTTCGGCCACATCTTCCGAAATCTCGCGAGATTTCGGCCACATCTGCCGAGATCTCGTGAGATGTCGGCAGATGTGCCGTTACTGCGCACGCGCGAGTAACGGCGGTGCATGCTGGGCCATCTACAGTGCCTGTGGGGTTTCACATGCCCACAGGCAAGATGGACCCCAGCAGACAAGAAGAAGACAAGAAGAAGATGAAGATGAAAACCGGCGGCGATCGAGATGGAAGATGGAACAGGTAAGTCCCCCAATTGAGCTATATGCCCTTGGCATATAGCCCAAAAAAAAAAAAAAAAAAAAAAGGGTGCAGAACCGCTTTAAATACAGGAGAAACAATTGTAAAGTGGATATTTTTCTGGTTGCTTAACCACTTGCCTACTGGACACTTTCACCCCCGTCCTGCCCAGGCAATTTTCAGCTTTCAGTATTGATGCATTTTGAATGACAATTGCGCTACACTGTACCCAAATTAAATTTTTATAATTTTTTTCACAAATATAGCTTTCTTTTGGTGGTATTTAACCGCTTCCCAATCAGCGCACGGCGATGTACGCCGGCACAATGGCATGGGTGGGCAAAAGGGTGTACCTGTATGCCCCTCCGTCATGGCCGCACAGCGTGCACGCGCCTGCCCGCTCGCCGCGTGTTGCAGGGGTGTACCCGCGGGTCCCACGGACTTGATGTCTGCCGGTGGCCCACGATCGCGGCGAGGAGAGGCAGAACAGGGAACTGCCTATGTAAACAAGGCAGTTCCCTGTCCTGCCTAGTGACATGTCAGGGATCCACTGCTCCCTGTCATCGAGAGCAGTGATCTCTGTCATGTCCTGAATAAAAGACAAGTCTGGTGTCACCAGTAACACCTCCATCCCTAATAATACAATAGAAACATGGATGTCGCCCTTGGGACTTTGAATGAGGTGTGCACAATTGGCCGATAAAATTTAAATACCAGTAAAGTATTTATTACAGAAATAGTCACACATAAAAAAGGAACATACAAAGGCAAAGCCGATACAATATTGCACATAGTTAAAGATTGCATTTAAAGTACATGAGTATACATGACATCTATAACACCCAGACCAGGGAACAATGGGAAGGCAGACATGTCATGGGTAGGGATGAGCCGAACACCCCCGGGTTTGGTTCGCACCAGAACCCACGAATGGACCTAAAGCCCGTGCGAGCATAAGAACCCTATTAGTTACAATGGATGCGAACGTTCAAAATCAAAAGTGCTAATTTTAAAGGCTAATATGCATGTTATTGTCATAAAAAGTGTTTGGGGACCTGGGTCCTCCCCCAGGGGACATGTATCAATGCAATTTTTTTTTTTTTAAAACGGTCGTTTTTTCAGGAGCAGTGATTTTAATAATGCTTAAAGTGAAACAATAAAAGTGTAATATTCCTTTAAATTTCGTACCTGGGGGGTGTCTATAGTATGCCTGTGAAGGGGCGCATGTTTCCTGTGCTTAGAACTGTCCCTGCACAAAGTGTCATTTTTGCAGGAAAAAAAGCCATTTAAAAATCACGCGGTTAATGAATTGTCGGCTCCCGTAATACAGGAGAACAGTCATTCATAAAAAAAAAGTCATTGATAAAAAATAAAAAAAAACAAAAAAATAAAAAAGCGTGGGGGTCCCCCCAAATTCAATAACCAGGCCCTTCAGGTCTGCTATGGATATAAAGAAGAACCCCAGCCAAAAAAAATGGCGTGGGGTCCCCCTCAAAATCCCTACCAGACCCTTATCGAGCACGCAACCTGGCAGGCCGCAAGAAAAGAGGGGGGGGGACGAGAGCGCCCCCCTCCCTCCTGAAATGTACCAGGCCACATGCCCTCAACATTGGGAGGGTGCTTTGGGGTCCCCCCCAAAGCACCTTGTCCCCATGTTGATGAGGACAAGGGCCTCATCCCCACAACCCATTGGTTGTGGGGGTCTGCGGATGGGGGGCTTATCAGAATCTGGAAGTCCCCTTTAACAAGGGGACCCCCAGATCCCGCCCCCCCTGTGTGAAATGGTAAGGGGGTAAAAAAAGTGTCAAAAATTGTAAAAATGACAGGAGACGGTCTTTCTTTGACAATTCCTTTATTAAAATCTTCTTTCTTCTGGTCTTCCTTCTTCCTTTCTTCATCTTCTCCTTCCGGCATCTTCTTCCATCTTCTTCTTCCTCCGATCCGCTTCTTCTTGCTCTGGTCTTCTCGTCCGGCATCTTCTTCCACGGCGTCGGTGTCTCTTCTGGGCCGCTCCGCGCAATTGGAGGCTCCCGCTGTGTGAGGTTTCGCTGCGTCTGACAGGTCTTTTATAACGGAGGTCGGGGCCACCTGGTGACCCCACCCCCTCTGACGTCATGGGGAAAGCCATAGGGAATTCCCCATGACGTCCCGTGCGTCAGAGGGGGCGGGGTTACCAGGTGACCCCGCCCTCCGTTATAAAAGACCCGTCAGACGCAGCGAAGCCTCACACAGCGGGAGCCTCCCATTGCGCGGAGCGGCCCAGAGGAGACACCGACACCGTGGAAGAAGATGCCGGACGAGAAGACCAGAGTAAGAAGAAGCAGATCGGAGGAAGAAGAAGATGGAAGAAGATGCCGGAAGGAGAAGATGAAGAAACCGAAGGATGAAGAAAGGAAGAAGGAAGACCAGAAAAAAGAAAAAGATTTTAATAAAGGAATTGTCAAAGACCGTCTCCTGTCTTTTTTACCATTTTTGACACTTTTTTGGTGAAATGGTTACCATTTCACACAGGAAGGGGGCCGGGATCTGGGTCCCCTTGTTAAAGGGGGCTTCCAGATTCTGATAAGCCCCCGCCCGCAGACCCCCACAACCAATGGCCAGGGTTGTGGGGAAGAGGCCCTTGTCCTCATCAACATGGGGACAAGGTGCTTTGGGGGGGACCCCAAAGCACCCTCCCAATGTTGAGGGCGCCCCCCTCTTTTCCTGCGGCCTGCCAGGTTGCATGCTCGGATAAGGGTCTGGTATGGATTTGGAGGGGGGCCCCACGCCATTTTTTTTTGGCCGGGGGTTCCCCTTAATATCTATAGCAGACCTGAAGGGCCTGGTTATTGAATTTGGGGGGACCCCTACGCTATTTTTTTTTGTTTTTTTATCAATGACTTTCAATGAATGACTGTTCTCTGTGTTACGGGAGCTGTCAATTCATTAGCCGCGAGTGATTTTAAAATAGCTTTTTTTCCTGCAAAAATGACACTTTGTGCAGGGACAGTTCTAAGCACAGGAAACATGCGCCCCTTCACAGGCATACTATAGACACCCCCCAGATGTGATACTGCAATGCTATACTAACAGCACGCACACACTAATCCCCAGAATCACAGCAGATAATGTAGCAGTCAGCACACTGACACGTCTGACCACAATATACCAGGCCGCCGGCGCGGCGGCCTTTTATAATGTGGGGCGTGTACTAAACCCCCTGAGCTATAATTGGCCACAGGCATCCTGCCTGTGGCCGATTATTGCTCTCCTCGCCGCTGGCTCTATGATTGGCCAAGCATGCGGGTCATAGTGCATGCTTGGCCAATCATCAGCCAGCAATGCACTGCGATTGGCGCAGTGCATTGCGGGCCGCTCGCATCACACGAATTTGATGCGAGCGGCCCAAATAGTTCTGGGCTCGCCGAGTGGGCGAACGCCCGATGTTCGATTCGAATCGAACACCGGGCCCATCCCTAGTCATGGGTAGAAAGAAGTGACCTTGGAGATCTTAAAAAATCCATTCAGGTGTCAGCTAAAATGTAATGTGATATGTATATAATCAAACATTGCTAAATTAGCAAAATAGTAACAGAGTATGTGATAGAATGCATGAATGCATGAATAAACCAACCTGTTGCAATGATAAGACAGATAAGGCCAAGGAAAAATGTGTGCAATACTGCAGTGCAGATATGTGAAAAGGGATGTCAGTAAAGGCAATCCCTGAAAGGAAAAAGAAACGTGAAAGAATGTGAATATAAAAAACATAGAAAACATGACCAAGTACAGAGAAGTGCTCAATGTGGAGAATACAGATGTCTACCTGTGTAGGATCATTGGTTTGCAGCAGCAGAATGAGCTGTCCCATGTGAGGTGAAAGAGTGAAATGAAAAATCCCAGTCATGTCCTAGGTAGCGCATCCCCCCTACAGTTAGAACACACTGAGGGAACACAGTTAACCCCTTAATCCCCCCTAGTGTTTAACCCCTTCCCTGCCAGTGACATTTATACAGTAATCAGTGGCTATTTTTAGCTCTGATCGCTGTATAAATGTCAATGGTCCCAAAATAGTGTCAAAAGTGTCCGGTCTGTCTGCCGCAATGTTGCAGTCCTGATAAAAATCGCAGATCACCTCCATTAGTAGTAAAAAAATATAAAAAATGCTGTAAATCTATCCCCTATTTTGTAGACGCTATAACTTTTGGGAAAACCTATCAATATACGCCTATTGCGATTTTTTTCTTACCATAAATATGTAGTAGAATATATATATATATATATATATATATATATATATATATATATATATATATATATATATATATATATATATATATATATATATATCGGCAATACGTTTTTTTTTTTTTTATATATATTTTTCGGAGATATTATAGCAAAAAGCTAAAAATATTGCTTTTTTTTCCCAAATTGTCGATCTTTTTGTTTTTTAGCACAAAAAATAAAAACCGTAGAGGTGATCAAATACCACCAAAAGAAAGCTCTATTTGTGGGAGAAAAAGGACGTAAATTTTGTTTGGGTACAACGTTGCACGACATCGCAATTGTCAGTTAAAGCGACGCAATTCCGTGTCGCAAAAAATGCTCTGGTCATTAAGGGGGTAAAATCTTCCGGGGCTGAAGTGGTTAATCACTACTGGGGTTTTTTATTTTTTGCTAAACAAGAAAAGACCAACAATTTTGAAAAACAAAAACAGTTTTCATAGTTGGTTATAAAATTTAGCAAAAAGGGTAATTTTTCTCCTTCATTCATGTGCGCTGATGAGCCTGCACTGATAGGCTGTACTGATTGGCACTGATAAGGCGGCACTGATGGGCACTGATAGGTGGCACTGGTGGGTGGCACTGATAGGCAGCACCGATGATGAGGCACTGATAGGCACTGTTTGGCAACATTGATCGGCACTGGTAGGTGGCACTGGTGGGCACTGATTTGCACTGGTAGGTGGCACTGGTGGGCACTGCCAGGGGGCACTGGTGTGCACAGATGAGGCGGCGGTGACTCTCCGTTTGGGACTAATGTCCCTCTGACAGAAGCCGGTATTCAGCTTTTCTTTTCTCCTCTTGCTGTCAGTGCAAGGAAAAAAAATCATTACGTGATCAGCTGTCTATGGTTGACAGCTGATCATGTGGTAAGGGGCTCGCTGATCACAGAGCGTGCCGAGAGCACCCCGCAGGGGGAGCGCAGGCAGCTCATGCACGGGAGCACATACATGGACTCCCTCCTGCCAATTTAGGCCCATGCTGTAGCCGTCTTTCGGCTATAGCGTGGGCACGAGGGGGGTTAAAGGGTAACTCCACTTTCATGGGGAAAAATAAATAGCAAATAAAAAATAAAATAAAATAGTATAGCATATACCATTGCGAAACACGCCATATTGAAATTGAATGTTATTAAAAATTGCCTTTCCTTTTCAATCTGCAGTGCTGTCATTTTTTGTAAAATTCAATAAAATATGGCCTGGAGGCCTTCTGTACACAGTGTACAGGATTTTCGCAGAAATTACATTTCCTGCTTGTTTAATTGGCCAACTGATTTCCGCAAGAAGTCTGCAGTAACATACAAGTCAAATTTTAGGCATCCTTTGCAACAAAAATGTAATTTTTGGCGAGATACTGCCAAAGGCTCCTTTTACATGAAGGGTCCGGACAGGTCCACCTGTCAGTTTTTCAGGTGGACCTGAACGGATGGTCTATTCACCCCTATGGCCCAGTAGGTCTAAATTAACTTATGTCCATTTATACCTGCATACTTCTGGACCGATCCAATATGCTTAAAAAAAAAAAAAAAAATAGAAGGGGATCCGTCCTCACCTAGGCAAATCCAAGCAGAGTGCAGTTAACTCCTGGCTGCCCATAGAGCAGAGCAGGCTCTGTCCATATCTACTTTGCAGAAACAGAGCATACACAGATGGCTCATCTGTCTGCTCTGCTCTGATCAGCAGGGGATCAACGGACAGATCCCAATCACACATGCTTCTGATGTTCCCTAAGTAATCCTATAGGCTGGAATTTTTGCAGTTACCTTTCCTGCTGCTCACACACATGCACCAGGCACACAATTCAGGGAAGCCTGCCACCACTAGCAGTTCACAGCTAGTGTGTGTGAGATACGGCTGGACCAATGGAAGTGGGATATTGGTGTAACACCCTCCTAGTTAGGCTGGGAGTTGATTGCTTTCCCCTGCCTTTGGAATACATTTCTGTAACTTAGGGAGGGAAATTTACAAATGACTAGCCTGATTATTATGCAGGGCATAGCCAATCCCTGGGAAGGTGTGCCCAGATGGTGGCTGGGATGCTGTTAAATAGTCTGGAGGCCTGATGAGATTGTCTTTTCCCTCCTGTTGGAATGGATCTGTGAGTTGTGAGAAGAGGGTGGCTGCTTACCCCTGGAGGCCTTGAACTGGATACTGGACTACTTTACAAGAGGCTGCACCAATGGACTGATTTGTGTCAGGATACTTTGAGTAGAGCCTCGTACTTGTGCTAAAGCTACTTCATGGTACCCAGACGTGAACCTATAGACCAGGGATATGCAATTAGCAGACCTACAGCTGTTGCCAAACTACAAGTCCCATCATTCCTCCGTCTCTGGGTGTCATGCTTGTGGCTGTCAGAGTCTTGCTATGCCTCATGGGACTTGTAGTTCTGCAACAGCTGGAGGCCCTGCTATAGACTGTTACAGTCTACCTTTGCCTGATCTACAACTTACTACATGGTCCCCAGCTGTGAACCCATAGACGGTTCCAGTCTACTTGTACTTGTGCTACTGTTACTGAGTGAGAAGCATTCTCTGCTAACAATACCTGATGTTTTGGAGTATCCCACATCACCCCAAATCCCCTCTTGTTACAAGTTTCTACATGCAAATAAACTTTAATAGACAATCTTTAGACTGTTTCATGAGCTGGAGTGAGTGAACTGTTGCTGGCTGCCTCTGCACTGTTTGGGAAAAAAACTGTGTAATCTACCTTTGGTGGTTGGACTACATTGCTACTTTTGGATTTAAACCAGAGTAAGTCCTCCTTCAAAAGGGCTGAAAACCATCTAAATGCAGTATAGTGTGGCTTCTCCCACATTGCAAGAGTAGGCCCGTGTAGGGTTGCCACCTGTCCGGGATGCACCCGGACAGTCTGGGTTTGGAATAATGTGTCCGGGTTTCAGTCTCTCTGAAACCCGGCACATTATTCAGACTGGGATATGGCTCCCCAAGTAACTGAGATAGTCACACAAAAATCTGTTGCCATCAGGGAGCTGTGGGCTGCTGTCTGGGGGCAGGTTTGCCACATCAATAGGGCACTGGGGGGGGGGGGGGGTGCGATGATGTCAGCAAGAGCAGTTTGGCCACATCCAATGTTTGCCGCAGCATGCTGCATTACCACTATACTTGGGGCACCCAAAAGGTGTATCAAGTCTTTTATAATCCTATAGTGTATATTATGAAAAAAAAATGTGCCCTGTGCCGCTAAAGTGTTCAGGTTTGTCGTGAAGAAAAGGTGGCATCCCTAGACCCGTGGCATAATCACTTACAATTCAGGCCTGCATACCTCCCAATTTTTGGACGAGGGACACCTATTAGCAATAGTATGTAGGCATAGGACACACACCCTGCCATGCCCTCTTAAAGGAGAATTATACAAAAAAAAGCTTGCTTAAACCCACAAAATTGTTTTTTTTTACCACTACTATTCCTTTATATTGGCTTTTGAAATTTACAAATGCAGCAATTTAAATATTATATAAAAAGTTTAGCACTGTGAAACACTTTTTGAAAGATAAAAAGTGTATTTTATATAAAATTATATAGATCAGACCAAAATGAGGGACAATTGAGAAGAAAAGGAGGGACAGAGGGACTTTGTTCCAAATCAGGGATAGTCCCTTGAAATCAGGGACAGTTGGGAGCTATGGGACTGTGGTCCCTGAATTGAGTGTGATGGCGACAGAATGCAAGCGACTGATGGAGCAGTGAAATTAAGCTGCTTTGGTGGACTGGTTGTGCAGCTGGGAGGAACCCTGCAGTTACAAGAACAAGATTATTCATCAATAAGTCCTGGTTCACACTGAATGCGACTTTGAATTCTTGCAACTTCACTTGAAGTAGCACAATTTCAAAACCGCAGGTTAGTGCGATCTCAGGTGCGACTTGCCTGACATCTGTGTGACTTCATGCACAGATGTCTATGCAAGTCGCACCTGAAATCGCAAAGTTGGAGTCGCACCGATTTGAAAAGTTCCATTGCTGACAATAGGGTGTGAATTGTCATGCGATTTGGAACTGTCAAATCGCATTACACATCGCACCCGTGTGAATGGGGGCTTAGTGTATTTATTCTCTATTCTCTCCAAATACTTCTAATCATTATTATTTTGTAGTTACGCGTTTCTCGATCAGTTACACTAATGATATTTTTAAATTTTTCAAGGAACAGTAATCTGAACAAAGCCTGTTCTGCCTTTTTGACTTGTCTCTGTTTTACCTTGTGGGAACTAAAAGTAGGAGGAATAAATGATTCTCAAAACGGTAAGGCTGTATATGAGCAGATAACATTTTATATGAAAAAGAACTTGTTACTGTAGTTTCTGTTGAGTGCTAGCATGTACCGTATATACCCCTTTATTACCAGGACAGTTTCAGTGTTGTGATATTTTGACTGAAAATTACATGGTCATGCAACACTGTACCCAAATTAATCTTATATCATGTTGCAAGACAGATAGAGATTTCTTTTTGTGGTATTTAGTGTAAATGGAAACTGACCACAATTTTGGGTTTGCTTACATATGACTTTCACTTTCTTTACCTTTGATATAAACAATCTTGTGATTATTAGTGATCAGTGGTTCTTTAATCCCTCAAAAATAAAAACAATCCCTACAATTATTGGTTATCAGTGGCACTTTAACTCCACCCACTTCCCCTCCCCAACACAAACAAAAAACAGCAGAAAGAGGGCATCATTGTCAGTGTGATAGTAAAAGCAAGTAACACTTTCAGGTACACTTACATAAAAGTATCTTGCAAGCTGCACACAGGGTGGATGTGGATCACCAATCAAGCAGTCAGCCATCACAAGGGATGAGAAGACCACTGTGAGTATAAGCTCAGACCCGCTGCATGGAGGTATATAACCGGCAGCGACTCCAGCACCCACCCCTGCTCTCGCAGAGCTAGTAAGAGACCAAATCAGGACAGCGGGTGGGCCGCAATGTGTTTCCGAGGTGCCGCCTCCTTCTTCAGGCAAATTTTGCTGTTTTTGTTTGTGTCTAAAGGAACTCCCATTTCCTGCTGAGGAGCTGCCGGTGACTGTTTGTGGAAATATGGAAATTAAATCTGGAGAAAAAGAGTGCCCAGCGGGCTTGTCTGGGTTTTAGCCGTTTAGCTGTCCTGAGGTATTCCAGACTTTTATGATTGGTGAAGATCATGACAGGGTGGGAAGCACCCTCCAGCAGGTACCTTCACTCCTCCAGGGCGAACTTAATGGCCAACAACTTCCTGGGCTTTATTATCTCCCTTCTGGCTGATGAACCACAAGCTTGGGCCCACAGATTGATAAAACAGAGGAGCCCTGTGTTAAATTCAGTAGAAACCTTTTTTGAATGTATGGTGCAAATTTATGATGATCCACAGAGCACGGCTACGGCTGAAACCATTTTACATAACTTGTCTCAAGGGCGAAGGCCGATTGAGGACTATATGGTTGAGTTTCGGAAGTGGTCAGCTGACACCGGCTGGAACGAACCTGCCCTTAAGTATCAATATCGTCAGGGGTTGCCTGAAGCTCTTAAGGACGAACTGGCCAGAGTGGAGACCCCTGCTACACTGGAGGATTTGATCCAATCAGCCACCAAATTAGACAGGCGCATGCGTGAGCGGCGCTCTGAGCGCTTCCAGGTTCCTCGACCCAGCTGGATGCTTCCCAAACCGACCCCCACCCATCCACCTTTTCCTGCTCCTCCAACCACCTCCGCTCCTGAAGTCAAGCCCATGCAACTTGGTCTGGTCCATGCTCCTCTCACTCCCGAAGAGAGGCAACGCAGGCGTCAAGCCAATCTGTGCCTATACTGTGTTTTTTTTAGCAACTGCCCTGTGAGACCTAGGAAGTCTTATCCACAATTCGTTATGAATTATAAAGTCACTGGTGTTTTCCAAGACTTATGTTACCCTCTTTGTCTCCCTACAGCTAGCGGAAAAGGAAACCCGCCTGCCAGCTATAATTGACTCTGGAGCTTGTAGCTGCTTCTTGGATACCTCACTGTCTCAAAGACTGCATATTCCTCTTTAGACCAAAAAGCTAAGCCTCCAGGTACACCTGGCTGATGGGTCTCTTCCTCGTTCTGGACTTATCACCCAGGAAACCAAACCCATTCATACTACCACGGACTCAGCCCACCAGGAGTTCCCGTGCTTCGATCTTATCTCTTCCTCCTATGTTTCCCATCATCTTGGGGCTCCCCTGGCTGCAGGCACATGAACCCCAAATAAAATTGGAACAAGAAAGAGGTTTCCTTCTCCTCCCAATACTGCTCCGAACACTGCCTCAGTCCAGCTCCAGCCGTCTGCTTAACCGTAACACCTGTTCCTGACAACCCCCAACACATTCCCTCTGTGTACCTCGAGTTCAGAGATGTTTTTGACAAACAAAAGGCTGACCGCCTACCTTCTCGCCGGTCTTATGACTCCCCCATTGGCTCTGAAGTCCCTTTTGGCCACATCTTTACACTATCAGAAACTGAGCTAAAAGCTCTCAAGACTTACATCGAAGAAAACCTGGAGAAGGGTTTTATCCGTCCCTCCTCCTCACCGGCTGGAGCCGGTATCTTGCAATCCCCCCTCTCAAACTATGTCACCCTACTACAGGTTCCTGGTCAACCCAGTTCTCGACCCCAAACAAGACTTCACTACTAGGGCTTCAAGTCAGTTGCGTAGTTAGGAAAAGGGGAATCCCCCTTTTTTTTTTTCTCTTTTCTCTTTCACGACATGTTTGACTTCATATACACAATTTGACTGGCTCCTGAGGAGTTTGCAGAGAAGTATGTGACAGTTGCCTTTTATAAAAAAAAGGCTTGTGCTTCACTCTGTTTTCGAAGCACAAGCCCTTATTAGTGGATAAGATCGCCTAATCTCCATACTTGCTGGCAGTGCAAGCGTTAGCAGACCAAACACACATCAATAAACTACAGATCGCAACATTCCTACTACCCGCCCCAGTCCGTTCTGGGGGGCTCTGGTTCATTAGTCTGTGCCAAGCACAGACGGACACCCAAGCCATCCTGGCTCACCTCCTGGCTCACCTCGGTTGTCACGCATTATTTTGATTTTTCTAAAGTCACACTCAACAGCGCTCGAGCGCAAACCAACTGTCACTACGGCTGTTGTTCCTTGTCCTGTTCTTCTTGTTTTCCTTCCGCCTTTCATCTTATCTACCCAAACGCATCTATCCCCTCCTACCTTTGCAACTTACCTTAAAAACATATGCATTTCCCCTCCTTGCTTTTAGCTGACACCATGTCGCAGGCAGACAGCGAGGACTTCGCCTCAGCCCTGCCGTCACCCTTTGCGGGCTCAGCAAGCCACGTCTCACAGAGCTTGGACCATTTATAAAAAAGAAAACCCAAGCTCATAGCAGAACTGCTTCACAGGAGTAATTCCTACCCTGCCACAGCTAGGAAGCTGAGCTTTTAGGCTGCAGTTTCCACCGCCAGTGGCAGCCCTACCAGGCACCACTTCAGTCCATCTTCTTAGCGACTACTCTGCTGCACTCCTGGGTGACCACACTGTCAACAGCAGTCACCGAAGTCCAAGCAGAGTGAGAGCCCTGGAGGTATGCTCAGCCATGTCCCTACCAGCTCCAGTCACCACCGTCATTCCCGTACCTTCACTTACAAGTACGCCCAACATCTGCACCACTGTCTTCCCTGCGCACCTTGTCCAAGCAGGGCATCAAGAAGGACATCTTGGACAACAATAACGTTAATTTAGCATCCCTTCTCATAGCAGTACACAACTTGGCCGAGTACATATCATATTCGTGGGGAGACGTCTCCGTCATCCTGAAGGCCAGAGACCCTTGACTTAATCGCAAGCTCACTGTCAGAGTTTGTGCTAGCCTTGGGGACAGTCAGAGACGTGCTATGCAGGGCAACCCCAACAGGAAGGAAGAATTGGAACCGTATCTGCATGCAGTATTGAATCTAGGTCACAAGTATGCAGAGTGCTCTTTCTATGACTATCACCGCTCATTTTCATCTAAGGCAGCAGCCATACTCAGGGTGATCCTTTATCTCCCGCCTCTTAATGTTTCTCTCCCAGGTACAAGACCCTGACTAAATCCTTAAATTAGACATACCAGCAATAGCGGATCTGCCCATGTGAGACAAATTTCTCACGAACTAGAATGGCATGCCAATGTTCATTCCGTCAGCATCTCCCTCTTCACCTCAGGTAGTCATGGACGCCGCAGCCTCCACAGGTCCCCACCTCAATTTTTGGCCATCTTTGGTTTACAGGGCTATGGCCGTCAGAAATCCTCTTGATTCCCGGGTTCAGTTAGTCCTCCTCTTTCTTTGAACTCTACCCCATTGTTGCAGCAGCTCAAGTTTGATGCAGCAACTGGGCAGGACAAACAGTGACGTTTGCCACAGACAACCAAGCCACAGCCAGTATTATAAATAAAAGCAGGTCCAAGTCGCTGGCCATCATGGCCTTCATGCACAGGCTGGTGCAACTATCCCCACAGCACCAATCTAATGTCCTCTGCGGCTACATCCCAGGCCAATGCACTACTCGTTTTAACCGCTTCCCGACCGCTTCCTGCACATTTACGTCGGCAGAATGGCACGGCTGGGCAAAAGCACATACCGGTACGTCCCCTTTAATTGCCCAGCCGTGGGTCGCGTGGTCGGGAGCTCCGTGACTGTGGGACCAGCGGACCCAATCACTGTTGGTGTCCCGAGATCGGGTCACAGAGCTGAAGAACGGGGAGAGGTCTGTGTAAACAAGCTTCCTACACTGCCTGTCACTGATCGGCTGTTCCCTGTCATCAGGAAAGCCGATCAGTGACGTCAGACGTCAACCACGCCCCCCTACTGTAACAAACACACACACACACACACACTTCTCACTAACTCCTCCCCGCCCCCTAGTGGTTAACTCCTTCACTGCCATTTACATAGGAATCAGTGAATTTAAATAGCACTGATTTCTGTATAAATGACAATGGTCCCAAAAATGTCCGATGTGTCCGCCATAATGTCGCAGTCACAATAAAAAAAAAAATTAAAAAAAAAAAAAAAAAAAAAATCGATGATCGCCGCCATTACTAGTAAAAAAAATATATTAATAAAAATGCTATAAACTATCCCCTATTTTGTAAACGCTATAACTTTTGCGCAAACCAATCAATAATCGCCAATTGCGATTTTTTTTTTTTACCAAAAATATTCAGAAGAATACGTATCGGCCTAAACTGAGGAAAAAAAATGTTTTTTTTTATATTTTTTTGGGGGGATATTTATTATAGCAAAAAGTAAAAAATATTTTTTTCAAAATTGTCGCTCTATTTTTGTTTATAGCGCAAAAAATAAAAACCGCAGGGGCGATCAAATACCACCAAAAGAAAGCTCTATTTGTGGGAAAAAAAATTTGTTTGGGAGCCACGTCGCACGACCGCGCAATTGTCAGTTAAAGCGAAGGGGCCTGGTCCTTTGGCTGCAAATTGGTCCGGGGCTGAAGTGGTTAACTTTGCGTCATTCTTTTTTGCAGGAACCTGGAACCGACCATGTCTCTTATCCCACATTGGTCGTAGATAACCTCGGATTCCAACAACACCTTCATGATGCTACCTGCCTTATTAATCTATCACTATCTCACAACACCCTGAAGGCCTACCGTACAGCTTGGAAGATCTATGACAGGTTACTAGCCTCAAACCCCAGGGCAATATCAGGAGATCTCTATCACATCCTGGCCTTCATATCATGCCGCCACACACAGTTGGCATTGTCACACAATACCATCAGACTCTACTTAGCTGACATCCAGTATTTCATCCCCTTACGAGATCCTAACAAACTATCTTGTTTGCCGCCCATACGGTCAAGACCATGCTGCGTGGTATTCACAGGCAACAACCCCAAATCAGTAGTAAACAGCTACCTGTCACCAGCGCCATATTCCGAGACATGTCTTTCATCCTGTCACTTTCCCCTTTCGGTTAATTTCAGCCTGGTCGTTCAACCAGCCATCTACCTGGCTTTCTACTTGCTTCTTACACCCCAGTGAATTCAGTCACCGTCCCAGTTGTAAGGTGTTATGTAGACGCCAACTCACACGCCATCAGACTTACTTCATCTTGCACCTCGGGGTGTCCAAAACACAACAGTTTGGTCCGGGGGTTGATATCAAACTTTTCCAAACTCTCAACGCCTAGTGCCCCATGTCCATTCTAGATCAGTTATTAGCTCACCTGTCTGATCCCTCGCAGGACAGCCCATTACTACCGTTCCTGATTATTCCCCTAAGCAGCAACTAGTTCATTAGTCAAGTCAGGATCCTTTTGTGCAACTTAGGCCTTGACCCCGGCCGTTTTCCTGGACAGCTCACCAGGGCTTACCCTACAGCAGGCCAGGGCACACTTCAGGTCTATTTTATGTCGTTAGTCTTGTGACGTGTTTATGTTTTCTTTTTTTTTTTTTTCCTTCTTATTTCATTTTTCTTTTTTGTTGTTTAGATTTGTTTTGCTTTTGTTAATAGATAATGGTATAAAATTGAGTAGGACAGGTCCGAGACCACAGGGAAGGAAGTAGATAGGATATCGGGTTGATTAGAGTCATCTTAGAAGGTGACCTAACTTGTTACATGATTGTTATAAAACGTTGTCCTAATTTAATATTTAAGTCATCTTCTTTTCTCTTATGTGTGTTCTATGTTCAAATAAACAAAATAATTGAAAAAAAAAAAAAAAAAAACACAATGCTGCTGTCCAAAGGTGTCGCTGTTGCTTCTTCATCCAGAGTCTAAGCACTCTAATGCCGCGTACACACGGTCGGACATGCCGACAACAAAATCCCATCTTTTTTTTCTGACGGATGTTGGCTCAAACTTGTCTTGCATACACACGGTTGCACAAGTTGGTCGGAAATTCCGAATGTCAAGAAAGCGGTGACGTACAACGCATATGACGGGCCGAGAAAAATGAAGTTCAATAGCCAGTGCTGCTCTTCTGCTTAATTCAGAGCATGCTTGGCACATTGTGCGTCGGAATTGTCTAAACACGATCGGAATTTCCGACAACGGATTTTGTTGTCAGAAAATTTGAGAACCAGATCTCAAATTTTTTTGCCGTTGGAAAGTCCGACCGTGTGTACGCGGCATAAATGGTCGTACACATGGGCCGAATAACGGGCGGCATCGGCCGGTTCAATAGAAACTGTCTGACATTCGTCCTGGCGTCTGTCGAAGGGGCATGACTAAAAAAGGTCTGCCAATCGGCATCTGACCGGTGTGTTCTGGCGTGGGGGCGGGGCTGAACAACAAACAACATTTAATGTACTAGGCTTAATACAGGAGATGTGTTATTGGTCAGATCACCGGATGAAAACAGAGGGAAGAGAGTCTAAAAGAAAACAAATGCAGCCACCACATCTAAGGAATGGTAAGCTGCAATTTGTAACATTTTTGATTTTGAGCTCAATACCACTTTAATGCTGTATTAGGTCTCATTCACACGGGGCTGCCACCCGTACTACCTGAATGAAGTATTTGTGTTTGCGCCTGGAGTCACCAGGAGCTGCATGAAGGCAGTCTATGGAAGTGAATACAGACACAGCGGAATGGACACAGCTACGTAATTTGACAGGCATACGGGAGTGGATGCGTGGCCCCAAACACAGATACTGTAAATGGTCCTCTGCAATTTTCAGGTGTATTTTTAAGCTGTATGTATGTGCTCACATTGTCATAATTTTTATTACACTGGATTGCGCATATGTATATGTTTAAGAGCTGACGATTAGCTGAATCACTTCTTTTTTTTTTTTTACAGAGGTATATGATATTTTGAATAAGAGTCTGATACAGATAGAGGGCAGTATAGGAGAAACATTAACTGTGTTATTGGATTCACCTGATACTCATGCCACTGAAGATTTGAGATGCCACCAACAGGCTTTGATTTTTATTGCTTGTGTTTCCTACCTTATGGAAGATAGGTAAATATGGAAAATAGAAAAAAATAAAAATAAACACATTAAAAGAGCCACTTCTAAATTATATAATATATATATAATATATATATATATATATGTGTGTGTATATATATATATATATATATATATATATATTATATATATATATATATATATATATATATGAACTAAAATACCACACCGAAAATTGTGGTAAAACAGCACATGCAGAATTTATTTGAAAATAATTGCCAATTCATTAAAAAAACATCCCTAAAATACTGCATGCACTATTCCTTTAAATGGTATGGTATGTTAGTTATAAAATGATTTTTCTGCACTAACTTAGCTGGATGTTAAAGTGGAACTTCACTATCCCAATACATATTTAATATTTTGAATCCTCATGCTGCTAGCATTAGTAAATAGATAGTAAAGTAAATCATATTTACTTGTTTTAAACATTTTTTTTACATTTCTTCAGTTACTTCCTTGTTCCTTACCTAGGCAAATGATGTCATACATCCCATGAGTCTTTAGGAGGGGAGAAAGGGTTTTTTCAGCAAAGCACACCCTCCTGCATGCATGCCTGAGCTAAGGGCAGATGGATTCCAGGAAGATGCTACATCCAATGAGAGATGATTTCATATGTAAAACAGTACTAGTAGCAGTACTCCTGTTTTTCAGGCACAAATAATACACTGTCTAGAATAGATATGGTATGGGGAAATAGAGACACATTGCAGTTAGTAGCGAAGATTGTATACTACCCAAGAGGTGTGTCAGACCACTCCCCACTGGTGATTACAATGAACACAAGGAAAAAATTGAATAATTGGAAAATAAGTCCCTTCTGGTTGGAACTGATAGAAAAGCCAGGAGGAGGTAAATAAAAAACTGAAGGAATTTATATCCCTTAATGCAGGGACAGCACCAGTGGGAGTGGTATGGGACACTCTGAAGGCTTTTTTAAGGGGATTACTAATCCAACAAGTGGCCAAAATAAAAAGGAACTCTAGGGAGTGGGAAGAAAGAGTAAGGAAGGAGGTGTTGGAGGCAGAAAAACTATATGTAGAGGAACCATCAACTGTTAGACAAAGAAGCTGGCTTGAGAAACAGAAGGAATATAAGATGCTGGTTATAAAGAAGATGTCAGAAAGCTTTTGCTGAGGGAGAGAGTGTAGGCCATATGCTTGCTCTCTTGACCAAAACTAATTCGACTCCTTCTAATATCTCTGCAATAAGAACAGTGGATGGGGTGATCTCCTCCCAGACTACGACAATCTTGGAGACATTTGAGACCTATTATGAGGATCTATATAAATCAAAGAGGATAGTGACAACAGAGGTGGTAGAGGCAATGAATGGTTTCCTAAAGGGAATAGAGACACCAGTATTAAAGGAGGAAGACAGAGAAGCTATGGGGGCCCCTATAACTTTGGAGGAGCTACAGACAGCAGTAAGGGGGATGGCAAATCAAAAGTCTCCTGGACCAGATTGTTTGCCAGTAGGGATATATAAACAATACGGGGAGGTATTACTACCAGAGCTATTGAAGGTAGTAAACAGCGTAGTAGTAGAAGGAAAACTGCCCAAATCGATGACAGAAGCAATTATAATTGTACTCCAAAAAGAGGGAAAAGATCGACTGGATACAGCATCCTACAGACCAATATCACTACTATGTTCAAACATTAAGATCATCGCTAGGGTAATAGCAGCTAGGATGAATAAATATATTCAGGAACTTATACACCCGGATCAGTCTGGGTTTATCCCCAACAGAGCAACGAGTACTAATATTAGAAGGGTCTACTTAAACCTGCAGATGCCAACGGAGAATACAGGGAACAGAGCTATTCTGGCGCTGGATGCAACAAAGGCGTTTGACAGCCTAGAGTGGGACTATCTCTGGCTGGTTCTAGAAAAGTTTGGGTTTGGACCCTCCTTTATTAGACTAATAAAAACACTTTATAATTCCCCACAGGCCAAAATAAAAATTAACAATGAATGTTCCAAGATGTTCCGATTGGAGAGGGGGACGAGACAGGGTTGCCCCCTGTCTCCCCTCCTCTTCACATTGGCAATAGAACCATTGGCGATATTAATTAGATCTACACAAGATATACAGGGATTTCAGAGGAAAGTAGGGGAGGAAAAAACGGCATTGTATGCAGATGATGTATTACTCTTTTTGGGGGATACTAACAAATCTTTGAAAGGGGCAGTACAGTTAGTAGAACGATATGGACAGTTTTCGGGCTTAGCGATAAATTGGGGAAAGTCAGTACTCTTACCCGTGGACCCATTGGACAATATAGATCTAGGTGACATGTCTCAGTTAAAAGTGGTGGAAAAGATGGACTATTTGGGAGTAGTGGTAACACGGCATCCAGAGCAGTACATTCGCAATAATTTAGGCCCTTTGCTGGACAAATTTAAAAGAAAGGCAGATATTTAGGGACGACTGCCACTGTCAGTGGCAGAACGTATTAATCTCATTAAAATGATCTGGATGCCGCAATTACTAAATATACTCCATAATAGCCCAGTATGGATAGGTAAGGAATGGTTTAGAAAGTTAGAAACCCTTTTTAGGGAACTGATTTGGAAGAATGGTAGGGCAAGGATTGGGCTTTCAACACTACAACTGTCAATCAGCGAGGGAGGGATGGCGGTTCCGCACCCCCGTAGTTATTTTTTAGCTGCTCAACTACAGCATCTGAGTGGATGTGGTACAAGAGATGGTGAGAATACCAGCAGTAAAATTATGCTATTAGATGCAAATTCTTTCCCGGTTAAATGTCCAACGCTGGGAATGATTACAAGGGTGTGGAAAGTGGGTAAAGTAGCATTGGTATATGAGGGGTTGACGGAATACTCCCCCCTTTGGGAGAACAAAAACTTGCAGGAAATTCAGGCCATGGGGAAGATCGGAGAATGGGAGAAGTTGGGCATAACTAGGGTAATACAACTATATAAGGCCAATATATTGAAATCTTTTGCGGAACTGAGTGGAGAATATGGAATACCAAATACTTTATTCTATAAGTATTTACAAATAAGACACGCCCTACATGCCCAATTTAAATCGCAATCAGTGGTATGGGAAGAAATCCCACATCTCCAAAGGATAATCAAGGGGGGAGATCTTAAAGGCATTATTTCAGATCTATACCAACAGATTAGTATTAGATCAATATCTAGAGATATGGTGGAGAAAAATAGAGGGAAGTGGGAGAAAGACCTAGGTGTTATAACAGCTGATCAATGGAAACAGATAGTAGATCAAGGGCCACTGGTGTCACTATCCCCATCACAGAGAATGTCACATCTATTTTTAATACATCGAGTATATTATACTCCAAAGAGGCTGCATATGTATGGGAGGAAATCAGATGATAAGTGCCCCAGATGCCAGGACTCAGGAGATCTCATACACATGATGTGGAGGTGCCCGAAGTTACAGAGGTATTGGAGCACAGTACTGGATACTATCAATATAACCTTTGGGATAGAACTAAAATTAAAAGCAAAAGTTTGTCTACTAGGATGTATAGAGAGAAGCCATGGCCAAAAAAACATAATGGTAGCAGTACGAAGGTGCCTGTTTCAGGCTAGGAAAGTGTTAGCACAAAACTGGCAAGCATCGAAAGCCCCGAAACTGATAGAATGGGTCAACACAATAAATGCGACAATATGGAAAGAAAGGGTAGCATTCATTAGAAGAGGAAATTTTAACCAATTTAAAACACTATGGGAACCTTGGTTGAGGAAAATGGGTTGTCCACCATAAAGGAAACACAGTGGAGCTAGAAAAAATGGGCCACAAGAAATAGAATGAGTTTAAGGAAAAGGTGAAAATGTATAAGAAATAATAACCCCCCCTAATGTCTATATAAGAGTGAAGATGAAAGAAATTAGTGTTTGTATAAAGCAATGGTAAGGGTGGGAAGGGATGGGCAGGGAAGTGGTAAAATGGATTGAAACACCAGAGGGGAAAATTTAGTAAGATATGATGTCTGTAAATAATATGTGCTCTGTTTTGTATTGATGAAAATAATAAAGAAATAAACAGTTAAAAAAAAACATATGAGATCATCTCTCTCATCGCCGCTCTCCCTCCTCACACAGAGACAGCGTGTGAGGAGGGAGAGATGAACCACTGCAGAAGTTGAAAAAAAAAAAAAAATTTAATAAAAATAAAGTGCCAATCTGTCCCACTGCCACCTGTCCCCACTGCCACGTATAGGTGCCATCTGTCATCAGTGCCACATAGTGCCATCTGTCATCAGTGCCATATCAGTGTCACGTGTCATCAATGCCACGTATCAGTGCCATCTGTCATTAGTGTCATGTCATTAGTGCCACGTATTAGTGCATCTGTCATCAGTGCCATCTGTCATCAGTGCCACATCAGTGTCACGTGTCATCAGTGCCACGTCAGTGTCATTGTCCTGGTGCTCCAGGGCCTTCAAAAGTGTAATAGGTAGTCAACAAGTTATATGTGTAATTTATGCTCCTAGAACATGTGATGGTGCTCCATGCATGTTGGGCCTCTCCAAGTGGCCAGGCTGTGTAAAAGTCCCACACATGTGGTATCGTAATACTCAGGAGGAGTAGCAGAATGTATTTTGGGGTGTCATTTGTGGTATACACATGCCATGTGAGAGAAATAACCTATTACAATGACAATTTTGTGGAAAAAAAATAAAAATCTTAATTTTGCAAAGAATTGTGGGAAAAAAATGACAACATCAAAAACCTCACCATGCCTCTTACTAAATACCTTGGAATGTCTACTTTCAAAAAAGGGGTCATTTGGAGGGTATTTGTACTTTCCTGGCTTGTTCGGGTTGCAAGAAATGAGATAGGCCACCAGTACATCAGATGTGATCAATTTTGTATGATTTGCACCACAGCATGTAGACTCTCTAACTTTCACAAAGACCAAATAATATCCACTAATTTGGGTAATTTTTACCAAAGATATGTAGCAGTATAAATTGTGGCCAAAATTTATGAAGAAAAATTTGCTAAATTTTATCACAAAAACAAAAAAAAAATTTCAGTATTTTTTCATTTATAGCGCAAAAAATAAAAAAACCCAGAGGTGATCAAATACCACCAAAAGAAAGCTCTATTTGTGGGGGAAAAAAAAAAGGACAAAAAATTAATTTGGGTACATCGTTGCATGACTGAGTAATTGTCATTCAAAATGTGAGAGCACCGAAAGCTGAAAATTGGTCTGGGCAGGAGGGGGGTTTAAGTGCCAGTAAGCAAGTGGTTAAGAACCAGTGACTCGTGTGCTGTCAGCGGGGGACTCCCTGCTAACAGCAGGATGTAAACGAAAGAGCTACAGTAGAAAAAAAAACATGCAGTCACTTCCACCATTCATTCCAGGCTCTTCAGCTCTGGTATAGATTTTGGGGGGACATCACTTTTTAGGTTTTAGGTCCCCTCCAAAATTCATACAATGTACCCCAGAAATAAAACACACCAAAACTTTTGACAAGTCCTTTATTAAAAAAGTAAAAAAAAATGCCCCCGATGTACATCTATTGCCAATCATGTGGACAAGAGATATAGGTTCATGCCAATCATGATGAACGACAGCTGCTGCCCGCATTTAGGAAAAAACCTGATGCCTGATGGATTGACCCCTGCTTCTCCCTGCCGCTAAAACAAAGGGGCAGGGTCATCTGGTCACCTCATTGACCATATATTGACACATCCATATGTGGTCAATGTCGTCACTGGGTGACCCCACCCCTTTCTTTACTTAAGTGGCAGAAAGAAGTCAGTCAGCGGGAACCAAGCATCGACAGTAGTCAAGTGTTGTTTTTTTTTTTTTTTTTTTTATTATGTGTGCGGGTGGCGGCCGTTGTTCATCATGACTGAGGATGGATGTAATAAAGGACATGTCCAAAACTGTCTTCCTGTTTTTATTTACTACCCTACTCTACCCTACCCAATACTCATTCACATGGGGGGGGGGCAGGATCTGGGGGCCCCTTGTTAAAGGGGCCTTCCACATTAGTCAGTCACTCTCCTCAACCACTGGACAAGGGTTGTAGGGAGAGGAAAGGCCCTTGTTGTCATCTCATCAACATGGGGACAAGATGCTTTGCTGTTTTCCCCTGATAAAGCACTCCTCCCATGTTAAGGGCATATGGCCTGGTATGGTTCAGTAGGGGGTTTCACTCGTGTTATCCCCCACTTTCCTGGCCTGCAAGGCTGCATGTTCAAATAAGGGTCTGGTATGGATTTTATTGGTTTTTGGGCGTGCAGTACCCCCAAAATCCATAGCAGGGGGGACACCAGGGCTCAAGTCCTGCGGGAACGCATGGGGACGGAGTTCCTGTACTTTTTCCACAACAGGAACTCAGTTCCCTTTAGCAGCCGTGTCCTGCAAGACTTTGAAGTATGCGAGCTGTGTGGCAGGTGCTACACCAGCAGCCGCCGACACAGCTCGCAATAGTAAGTGACGCACACCAGGGGTGGACTGACCATTCAGGCATTGCCAGTAGGGGGCCCCATGACAGCTTCCGCTTCGATTTACCTGTCAATCACAGTTAGCTGACGGGTAGATCAGGTCCCTGCTGCTAAGAGTTTGTGTTTAGTCAGACCTCTCGTGATGCGCTCCTCCCCGCCGGCCCCTCCAGATTTTCTGTCTCCTCATCCTTCCCCCCCAGTCTACTGCATATTTGCTCTGCGTGTCCCGCTGAATCCCCCTCTATCTTCAGTACCATATGAAGAGAGAACCCAGAGGAGGAGCCCAGCTATTCTGCTCACAGGACATGCAGGGAGAGAGGTGATCTGAGGGAGGAACATCAGTTTAGGGTGGTAAGCTGAGCACAATACCTGGCAAAGTTTAATGCCAGGAGGGAAGTTTATGTGGAAATATGTGAAGGGTTAAAATAGCAGCGAGTGTGTGTTGGAGCCCTGCAGAGTTTGCAGCCCCCCAAGCTAACATACATCTCCTAAGCAGGAACACATCACTATCTCCCCAAGCAGTCTGTCCAGATAATGTGCAGTTAATTTATGACCTTTCCGTTTAACCCTGTGCTATCCAAACTCTGTTCAATGAAAAGTGTAAACTCACCACATAAACATTCTATATACAAAATAACAACATTCCCCAATAAAGATTAGAACATGATGTTCACATTTGCATGGAACCACAATTGAATGAATGCTGATTATTCAGAGAATTACCGTATTTATGTTTATTGAGGATTGTTTTTTTTATGTACTAAACAGTTAAGCTTCATACACACAATACGAAAATTGGATGAAAAATACAATTTTTGAAGCGTTCGTGCATATGAGCGTATCATTTTTAATTTTTTTTTGGTGGGGGTTGTGGATCTTGGGTGGGAGTTCCCACAATTTTTTCCCCAGGACTTGACCCCTGGGGGACACCCATGTTTTTTTTTTTTTTTTTTTTTTTTACATTTTTATTTATTATAACGGGGAATACCTGGCTGACTACAGATTAGTCAGTAGTTGTTACGAATGGGACATCTCCCTACCAACCAGCTAGTAATTTAATCCATTTGTTAAACAGTGCATGGCTAGACCAAGACTAAAGCAGCCCATAGATTATGCAATTTTCTTTTCTTCCACTATGGGTGAAATGGAAAGAAAATTGCTCAATTCCACCATCAATACAGTGTTGATGGGGGAATCTCTCCCCCAGTGCTATTGTATTCTACTGGCGGGGAGCGCAGTCAGCCTTCCCTGTCGGCAGAGCACAATGGTCACTGCCGCTGGCAGTGATCACATGGAAAAAATCTGACAGGCTGGTTGAGTGCACTTTGAATGACAATTACTCAGTCATGCAACACTGTATCCAAATGAATCTCATATCATTTTTTATTATTCTTTTGTTGGTATTTAACTGCCTTGCGACCGCCGGCAGCGCCCGCGCGCCCGCCGTGTCACTCGATGGATGTGCCTGGCGGCCGCGATGTCCCCCGGACAACCGTGATTGCCCGGTAACACAGCAGGACTGTGTATCTGTATGTAAACGCACAGATCCACGGTCCTGTCAGAGGAGAGGAAACCGATGGTGTGTTCTCGGTACAGAGAAACACTGATCGGTCTCCTCCCCTTGTGAGTCCCCTCCCCTACAGTTAGAAGCACTCCCAGGGAACATATTAACCCCTTCCCTGCCAGTCACATTTATACAGTAATCAATGCATTTTTATAGCACGGATCACTGTAAAAATGTGAATGGTCCCAAAAATGTGTCAAAAGTGTCCGATATGTCCGCCGCCCCTCGCAGATCGCCGCCATTACTAGTTAAAAAAAATAAAATATAAATCTATCCTCTATTTTGTAGGCGCTATAACTTTTGTGCAAATCAATCAATATACGCTTATTGCGATTTTTTTTTAACAAAAATATGTGAATGAATGATTTGTATAGCGCTGCAAATGTGAACTGAATCGCCTCAAGGCGCTTGTAGAAGAAGAAGAATACGTATCGGCCTAAACTGAGGAAAACAAAAAAAATTTTTATTATTTTTTGGGGATATTTAGTATAGCAAAAAATATATATATTTTTTTAAACTTGTCCCTCTTCTTTTGTTTATAGCACAAAAAATAACTACGAGGTGATCAAATACCACCAAAAGAAAGCTCTATTTGTGGGGACAAAATGATAACAATTTCATCTGGGTACAGTGTTGTATGAGGGAAGGGAGGGGGTGAAAATGCACTGTATTGAGGTGGTTAATCACCAAAAAGACTGAAAATTTTGAAAAAAATATAATTTCTTATTTTCTGTTATAAAACTTTGCAAATAAATCATATTTATTCATAAATTTAAGCCAAAATGTATTCTGCTACATTTCCTTGGTGAAAAAAACGCAAATGTGTGTGTATTATTTAGTATGTGTGAAAGCCTAAATTTCTTGATGCCATAAAATGCCAGGATAGTTCGAATGACCCCCAAATTACCAATTTTTGGAAAGTAGGCATTTAGGAAAGGAGGCATGATGAGGTTTTTTTTTTGGTCACAATTTTCAAACACACAGCATAGGCATGTGTACAAAGTACAATTACATCCCAAAACACATTCTACTACTCGTCCAAAATAAGGGGATACGACATGTGCGAGACTTTTTCACAGCCTAGATGGAAAATATAAGGAGCACCTTTTTTTTGGAGTCAGGTTCTCTTTAATGAGACATCAGAGGTATAAAAGACCCCTGATGTGTTACCTGCCCTCCAATGTAGCTAATGTAGTGCAGATTAGCTTGTTCCCTGGCCATACTGGCTGGGAAAAGTGATACCAGGACCCTGAAGTAAAATTTCAGCCTCCAGGAGTGTGCGTAAAACCCCCCGCTGCCACTCCTGTAAGGTTGACGGCAGTAAAAGTACTAATGAACAATAAGAACTATTATAGTTATAACCTAAAAATCAATTAACTATAGATATCAATTAACTATATTTATTAGTTTTCCTACTCAATTACAAAAATTGTAGTCTAGCTGAATCAAATTTTACCTGCCTAAGAAGGAAGGAAATCAGAGGTACAAGGGATGCTATTAACCACTTTAAGACCAGCCTCGTTTTGGATTTTAGGTGTTTACATGTTTTTAAAACAGTTTTTTTTGCTAGAAAAAAAACTTAGAACCCCCAAACATTATATATTGTTTTTTTTCTAACACCCTAGAGAATAAAATGCCAGTCGTTGCAATACTTTTTTTCACACCGTATTTGCGCAGCGGTCTTACAAGCGCACTTTTTTTTGGAAAAAATTCACTTTTTTGAATAAAAAAATAAGACAACAGTAAAGTTAGTCCAATTTTTTAATATATTGTGAAAGATAATGTTACGCCGAGTAAATTGATACCTAACATGTCACGCTTCAAAATTGCGCCCGCTCGTGGAATGGCATCAAACTTTTACCCTCAAAAATCTCCATAGGCGACGTTTAAAAAAATTCTACAGGTTGCATATTTTGCGTTACAGAGGAGGTCTACAGCTATAATTATTGCTCTCGCTCTACCGATCGCGCCGATACCTCACATGTGTGGTTTGAGCACCGTTTTCATATGCGGGCGCTACTCACGTATGCGTTCGCTTCTGCGCACGAGCTCGTCGGGACGGGGCGCTTTAAAAAAACATTTTTTTGTTTTTCTTATTTATTTTTCTTGATTTTATTTATTTTTACACTGTTTTAAAAAAAAAAAAAAATATTGGCTCACTTTTATTCCTATTACAAGGAATGTAAACATCCCTTGTAATAGAAAAAAGCATGACAGGTCCTCTTAAATATGAGATCTGGGGTCAAAAAGTCCTCAGATCTCATATTTGGACTTCAATTAAAAAAAAAAAAAAAGTCATTTAAAAAAATGACATTTGTAAATTTCTCTTTAAGAGGTATGGGCGGAAGTGACGTTTTTGACGTCGCCCTCCTATGGTATAGAGATGAGTGGCGGCCATCTTAGCGTCACTCATCTCTATGCACATCAGGGGAAAGGACCCGATCGCCTCCGACGACGGTTCCGGTAAGCGGCGGAAGGCGCGGGAGAGCGGCGGGAGGGGGGGGGGGGGCACCTCTCCCGCCGCCGAAAACGGTGATCTTGCAGCGAATCCGCCGTGATGACCACCATTATCGGACAGCCGACTGGCGCCTGAAGAGATGGATATCTCGGTTGTGGCAGCAGCTGCTGCCGTTACCGAGATATCCCTCTTCAAAAAAGGGACGTACATCGTCGTGCGCCGGTCGGAAAGTGGTTAATGTTATGCATTTTTAGTAACAGTGACATCTTCTGGCAGAGATGTTTTTTGCAAGCTAACATGCCAAGTTCCAGTGATCATCATGAATGACTTTCATGGTGATCACAAGATCAGAAAAATGAGAGAGCTTACCTGTAAAATCCTTTTCTTGGAGTACATCATGGGACACAGAGCCACCTTCAGGTGATGGATACTGGTATACCCAATACAGGAAGTTCACTCCCTATATAACCCCTCCTCCTTCCAGGAGCACATCAGTTTTTGTAGCAAAGCAATATACTTAAATCCCAAAATAGGGGAGGGACCTTTGTGTCCCATGATGTACTCCAAGAAAAGGATTTTACAGGTAAGCTGTTATAAAAATCCTATTTAATTACTTAAAGGGACGTCCCATAGCAATGCTACTAGAGGGGAGGGAGACACAACCTGCAGGGTACCCCCAGACTTGAGGACTTATACGGCTGCCTGCAGCACACTGTGCTCAAAGGCGATATCCTCATACCTCCTTATATCCACCTGATAACATTTTGTGAATGTATGCACTGAAGACCAAGTTGCGGCCTTACAGATCTGAGCCATGGAGGCCTGGTGACGCACTGCCCAAGAAGCACTAACCGACCGTAGAGTGCGCCTTAACTTGAAAAGGGGGAATCTTATCCCTTAAATCATAAGTTTTGAATTATCACTTGCCGAATCCACTTAGCGACAGTGGATTTTGTCGCTGCCTGTCCTTTCTTAGGACCCTCTGGCAGAATAAATAAGACATCAGTCTTACGAATCTGAGCAGCTGCCTTTAAATAGATTTTTACTGCTCTCACCAACACAATGTAGTGATTTTTCTTCCCCGGAACATGGTTTTGGAAAAAACGATGGCAGGACAATATCTTGGTTCAGGTGAAACACCACTCTGTTCTCATGAAAAATCAAATATGGCTCTTTACAAGAAAGTGCAGCCAATTCCAAGACCCTCCTTGCTGAGGATATAGCAACCAAAAATACCAACTTCCTTGTCAAAAGGCCTAAGGGAATATGTTGTATCGGTTCAAATGGCTGTTTTTGTAACACAAACAAAACTAAGTTTAGGTCCCAAGGGTTCAAGGGAGGTTTGATGGGCGGATTAAGCCACGTTACCCCTTGTATAAAACCCAGGACTAAAGAATGAGTAGCAAGTGGTCTTTTAGAAAAGACCGATAAAGATGAGACTTGGCCTTTAATAGTACTCAAGGCCAAATTTCCTTTCTACCCCTAATTGTAGAAAGGCAAGAATTCTGCCTATGATATATCTCTGAGGGTGCCAACCCTTGGATTCACACCAGGAAACATAAGCCCTCCAGACTCTATAATATATAGTTCTGGAAGCTGGCTTCCTTGCATTAATCAGGGTAGAGATAACTGAACCGGAAAGCCCACGTTTCTTCAGAATGTGGGTTTCAATAGCCAAGCCATTGAATTTAGAGACCGAAAGGAAGGATGTAATATCGATCCCTGAAAGAGCAGATCTGGCCGTAGTGGGGAGGAACTATGGGCCCTCCACTGCCATCTTTACAATTTCTACATACCATGACCTTCTGGGCCATGCTGGTGCCACCAGAATTACCGGCTTTCTTTCCAGCCTGATCCTGCAAAGAAGTCGTGGCAGCAAATTAATAGGGGGTAATGCATCAGTGAGAACCGATCCCATGGGGTCACCAACACATCCGTTCAACATGCGAATGTATCCCTTGTTCCAGCCACAAAGTTGACTAACTTCATGTTGAACCTGGACGCTGGAAGATCTACGTCCTGAGTCCCCCATCTTTGGCAAAGAACCCGGAAATATGTCGGGGTGAAGAGACCATTCCCCTGGGAATAACTGCTGGCGACTTAAGTAGTCCGCCTGCCAACATCCCTTTCTGCCCAAGTTAGAAAATGGTTCTGCGCTGAGACTCTTGGTGCCCCCTTGGTGATTGATATAGGCCACAGCTGTGGCATTGTCGGATTGAATACTGACAGGACAATCCCGTAACCTGAAAGTCCAGGCCTTTAGAGCCAGACGTACTGCCCGAATCTCTAGGATATTGATGGGCAAGGTTATTTCGGTTCTAGACCACTGTCCCTGGACAGTTGCCTTTTCTAGTACTGCTCCCCAGCCTGTAAGGCTGGCATCCGTCGTTACCACTTTACAGATGACTGGTCTGAAGGATTTTCCTTTCAGCAGGTTCTGGGTTAGTAACCACCAAGTGATGCTTTGGGACACTCTTGGGGACAGCTGCACTGGCAAGTTTAAAGCTTGAATTGTTTTGTTCCAAGCAGACAGGATACTGTTTTGCAACAGTCTTGAATGAAACTGGGCATAGGGAACTGCTTCGAATTAAGCCACCATGGTTCCTAGTAACCTCATGCAAAGGCGAACGGAGGGATCGCCATTTGACCTGACCATCTGCACCAGCTCTCTTATGGAGTTGATCTTTGCCTGAGGCAAGAACACCCTTTCCTGGGCTGTATCTACGATCAGACCCAAGTACTCCAGCCTTTTTAGCGGTATTAACCACTTCAGCCCCAGACCAATTTGCAGCCAAAGGACCAGGCCCCTTTTTGCGATTTGGCACTGCGTCGCTTTAACTGACAATTGCGCGGTCAGCGACGTGGCTCCCAAACAAAATTGGCGTCCTTTTTTTCCCACAAATAGAGCTTTCTTTTGGTGGTATTTGATCGCCCCTGCGGTTTTTATTTTTTGCGACAAAAATAGAGCGACAATTTTGAAAAAAAATGCAATATTTTTTACTTTTTGCTATAATAAATATCCCCCAAAAATATATAAAAAAACATATTTACGTATTCTTCTAAATATTTTTGGTAAAAAAAAATAAAAAAAAAAAAAAATAAAAATCGCACTTAGCGATTATTGATTGGTTTGCGCAAAAGTTATAGCGTTTACAAAATAGGGGATAGTTTTATAGCATTTTTATTAATATTTTTTTTTTACTAGTAATGGCGGCGATCAGCGATTTTTATTGTGACTGCGACATTATGGCGGACACATCGGACATTTTTGTGACCACTAGGGGGCAGGGAGGAGTTAGTGTGACGTGTGGGTGTTTTTTTTCACATTAGGGGGCGTGGCTGACGTCTGACGTCACTAATCGGCTTTCCCGATGACAGGGAACAGCCGATCAGTGACAGGCAGTGTAGGAAGAGGTTTGTTTACACAGACCTCTCCCCGTTCTTCAGCTCTGTGGCCCGATCGCGGGACACCATCGGCGATCGGGTCCGCTGGTCCCGCGGCCGCGGAGCTCCCGACGAGGTCGCGAGGGCGGTGCACGCGTGACCCCACGGCTAAGCAATTAAAGGGAACGTACCTGTACGTGCTTTTGCCTAGCCGTGCCATTCTGCCGACGTAAATGTGCAGGAGGCGGTTGGGAAGCAGTTAAGCATCTGTGCATTTTCTACAGGACAAGTTAGGCTATTATTCACATTGGAAAATCGCAGGGTCAATTGCTGGTACTTTCCATCTTTTGGAGAATTTCTCCTCCAGAGGATAGAGAATTGAAAATCTCTTCTCTTAGGAGGGAGAAAATGCTTATCCTGGTGACCCCATTCAGCAAAAATAAGCTGTTCTAGTAATGCATGTGCAGGAAACGTATGTAAAGGATGAGAAGGTTTTAAAGGAACCCAAGGAAGAAGCCGAGCTTTCAGGAGACTCCATTAGGGGTAGCATGAAAGTAGAACGAACCATCTTCGTAAGAGTTTGTATCAGCAATTTCTCAGATTGAGAGGCTGAAAAGGTTCATCTACCGTTGTTTTCTCCGCAGAGGAATCATTGGTTTGGTTTTTCTCCTGATCGACTGAGGGTAACACCTCATCCTGTGCCCACCAAGTGGGGGAAGAGGATCTAGCACGCTTCCTATCCATTTGAATGGAGGATGTGATTAAAGTCGCTAATCTTTCTTCCAGACCCTGCAGGGAGGAGGAAAGAGCATCTTTAGTCACGTCAATTTCTTCCAATGGCTCCCCCTGGCTTGCCATAACTGGTAATTTAGGCGAGGAAGACAGCATAGAAATGCGACTTGAGATCCTAATGCCTGGGGGTGAAACCTTTAGTATCTTTTTGTTTTTTGTGGCGTCTTTTTTTGGTAGGCATAGTCCCAAGTACAAAAACAGAGGCACTATACAAATTTGCACTTAATTGCTTAAAATAGTCATGACTTTTAAAGCCGCTATAAAGTTCAGCCTAGTGCTGAGAAAAAGTGTCGTTCCTGTATTAGGAATGCCAGTTTTGCAACCCATACGTGTCCCACAGCTCCCGTGTCCCTGTGTTGTAGGCTGCTTGTCTCTTCCTCATCAGCCCAGGAGAGACTGTCACAGCTGTGGTATTTATCTGTTTTTAGCCTGCCGTGCGTCCTTGTGGATGTTCACGGCACTGTGTTTAGGGTGTTTACGCCCCTCCAAAAAAAGATTCCGCCCCTTTTTCTATATAAAATATTCCCGCACCTGTACACAGTGTTTTTCGGATTCTGAACCCAACATGGGGGGGGGGGGGGGGGGGGGGGGGGGGGGGGGGGGGGGGGGGGGGGGGGGGGGCTAGGAAGGCAGAGACCCATCCAGCAGTAGGCACAGACATAGTAAAAAACAGCCACAGTAAAACATTGGCGTGGCGGGGGGTAATGTAAGGGGGTACAGCGTTGCTGTCCCCCCAACCCGCTGGTCCCATCAGGGGGAGAAGAAATTTTTTTTGCAGATTTACCCTGCAAAGTCTCCCTCCATATGCTGCTGCAACCAGACACGGACTGAGCTTTACCATGAAGACAACAGAGTAAGGTATGTGCATAGACTCCCTCTAGTGGAGAATTAAGACATGACAAATTTTTTTCCCTAATGGAGGAATGCATAGATGTTTTTAATACCCAAGTTTATTTCCTTACCTTATCCTCGCCGCAGGATTTGCTGAATTAACAGACAATCCAACCTTCACCCATCACAGCGGGCTGTGTTTAGCAAACCTTCAAGGACCAGGTTCCTAAAAACGGGGTTCCAACTGCCTTGGACCTGTAAAGAGCATCCCATCGGGAAGCTTAGGTAATGTAGCAAGAGCTAAGCCGTGGGTTCCTGGGGTCCAGCCCTACAAAGAGAGGCGTTACAGGCAAAACCTTGTGCTTCGGATACGAGGCCCCAGGTACCATCCTTTAAGGCCTCAATGGCACTTTGGATGGATCTGGTCTATGGAGGCTATTTAAATCCAGCATGGATCCCTCCTGGAGCTCCTGAAAGCACATCTTCACTCGTGACCAACACCTTAGACACTGGCGAAAAACGAATGTGCTCCTGGAAGGAGGAGGGGTTATATAGGGAGTAAACTTCCTTGATTGGGTTTACCAGTGTCAACACCTGAAGGTGGCCTATAACCCATTAAGTAATTACTTAAGGCTCTGTGTCCCATGATGTACGATAAACATACAGATTGGTCCTCTGAGGACACTAATATGCATATCGATTGTGGTAATCTAGGGGCAGTGGCGTCGATAGGGGTGGCTTTTGGGGCCCATAGCCCCGAGTCTCTGGGGAGGGGAGCCTCTCTGGGGACCCTGATGAAGGGGGAGGCTCTCTGGGGACCCTGATTTAAGGGGGAGGCTCTCTGGGGACCCTGATTTAAGGGGGAGGCGCTCTGGGGATCCTGATTTAAGGGGGAGGCTCTCTGGGGACCCTGATTTAAGGGGGAGGCTCTCTGGGGACCCTGATGCAAGGGGGAGGCTCTCTGGGGACCCTGATGCAAGGGGGAGGCTCTCTGGGGACCCTGATGCAAGGGGGAGACTCTCTGGGGACCCTGATGCAAGAGGGAGACTCTCTGGGGACCCTGATGCAAGAGGGAGACTCTCTGGGGACCCTGATGCAAGGGGGAGGCTCTCTGGGGACCCTGATGCAAGCGGGGAGGCTCTCTGGGAACCCTGATGCAAGCGGGGAGGCTCTCTGGGAACCCTGATGCAAGCGGGGAGGCTCTCTGGGAACCCTGATGCAAGCGGGGAGGCTCTCTGGGAACCCTGATGCAAGCGGGGAGGCTCTCTGGGAACCCTGATGCAAGCGGGGAGGCTCTCTGGGAACCCTGATGCAAGCGGGGAGGCTCTCTGGGAACCCTGATGCAAGCGGGGAGGCTCTCTGGGAACCCTGATGCAAGCGGGGAGGCTCTCTGGGGATCCTAATGTAAGGGGGACTCTCTGGGGACCCTGTTGTAAGGGGGACTCTGTGGGGATATATATACACACACACACACACACACACACACACACACACATGTATATTATATACATGTGTATGCCCACCCAAGCGTATGACTTTCTTTACTACGTTGCTATGGGCTCTGTTCTAACTGTACATAACATCCATGAGAACTTGTTAATGAAGTAGTATACATTTTTTCCACAGATTTATACCCGAGAAAGATTTATTTTGGGCAGTCCTTGCATTTCTCCATTCTGTGCAGAGCCAACAATATGACGTTTCCTCCTGTGTAACTAGAGCCTCGCTTTATCTTTTGGCACGTTGTCAAGACAAATGTAAAGCTATGAATATGGTAATATATTTCTGATTTAGTATCTATTTGTTCTTAAAATAGCAGCAATAGTAGCACTTTAAAAATTGTACACTCAGTTAAAACTAAAAAAGAAACGTTGACATACCGGTAGCTTAGCCAGCTTTCTGAGTAGCTAATTTTATCAAGCAGTCAGAGCGGTACTGCACCAGTTCACCCCAAAAATACAAGTGATCTAAAACTGTAATGAACTATAAAGAGAGCTTGTACATTAAAACATATTGTTTTAGATGAGATGAGTTATCTTTCTGACTTGGGATGAACCGAACACCCCCCGGTTCGTTTTGCAACAGAACATGCGAGCAGGCAAAAAAAATTTGTGCAAACACCGTTAAAGTCTATGGGACATGAACATGAAAAAGTGCAAATTTTAAAGGCTTATATGCAAGTTATTTCCATAAAAAAAGTGTATGGGGACCCCATGTTTTTTTTTTTTTTTAACGAGGGGCCCCCAGATCCCAGCCCCCCCCCCCCCCCATGTGAATGGGTATTGGGTGAAAAACGCAGTCGGTGCTGTGACTGAAGATGGATGGATATCGAAGGACACTTTTATTTTTTTTATTTTTTAATAAAGGAATTGTCAAAAACTGTCATTTTTACTTTTTTTACACTTTTTCGGTGAATGAGTAGGGGAACAATGTACCCAAAACCCATTCACATAGGAGGGTGGGATGTGGGGCCCCCCTTGTTAAAGGGGGCTTCCAGATTCCGGTAAGCCCCCCACCTGCAGACACTCATAACCACAGGCAAGGGTTAAGGGGGTGAGGCCCTTGCCCCAATCAACATGGAGACAAGGTGCTTTGGGGGCATGTCGCTCTCGTCCCCCCTTTTTACGGCGGCCTGTCAGGTTGTGTGCTCGTTTAAGGATCTGGTATGGATTTTGGGGGGGGGGGGGGGGGCCCTACGCCATTTTTTTTTTTAAATTGTGTTGCAGGGTTCCACTTAAAATCCATACCAGACCTGAAGGGTCCCACGCCCTTTGGTGTGTTTTTTTTCAATGATTTCTATGTATATTGTTGGGATCCGAGCAATGTATTGACATTACAGCCGCAAGCAGTTTTAAATGAAATTTTTTCCTGTAGAAATGTAATTTTGCTGTTCTCATTCATTACACTATGTACGGCCGATATGCAAGCAGCCTTACATAGTGTGGGGCATGGACTTAGCCCCCCGAGCCATGATTGGCCAAACGCACCCTGCCTTTGGCCAATCATGGCTCTCACAGCAGAGCGTGCTGTGATTGGCCAAAGCATACAGGTCAGGTGCATGCTTTGGCCAATCATCGGACATCAATGCACTGCGATCTCGCAGTGCATTATGGGGCATTCTGCGGAGCTCTAATCTGCCGCGAACGCCCCAAAATGTTCTAAATTCAGTGAATGGGCAAACACCCGATGTTCGAGTTGAACTTACATTCATCTCAAACCGAAGGCTTATCTCCATTTCTGATTGGTCTGCCTGCTAAAGTTACATATGATGTCTCCCCACCTACATGTGGTACTTCTACAGATACTGATAAATCATGCATTGCAATCTCTCTGCTTTCTGAAGTCACTGCCTGCTGTTCTGCTTGCTGTGTTGTTGCTGCATCTGTATCTGTAGATGTAATTTCATAGGTATAAGTGCTATAATTTTGTTCACATGCTCTTACCCTGACTCTTTCTTCTGTCTTTTTTAAAAGTCCCCAATTCCTTTCCAGCCTTCTTCTTTCCTTCTTCTGTTACTACCTCATAGAAATAGAACCAGTGTCCTAGTTTTTACAAAACGTTTACCTTATGCCATTGCCTGTTCTATTTTTCCAGTGGCTGAACACGTACATTATCATTTCTCTGGAACTTGGGTAGATCCTTGGCTGAATTATTAGGGCTCAAGACAAGTCCGTAGAAAAAAATTAAATAAAATAAAAAATAGGCAAAGGGGAGACAGTAATGACTGACAAAGTGTTAATTACAGGGAGTGAGGGGACACCCGCAGTTTAGTTCGCTAGTGCCACAACGGCATCAGTGAGCAGTGTGGCTGCTACGTCTGTGCCGGGTCCTGTGGTTTTGCCTGGGGCTGCGGCATCTACGCAAGGGGACACGGCTGCGGGCCCCAAGACTGGAGGTAAGTCTGGAGATTCGGTCCACTTGGCGGATTCCACTAAATGTGAGGTTTATGTATGCTTTGAGGGCCAGAGGTGCGTAAAAAGATTTGGAAAGACGAGTACGTGGAATTATTTACGTTAATCACCTCTGGAAAAGTTCAACCTAGATAGGTTGAAGCCCGAGGAGTCCAAAAAAGAAGAAGATGAGGAGAAGTGTCGGTTTCGTTTGATTCCACGCACCTTTAGCAATTGGTTGCAGGCCTTTGCAATCCTTTGCAGTGTGATAGGGGAGAAGCATCTGGAAAATTGTTCAGCTCTCTTCTGCTATCTGGACTCGATCAGCGAAGCTCACTGGGTTTATGGAGGGGTGAAATGGCTTTGTTATGACAAACAATTTAGTCAACGTAAGGCCATTCAACCTTCTCTTTGCTGAGATCACAAAGACATAAGTTTATGGATGCGCCTCATGACTTTGGAGTGCACTGGGTCCCCCTCTTTTCCTAGCGGGGCCGGAAGTCCAAGCACCCCTGGATAGTCAGCCGGTAAGTGTGTGGGGTCTTGCTGGCAGTTCAATGAGGGGGCGTGCCATTTCGGTTCTGCGTGTCCCTATAAGCACGAGTGCTCGAGTTGTGGAGGTGCACGTACCCTTTTCCTGCTGCCTCAAAAAAGGCAAGGCCAGGGATACTTCAGGTAAGAGGGACGACGCCAGTGATGGTGGAAAGGATGCAGCCTTTCATTAGGTATGTATCCGGATCGACCGGCTGCTCAGTTGTTAGAGGAGAGGTTTTCGGTGGGGTTTTGCTATCCCGTGCTCTCTTTTCTGCATTCCCCCATTGGCTGACAATCTGTGTTCCACTAGGGCTTATCCCGAGGTGGTTTCTAAATAAGAAAGTGGCATTAGGTCGCATGGCAGGGCCTTTCGCTTAATCCCCTCTTACTAATTTGGTGGTTTCTCCTCTGGGTTTGGTTCCCAAAAAGGAGCCTGGGAAGTTCCATCTTATTCATCACCTGACCTTTCCCAAGGGTGGCTCAGTGAACGATGCGATCGATCCAGAGTCCTGTGCGGTATCTTATACCTCGTTCGATGCAGCATTGGGCAAGGCGCTCTATTGGCTAAAACTGATATTGAAGCGGCTTTCTGTTTATTGCCGGTGCATCCGCTGAGTTTTCATCTTTTGGGTTGCAGGTGGTTAGATTTGTTTTACATCGACCCATGTTTACCATCTCTTGTTTTTTTTTTTCGAAACGTTCAGCATCTTTGTTGAATGGGTGGTCCGGGAGGTATCGGGGGTCAGTTTGGTCATCCATTTTTTGGATGACTTCTTGCGTGTGGGCCCTCCCTCGTCTAACTTATGCGGCATTCTACTGGTCACCATTAAACATTTAGCTGAGCGTTTCGGTATCCCATTGGCGGCGGATAAAACGGAAGGCCCAATTTCCACAATTCGTTTCTTCGGGATTGTCATTCATTCGGTGGCTACGGAATGTCTCTTGCCCGAGGACAAACTGCTTTGCTGGTGGGTAAACGGAAAGTCCAACTGCAAAAGCTGCAGTCGCTTCTTGGCAAGCTCAAATTTTGTTTGTCGCATTCTGCTGATGGGCAGGATTTTTAGTCGTCACTTGTTGGTGGCTACAGCTGGCATTACTTCCCCACGGCACTTTGTTACGCTAACTGCTGAGGGAGGACTTGAAGGTTTGGCATGCCTTCCTGGATGCCTTTTAATGGTTGTTCCCTATGGCAACGGGGCCCAGTTAGTAATTATGATATGGACCTCTACATAGATGCAGCTGGCTCTGTGGGCTATAGTGCATTCCTTGGGGGGCGGTGGAGCGTGGAACATTGGCCGGAGACATGGAGGGAGGCTGGGTTTTTGGAGAACCTGGTCCTGTTTAAACATTTTCAAGTTATTGTTGCCATAGAAATTTGGGGGGGATTGTTTTCAGGACAAGAAGATTTTTTGCACTGCGACAATAAGGCAGTGGTACAAGTTTTGAACCGGCTGTCAGGCGCTTCAATGCCGGTTGTCTGTTTATTTAGGTATATGGTGTTGCGCTGCCTACAGTTGAATGCGTTTTTATATGCTGTGCACCTTCCTGGGGCGACTAACATTGGCCGATTCTTTTTCTCATTTACAGGTTCTGAGAGTTGGCACCGGCTGCAGAGCAACACAGAGTGCCTTGTCCGTGGGAGCTGTGGAGCATTGCATTGGGGTCGCAGCCAAATTGCTAGGTAACTCCTTGAGCGCGGCTACATGGCCGGCATATTCCAAGGTGAGGAAGGAGTGGCTGGATCTTTTGGCTCAGATGGGCACTGAGACGGTCAGCTCTATTGTTGTATTTTATCTGTTGAGTGTCGGCCTCGGACATCAACAGTAAATTGGCGAGTCTGGTGTTCCTATTTAAAATATGGGGTGTACAGGATTTTACGAAGACTTTTCTTGTTCGGTAGGCCCTGAAGGGCTATAGGAGGGGTTTCCACAGCCTTGACAGTCGTTGTCCATTTACTTTTTCTATGTTGCAGGACTTATGGGCTCAAATAGGCTCCGTGTGTGTCTCTGAGTACGAGTCACTTTTGTTCCAAACGTTTCCTGATCACATTGTGTTTGGATGCTCGGGAGTTACTCTTCCCACACTTTCCATTACTGAAGCTGCTCGGTGGGGGTCAGATGAGTTCATTTTGAAGCCTATCAGCAGATGGGAATCCGATCGCTTTAAGATTTATGTGCGTCTTGACTTGGTTTAACATGTCCTGTATTTCTTGTCTTTGTGTAGTGGTGAATTGATTTCTGCCATATTTTTCTTGTCATCTTTCTTTACAGGATCGGATTCGTGCCTTGTGTGGATACTGGGGCACTCTTTCGTTTATTGGGGGGCAAAGCGTGCTGAGGTTCGACCTAATGGTCGCCAGTTGCGTTTCCCACGGGAGGTGGTCACTGTTAGATGGATTGGTATCCCAGGCATGTTATGATGTAGGATCCTTCCGGAAGTCCACCATTTTGCCCGGTTGGACAAGGTTCCCGACATACTAGTGCTGCATGTTGGGGGCAACAACCTGGGTGTCCGGTCCATGCGTCACCTTGCCCCTTGTCACCTTGTCCTTAGGCTGCAAACGGCCTTCCTTAACCTGTGTGTTATCAGCCACTCTGGAGCTTTGCTAGGTCTATAGAGAAGTTGAATTAGGCACGTATTAAAGTTTACAAAGAGGGGAGTCATTTTATTTCTTGTAATGGGGGTTTCATGGTGCGACACTGTGAGCTGGAGGTGGATACTTGGCACTACCTGCGGAGGGACGGGGTCCACTTGAATGCCGATACTGATGGACCTTGGATATTCAGGAAGGGGTGCAGAGAGCAATGCGTGTGTAAAGGGGCCCACAGTTGTAAGCCTTTACAACTGTATGCTATGGCGGTTGGGGTCTGTGGAGGCATTAACAATTTGGAGCTGTAATGTTTGTCCCCGAGCTGGTGTTGCACGGCTGGGGATAATTGAGTATAACGGTGATACCCAAGCTGAATGGGGTTATGGGATGCCTCCCAAGACCTGCAACCTAGTTCTAGTGATACATTACGGGTACTGGTTTTTGATTATACATGTTACAATTACAGCAACCTGTACCATGTGATTAACTGTAGCCAATCACAGATTGGTAGTAATCACAGCTGTCATAATGTAACCCATTCATGACAGTTGAAAACTTTGATGAAGAAATGCCAAAATTACCAAATATATACCATAGTTTGTAAATGTTATAACTTTCACACAAACCAATTAATATACACTTATTGGATTTTTTTTTTTTTTACCAAAGACATGTAACAGAATACATTTTGGCTTAAATTAATGAAGAAATTAGATTTTATTGGATATGTTTTTAACGGAAAGTAGAAAATATTTATTTTTTTCAAAATTTTCAATTTTTTATGTTTAAATCGCAAAAAAAAAAAAAAAAAAAATGAAAAACCCAGTGGTGATCAAATACCATCAAAAGAAAGCTCTATATGTGTGAAAAAATTATAAAAATTGAATTTGCGTACAGTGTTGCATGACCGTGCATTTGCCAGTGTGGAGAGTCAGCCTGGGAAGGGTTAATGACACAGGGCAATTACTTCCCTTTCAGGCCTGGGTTAAAGCTGTACAGACTGGAAAAGCATCAGACAAAGCAATGGAGGAACTGATCAAACAATTAGCAGTGGCTAATGCGCAGGCAGTTGCTGCTCACAAGAGGCAAACTGATGGAACAGATAGCGGGTTTTAGACATGGGAACTGTCAAAAAATTCGTTTCGTTTCGTTTCGTCCCGTTTCGTATATAAAAAAATTCGTAATTCGTAATTCGTGTACGAAATTCCGTTCGAATTCGTACGAAATACGAAATTCGGACGAATCGTAATTTTTTTTACGAATCGTTAGTAAAGTTACGAATCGTTACGAATCGTTACGAATCGTTAACGCGGCTAATGCATTGTTGGTTCTCATAACACAGAGAACAATTCGAATCCAACTACAAATATCGAATTTCAATTTCAAGTTACGAATCGTTACGAATCGTTATAAATAGTTACGAATCGTTACGAATCGTTATGAATAGTTACGAATCGTTAGTAAATCCAACTACCAATATCGAATTTCAACTAATTTGAACGAAATTATTATAGCAGATATAACGAATGAATTCGAATGAATTCGAATGAATTCGAATGACAAAGTGTCATTTTTGCAGAAAAAAAAAAAGCGTAGGGGTCCCCCCAAATTCAATAACCAGGCCCTTCAGGTCTGGTATGGATATTAAGGGGGACCCCAGCCAAAAAAAAAAAAAAAAATGGCGTGGGGTCCCCCCCAAATATCCATACCAGACCCTTCAGGTCTGGGATGGATTTTAAGGGGAACCCCGGCCAAAAAAAAAATAAAAAAATGGCGTGGGGTCCCCCTCAAAATCCATACCAGACCCTTTATCCGAGCACGCAACCTGGCAGGCCGCAGGAAAGGAGGGGGGGACGAGAGCGGCCCCCCCTCCCGCCTGAACCGTACCAGGCCACACGCCCTCAACATTGGGAAGGTGCTTTGGGGTCCCCCCCAAAGCACCTTGTCCCCATGTTGATGAGGACAAGGGCCTCATCCCCACAACCCTGGCCGGTGGTTGTGGGGGTCTGCGGGCGGGGGGCTTATCGGAATCTGGAAGCCCCCTTTAACAAGGGGACCCCCAGATCCCGGCCCCCCCCCTGTGTGAAATGGTAAGGGGGTACAAAAGTACCCCTACCATTTCACCAAAAAAGTGGCAAAAATGGTAAAAATGACAGGAGACGGTCTTTGACAATTCCTTTATTAAAATCTTCTTTCTTCTGGTCTTCCTTCTTCCTTTCTTCATCTTCTCCTTCCGTCATCTTCTTCCATCGTCTTCTTCCTTCGATTCGCTGCTTCTTCCTCCGGTCTTCTCGTCCCTCTCGTCCGGCGTCATCCTTCTCGGCCGGCATCGTCGTCTCTTCTCGCAGGCCGCTCCTCGCAATGGGAGGCTCCCGCTCTGTGAGGCTCCGCTCCGGGTGACAGGTCTTTTATAACGAAGGCACCTGGTGACCCCGCCCCCTCTGACGCACGGGGACGTCATGTGGAATTCCCTATGGCTTTCCCCATGACGTCAGAGGGGGGGCGGGGTCACCGGGTGCCTTCGTTATACAAGACCTGTCACCCGGAGCGGAGCCTCACAGAGCGGGAGCCTCCATTGCGAGGAGCGGCCTGCGAGAAGAGACGACGATGCCGGCCGAGAAGGACGACGCCGGACGAGAAGGACGAGAAGACCGGAGGAAGAAGCAGCGAATCGAAGGAAGAAGACGATGGAAGAAGATGGAAGAAGATGAAGGAAGGAGAAGATGAAGAAAGGAAGAAGGAAGACCAGAAGAAAGAAGATTTTAATAAAGGAATTGTCAAAGACTGTCTCCTGTCATTTTTACCATTTTTGCCACTTTTTTGGTGAAATGGTAGGGGTACTTTTGTACCCCCTTACCATTTCACACAGGGGGGGGGGCCGGGATCTGGGGGTCCCCTTGTTAAAGGGGGCTTCCAGATTCCGATAAGCCCCCCGCCCGCAGACCCCCACAACCACCGGGCACGGTTGTGGGGATGAGGCCCTTGTCCTCATCAACATGGGGACAAGGTGCTTTGGGGGGGACCCCAAAGCACCCTCCAATGTTGAGGGCATGTGGCCTGGTACGGTTCAGGCGAGAGGGGGGGCCGCTCTCGTCCCCCCCTCCTTTCCTGCGGCCTGCCAGGTTGCGTGCTCGGATAAAGGGTCTGGTATGGATTTTATGGGGGACCCCACGCCATTTTTTTTGGCTAGGGTTCCCCTTAAAATCCATCCCAGACCTCAAGGGTCTGGTATGGATTTTGAGGGGGACCCTACGCCATTTTTTTTTTTTTTTTGGCTGGGGTCCCCCTTAATATCCATCCCAGACCTGAAGGGCCTGGTTATTGAATTTGGGGGGACCCCTACGCTTTTTTTTTTATCAATGACTTCAATGAATGACAGTTCTCTGTATTACGGATCCAACAATTCATTTGCCGGCAAATAGCTGCGAGTGATTTTAAATAGTTTTTTTTTCCTGTAAAAATGACACTGCAGGAACAGTTCTCTATATTAGATATACTGAATCTCGAATCATTCGAAGCATTCGTTATATCCGCTATTATAATTTCTTTCATGTTAGTTGAAATTACATATTTGTTAGTTACAATACAACATTCGAATTGTTCTCTGTATTACGGGAATCGGCAATTAGCCGCGAGTGATTTTAAATGTCTTTTTTTCCTGCAAAAATGACACATTGTACAGAGAGAGTTCTAAACACGGGAAACCTGCGCCCTTCTATATACTATATACTCTATAGTATGCCTATGAATGGGGTCATGTTTCCCGTGTTTAGAACTCTCTCTGTACAATGTGTCATTTTTGCAGGAAAAAAAAGACATTTAAAATCACTCGCGGCTAATTGCCGATTCCCGCAATACAGAGAACAATTCGAATGTTGTATTGTAACTAACAAATATGTAATTTCAACTAACATGAAAGAAATTATAATAGCGGATATAACGAATGCTTCGAATGATTCGAGATTCAGTATATCTAATATAGAGAACTGTCCCTGCACAGTGTCATTTTTGCAGGAAAAAAAAAACTATTTAAAATCACGAGTCGCAGCTATTGCCGGCAAATGAATTGTTGGATCCGTAATACAGAGAACTGTCATTCATTGAAGTCATTGATAAAAAAATGCGTAGGGGTCCCCCCAAATTCAATAACCAGGCCCTTCAGGTCTGGGATGGATATTAAGGGGGACCCCAGCCAAAAAAAAAAAAAAAAATGGCGTAGGGTCCCCCTCAAAATCCATACCAGACCCTTGAGGTCTGGGATGGATTTTAAGGGGAACCCTAGCCAAAAAAAATGGCGTGGGGTCCCCCATAAAATCCATACCAGACCCTTATCCGAGCACGCAACCTGGCAGGCCGCAGGAAAGGAGGGGGGGACGAGAGCGGCCCCCCCTCCCGCCTGAACCGTACCAGGCCACATGCCCTCAACATTGGGAGGGTGCTTTGGGGTCCCCCCCAAAGCACCTTGTCCCCATGTTGATGAGGACAAGGGCCTCATCCCCACAACCGTGCCCGGTGGTTGTGGGGGTCTGCGGGCGGGGGGCTTATCGGAATCTGGAAGCCCCCTTTAACAAGGGGACCCCCAGATCCCGGCCCCCCCCCTGTGTGAAATGGTAAGGGGGTACAAAAGTACCCCTACCATTTCACCAAAAAAGTGGCAAAAATGGTAAAAATGACAGGAGACAGTCTTTGACAATTCCTTTATTAAAATCTTCTTTCTTCTGGTCTTCCTTCTTCCTTTCTTCATCTTCTCCTTCCTTCATCTTCTTCCATCTTCTTCCATCGTCTTCTTCCTTCGATTCGCTGCTTCTTCCTCCGGTCTTCTCGTCCTTCTCGTCCGGCGTCGTCCTTCTCGGCCGGCATCGTCGTCTCTTCTCGCAGGCCGCTCCTCGCAATGGGAGGCTCCCGCTCTGTGAGGCTCCGCTCCGGGTGACAGGTCTTGTATAACGAAGGCACCTGGTGACCCCGCCCCCCCCCTCTGACGTCATGGGGAAAGCCATAGGGAATTCCACATGACGTCCCCGTGCGTCAGAGGGGGCGGGGTCACCAGGTGCCTTCGTTATAAAAGACCTGTCACCCGGAGCGGAGCCTCACAGAGCGGGAGCCTCCCATTGCGAGGAGCGGCCTGCGAGAAGAGACGACGATGCCGGCCGAGAAGGATGACGCCGGACGAGAGGGACGAGAAGACCGGAGGAAGAAGCAGCGAATCGAAGGAAGAAGACGATGGAAGAAGATGACGGAAGGAGAAGATGAAGAAAGGAAGAAGGAAGAGCAGAAGAAAGAAGATTTTAATAAAGGAATTGTCAAAGACCGTCTCCTGTCATTTTTACCATTTTTTGCCACTTTTTTGGTGAAATGGTAGGGGTACTTTTGTACCCCCTTACCATTTCACACAGGGGGGGGCCGGGATCTGGGGGTCCCCTTGTTAAAGGGGGCTTCCAGATTCCGATAAGCCCCCCGCCCGCAGACCCCCACAACCACCGGCCAGGGTTGTGGGGACGAGGCCCTTGTCCTCATCAACATGGGGACAAGGTGCTTTGGGGGGGACCCCAAAGCACCCTCCCAATGTTGAGGGCGTGTGGCCTGGTACGGTTCAGGCGGGAGGGGGGGCCGCTCTCGTCCCCCCCTCCTTTCCTGCGGCCTGCCAGGTTGCGTGCTCGGATAAAGGGTCTGGTATGGATTTTGAGGGGGACCCCCACGCCATTTTTTTTTTTTTTTTTTTGGCCGGGGTTCCCCTTAAAATCCATCCCAGACCTGAAGGGTCTGGTATGGATATTTGGGGGGGACCCCACGCCATTTTTTTTTTTTTTTTTTTTTTGGCTGGGGTCCCCCTTAATATCCATACCAGACCTGAAGGGCCTGGTTATTGAATTTGGGGGGACCCCTACGCTTTTCTTTTTGTTTTTCATTTGAATGCATTCGAATTCATTCGAAATGATTCGTTATATCTGCTATAATAATTTCGTTTGAATTAGTTGAAATTTGATATTGGTAGTTGGATTCGAATAATTTGGAGCTGAAATTCGTAAACCAAAAATGAGCAGGCTGAAATGATGAAAGGTGATCCCGGAATTCGTAAAAAAAAAAATTCGTACTACAGAGTCGTACGAATTTCGAAAAATTCGTACGAATCGCACATGTCTAGCGGGTTTACATAGGGCACTGACCCAGCAGGCTGAAATGATGAAAGGTGATCCCGCTGTAAAGAGTGACCCCGAGAAGTCTTAGCAGCAGACTATGCAAAATATGACAGCCACAGATAACGTGGAAGCTTATATGGCACTGTTTGAAAGGATTGCAACAAGGGAAGGTCTCCCTGAGAAAGACAGGGCAGATTTGCTGGCTCCTTTCCTGACTGCAGATCCTAAACAGGCCTATTGTGATTTGACCTCTGAATCAGCACGGGACTATAAACTGCTAAAGGCAGAAATCCTGGCCAGGCTAGGAGTAACTGTGGCTTTAAAGGGAAACCGTGTTAATGACTGGAGCTTTGACAGAGCTAAGCCTGCCCCTGTGCAACTGTATCATCTATTGCACCTGTTGCAGGATTGGCTGAAACCAGAGAAGACTTGGATTGTAAAGTGAGTTGCACTGGATCGCTTTTTGCATGGTCTTCCTAAGGAGCTGCACCGATGGGTGGCTCAGTCCGAGCTTCAGTCCCTGGATGAGATGGCTGCTGTTGTCGAGTGCTAAAGTTGTGCGGAAAGTGTCCAGAAGAGTACCTCTATTACCAGAGAGCTGGCCTGTTCTAAGGAAGTGTGTTCCAGCTCCAAGATGGCACCGGTTGAACGCATGGTGTCTGCTCTAGTGCCTGACACTCCTGCTAGGAGCACCCTAACATCAAACACTCCTGAGAGTCGGCAGGGAGAACGGGAACACTGTGAGGTCGCTGTTGGTCCTGCCAACAACTGGGTCATATGGTGGCCCAGTGTCCAAGGCGGGAGGAGCCAATGGAATGTGACATGACTCGACATGGCTCTATGTTTTAGTTTGCCACTGGTCCCATGAACAATCTAAGCCCGCTTGAGAGTGTGGTGCGGATTATTTGACAGGAGGTTGTAGCACTTTTTGATTCGGGGAGTGGGGTTACCCTGCTCCGATCAGACAGATTTGGGGAAAAGCTGATATCCAGGAAAAAGATTGGAGTGGTCTCTGTACATGGGGTTGTCAAGGACAACCCAATGGCCCATGTAACCCTGTCCACAACAGCAGGAACTGCTACACTGAGAGTTTGGGTGATCTTGGGGTTACCTCATGATTTGCTAATTGGGTGAGACTGCCCCCTATTTTGGGACTTGTGTGAACAAAGGTTCAGGGGCCTCCCCCAAAAAGGAGAAACCCCCCATGTTAAGTGTTTAATACTGTGTTGCAGGAGGTAAACAGAAAGGAAATCTGTCAGATGTGTGAACCTGCAGGAGCTGACCTAGATCCCCTGGAGGTGTTTGTAGGATTGGAGGCGGAGAGTTTTCCCTCTGGGCCTGGCTTGTCATATCTTGGGGGCTCCGAGCTGATTTCTTTTGTGCTCAGAGGAAGGACTCCACTTTAATCCCGCCAGGGGACCGGTCACAATGTTGAGCCAGCATACTGGGGTAAGATATGCGCTCTCCCCGAGTTGCTACGCTACAGGATAGATAAAAATCACAAAGTGTTTAAACCTGGGCATAAACCATTAGCGAGGGCCCAAAGGGAGGTTTTATTTCACATGAAAAGTTTTTTTAAGAAAAGACTTTATCACCATCACATAATTATTGTGTTTATCTCATTTGGGACTTTTTGGTGTATCATTCATTGGTTGTTTAATCCTTTCACAGGGGATTATATTGTGTAATCCTTTCTTAGTGGATTACATTGTTTATTATTATTTTTTGATAGCGCTACACATTGTTTTTTCTATGTTTATTTGACTTTGTCTGTTAGGGTGTTGGCCGCTTTTACATATATTTTCACGATATATTTTCACTTTATCACTATTGAAAATTTTTTGGATAGCGCAGTGTTTCTCCCACTTCCCAAAGGGAGGTTGCCAACCGATCTGCCAGGGTCAGAGAGTCTATACCTGGGGGTCAAGTGCTGGTGGTTGGGACTACTGTGGTGAGAAGTTGTCTTACGGAGGGACAGGGACCCTCTGAGATAGTAAAAAAGATTGGCGCTGCTCTCAGTGGTAACGAGGGTAGAATCTGTGCTGGTGACTTTTTACAGCTGATGCTACCGGACGACCACATTGGCACTGGCTGAATTTGAAAACGTAGCATAGTTTAAAAGGTGGCCCAGAAGCTGCTGGGCTGAATTGGTGCAACTGCTCCTCACAAAGGAATACCAGGAAGTGTGCCGCCTAATGGGAACTGATAAAAATGATTATGATAGGTTTACAGGAGCAATCCAATCTAGAAATTTTGTGGATTCAGAGTAGGAAGGGGGCATAGACCTGGGCGCGTGCATTAAAAAGAAAAAAAAAAAAAAAAAAGATGCCCTTTCACATGCCTATGGCCATTTTGGTATAAATTGTCCAGCCCTAGCCTGAAACAGGGGGGGGGCGGAGGATATGTGGAGAGTCAGCGAGGGAAGGGTTAATGACACAGGGCAAGTACTAGGGGTAAAATCTTCCAGAGCTCAAGTGGTTAAATTGCTGTCCCCAGGAAAAATATCTCCCATTATAAAATTCTAGTTCCACTTTTTTTATAATATACACCATTCAGCCATAACATTATGGCCACTGACAGGTACAGTGAATGCAAGGAATGAGGGAAGCGATGCATACACCCTAAGCATATAAAATGGAATGTTTACAAGAACTTACCCATACTTACAGGGCCTTGAAAAAGTATTCATACCCCTTGAAATTTTCCACATTTTGTCATGTTACAACCAAAAACGTAAATTAATTTTTTGGGGATTTTATGTGATAGACCAACACAAAGTGGCACATAATTGTGAAATGGAAGGAAAATTATAAATGGTTTTCAACTTTTTTTAAACAAATAAATATCTGAAAAGTGTGGCGTGCATTTGTATTCAGCCCCCTTTACTCTGATACCCCTAACTAAAATCTAGTGGAACCAATTGCCTTCAGAAGTCACCTTATTAGTTAATAGAGTCCACCTGTGTGTAATTTAATCTCAGTATAAACACAGCTGTTCTGTGAAGCCCTCAGAGGTTTGTTAGAGAACCTCAGTGAAGACTAAAAAATAGCCAGGAAAAGGGGGAAGACTGGAAAGGGACCCACAGGGGTCTGGAAAGGATTCTTCTACAAGGAACGCCAAGGCATTTTAACAATTAAATACAATTCTTTATTATAAACAATTAAACCCACAAAGTACAAATAAGAATACTATACCTCCACCCTAAAATTGTAAAATAATGATCATAACAATATCATTAAGCAGGTAATCACCACAGACATACCCCACACACATACAGTATCCTCAGATAGGCAGCTTGCAATATAAAGCATGAAGAAAGACAGTCAATTAATAGCTTGAAAAAAATAAACAGCACTAAAGAGTAATTTCTTCTGCTGGAGATAGCAGCCCCAGTAATGAGCTGGTTAAATGCAGTCCTGCCTGGATGTTTGTGTGAGCACTTGTAGATCATAAATGTAGAGAACTATTGAGATGAATGGGATACAAAGTTAATCTTAGATAGTATAGAGAGCTCTCTGACTAGAAGCACGTGTCAAAAAACAAGACAGAGTGTAGCCAGATTATTTGCAGCGCCAGGTTGAGGGAGGTAAGTAAGCAAAAGCAAGTGAAACAGTACATTCCTTTATCTTATCTGCACCTGTATAGCTGAGCTCCGGTACAGGCTTACCTCACTTGCCGACTTCTGATGCTATTTAATTGTAGATGTATGAACAGAAAAACAGGATATCCCAGATTGGTCTGGTGATGGTGCTGTGTCTGTTCAGAAAAAGAGCATCCAGATTTGAGGGCTTTCTGTCAGCAATATTAGCAGACCTTTCCTTGCAACAGTCAGAGCTCAAAAGTTTGGCTTCCACTTGTGAGTACCGTAAGTGAGGTAAATAAACTGTTCAAAGCAGGAAGCAAAGCCAGTGAAATTGGACACAGGGCTGACCCTGAGCTCACAGCAGCCAAATGCCGCACATCAGGTGTATGAGAGCTTTAGTCATACCTTTTCACATCTTTATTAATGTAGTAGAACAAACAGCAATTTCAGTCCCTGGAAATGTGAGTCTGCACACCATAGGCTGTTGCTTGTGATTTAAACAGCATTGGTTAGCATTAAGTCTATGCGACAAGCGATTTTCATCAGAGCAAAGAAACAGAATCATGAAGGCCAAGGAACACACCAGACAGGTCAGGGCTAAAGTTGTGGAGAAGTTTAAAGCAACACCTAGCTTAGGTTATAAAATAATATCCCAAGCTTTAAACATCTCACGGAAAACTGTTCAATCCATCATCCAAAAATGGAAAGAGTATGGCAAAACTGCTTACCTACCAAGACATGGCTGTCCACCTAAACTGACAGGCTGGGCAAGGAGAGCATTAATCAGAGAAGCAGCCAAGAGGCCTGTGGTAACTCTGGAGGAGCTGCAGAGATCCTGCCAGAAATCTGAACCCTGGCCGTCCCAGCCTGCAGGCGCCACTGCGCGGGCGTGCATGCACGTGTGCGGGCGCGCGCAGGTAGACAGGTGCGCGCTCTTGTTGGCGCCAGGTAGGCTATTTAAATCCGGCTAGAGCAGAGGGTCCCCGCTGTCTGCTCTACAGCGTTGTGGTGACTGTAACCTGATCCTGATACCTCTGACCTTTGTTTGACCCGGCCTACCTGTGACTATCCATCTGTCTGCCTGCTCCCGACCTCGGCTTGTTTGTGACCATCCTTCTGCCTAACCCACTTGTACCTTGCTGCCAGCCTGATACCCAACCCGGCCTGTTATGACGATCCAGTCTGCTCAGAGATCCTGTCTGCTTTGCTGATCCAGTTTACCTGTGCTGATCCAGTCTGCTCAGAGATCCTGTCTGCTTTGCTGATCCAGTTTACCTGTGCTGATCCTGTCTGCTCTGCTGATCCAGTTTACCTGTGCTGATCCAGTCTGCTCTGAGATCCTGTCTGCTCTGCTAATCCAGTTTACCTGTGCTGTCCAGTCTGCCTTGCTGATCCAGTCTGTCCATGCTGACCCAGCCTGCTCTGCTGTCCAGTCTGCCTGTGCTGATCCGGCCTGCTCTGCTGTCCATTCTGCTTTGCTGATCCAGTCTGCCTTTGCTGATCCGGCCTACCTACTCACCTTGTCCGCTGAGTTGACCTTGTGTCGCTCCACCGGTCTGTTGATCCTGCCAGGCACCCGTGCTCCTCCTCACTCCTGGGTCTCCTGTCGCCCTACCAGGGAACCAGGAGTGGGAGCCGCAAGGGAGGCCCTCCTCTGCAATTCGGGCTCGCACCACCAGGTACGTGACAGATAGGGATGGGCCCGGTGCGAACCCATGTTCGCATCGAGCACCGGGTGTTCGCTCGCTCGGCGAGCCCAAAACTATTTTGGCCGCTCGCATCACATTTGTGTGATGCGAGCGGCCCCGCAATGCATTGCGGCCGGCGCAGTGCATTGCTGGCTGATGATTGGCCAAGCATGCACTGTGACCCCGCATGCTTGGCCAATCACAGTGCCAGAAACTCGGAGAGCCATAATTGGCTACAGGCAGGACGCCTGTAGCCAATTACAGCTCAGGGGCTTTAGTACACGCCCCCTCATTTAAAAGGCCGCCACGCCGTCGGCGCCGGTCACATGAGTTCCGGCTTTAGGAGAGAGCAGGCTGATTCTGTGTCACTCTTTGCTAGATTCATTTAGAAAGATTTGCTCTACTTTGCTAAACCATTGCTACCTGTCATTGATCGTCCATTGCTGCTGCTGGTTAGTGTGTTTTTAGCTGCTGCTGGGGGTTAGTCTGGTGCATGTCTTACTGTTAGTACAGTATTTCAGTAGTACCAACCGCAGTGCTGTTAGTACAGCACTGCACCCCAAAAGCACCCATAGGACTTGTAGTGTGTTAGTGGCAGGCACTGGCAGCAAACAGAGCTCCTATATTTTCTTCCTAGAAGCACCCATAGGACTTGTAGTGTGTTAGTGGCAGGCGCTGGCAGCAAACAGAGCTCCTATATTTTCTTCCCAGAAGCACCCATAGGACTTGTAGTGTGTTAGTGGCAGGCACTGGCAGCAAACAGAGATCCTATATTTTCTTCCCAGAAGCACCCATAGGACTTGTAGTGTGTTAGTGGCAGGCACTGGCAGCAAACAGAGCTCCTATATTTTCTTCCCAGAAGCACCCATAGGACTTGTAGTGTGTTAGTGGCAGGCACTGGCAGCAAACAGAGCTCCTATATTTTCTTCCCAGAAGCACCCATAGGACTTGTAGTGTGTTAGTGGCAGGCACTGGCAGCAAACAGAGCTCCTATATTTTCTTCCCAGAAGCACCCATAGGACTTGTAGTGTGTTAGTGGCAGGCACTGGCAGCAAACAGAGCTCCTATATTTTCTTCCCAGAAGCACCCATAGGACTTGTAGTGTGTTAGTGGCAGGCACTGGCAGCAAACAGAGCTCCTATATTTTCTTCCCAGAAGCACCCATAGGACTTGTAGTGTGTTAGTGGCAGGCACTGGCAGCAAACAGAGCTCCTATATTTTCTTCCCAGAAGCACCTATAGGACTTGTAGTGTGTTAGTCCCATCACACAGAGCTCCTATATTTTTGTTCCCAGAAGCACCTATAGGACTTGTAGTGTGTTAGTCCCATCACACAGAGCTATATTTTCTTCCCAGAAGCACCTATAGGACTTGTAGTATGTTAGTCCCATCACACAGAGCTCCTATATTTTGTTCCCAGAAGCACCTATAGGACTTGTAGTGTGTTAGTCCCATCACACAGAGCTATATTTTCTTCCCAGAAGCACCTATAGGACTTGTAGTGTGTTAGTCCCATCACACAGAGCTCCTATATTTTCTTCCCAGAAGCACCTATAGGACTTGTAGTGTGTTAGTCCCATCACACAGAGCTATATTTTCTTCCCAGAAGCACCTATAGGACTTGTAGTGTGTTAGTCCCATCACACAGAGCTATATTTTCTCCCCAGAAGCACGTATAGGACTTGTAGTGTGTTAGTCCCATCACACAGAGCTATATTTTGTTCCCAGAAGCACCTATAGGACTTGTAGTGTGTTAGTCCCATCACACAGAGCTATATTTTCTTCCCAGAAGCACCTATAGGACTTGTAGTGTGTTAGTCCCATCACACAGAGCTCCTATATTTTGTTCCCAGAAGCACCTATAGGACTTGTAGTGTGTTAGTCCTATCACACAGAGCTATATTTTCTTCCCAGAAGCACCCATAGGACTTGTAGTGTGTTAGTCCCATCACACAGAGCTCCTATATTTTGTTCCCAGAAGCACCTATAGGACTTGTAGTGTGTTAGTCCCATCACACAGAGCTATATTTTCTTCCCAGAAGCACGTATAGGACTTGTAGTGTGTTAGTCCCATCACACAGAGCTATATTTTCTTCCCAGAAGCACCTATAGGACTTGTAGTGTGTTAGTCCCATCACACAGAGCTCCTATATTTTGTTCCCAGAAGCACCTATAGGACTTGTAGTGTGTTAGTCCCATCACACAGAGTTCCTATATTTTCTTCCCAGAAGCACCCATAGGACTTGTAGTGTGTTAGTCTCATCACACAGAGCTCCTATATTTTCTTTGCAGAAGCACCCATAGGACTTCTAGTGTGTTAGTGGCATCACACAGAGTTCCTATATTTTCTTCTAAGCGGCACCCACAGGACTTCTAGTGTGTTAGTGGCATCACACAGAGCTCCTATATTTTCTTTGCAGAAGCACCCATAGGACTTCTAGTGTGTTAGTGGCATCACACAGAGCTCCTATATTTTCTTCCCAGAAGCACCCATAGGACTTGTAGTGTGTTAGTCCCATCACACAGAGCTCCTATATTTTGTTCCCAGAAGCACCTATAGGACTTGTAGTGTGTTAGTCCCATCAAACAGAGCTATATTTTCTTCTAAGAAGCACCTACAGGACTTCTAGTGTGTTAGTCCCATCACACAGAGCTCCTATATTTTTTTCCCAGAAGCACCCATAGGACTTGTAGTGTGTTAGTCCCATCACACAGAGCTCCTATATTTTCTTCTCAGCAGCACCCACAGGACTTCTAGTGTGTTAGTGGCATCACACAGAGCTCCTATATTTTCTTTGCAGAAGCACCCATAGGACTTCTAGTGTGTTAGTGGCATCACACAGAGCTCCTATATTTTCTTTGCAGAAGCACCCATAGGACTTCTAGTGTGTTAGTGGCATCACACAGAGCTCCTATATTTTCTTTGCAGAAGCACCCATAGGACTTCTAGTGTGTTAGTGGCATCACAGAGCGCCTATATTTTCTTCTAAGCAGCACCCACAGGACTTCTAGTGTGTTAGTGGCATCACACAGAGCTCCTATATTTTCTTTGCAGAAGCACCCATAGGACTTCTAGTGTGTTAGTGGCATCACACAGAGCTCCTATATTTTCTTCTAAGCAGCACCCACAGGACTTCTAGTGTGTTAGTGGCATCACACAGAGCTCCTATATTTTCTTTGCAGAAGCACCCATAGGACTTCTATTGTGTTAGTGGCATCACACAGAGCTCCTATATTTTCTTTGCAGAAGCACCCATAGGACTTCTAGTGTGTTAGTGGCATCACACAGAGCTCCTATATTTTCTTCTCAGCAGAACCCACAGGACTTCTAGTGTGTTAGTGGCATCACACAGAGCTCCTATATTTTCTTTGCAGAAGCACCCATAAGACTTCTAGTGTGTTAGTGGCATCACACAGAGCTCCTATATTTTCTTCTCAGCAGCACCCACAGGACTACCGACTACAATGGCTGGAAGACCGCCAAGGGGAGGCAGAGCGTGCAGAGCCAAGAACACAGGGCAGACAGGCTCTGTTTCTAGTGGACGTGGCCGTGGCCGTGGACGTGGTCGTGCATCGTCATCAGCACGTGGCCATGGGACACGCGCGTCTTTGTTTTCGGCAGCTGGACATGTGGAGCCGCATCATGCTGAAGGCTTGGTAGAATGGATGACCAAGCTCTCCTCATCCTCCTCATCCTCTCTCACCCAGGTTCAGGGTACTGGCAGAGCAGCTGCCAACGCGTACTCAATGGCATCATCAGCCACCCCTTCCCTAGACCCACCATGTCCTCCTGAGGAGTCCCCCGAACTCTTTGAGCACAGTGTTGGGTACATGCTCCAGGAGGATGCCTAACGATTCGAAGGCTCGGATGATGATACCCAGCTTGAGAAAGTCAGTAGTGTGCGCGCAGAGAGAGGGGATGCTGAAGGACAGCAATCTGGCAGTACTGTTCCACCAGCTGCAGCTTACTGCCAGGTTTGCTCTAGTGGTGAAGAGGGAGGGGATGATGAGGTCACTGACGCCACGTGGGTGCCTGGAGGGAGAGAGGATGAGGAGGAGGAGGAGGAGGAGGATGATGCGGCGTCACATGTCCAACGAGGCAGGATGCCCCCTGGAGGTCAGCTAGAGGCCAGCACAGCAACTGTACAACACCGCAGAGCTCCGCCTGTGCAGGGCGCTGCCTCTGCACGTTATCAGAAAAGTTCTTTGGTGTGGGCCTTTTTTGAGACGAGTGCATCAGATCGCACCACTGCTATTTGCAATATTTGTCTCAAGCGTATCTCGCGTGGCCAAAACATCAGCCGCTTGGGCACCACAAGCATGAGCAGACATATGTCGACCTGCCATGCAGCTCGTTGGCAGGCACACATAAAAGACCCACACCAAAGAACTAAGCGGACCTCTCCTTGCTCCTCATCAGCTGGGATCTCCATCCCCACTACATCTTCAGTCCTCTCTGAAAGCTGCTGTGAGAGGACTGAAGGTGTAGAATTAGGTGTGTCACAACCAGTACACCGACGTCCGATAGTAGCAGGCAAATTTCCCTGCCCCAGCTGCTGGACCGTCGAAAGAAGTACACTCCCAGCCATCCACATGCCCAGCGGTTGAATGCTAGCTTGGCTAAATTGCTAGCACTTCAACTGCTGCCTTTTCAGTTGGTAGACTCGGCCCCCTTCCGTGAGTTTGTTCAATGTGCGGTTCCTCAGTGGCAGGTTCCCAAACGCCACTTTTTCTCACGGAAGGCGATTCCGTCTCTCTACCGGCATGTGGAAGGCAATGTCCATGCCTCGCTGGACAGGGCGGTCAGCGGTAAGGTGCATATTACCGCTGACTCATGGTCCAGCAGGCATGGACAGGGACGTTACCTTTCTTTCACGGCCCATTGGGTCACTCTATTGGCAGCTGGGAGGGATGCAGGACAAGGTGCAGTAGTGTTGGAGGTTGTTCCGCCACCACGCCTCAAAAACGCTACTACTGCTACTGGTTGTGACACACCTCTCTCCTCCACCCCCTCCTCTTCTTCTTCCTCCAGTGCTCTGTCCTCGGAACCAGCGGTGCTCCGTAGGCGTACAAGGGGCTACGCAAGTGCGCAGGCAAAAAGATGCCATGCCGTGCTTGCGCTGGTGTGTTTGGGGGACAGGAGCCACACTGGGCCAGAGGTTCTGGCAGCTCTGCAGGGGCAGGCCGAGAGGTGGTTGACGCCACGTCAGCTTAAGCCAGGAATGGTCGTTTCTGACAATGGCACCAACCTCCTCTCCGCCCTGCGACAGGGGCAGCTCACCCATGTGCCCTGTATGGCTCACGTCCTCAACCTGGTGGTGCAGCGGTTCTTGGGCAGGTTCCCAGGCTTACAGGATGTCCTGAGGCAGGCCAGGAAAGTCTGTGTGCATTTCCGCCGATCTTATAATGCCAGTGCTCGGCTGACTGAGCTGCAAAAGGAGCTGAACCTGCCCAAGAACCGCCTAATATGTGACATGCCCACCAGGTGGAACTCAACGTTGGCCATGCTGCAGCGACTGCACACGCAGGAGAGGGCCATCAATGAGTACCTTTGCGACTACGGCACCAGGATAGGGTCAGGGGAGCTTGGCTTTTTTTCCCCACGCCAGTGGAGCATGATCAGGGATGCATGCACTGTCCTCTCACCATTTGAGGAGGCCACGAGGATGGTGAGCAGTGACAGTGCATGCATCAGTGACACTGTACCTCTTGTCCACCTGTTGGAGCATACGCTGCGTGGGATAATGGACAGGGCACTTGAGGCAGAACAGAGGCAGGAAGAGGAGGACTTCCTTGCCTCTCAAGGCCCCCTTTATCCGGACAGTGTTCCTTCTGTCCCACCCATCACACAGGAACAGGATGAGGATGAGGAGGAGGAGGAGGAGGAGGATTGTGTGAGCATGGAGGTGGAGCCTGGCACTCAGCATCAGCAGCAGTCTTTTAGGGATGATGTACAGTCCCAACAAACCAGTGGACTTGTACGTGGCTGGGAGGAGGTGGCTGGCGATCATGTCATCCTCAGTGACCCAGAAGACTCCGGACCGAATGCCTCAGCTAACCTACGCTGCATGGCCTCCCTGATCCTGCAAAGCCTGCGGAAGGATCCTCGTGTTCTTCGGATCAAGGAGAGGGACCATTACTGGCTGGCCACTCTCCTTGATCCACGGTACAAGGGTAAGGTTGCGGACCTTATCTTGCTGTCGCAGAGGGAGCAGAGGATGAGACATCTCAGGGAGGCCTCGCAGAAAGGTCTGTGCAACGCGTTCCCAGAAACTGGGAGGTTACAAACTCCTGGTCCTGGGCGACGAGTTGCTGAGGCTTTGGTCAGTAGCAGAAGGAGCGGTGGGGAAGGTGGACATCTGACCGATGCGTTCAGACAATTTTTTAGTCCGCAGCCCCAAGGTATGATCGGTTCCAGCAACCATCGCCAGCGTCTGATATACATGGTGCAGGAATACCTTGGGGCAAGGTCAGACTTGGACACCTTTCCCACCGAAAATCCTCTGGCTTACTGGGTCCTGAGGATGGATCACTGGCCAGAGCTTGCACAGTATGCAATTGAGCTACTGGCCTGTCCTGCCTCCAGCGTTCTTTCCGAATGCACATTCAGTGCTGCTGGAGGATTTGTCACCGATCATAGGGTGCGCCTGTCCACCGACTCGGTTGATCGACTGACCTTCATCAAAATGAATCAGTCTTGGATCACCACCAGCTACCAGGCACCTGAAGCGGATATAACGGAATAATTTATAATGTCACATCCCTTCAAGACTGCCTATGCTGATGCTGAGTGACTGTCCTGTTATGTTCACTGACTATCCTCTTCCTCCTCCTCAATGATCCATGCCACCACACCAGTGCCTAAGGCACAATTTTGTATAACAGGGGCGTGTAATTACAATTTTTTAAAAAAATGCTTCGCAACACGTGTGACTGCTATGCTCCAAGTACAGTATCTGTGAGGGGTTGCAGTGTTGTGGCACCAGCACCAGTGCCTAAGGCACAATTTTTCAGCCCCTGTTTAACAGGGGCGTGTAATTACAATTTTTTAAAAAAATGCTTTGCAACACGTGTGACTGCTGTGCTCCAAGTACAGTATCTGTGAGGGGTTGCAGTGTTGTGGCACCAGCACCAGTGCCTAAGGCACAATTTTTCAGCCCCTGTTTAACAGGGGCGTGTAATTAAAATTTTTTTTAAAAAATGCTTTGCAACACGTGTGACTGCTGTGCTCCAAGTACAGTATCTGTGAGGGGTTGCAGTGTTGTGGCACCAGCACCAGTGCCTAAGGCACAATTTTTCAGCCCCTGTTTAACAGGGGAGTGTAATTAAAAATCTTGATCTAATAGTTCACAGCAGGGCCCATTCCTGCGCCCACCAAGAGTAACTATGAGGGCCTACAGTCTTGTGGCAACACCGTCCACCACCACCGCCAAAGGCCCAATTTTTCTGCCCTGTTCATCAGGTGCTTGCAAATACAAATCTTGATCTAATAACTCACAGCAGGGCCCATTCCTGCGCCCACCAAGAGTAACTGTGAGAGCTTACAGTCTTGTGGCAACACCGTCCACCACCACCACCACCACCACCACCGCCAAAGGCCCAATTTTTCGGCCCTGTTCATCAGGTGCTTGCAATTACAAATCTTGCTCTAATAACTCACAGCAGGGCCCATTCCTGCGCCCACCAAGAGTAACTGTGAGAGCTTACAGTCTTGTGGCAACACCGTCCACCACCACCACCGCCAAAGGCCCAATTTTTCTGCCCGGTTCAACAGGTGCATGCAAGTACAAATCTTGATCTATTAACTCACAGCAGGGCCCATTCCTGTGCCCACCAGTGGCTACACCAACATCTAATAGGGCAAATTTCTGCAGAGTATATACGCCAGGCCCCTACTTTCAAACATCCAACTTACAAACGACTCCTACTTGCAAATGGAAAGAGAAAACAGGAAGTGAGAGGAAATCTACCCCTAGGAAGGGAAATTCTATCCTGTTAGATTTAATTTGGGAAAAAGGTATCTCCTCTCTACTGATACTTTATCACCAATCCTTGTTCCAATTAAAACCCCACTTTTCCAAAAACATTTGTCATTGGGACGGAAAGTGAGGTGACATGTTCTGAACAGATGTGCAAAGACAGCAAATGTTACAGGGGTGATAACCCCTCCCTATGTTCTCCAAAAAGCTTAAAAATAGATTTTTTTGGGATGGAGCTACACTTCATAATGTACCTGTTCAGATTCTACTTAAGAACAAACCTACAGTCTGTGTCTTGTTTGCACCACCTATATACTGCTGTTCAGAGTATATAGGGTTGTAGGTATAGGGTTTTATTTTGGGTGCGGGGTCCCCCTTAATATCCATACAAGACCCAAAGGGGCTGGAGTGGGGGGGGGGGGGGTGATGGGGTAGCCATGCCATTTTTCTCAAGGATTTTCAGCCATATGGCGGCCAGGACAAGACATGACATTAAAGCCGCAAGTGGTTTTAAATGGCTTCTTTTTTTCCTTTACAAATGTCATTTTGTGCAAGGACAGTTCTAAACACGGGAAACACATGTCACTTCACAGGCATACTTTAGACACCCCCCAGGTACCATATTTAAAGGAAAATTTCACTTTTTTTTTTTTTCACTTTATGCATCATTAAAATGACTGCTCCCGAAAAAACGTTAGTTTTTAAAAGTTCTTTTTGCATTGATATATGTCCCCTGGGGCAGGACCCGGGTCCCCAAACCTGTTTTATGACATTAACATGCATATTGGCCGTTGTAATTAACACTTTTGATTTTGAACGTTCGCGTCCATTATAACGTATAGGGTTCGAAAATTCGCGCAAACTTTCGGTCCGTTCGAAGGTTCTGGTTCGAACCGAACCCGGGGGTGTTCAGCTCATCCCTAGTGACAGATCCACAGCTCAGGTTGGAGAATCTGTCCACAGGACAACTATTAGTTGTGCACTCCACAAATATGGTCTTTATGGAAGAGTGGCAAGAAGAAAGCCAGTGTTGAAAAAAGCCATAAGTCCTGTTTGCAGTTTGAGAGAAGCCATGTGGGGGACACAGGAAATGTGGGAGAAGGTGCTCTGGTCAGATGAAACCAAAATTGAACTTTCTTTATTGTACATAACCGGACACAGAGCAGCCATAATAACTAACTGGGTTATAAGCCACCTATAGGTGAATGGACACTGACAAATCAAAAAAGACAGGAAGTCCTCCCCTATTAAACCCCTCCTACACAGAAAGTACCTCAGTTTTTTCGCCAGTGTCTTGTAAGGTGATGGTCATGGTTGGAGAAGCTCTCCATAATCTATGTAGGAGAATGGTCCTGGAAACAGATCCTGAAGGATTTAAGGGGCTATATAATCGGATCCATCCGGACGGTGATACCCTAATATGAATGGTACCCGAACCTCGAAATACTTAGAAGACTACAAGGTGTTGCCTGTAATGTGACCCTTTGGGCACTGGACCCTGGGATCCGGACCCTTGGTAAGAAAGACTCCAAAGGAGATCTGGCAGGGTGCTTTACAGGTCCAAGGGAGTGGCCCCCAGATTCAGGGGGACCCGGTCCTTGAAGGTCCAAGAGACAGAATCCGCCGTGATGGGGGAAGATTGGAGTCTAGCTTTTTAAGCAGAATCCTGCAGCGGTATTGGTAAGCCTTTTAAAAATAAAATAAAATAAAATCTTTTGCACTTGCTCAAACCGAAAAAATAAATAAATAAATGCACAACATCTTACTTTTTTGTGTATGGGACCAGGTGTTATGTTTTTTCTGTTCACTGGGGGGCAGTGATGTCTCAGAGCAGCAAGGCTCTCTCAATGGAGGCTTCCAGCCTGAAAAATACCAGCAGGAGGCGGGCGGCTCTTGAATTCCCCAGCCCGCACACCTAGCTTCTACTCTGGCGCCTTCGATGACCCTTTCCCGCCACTATTTATGTGGCTATAGGGGGCGCGCACGCAGGATTGGCACGACCAGCGTGCACAATGTACGTGCACGTGGGAGGGACGCGAGAGGTGTGTGGGACGCTACGAGCGTGCACGTGGTAAACGTCCACGTCGGACATGCGCAATAGGGGCGAAATCGGCCATATTAGGAGGTGATATGCTTCTGTAAGCAGGCTGGAAGGGACACATGTGACATGTGAGGCTGTGGGTGGATGGACCAGGGCACTGCAGGTCCTGTAAGGCTGTGTACTGCAAAAGCTGGGCGCAGTATTTTTGCAGGACGGTTCAGTGCTTAACCACTTTTTTTCCCACAAATAAAGCTTTCTTTTGGTGGTATTTGATCACCCCTGCGGTTTTTATTTTTTTTTTTTTGCGCTGTAAACAAAAAAAGAGCAACAATTTTGAAAAAACAAATTTTTTACTTTTTGCTATAATAAAATATCCCCCAAAAATATACAAGTTGAGGCTGATACGTATTCTACATATTTTTGGTAAAAAAATCGCAATAGGCGATTATTGATTGGTTTGCGCAAAAGTTATAGCGTTTACAAAATAGGGGATACTTTTATGGCATTTTTATTAATAATTTTTTATTTATTTTTTAATGGCGGCGATCAGCTATTTTTATCGTGACTGCGACATTATGGCGGACACATCGGACATTTTTGACACATTTTTGGGACCATTGTCATTTATACAGCAATCAGTATTATACAAATGCACTGATTCCTGATGGGTTATACTTCCTCTTTTGCTCCCTGTATAGCCTGCATCGCATCACATACTAGCCCATTATGTGCCACTTACCTGCAAAAGAATCCAGTGATGTCCCCTGTGTGGACAGCGTCCATCTTCTTGCCCTCTTCTTTCGGGCCAGTGGACTTTGGCTCTGTGATTCGCCAGAGCCGCGTGGCGTCACTCCCGCGCATGCGCACGGGAGCCGCGACATGCGGCATATGCTAGGGAAGAAACGGCCTTTAGTTTTGTTTCTTCCCTGTGCATGCACCGTACCAATTTCCAGCGGACTATAAGTGAAATACCTCCTAAACGGCACACGTTTAGGAGATATTTCCACTACCTATAGGTAAGCCTTATTCTAGGCTTACCTATAGGTAAAAGTACAAAAAGTGGGTTTACAACCACTTTAAGTGTGTCCTAGGGGCATATTTCTAATTGTGCGGGGCGTGGCTGTGTGTGACACGTCACTGATCTCTGCTCCGATCACAGGGAGCAGAGATCAGTGACACTGTCACTAGGCAGAACGGGGAGATGCTTGTTTACATTAGCATCTCCCCGTTCTTCCTCCCTGTGAGGCGATCGCGGGTATCCCCGCAGTGATCGAATCCGCAGGACCCACAACCCGACTCACGGAGCTTGCCGCGCTCGCCCACTGGCCGTCTCTTAACCCCTTCAATACCCGCCCATAGTCATATGACGCCCACAAGGTGGATCTACCATCCTGGGTGGGCGTCATATGACGTCCTCCCATTCCCGGCCGCCTGGGGGGCGCGCCCGCGGCGTCGCTCGGGACCCGGTGTGGGTGCCCGGCGGCCTCGATGTCCGCCGGGCACCCGCGATTGCCCGTTAAAACAACGGGACCATGCGGGACCGTGGAGCTGTGTGTGTAAACACACAGCTCCACGTCCTGTCAGCGAGCAGGAGACCGATCATGTGATCCCAGCACGGAGGAACACATGATCGGTCTCCTCCCCTTGAGTCATCTCCCCCCACAGTTAGAATCACACATTTAGGGAAAACATTAACCCCTCCCCGCCCCCTAGTGTTAACCCCTTCCCTGCCAGTCACATTTACACAGTAATCAATGCAATTTTATAGCAACGATCGCTGTGTAAATGTGAATGGTCCCAAAAATGTGTCAAAAGTGTCCGAAGTGTCCGCCGCAATGTCGCAGTCACGAAAAAAAAATCACAGATCGCCGCCATTACTAGTAAAAAAAAAAAAATGCAATAAATCTATCCCCTATTTTGTAGACGCTATAACTTTTGCGCAAACCAATCAATATACGCTTATTGCGATTTTTTTTTTACCAAAAATATGTAGAAGAATACGTATCGGCCTAAACTGAGGAAAAAAATTGTTTTTTTTTTAAAAAAAAATGGGATATTTATTATAGCAAAAAGTAAAAAATATTGTGTTTTTTTTCAAAATTGTCGCTCTTCTTTTGTTTATAGCGCAAAAAATAAAAACCGTAGGGGCGATCAAATACCACCAAAAGAAAGCTCTATTTGTGGGAAAAAAAGGACGTCAATTTTGTTTGGGTGTAATGTCGCACGACCGCGCAATTGTCAGTTAAAGCGACGCAGTGCCGAATCGCAAAAAGTGCTCTGGTAAGGAAGGGTAAAAAATGGCCCGGTGCTGAAGCGGTTAAAGGGCCACGTACAGGTACGTGATTCTGCCTGTATGAGCCCTTCTGCCCACGTATATCGGCGTGAGGCGGTCGGCAAGCAGTTAAGGGGGTTTTCTTCCTGGAAGAGGAGTGGAGGAGGCACAGCAGGAAGGGGCACGAGTGCGCCACCATCAGTAGTAGATGATTATAGCCACATAGATGCTGTATTTAACTCTCCTGAAAGACCTGGGCCAACTGGCCAGTCTAAGCCATTACAGTTGTCAGGCTTTGTAGCAAAAGCTAACGCTTCTGCATCAACTTACGTCACAAAGGATGGCATCAGCTTTAGCTGGGCTAGAGGGAAAGATAGCAGGTCAGTTTCCCAAGGTGGAAGGAAACAGGATAGATCCCCTTCCCCTGAGCCCCCACCTGCATTGGTACAGGATTGGCAGAAGATGTGGAAGAAGTGGCTGTAAATGACCGGGAGGTAGGTCAGGCCACGGACTCCACTTCTGAGGAGTCAGGTTCTGAAGAACCATTTTCAGCCTCTCAATCCCAGAGGCTGTTGATCTAGTCCTTCACAGAGATGGTCAGGATTTAAATTGCTGCCTGTGGAGGTCCCTGAGGTTGCCTTTTCATGTTTAGGCTCTCTTCGTCCTCCAGAAAGTTTGCAGGCTTTCCCCCTGCATCCGTTGGTAGAGCAAATTGTGTATGCTGACTGGGATCACCCAGAATAAGCTTTTTATTCCTCCTAAAAGGTTTGAACTGTTGTACCCTATGGAGGAAAAGTTTATAAAGAAATGGAGTATGCCATCAGTGGACGCTGCCATTTCTTCAGTGAACAAGAGGGTCTTACCTGTCCTGTAGATAATGCCCAGGTGTTTAAATATCCAGCGGATAAAAAGTTGGAGTCTTTATTAAAGGCCTCATTTGCTATTGCTGGGTCTGCGGCACAACCGGCTGTGGCAGCTATGGGTATCTGTCAGTCTTTAAAAGACCAAAGTTAAGCAGTTAGCTAAGAGTGTTTCCGATCAGGGGGTATTTGCTGAGGAATTGGCAGAGTTACCTTGTGCCCTATGTTTTGCAGTAGATGCTCTTAAAGATTCCATACAACAGGTTTCCCGACTTGCCCTGCTATCAGTACATATGCGCAGGATTCTGTGGTTAAAAAAACTGGTCTGCGGAATTAACCTGCAAAAGATTATTAAATGGTTTCCCTTTTCACGGGGAATTGCTATTTGGAAAAGATCTTGATAAATATATCCAAAAGATTTCAGGGGGTAAAAGTGCTCTTCTACCAGTAAAGAAAAGGAGCAGACGACCTTCCTTTAAAGTGTCTAGTGCTTCAGGACCCAGCACTTCCAATTTCAGGCAGTTTCGATGGCCTCAGCCATTCGGATTTAGAGGAAAGCCTCAAGGGCATGGGCAGAAAAAGCCATGGGCCCAGAGGCCCCCTAAATCCAGTCCCAAACCCGCCTTATGAAGGGGCGCCCCCACTCACAATGGTAGGGGGGGAGGCTGTTAGAATTCTCAGACGCCTGGGGAGAATTTATCTGAGACAAGTGGGTTATCTCTACAGTGTCTCAGGGGTACAAAATAGAATTCCGGGGGTTTCGATCCCCTCGGTTCTTAAGGGCCAACGTCCCCATAGATCCGGTAAAGAAAAAGTCTTTTTCTGGCAATAGATCATCTAAAAAGGTCACAAGGAGTGATTTCAGAGGTTCCAGCCAACGAGAGGTTCAGGGGCTTCTACTCAAATCTTTTCATAGGCCCAAAGCCGAATGGAGATGTGAGGCCTATTCTGGATCTCAAGGCTCTGAATCATTTTCTAGACATTCGCTCTTTTCAGATGGAGTCAATTCGTTCAGTCGTAGCCTCCTTGCACAGAAAATAAGTTTTGGTGCCCATAGACATCAAGGACGCGTATGTACATGTGCCAATCTGCAGATCCCATCAAAGTTTTCTGCGATTCGCAGTAGTCAACCAACATTTTCAGTTTGTGGGGCTGCCCTTCGGGTTAGCCATGGCACCTGGTGTATTCACAAAGGTGCTGGCTCCGGTATTGGCAGCTCTAAGATATCAGGGAATATCGATTGCAGGATACCTGGACAATCTATTATTGATAGATCAAATGGTTCCAGACCTGAGGCAAAATGTAACTCGGGCAGTTCAATTCTTGTAACATCTGGGTTGGGTTTTGAACTTGTCAAAATCGACCCTGCAGCTAGTTCAGTGCCTAGAGTGGGGGTTAATATTAGACACAGTAAAGGCAAAGGTATTTTTGCCACCATGGAAGGTCAGAGCCATGAAAAACTTTGTCTAGTTCATAAGAGGGAAAAAATATCCCTCCATATGACTGTGTATGAGGCTACTGGGGAAAATGAGGTCTTCATTTGAAGCAGTTCCTTATGCACAATTCCACTCCAGACCACTGCAGAACAACAAAGGTAAGTCCTTTTTACCAGTAGTCTGGAAGGTGGTGACGACAGACGCCAGTCTCTCTGGATGGGGGGCATCCCTAGAGGAGGCCACCATCCAGGGAGGGTGGTCCTGGAGGGAGAGGTGCTTGCCCATCAACATTTTGGAGATTCGGGCAGCTCGCTTGGCCCTAAGATTCTGGACTTCCAGATTACAGGGATGACCTGTGAGGGTCCAGTCTGACAACGCCACGGCTGTGGCCTACATCAATCACCAGGAAGGCACCAGGAGTCAGACAGCCCAGAAGGAGTTTGTTCCGTTCCTATCAGCGGTATTTATTCCGGGTGTGGAAAATTGGCAGGCGGACTTTGAGTCGCCAGCAGATGTTTCCAGGGTAATGGTCCCTAAATCCCAAAATACTTTTGTTGATTTGCCATCGATGGGGGGGATCTGGATGTAGACCTGCTGGCGTGCAGGTTCAACAAGAAGCTAGACAGTTTTGTGTCCAGAACCAGGGACCCGCTTGCATTAGGGGCAGATGCCTTAGTAGTCCCGTGGGATTGGTTCTCTCTCATCTATGCCTTGCCTCCAATCCGGCTATTACCAAGGCTACTGCGCAGGATCTGGGAAGAAAACCAGTGATTCCAGCAGCTCCAGCCTGGCCTAGAAGGACTTGGTATGCACCAATTGCAAGGTTGGCAGTAGGGGATCCATGGGTTCTTCCACTCCGTCTCGCAAGGTCCGATATTCCATCCTGCTTTATGGTTTGGCTGTATCAGAGATCAGACAGCAAAGTCCGTTGAGCAAGCAGGGGGTCAAACACAGGATCAGGCAGCAAAGTCCGTTGAGCAAGCAGGGGGGTCAAACACAGGATCAGGCAGCAAAGTCCGTTGAGCAAGCAGGGGGTCAAACACAGGATCAGGCAGCAAAGTCCGTTAACAAGCCAGGGGGGTCAAACACAGGAGAGAGCAGCAAAAGTCCGTTAAACAAGCCAAGGGGTCAGGATACAGGATCAGATCTGGTAAACACAGGAGACACACAGGCACTGAGCTGGAAAGACAGACCAGCAAAGTGCCTGTGCGTCAGGCAGCTTTTATAGGCGCCCAGTGGACGCTAATTGTGCGCCATGGCGCACAAACGGGCGCCAGTGCGCATGCGCGAGCGCCGGACCGCCGAGCCGCGAGTGCGCATGCGCCGGAGAGCGGGGCCGCCGCGCATGCGCACCGGAGAGCGGGCTGCTCGTCCTGCGCTGGGTCCCTGACAGTGCCCCCCCCCCCACCCCCCCCGAGGGGTGGCCTCTGGACACCCAAACTGGCCATCAATTCAGGATGTGCCTGATGAAATGCTTGGATCAAACGTGGGGCGTGCAAGTTCCTTGAGGGTTCCCATGAGTTGTCCTCGGGAGGATAACCCTTCCACTTGATCAGATATTGGAGCTGCCTGCCCCTTTTCCTGCAACTCAGGATCTCTTCTACCTCAAACTCCTTCTCGCCTTCGATTAAAACAGGAGGAGGAGGTGGTTCTTCTCTGCCAGGAAAAGGGCTGGGAGTGGTGGGTTTCAAAAGGGAGGCATGAAAAACAGGATGGATCCTGTAACTTGGAGGTAAATCCAGTTCAAAAGCCACAGGGTTCACTATCCTTTTGACCCTGAATGGGCCAATAAACCTTGGCCCCAATTTCCGGGAGGGGACAGGTAGCTTCAGGTTGGAGGAGGACAGCCAGACCTCTTCGTTAACCCCAAACGCCGGGTTCTCCTTCCTACCCTTGTTGAAGTGCTTACTGTACCCTTCCTGAGCCTCCTGCATGTATTTTTGCAATTTTTTAAAATTGATCTGTAAAGACTCTACACGGTCTTGAGCTGCAGGGACCGAGTTTTCCGGGGGAGATTCTGGGAGAAAAGAAGGATGGAAACCAGAGTTGGCCCAAAAGGGTGTTTGCTTGGTGGCGGAATGAATGGAGTTATTATACGCGAATTCAGCGTAGGGTAAGAGGGTGGACCAGTCATTTTGGGAATCAGAGCAGAAGCAACGGAGGTACTGTTCAAGTGTCTGATTGGTCCTTTCCGTTTGACCGTTGCTCTGGGGATGGTAGGCAGAAGACAAGCAGATCTTTATTTCAAGGGATTTGCATAATTCCTTCCAAAACTTAGAAGTAAACTGGGTACCCCTGTCGGACGTGATGCTCCTGGGCACCCCATGAAGTCTTACGATCTCCTTGAAGAATACGTCAGCCGTGGTGGAGGCAGACGGGGTACCTACCAGAGGGATAAAATGAGCCATTTTAGAAAGCCGGTCCACAATGACCAGAATGGTGGTGTATCCCCTGGAAGGGGGTAACTCCACGATAAAGTCCATGGAGACTTCTGCCCATGGGCGATCCGGAATGGGAAGTGGTCTCAGTAGCCCCCAGGATTTGGTCTTGGGTCCCTTGCTGCGCTGGCAAGGGACGCAAGAAGCGACATAATCTTTACAGTCCTGCCTCCAGCCTGGCCACCAAAAGGAACGAGCAATAAGCTCTGAGGTCTTCCTGGAACCAAAGTGGCCTGCCAATTTGTGGTCATGGAAGGTTTCAAGCACAAGGCGTCTTACCCCAGGGGGCACGAAGATCTTCTCCCCAGACCACAGGAGGTCATCGTGTTTGGCCAGTGAGAGGTTGGTAGGGACCTGGTCGTGTTCGGTCGCAGCCTTGATTGTGGGCATGAGGTCTACTTGAGCCAGTAGGCCGAAGTTTTGGGGAGTCAGGATGGTACTGGGTTTGGTTTCTTGGGGAGATTCTAGGAACATGCGGGAGAGCGCATCGGCCTTTCCGTTCTTGGAACCTGGTCTATAGGCAATGAGGAAATTAAATCTTGAAAAGAAGAGGGCCCACCTAGCCTGCCTGGGTCTCAGTCGTTTGGCTGTCCTGAGATATTCAAGATTCTTATGGTCGGTCCAAACCATAACAGGGTGAGATGCCCCCTCCAAGAGGTACCGCCACTCCTCGAGGGCAAATTTAATGGCCAGCAGTTCCCTATCCCCCACATCATAATTTCTCTCTGGCGGGCTCAGCTTTCGGGAGGCAAAGGCCACTGGGTGAAGGAGGGCCTTGGCACCCTGGCGCTGGGAGAGAATGGCACCGAGGGCAGTTTCAGAGGCATCCACCTCCAACACAAAGGGCAATGCGGGATCTGGGTGCCGTAAGATCGGGGCGGATGAAAATAAGGACTTCAACTGGACAAAGGCCGCCTGGGCCTCAGGAGACCAACTGAACCGACTGTGTTGGTGGGTGAGTAGGGTGATCGGTGCCACAATGGAGGAGAAGCCCACGATAAACCTCCTATAGAAGTTGGCAAACCCAATAAATCTCTGAACTCCCTTTTTATCTTTGGGAGCCGGCCAATCTTGAATGGCCTGTACCTTCTGTGGATCCATGGCAACCCCACTGGTAGAGATAACAAACCCCAGGAACTGTACCGTGGACTTCTCAAACTCACACTTTTCTGCTTTCAAGTAAAGTTTATGCTGCCTGAGGATGGTGAGGACTATTTTAACGTGCGTACGGTGGAGATCGAGAGAGGCCGAGAAGATGAGTATATCATCCAGGTAGACTACTAGGAAGTCATCCAAGTATCTCCGGAAAATGTCATTCACTAAGTGTTGGAATGTTGCCGGGGCATTACAGAGCCCGAATGGCATTACGAGATACTCGTAGTGCCCGAACCTTGATCTAAAAGCGGTCTTCCACTCATCGCCCGCCCTGATCCGTATGAGGTTATAGGCCCCTCGGAGGTCAAGTTTAGAGAAGACCTGTGCGGACCGAAACCGTTGGAACAGTTCGGGGATGAGGGGAAGAGGGTACCTGTTCTTAATGGTAATTTTGTTAATCTCCCTATAATCGATACAGGGCCTCAGGGAACCGTCCTTTTTCTCGACAAAGAAAATGCCGGCCCCAGCAGGTGACGAGGACGGGCGGATGAACCCTTTGGCCAGGTTGTCATCAATGTAGGCTTTGAGAGTGGCTAACTCGGTCTCGGACAGAGGGAAAATACGGCCAAAAGGAACCGCGGCACCGGGTAAGAGGTCTATGGGACAGTCGTAGGGTCGGTGAGGTGGTAGGCGGTCGGCCTGTTGTTTGTCGAAGACGTCCCTAAATTCTAGGTAGGTAGGCGGGACATGCTTCAGGTTGTCGGGTGCTGGTGCTAGAGCTGAACAGGACGCCAGGATTGCGGGGGAGCAGTTTTGGGAACAGTATTGGGAAGGGAAGGAGACCTCCTTCGTCCGCCAGTTAATCAGGGGTTCATGTGCCTGCAACCAAGGGAGCCCCAGAATAATGGGAAACATGGAGATGGAATAATATCCAAGCGGAGGAGCTCCTTGTGGCCGGAATCAGTAGTAACAGGAATAGGGTTGGTTTCCAAAGTGATCAAGCCGGAGCGCGGAAGGGATCCATCGGCTAGATGAACTTGGAGGCACTGCTTCTTGGGGACCAGGGGAAGCTGGAGCCGGGTAGCGAGAGAGGAATCCAAGAAGCAGCTGCAAGCCCCGGAATCAATTATGGCCGGGAGGCGGACCTCCTTTCCCGTTAACTGTAAAGAGATAAAGAGGGTAATGTAAGTGTGAGATAGACCGGAGACCTGGTAGTTTAAATTAAACCTGGGAAGGGACTTACTGGGCCTAATGGGGCAGGTGCGAAGATAGTGCCCGGAACCCCCGCAATAGAGGCACAGGTTGGCCTGACGTCTGTGTAAACGCTCCTCTGGGGTCAGAGGGGCGCGGACCAGGCCCAGCTGCATGGGCTCAATTCCAGAAGAGGGCACAGGTGGTGGATGATAAGAAGGCTGGGCAGGACTCGGCTTGGGTATCATCCAACTGGGACGAGGCGTCTGAAAACGTTCAGCGCGGTGTTCACGCAGGCGTCTGTCAATCTTGGTGACCGCTTGTATGAGGTCCTCCAGAGATTCCGGGACATCAATCCGGGCAAGTTCATCTTTAAGGGTGTCAGAAAGTCCTTGGCGGAACTGATACTTGAGGGCCGGCCCATTCCAGCCGGTGTCGGCTGACCATTTTCTGAATTCAGCAGTGTAGTCTTCAACCGGTCTCCGGCCTTGGGAGAGGTGGTGCAGGGTGGTTTCAGCGGTGGCCCCCTTCTGGGGATCGTCGTAGAGCTGACCCATACTCTCAAAAAAAGTGTCAACTGAGTTCAATACGGGGTCTCTCTGTTCCATCAGGCTATGGGCCCAAGCCTGGGGTTCCTCGGCCAGGAGTGAGATGATGAACCCCACTTTCACCACTTCAGAGGAGAAGGTCCTGGGCTGTAAGGCCAGGTACAGGGTACAGGCATTTTTGAACGCCCTAAATTTCTTTCGATCACCCGAGAAGCGTTCGGGTGTAGGCACCCTAGGTTCAGGGGAAGCCACAACCACAGTGGGGTTGATGGGGGCTGCTGACGGCGGAACCCCGCTGATGGTGGCTGAGTTGCCGGCTGCAGGGGCAGACGGCCCAGTTAATTGCTGTAGGCGACTGTCAACTTGAGCGTAGCCCATCTGCAGTTTTTGGACAGCCTCAGTAAGTGCTGCCATCTGCTGACACAGGATCTCAAGGGGTGAACACGCTCTGTCGGTCTCAGACATGGCTGGTCTGTACTATCAGAGATGTACTTACCGAGACCGAGATGCTGAGAGCGGTTCACCCTTGCGACCCGGCGCAATCTGCCCCCTGGAGGTGAAACAGGGAACAAACGGCACCAGGAGGCACAGGTCACCTCCGGCAGGTGGGACCAGTGGAATGCCTGGGAGAGATCTGCAAACACAGGAGAGAGCAGCAAAAGTCCGTTAAACAAGAAGCCGCGAGTGCGCATGCGCCGGAGAGCGGGGCCGCCGCGCATGCGCACCGGAGAGCGGGCTGCTCGTCCTGCGCTGGGTCCCTGACAGGCTGTTGAAGCCAGGATTTTAAAAGACCGGGGCATTTCTGGGCCAGTATTGTCTACCATGTTAAATGCTAGGAAGCCAGTCTCTAGGAGTATCTACTATAGAGTCTGGAAAGCCTACATTGCCTGGTGTGGCAATAGCGGAAGATATATTATCGGGAGAATTCTGGATTTTTTGCAAAAAGGAGTGGATATGAATCTGGCTTTAAGTACAATTAAGGGTCAAATTAAGGCCTTAGCAATTTTTTTCAGAGGCCTTTTGCTTCTCACTCCATAGTTCGAACATTTGTACAGGGGGTAATTTGTGTGCTTCCATCGGTCAGGCCACCTCTGTGCCCATAGGATTTAAATTTAGTCCCGGAGGTTTTACAGAAGCAACCTTTTGAGCCTATTCGGCAGATTCCTCTGGTCCTCTTGACAAGTAAATTTGTTTACTTGGTGGCAGTGACATCGGCCAGGAGGGTGTCGGAATTGGCTATATTTGATCTTGCACCAGGTAGGTAGTGTCCAGTTTTCATCTGAATCAGGATATCATTCTGCCTTTCTTTTTTCCGAATCCAGTCTACAGAGAAGAAATTATTTCATTCTCTTGATGTAGTATGAGCTATCAGGGTCTGAAGATGTTGGCTCAGATGTGGAAGACTGATATTCTGTTTGTATTGACAGAAGTTTCCAAGAAGGGACAGGCAGCATCCAAGTCGATTGTTTCTCAATGGATCCACCAAATGATTGTTCAGGCAGATGGATTAAGGGGAAAAACCCTGCCTTTTCCAGTAAGGGCACACTCTACCAGAAGAGTGAGCGCTTCATTGACATTTCATCATCAAGCATCGATGGCTCAGATTTGCAAGGCTACTTTTGGTTTTATCGAGTGACTGTCAGGACTCAGGAGGATGTGGCATTTGGACACAGTGTGCTGCAGGCTGCAATATAGATCCTGTTGTTCTGATGGTGTTTATTTGGTCATAATGGTTTCCCTCCCCTCAAAAGCATTGCTTAGGGACATCCCAGTTAGTTATGGCTGCTCTGTGTCCCGTGATGTACGATAAAGAAAATAGGATTTTTTCTTGGAGTACATCATGGGACACAGAGATCCCTCCCCTCTTGTCTGGGAAGTATATTGCTTGCTACAAAACTGAGGTACTTCCTGTGTAATAGGGGTTTTATAGGGGAGGACTTCTTGTCTTTTTTGATTTACCAGTGTCCATTCGCCTATAGGTGGCGTATAACCCAGTTAGTTATTATTGCTGCTCTGTATCCCATGATGTACTCCAAGAAAAGGATTTTTACTTTCAAAGATTTACACTATTTCCAACGAGGCATTGAAAAACCATTGTGATTGCATGTAAAACCAGTGATGGTTTGGCTTTGTATTTCTTGAGAGGCCATCTCGCATTTTGACTATTGTAGCTGGATTTTGGGTGAAGTACTCCCTGCACCCCCAATGGGATCATACTGTGCCTGGAGGACCACCCCAACATACCATGGTTAGGCGATGAGGGTAGAGAAGTACTAGTACCAAACCTTTGCGCCCTGTTGGAAGGACCATTTATCAGACTGTCATTAAAGTACCTGACCCATGGGTCCACTTTGGATGTTATAATGGACCATAGTCTAGGATAGAAGGGAGAGGATAGAAAAAATAGTTGGTCAGGGGAATAGAAAAGGAGAAGAAGAAGAGCCAATCAACAGGGAGGGAGGTGTTGGTTAAGTGAAAGTGACTATTTGTTAGACCTGCATACCAGGTGATGCCCATATGCAAGGCCCAGGGTTCCCAGACAGATTCAAACATAGCAGTTGTATCTGTTAAGATGCTAGTCAACCTCTCCTGGGACATAATCCACAAGATCTTTTGTTTGGAAGCCAAGAAGGAGACCCTGGGTTGTTTCCAGGCTTTGGCTATTGTCAGCTTGGCCCCTAGTAGCATAAAATTGATCAATTTGTGGTTGTTTTGGATGTCTTAGGGAGGTTTAGGTTAAGGAGAGCAATGGCTGAGGTCCTTGGAATCTGGTAATTTGTCACTTTTTGGATCAAGGCAAACATCCTGTTCCAGAATGACCTAATTCTGGGACACTCCCACCAAATGTGGGCCATGAAGCCTATGAGTTGGCATCCACGAAAACACTGAGGGTTTGCTGTGGGATAAATGGTAGCCAAAATTAGAGGGGGCGAGATACTATCTGGTCATTACTTTAAGGCTAGATTTGATTAGGGAAATGTTCCTTATCCCCTTGAAGGATGTAGAAAAGGAGGAGGTTTGCCATCTCTCCAAGTCTCATTGTATTTGAAGATTGTTTTCCCAAGCCTCCATATATGGGGCTTTGCAAGACTGGTGAGCAAGTGACTGGGAGATAACGGAGGTTCCGCCCCTCTGTTCTGTGGCTTGTCCACACCATAATTCGTAGGGTGTGAATCTGGGTGGGGTGGATTTCCCCTTCCAGATCTTGTGGAGAAAGTGTTGCATTTGTTGAAATCTGTATTGCTCCGAGGTCGGGATCTCAAGCTGCTGAGCACTGAAGTTCTGTGAAATTGGTCCAGAGGGAGTGAAAAAGTGGCTGATGCGATACAACCCCTTGTCCAACCACCATTTAAAGGATTTAATGTCTTGACTGGGAATGAAGTCTGGCTTGTGAAAGATATGGGCTAGGGGCTGGCATTCAGAGGTCAATGCGGTCTCATTTCTCATTTTATACCATAGAGTCAAGGTTTGTGATAGGATAGGCAATAGTATTGGGGGGCGATCTCTGGGGGGGACCCATAGGAGAAAATCTAAGGTGTAGGTAGGGGCTGCCTGTCTCTCTATTTGTATCCAATCCGGCTATTTGAGTCTGGAGTACACAGTGGAAATTTGCACTAATCTTGCTGCTTGAAAATACCATAACAGGCACGGTAGACCCGCCCCGCCCCGTTTCCTAAGTTGGAAGAGGGTTTTTTTGAGGTATCCTGTGGCCTGACCCCCCCCCCCCCCCCCCCCAGATGAATTTGTTGATTTTCCTGTGGAAAGAGTACAGATAATCTTTCCTTATAGTAATTGGAATGGATCTGAATAGATATAGCAGTCTGGGGAGGAGCGTAACTTTTGTGGAGTGTATTCTTCCTAGCCAGGATAGTTCCCCTTAGCCCAGATCTTCAGGTCAGACTCAAGTTTCTGGTACATGGGAGGAAAGTTTGAGTACAGATGTTCTATTTTGGCCGTGAGAGTGATCTCCAAGTATTCAAGAGAGGAGTCTTCCCACTTAAACTCGAACAAGCTTTGTAATGTTGTGACCGTTTCTGATTTAAGGGAAATGTTTAAATTGTGAGACTTAGTGTAGTTTACCTGGAGGCCCGAGGCCGCTGTAAGTTTGTTCAATAGTTTGCAGAGATTGGGAAGAGTCGTGATTGGAGAAGTTATGAATAGTAGCATGTCGTCGGCGAACAGGCCGCATTTATGGATTTGTGAGCCGCAAGTTACTCCTTGGATATTGGGGTTGGAAAGTATGGCTAGTGCCAGGAACTCAATTGTAATGGCAAAAATGAAGGGGGATAGGGGGCAGCCCTGTCTAGTGCCCCTAGCAATACTAAGGGTTTTTATGTAATGTCGCTGGAGGCGAATCATGCCTTTCGGGGTGGAGTAGAGGGAATAGAGAACCCCCATGAAGTGGTGGCCAAATCCCCATTGCTCGATGAGGGTGAAAATATAAGGCCAGTCGACCGAGTCAAAAGCCTTGTGTAAATCAAGGGATAATAGCATTCCTTCTTGTTTGGGGCCCTTGTCCCAGCTAGATTGTAGTAGGGAAACGATGTCTATAGCTCTTGTGATTTGGTCTGGCCCTTGTCTACCTGGGATAAATCCCACTTGGTCTTTGTGAACGTACCTGCTAATGAAGGAAGCTAGACGATTGGTGAGAATTTTTTTAGGATCTTTAGGTCATTATTTATGAGGTAGATGGGTCTGTAGTTCTCCACTTCTTCCTGTTTTTTTTCTGTTTGGGTATCACTGTTATGTCGAGTTGAGGGTCTAAGGGAGATCCCAGGGATTTTGCATTGAAAAATTTTGCTAAGTATGGGGCCAGAGTGTCAGCAAATGCCTTGTATTAAGGCACTGAGAGACCATGCAGTCCAGGGACTGAAGCCTTCTTGAGGTTTTTTATGACCCCCATTATCTCCTCAACTGAAAAGGCTGCCTCCATCAGATTTTTATGTTCGGTGGATAGGGTCGGTAAGGGAAGGTCCTTCAGGAAGTTAGAGATTATTGGACCCATGTCCGTGGGGGTCATGCCGTAGAGCTTGGTGTAGAACTCATAGAAGGCTTCAAGTATTTTGTGCGGATTGGCTGTAGGGGGTTGTCCAGCTACCCTAATTTTGGGGAGGGTGTTGGTGCGATACCGAGGGGGAAAGCTTTAGAGGCTAACATAGATCCAATTTCGTCATTCTGTGAGTAGAATTTGGCCCCATCAATACATCATTTAAGTTGAAGTATTCCTTTAAGGAGTCATCTATTTCTTTAGTTTTGACGGGATCACTAAGGAGCTATTCATTAAGTCGCCAGTGTGTTTCTGGTGTTCTGGTAAGTGTGTTCTGTAGGAAGAGCGTAACCAACGAGTGGTCTGACCAGACAGTGTCTTTGATGGTTGATTTTTGGGCCGAGGGGATGAGGTTAGGGGATACCAGGATATGGTCGATCCTGGCATAGGACTGGTGGGGACAGGAGTAGTGGGTATAGTCTCTTTTTATGGGGTTCAGTTCCCTCCAAATGTCCACAAGGCCTTGTGAGTTAAGAAGTCTAGCTGTTTTGAGACTTACTTTAGTGGGGCGTGTCAACTGGGCTGCGGGGGATTTTGACCTGTCTAGCCCCTGGTCAAAAGCGACGTTTGAGTCCCCTCCATAGATGACCGTGCCCTCCAAGAGGGGGTTCAGGGTTTTGAAGAGAGATTGGAAGAATTTATTTTTATTTTTTTAATTTATTTATGCAATACAAACATTACAATCTAATTTTACAGACATATTGTAAAGCAAAGGTAAAAAAAGTGTATCTTTAGAATGCAGTATTAAATATAATAAACGTGCTGTTGATTGTTGTCCCTCTTATCTTGCCCTCGCTATCCCCCCTTCCAAACCACCCCCCTCCCCTGACATATCACCATCTACACTCATTTTGCACCACGTTTTTACTATAGCTATAATGGGTCTGCTTTTTGTAGCGTTAAAGAGCTTAAAAAAAGGAAAAGGTACTGAGCGGGAGAATCTAGAAGCTGCGACAGGCAAGACTCAAAGAAGGGAAATCAAAATTTATATATATTTCCTGGACCTCCCCATGTCAGCCTACTATGGGTCAGCTCCGCCCCCTCTGACCCCTCCAGGGCCACCTTTTTTCTAGCCCATAAAGGGCGGCTGTCTGCCCACACCAGTGTTCTTTTTTCGTCCTTGCTCCGGACGCCTTTTAAAGTTTAATTTTAGTTATTTATTTATATTTATATTTTTATTTTATTTATGTATTTATTTATTTTTTTTCCATCCACCATCCATCCTGTCCGGGTTAAGCCTCTCCCAGATCAGAAGACCCCCCCAGATGGGCTGTAAATCTCCCGAGGAGTGTGGGTTCCCGTGGTGCTGGGATTGTATGGTACAGTATAAATGACTGTGTATTACTGGCAAGGTCACAACAGTATAAATTACTGTATACACCTTCATTAGGCAGGTGCTGGCACTCTCTCCTTCCATGTTTTTGTGCGTTCATGCAGTGGTTTGGCTCGCTGGGACTTGCAGTTCACCACCTCCACATGTATTCCTTTCAGGAAGCTCAGAGTTGAGCAGGTGAGGTCAGAGGTAGCTTCCTCTTGGATTGCTTAGCAAACACCAGAATGATCATTACTGATTTGCAGCAGGCTCTGTCCTCTAGTCTAGGCTAATCTCAGTCTCCAGCTGATTAATCTGCTACTCTGCTCTGGTAAGCCTGACTTCTATTACTAACTGCTGTGTTACTTGTTTGGAGTGTTTTTATTATCATGTGCTTTTATAGATCTGGGGAGTTTTGCCTGCCTGCCTAGCTGCCTTAGCACTGAAGATTTGGATGGAGAAGTTTATTTTATTTTGTAGTTAGTTATTTATTTTTATTTTTTTAAAAAGAGAGCACATCCTCTGTTTTACAGAGAGAAGGGCCCAATGCGCGCTAAATGCACGCAAAGAGGTTCCACAGAGAGAAGGGCCCAATGCGCACTAAATGCCCGCAAAGAGGTTCCACAGAGAGAAGGGCCCAATGGGCGCTAAATGCCCGCAAAGAGGTTCCTAATCAGCACTCCAGCCTCAAAGGAGTAAAAAGGAGACTGGACATGACAAATCGCAGAGTCGCATGTAGCTGGATAGACGCCTATTGTCGCTGCATTCCAGATCTCCCTTACCTCACTTTAGTCGCTCGGACTGGAGCCAAGAGAGGTCAAGACATCAGAAAGCCTCTAGAAAGAGCATATCCGGGCGCAGACAGAGAAGAAGATCCTCTTCTTTGGATAAGTCTTCATCGCCAGCCCAGGCAGAAGAAGGATCCTGTTGGGCCTGCTCAGCTGAGGTCATCAGAGGAAAGTGGGTTTGTGTATCTTGCTTCAAGGAGGACAATGCTGCAAATGCACGCCAGGTTAAATCCTACATTAAGGACACAGTCAAGGAAGGGTTAAACAGCCTTTCAAGGAATCCTGCTCATCCGGCTGTATCTTAAAGCATCTGCAGATTCAGATCATGTGTTTTCAGTGCGTTTTAACTCTGAAGTCGATAGCGATTCGGATCCATCTGAGGCTGTGTTGGTCTCGGAATCGCATACGTTTGATTTTTTGGCACTGTTTCCCCCCTTGGTGGAGGCTGTTAAGGATGCGACGAAGTGGCAGGAAGAATTGTCACCTCCAAAGAAACAGCAGAGATACTACCCGTATTTAAAGAAATCATTACCTTCCCTCCCATTAATTTCTGAAATTAAAGAAGTATTTGATGATGAGTGGGCGGGGCCTGCGAAGGGGCTCAATGTGCATAATAGAGTATCGAGGCTGTAACCCTTGGGGCACTACGCCTAAGTTGGATACCTCATTGCGTAGATTCGCCTGCCACATTCCACTTCCGCTGGAGTATTCGGATGCCTTTAGGGGTCCTATGAATCACAGAATAAATGCAGACCTGATAAAAAAATAAAAAAAAAGTTGTATAGGTTGGCCGGAGCAGCCTGCAGGCCGGCGGTAGTGCTCACTTCTGTGGCAGAAGCACTTGGGGTGGATTCGCACCTGTGCATTTTATTATTATTTATTTATTTTGGTGCTTTTTGCAGTTTTGCTCTACCATTTATTTACCGTAGTCTCCTAGGGGACGTGTTCTGTGGTGCGGGTCTGCGGAATACAGGGATGCATGGCTGTGAATCCAGCCTTAGACTGGGGGTAGCGGAGCTGGTGGATGGATGTTCAGATGAAAGTCTGGGAAGTGGCAGTTCTTCTCTTTTGCAGTTTTCAAGACTGCTTTAGATTTTGTGGCTGAAGTGGCTGTTGACCAGGTCAGGGAGCTGGTTCAAAAATGAAAGCAAAGATATTGGCTCATTCCGTCACAGCCCACAGAGCCTTATGGTTGAAGCATTGGTCAGCTGATAAGGCTTCTAAGCACAGTCATGTTCAGTTCCATTCGGCGGGAAGCTACTATTCCGGAAGACTTATCAAGAATTAAGAATCAGCAATTCAGCGGGTTTCCAGCGGCAGATCTAGCCTAATCCTGCAGAAGAGAAAAAGACAACAGCAGCCCTTTCGGTTTAACAAGAGACCCAAAGAAGGATTCAGAGCTCCTTGTTCCAGAAAATCTATCTGCCAATTCCAATAATCTGGTCCCTGGTTTGGTGGTCAGTAGATCGCAATCTTTCCCGCGGAGTTCCATTGAAGGCCTCAGAACCAATAGTGGTGATGGCCAATGCCAGTCTGGCAGGCTGCGGGGCACACTGCCTGGGACAGCAGGTTCAAGGCCGATGGAACTTTTGTGGGGTGAAGAGTGCAAATTTCCTGGGATTGGATGCTGTCAGATGCGCTCTCTTAGCGTTCCAACCTATGTTGCGAGGTCGAGCTGTCAAGAGTCTTTGAACAACTACGGGGGCTTATGTGTCTCATCAAGGGGGCACAGGAAGTCGCCCTCTCCTTCAGGTGGCATGTCAATCTACCTATGCGCAGAGAAGAAACTCGGCTCTCTTACTTCATCTTATCTCCCAGAGCCTGGGAATGTTTTAGCAGATCACTTGAGTCGAGGCTTTGAGGATCACAATGAATGGGGCCTCAATTGATAGATCTTATGGCATTGGAGGCGAATTGTCAACTGCCTTGCTTCTCCTCCCGGACCTGGCATCCACAGGCTTTGGGTCGGGGTGCTCTGTCCAGGTCTTGGAATTTCCCCTTGGTCCAGAAACCTTCCAAGCCCAGGACCAGCGAAGCTCCTAAGGCTTCAAATAGGTCCTTCTGAAGGTGTCTCCACTTGACCCTCTCGAGTAGGAGCAAGACTAGCCCAATTTGGGGGGTGTGGGCGGACAAATTACAGGATGCCTGGATTGTGGCCATCATTTGATCACGTTATCATCTCAAGCTCAAAACAAGGCGTCCTCAGATCTTGAGGCTATATAGGGGAGCTGTTGGCAGCAAGGGCCATCCTTCCGGTTCCTAGGCACGAATTGGGGCAAAGAGTATGTTCCCCTCTGTTTTTGGTCCCAGAGGCTTCAGGGGGTTTCAGAATTCTTACATGAAGGTACCACTATTCAAAATTGAGTCATGGGACTCAGGAGACTGGATGGTTTCCATCGATCTGGTGGTGCGTATCTTCTTGTTTCCATAGACGCATCTCACCATCGATTTCTCAGGTTTTCCGTGGAATGCTCTAATTTTCAATTTTAATGTCTCCCATTCGGTCTCTGCACGACTCTGAGAATGTTCTCAAAGCTACTGTCTGCTGTCATCGCGTCTCTCAGGGTCAAGGGAGTGCAAATATTCCATTATCTAGACGACATGCTACTTCTGGGTCCGTCAAATGAGCTCCTTCTACTTCATGTGAATTTCACCTGTAAAACACTAGCTTGTTTCGGTTGGTTGCTCAACTCTCGGAAGAGCCAGATGCATCCGACCCAAATGTTGGAGTATTTGGCAGTACAAGGATCAGGGTGGTGTTTCTCTTCCTCAGAGGAAGGTCCAGGAGATTCAGTCTTAGACAAAAGCAGTGATAGCCAGGCCGTCTATCATGGTGAAGCAATGCATGCAGTATCTGGGGGTTTTATCAGCCACAGTTCCAGTAGTCCCGTGGGTCAGGTGGCGCAGAAGGAGGTTTCAATGCAACTTTCTTCTTCAGGCCAGTGCTTACAGACAGTGGAAGCGAGCCGTTTCAACCTTATATGTGTTCCTGCACCTTCCATTGGCTCTCAAAATCCTGCGAGAAAGGATCACAGCAATAGTAGTCTTACCTTACTGGCTCAGGCAGCCGTGGTTCCCTCTGGCTTAGAGGATAAAGTTGGGCTCACCAATCCCACTGCCTCCTTGTCAAAATCTCCTTTTGCGGAGTGGGGCCTGACACCCGAACCGCAGGAGGATGAAGTTAATAACTTGGAAGTGAGCGGGAGGCTTTAGCTGGCTTGGGTCTCGCGGGCATTTGGAGTTTCTGCAGAGTTTCTTAAGGGTTAGCTTATAATTCCCTGAAGGGTCAAATTCCCGCTTTGTCGGCTATGTCATGTACAAGATATGCTCTACATCACTTAGTGGCAGCCATAGAAATTAGACGTCCATTGAAATAGTTTTTTCCAAAAGAGGACTTAACACTAGTCTTCGGAACATCGCTGGTTCCTCCATTTGATCAAGCTTTCTCTTGTTCATTATTACTTTTAACAGTTTTTTTTTTTTTACTAGCCGTTGCCACGGCCAGAAGAGTCTCCGAGTTGTGCGCCTTTTCATCTAAAGAACTATATTGTTTGGTGCTCCCAGACAAGACAGTCCTTAGGCCGATACCAAGCTTACTCCCTAAGGTTGCCATATAATTTCGTAGGAACCGGGAGGTCATTCTCCCAGCCTTTCCGGCGGATACAGCTGATGAGTGGAGTAGGTTGGACCTGGCCTCTGCGGTTTCAACCTACCTGGAATGGACTAAAAGCATATCAGCTGTAGTTTTTCCCAATGGGCCCTAAAGGGTATACAGGCAGCATCCAGAATTGTGTCTTCCGGATTTGTCAAAGACCATACATATTGCATACAAAACGCTGGGCCCTCCTCCTTCTTCAGAGATCAAAGCACATTCAATGGGTATGGCAGCATCCTGGGCAGCATACGTAAGGGTCGCCCCTGAGGTAGTTTGCAGAGCAGCAAGCTGGAGCGCGCCCAACACCTTTTATTAGGCATTACAGGCTTAATTTGCCTTGTCCACCTGAGAAAACATTTGGCTCTATGGTTATTACGGCGGCTGTTGCCCATTAAAAATTTGAGTAGCATTGCTTTGAGGGTTTGGCTGATTTTTTGTCTTCCCTCCCTTATTAATGTTGCTTGGTACATCCCATAGTAGGCTGACATGGGGAGGTCCAGGAATAAGGAAAATTGTTGCCCATACTTACCGTAATTTTCCTTTCCTGGATCCTCCCCATGTCAGCCGGAGGATTCCCACCCAGTTTATCCGTCGCGAGGCGGGTATTTTTAGAACACTGGTGTGGGGAGACAGCCGCCCTTTATGGGCTAGAAAAAAGGTGGTCCTGGAGGGGTCAGAGGGGGCGGAGCTGACCATAGTAGGCTGACATGGGGAGGATCCAGGAAAGGAAAATTTCGGTAAGTATGGGCAACAATTTTCCTTAATATATAAAAAAGCAGCCAATACTATAACCTCCCAAACTATGGGGGGAGCCCCCGTTTTGCCAGCCAAGGGCCCCACATCGTTATAAACTTGTTGTAGTTGCCCTGTTTGATAAAAAACACTCGCTCATTTCCTATTGTTAAATTGACAGTCGCTAACCAAGTTTCCATAAGCGTAGGCTGGTGCGACTGCCACTGTTGAGCAATCGTTTTTCTTGCTTGGAATAGACACCTTAACACTGGAACGGTGGTGTCTCTCGGGGAACTACGCCCCTGCACCAAGCCCAAGAGGCAGATTTTAACCGTCGTTTCTATGTTGTCTTAAAAGTTTTATTAATCTCCTCCACAATCTGAGTTACAAAAGCTGAAACAAAAAGCAGATATTTGGAGCCGTCTCCCTCTGTCCGGGGTGATGCGGAGCTCCAGGCTTAAGCGGCCATCTTGGAGCTCCCGCTCCTGCACCCTCTTCAAGAAAAGGATTTTTAGAAGTAAGCTGTAGAAAAAAATCTAAATTTTTTGGCCTAAAAGCAAGATGCTATGTATGGCGGAACACTAACACTGCACATCACCCTGAAGACACCATCCCTACCGTGAAACATGGTGGTGGCAGCATAATGTTGTTGGGATGCTTTTCATCAGCTGGTTAGAGATGATAGGAAGATGGATGGAGCCAAATATAGGGCAATCTTAGGTGAAAACCTGTTGGAGACTGCAAAAGACTTGAGACTGGGGCGGAGGTTCACCTTCCAGCAGGACAACAACCCTAAACATACAGCCAGAGGTACAATGGAATAGTTTAGATCAAAGCATATTCATGTGTTAGAATGGCCCAGCCAAAGTCTAGATCTACATCCCATTAAGAATCTGTGGCAAGACTTGAAAATAGCTTTTTCACAGATGCTTTACATCCAATCTGACAGAGGTTGAGCTATTATGGAAAGAAAAATGGGAAAAAATGTCACTCTCTATATGTTCAAAGCTGGTAGAGACTAGGGATGAGCCGAACACCCCCCCGGTTCGGTTCGCACCAGAACCCTTAGAACGGACTGAAAGTTTGCATGAACGTTAAAACCCTATTAATTACAATGGACGCGAACGTTTGAAATCTAAAGTGCTAATTATAAACGGCCAATATGCATGTTATTGTCCTAAAAAGGGTTTGGGGACCCGAGTCCTGCCCCAGAGGACATGTATCAATGCAAAAAGAAGTTTTAAAAAATTTGTTTTTTCTGGAGCAGTCATTTTAATGATGCATACAGTAAAAAATAAAATTAAAAAAAAGCGAAATATTCCTTTAAATATCGTACCTGGGGGGGTGACTAAAGTATGCCTGTGAAGTGGCATGTTTCCCATGTTTAGAACTGTCCCTGCACAAAATGACTTTTGTAAAGGAAAAAAAGCCATTTAAAACTGATTGCGGCTTTAATGTAATGTCTTGTCCTGGCAATATGGATGAAAATCTTTGAGAAAAATGGCATGGCTACCCCGCGCTGGCGGCCTTATATAGTGTGGGCGTGTACTAAACCCCCCTGAGCTATAATTTGCCACAGGCATCCCGCCTGTGGCCAATTATGGCTCTCCTCGCTGCCGGCGCTGTGATTGGCCAAGCATGCGGGGTCACAGTGCATGCTTGCTTGGCCAATCATCAGCCAGCGACTGGCGCAGTGCATCGTGGGCCGTTCGTATCACACGAATTTGATGCGAACGGCCCACAAAGTCCTGGTTTTGACGAACGGACGAACGGCCGATGTTCGATTCGAACATGGGTTTGAATCGAACACCGAGCTCATCCCTAGTAGAGACATCCCCAAAAAGACTTGCCGCTGTAATTGCAGTGAAAGGTGGTTCTACAAAGTATTGACTCAGGGGGGCTGAATACAAATGCATGCCACACTTGTCAGATAAATGTTTTTCAAAATTCTTTACAAATAATTATAATTTTTCCTTCCACTTTACAGTTATGTGCCACTTTGTGTTGGTCTATCACATATAAAATCCCAGAAAAAAAAACATTTACATTTTTGATTGTAACATGACAAAATTTGGAAAATGTCAAGGGTCATGAATACTTTTTCAAGGCACTGTATCAAATAACAGATATATAGAGATATATTCTGTATATAGATATATAACGAGAGTGAGAATGGAAGTACTTGTATTGTCTGGCCTTTTTTAATTTAATAAACATTTACTTGCATCTATTTAGACTAATGCAATTATCAGTAAATTTGGAATATATAAAGTGCTTGCAGTCTATGAATTATTAAATATTCCCCTTTTGTGTTTCTCTTGACCATCTTGCAGATGTCAGTAAATATGATTTGCAGACTACTTGAGAACATTTCTGAAATCCAGTTAGTCTATTTTCATCATCCCCTTTTTCTCAAGTTTTTCTTTCGCTACCCTCAATTTCTGGAAAAATATGGAAGCAAAATCCTGGAGCTTTGGATTCATCAAGAAGATAGTAGATCAGTCAGCGAGGAAAACCCTAATCTTAATCCAACAGTCCGCGACAGTTTAAAGCCAGTTTTAAGTATTTTACACAGCTACCCCAATGCAGTACTTGTTTTTCTGGTAAATTCTCAATCTTAATCATAATTTTCTGCTTGCTGTCAGTTCTCATCTGTGACCCCAATTCTGAGTATGTCTTACCACCCCAATCTTTACCTGAAACATCAATAAAAGTTAAACCCCAATAAAGTTCATACCATTTAAAATGGATATAAAAGCACCAAACATTAATTTACACCACTGTGCAGAATTGTAAATTAAGAATACTTTTAGAAATAGAAGTGTTAATAGGTTATTTTTTTATTTATTTATTTTTTATCAATTAACAAAATGGAAAGTAAATGAACAGAAGAGAAATCCAAATCAAATCAATATTTGGTGTGACCACCCTTTGCCTTCAAAACAGCATCAATTCTTCTAGGCACACTTGCACACAATTTTTGAAGGAACTTGGCAGATAGGTTGTTTCAAACATCTTGGAGAACTAACCACAGATCTTCTGTGTATGTAGGCTATCTCAAATCCCTCTGTCTCTACATGTAATACCAGACAGACTTGATGATGTTGGGATCTGGGCTCTGTGAGGGCCAGACCATCACTTCCAGGACTCCTTGTTCTTCTTTACACTGAAGAGAGTTTTTAATGGCTTGGTTGTGTGTTTGGGGTTGTTGACCTGCTGCAGAATAAATTTGGAGCCAATTACATGCCTCCCTGATGGTATGACATGATGGATACGTATCTGCCTGTATTTCTCAGCATTGAGAATACCATTTATCCTGATCAAATCTCCAAGTCTATTTGCAGAAATGCAGCTCCTAACATGCAAGGAACCCCCACATTGGTTTACCTTAGCCTGCAGACACTCATTATTGTACCTCTCTCCAGCCCTTCTGTAAACAACTGCCTCCTACTACAGTCAAATATTTCACATTTTGACTCATCAGTCAAGAGAATTTCCTATGTTTTCATGCATAATTGAGTTGCTTAGCTTTGTTTCCATTTTGGAGGTATGGCTTTTTGGCTGCAATTTTTCCATGAAGACAATTTCTGCCGAGACTTGTCCAGAAGTAGATGGGTGTACCTGGGTCCCAATGGTTTTTGCTCTTGCTAAATTCACTGCTGGACATCAGCCTCTGCCAAAGGGAAGTAAGCACGATGCGTCTTTCATCTGCTGCATTTTTTTTCTTTGGCTGACCACTGCATCTATGGTCCTCAACATTGCCTGTTTATTTGTGCTTCTTCAAAAGAGCTTGAACAGCAAATCTTGAAACTTTAAATCTTTGCCTGGGAGAGACCTTGCTGATGCAGAATATTTACCTTGTGTCTTGTTGCTGTGCTTAGTCTTGCCATGGTGTATGACCTGTAACATAAAACTGTCTTCCACAACCTCACCTTAATAGCAGAGTATGGCTGTTCCTCACCCAGTTTTAAGTCTCCTACACAGCTGTTTTCATTTCAGTTAATGATTGTGTTTCAACCTACATACGAAATTGATGATCATTCGCACCTGCTTGGTATAATTGGTTAATCATACACCTGACTCTAATCCTTCAAAATACCTGACTTTGTGCAAGTGTAAGAATTGATGCTGGTTTGAACCCAAAGGGTAGTCACACCAAATATTGATTTGATTTAGATTTTTCTTTTGTTAATTTACTTTGCATATTGTAAATTGATAAAAACTAAAACAAAAATATATATTTTTGAAAACATTCTTAGTTTACAGCATTTATTAATACCTACCTAAAACTTTTGCACAGTACTGTATACAGTGGGAAAAAGTACACATTTTATTATCCACTTGCTTACTGGACACTTAACCCCCCCTCCTGCCCAGACCAATTTTCAGCTTTCAGTGCTCTGATACTTTGAATGACAATTACTCAGTCATGCAATACTGTACCCAAATTATTTCTTGTCCTTTTTTTCCATACAAATGGAGCTTTCATTTAGTGGTATTTGATCACCTCTGAGTCTTTTATTTTTTGCACTATAAATGAAAAAATAGCGAAAATTTTGAAAAAACACATTTTTTACATTTTGCTATAATAAATATCGCCCAAAAATATATAAAGAAATAATGTTTCTTCGTTTCTGTGCTAAAATTTTGCAAATTAGCAATTTTTCTTCATAAATGTTGGGCAAAATTTATACTGCTACATATCTTTGGTAAAAATAACCCAAATTAGCGGATATTATGTGGTCTATGTGAAAGTTATTTAGTCTATGGAGCAAATCATAAAAAAAAGATTACATTTGATGTACTGGCAGCCTATCTCATTCCTTGAGACCCTAACAAGCCAGGAAAGTACAAATGACCCCTTTTTGGAAGGTAGACATTCCAGGGTATTTAGTAAGAGGCATGGTGAGGTATTTGAAGTTGTCATTTTTTCCCCACAATTCTTTGCAATATTAAGATTTTATTTTATTTTCACGGAATTGTCATTGTAATAGCTTATTTCTCTAACATGGAATCTGCATACCACAAATGACACCCCAAAATACATTCTGCTACTCCTCCTGAGTATTGCGATACCACGTGTGGGACTTTTTCACTACCTGGCCACATACAGAGGCCCAACATGCAGGGAGCACCATCAGGTGTTCAAGGAGCATAAATTACACATCTAACTTATTGACTACCTATTACAATTTTGAAGGCCCTATAGCACCAGGACAATGGAAATGCCCACAAAATGACCTCATTTTGGAAAGCTAACACCCCAACGTATAATCTATGAGGCATAATGAGTCTTTTGAACGGTTCATTTTTTTTCCAGGCGTTTTTGTGGAAAAAAAAATGAAACCGTGTTTTTTTTTTTTTTTTTACACAAAGCTGTCCGTTTATAAGATATTTCCAAAACATAGCATTTACATAGCAAAAATAACACCCCAAAATACATTCTGCTACTCCTGAGTATAACGATACCACATACAGAGGCCTAACATTAAAGTAGCACCTTCAGGCGTTCTAGGAGCATAAATTGCACATTTAATTTCTCATCCACCTATTACACTTTTGAAGGCCCTGGAGCACCAGGACAATGGAAACACCCACAAAATGACCCCATTTTGGAAAGCTAACACCCCAACGTATAATCTATGAGGCATAATGAGTCTTTTGAACGGTTTATCTTTTTCCAAAAGTTTTTGGAAAATGTGGAAAAAAAAATGAAAAACGCATTCTTTTTTTTTTTTTTACACAAAGTTGTCCGTTTATAAGATATTTCCAACACATAGCATTTACATAGCAAAAATTACACCCCAAAATACATTCTGCCACTCCTGAGTATGGCAATACCAAATGTGTGAGACTTTTATGAAGCCTGGCCACATACAGAGATTCAACATGCAAGGAACACCATCAGGTGTTCCAGGGACACATAGCATGCACATACCAAGAATTACACCCCAAAATACATTATGCTGAGCAAAGGGTAAACAAAAGATTACCTGTGATTTTAGTAGTGCAGTTGTCCACAGGAAGATAGCACTGGTCCAAGCAGCAGGCAGGGACTTGGTCAGCAACAACGAACACAATTGTGCAGGCAGGGATACTGTCCATATACAGTTCAGGGTCAGTGCAGGCAGGGATATTGTCAGCAGTGCCAAAAATATTGGTCCTGGTAGTGGGCAGGAATATGGTCCCTAGTGCTGGGGTGAAATGCATGTAATCTTTTCAAGATAAAGATAAGGTGGCTGCAGTGACGATCCAGGTTCCTCCCCTGGTTTGTCACTGCAGCCACTTTATCTTGTAAAGATTACATGCATTTCACCCCAGCACTAGGGACCTAGTGTTGTGTTTGCTCCATGTTTTGAAAGCAAGAGATACTACTGGAGGCAATATTAAGTGATAAGAAGTCCCTCTATCCATCCGTCCACCCATATCCATGCTTATGACCACTATTTGTGGTAAGATGCGCATTTGACCCATCTGTTATTTCAGGGGTCTACATCTTGAGGTGAGCGGTTTGACTAGCTGGTGGTGGAATCACAGATGTTATTTGCACCATAAGGATATCTGCATGCATTCTTTTTAACCACCACAGAGGAGAACATCTTTATCAACTTTTTCTACAACCTATTCCTTCCATCTCAGCTTTTTTATGTCTTTCTATGGCAGTGTGAAGCACGTGCCAGCCGTCGATGCACTCAGCCATGAGCTTTCCAGAACCTTCCTTCATAAGGTGGACATGAGACATTATCTTCTTTTCTGTTTCAGAAGTTGAACTGAACTCAGGAACTCTACTGCCATCTAGTGGCTATTTGTAGAATTGTTCTCATTTCTTTTGTTCCGGTTTCCTCTATGCAATGTTAGGTTGACCTTCATTGTTTAGTAAGGTAGAAATTGCATAACACCACTGGTTTGATTATTTGGCTGATACCATTACACTACACTTTGTTCTTTTTAGTTGTTATGATTAGCGCTGCACTCTTATTATTTGGTTAGGAATTGTATATGGCCAATTGAAAAAAATATATTGCTACTTTTTATACCAATGGTATGTCCGTCTTGTGGCAAGGTATGGTTTGAGCATTTGGTCGTTGAAGTCGACTCCCCCATAAACAAATTCTATTCATGGATGCATGTTGGTTTTTGGACTGGGGCCATTCCTTCTGGGGATTTTCACGTAGGTGTTATTGTGGTTTGAAGACAACATGTAGACATCCCTTCTGTCCCTCCACTTCACTGCCAGAATCTCCTTGTTTCGCAGACTTGTCGTCTCTCCTCTTCTAAACTTCATATTGACAAGTCTTTGAGGAAAGCCCTTTCGGTTCTTTCTTATGGTGCCACATGCTGGCGTCTTCTTCCGGTGAAGGTTGTGGAACAGGGGCAAACTTGTGTAGAAGTAGTCTACGTACAAGTGGTATCCTAAGCCTGACGCTAAATTTAACAAGGGACTCATCCACACATATGTGTTGGTCCGGGTAAACAACTGGGGGAATATTTCTGAAAAATTATTTAGTATCGGCCGAATTTTGTAAAGCTTGTCATAATTTGGGTCATTTCGGGGAGGGCACTGGGTATTATCACTGAAATGTAGGAACCTCATGATCATCAGATGTCTGGTTCTGGGCATTACCGCAGAGAAAATCGGCATGTGGTGGATGGGGTGGGTTGACCAATAGGAACGCAATTCAAACAAATAGTGTAGTGTAATGGTATCAGCCAAATAATCAAACCAGTGGTGTTATGCAATTTCTACCTTACTAAACAATGAAGGTCAACATAACATTGCATAGAGGAAACAGGAACAAAAGAAATGAGAACAATTCTACAAATAGCCACTAGATGACAGTAGAGTTCCTGAGTTCAGTTCAACTTCTGAAACAGAAAAGAAGATGTCTCATGTCCACCTTATGAAGGAAGGTTCTGGAAAGCTCATGGCTGAGTGCATCGACGTCTGGCACGGGCTTCACACTGCCATTGCTGTTGTCTTTGGTCAGGAGGTTCTGGTGGATGAAGATAGGGCCACCCCACTGCATGGACTGTAGCAAAGTCCTCTCCAGTGACTGTGGCTTAGATAGATGCTGTGTGCTCTTGTGCTCACTGTTGGTGACCCGCACACCATACTTAATGGGGGAGAACCCAGCACCTGGTGACAGCTTACTTGCCCAATCACTGCTGTCCTATCAGGTAGGGTTTCTCTGAGCACAGGAAGCAGGGAGGAGCCAGAATGTATATCCCCTGGGAGTGTCCAAGAGCTCAGGGGATGTTAGGAACCCAGAGAATTGTGGGAGTTTGAATCAACAGGACTTGCACCTGACTGTGGATAAAAGGGGCACTCCGTCACACTAGTACATAATCAAGTCCAATACAACAAGATTCACATATAGTAAAACACTACACCATCATGCCTATATTCCCTATGTCGCCTGTCTGTTATTCTGAATAACAAGAACATTGTCTTCTAAAAGTCCATTTATAGCCTAATTGCAACATTATTGGAGAAAAATTAGCAATGAACTGTCATTAATTAAATAATCTAAAGTATACAGTACAAAAAGAAGCTATAAATAATTGCAACTCGTCCCTACCTATGTATAAAGGGAATCCACTCCACTGGAAATAAAACACCCATAAGTAATGCTCAGTAAATACAGTATATGACCAGATATATTTAGTCTTACCAGATATCTATTAAATATTCTGTGAGTAGATGATTAGTACAATTAAATCTACTGTATTTTGTCGCTTTGATGCTGAAGACACGGTGAAGGGTGTTTTTTTAGTCTACAAGTGCATAACCTTATTTGTCACACAGTTGCCCATTCAAACACTACATCACGGTTTTCTTGTAAGTAGGAGACATCCTGTAATTACGTTATTTCATTACATATCTTGGTGTCATCTGCAAACACAGAAATATTACTTTTAGTTACAAACTCTATATAATTTATAAAAAAAAAAAGATGAAAACATACAGAATTGAGTAAATATGGAAAATACCTCATTATGACCGTTAGATGGCGCTGATTATCATAGTAAATAAGTATTTCCTATGATTATTAGCTGCATCCAGGGGCAAATATAATGTGGTACTTTTCTGATTCAATGTAATTTTATAAATGGGAAACATTCAACCTGGAAAGAAAAATATCCTAATCATTGAAATTTTTGCCACCATTTGCAAAAAACAAATACACTTGAAGTTTCGGGAGTCAAATAGCTCTTTTTTTAAATACACCCCTATGTCTTGCTTTGTTTATTTGCTGAATATATAGAGATCAATCATGAATATTTACTTCTTTTCAGGAACTAATTAATAGTGGACCAGAAGAACTGGCTGATAACGTTTTTGTGATATTAAAAGCTTTCTTACATGAAAATAATAGCTTCGATGCCTCAAGTTTGCTATTAAATCGACTTCTACAAACCTTACAAGAAATTGTAATTCTTCCAGATATGGAAGGTAATATAAAAGCTTATAGCTGTTTTTAAAAATGTATGCACGTGGTAACGTTTTCTAGATTTTAGGGAATCTGTGTCCCCATCAGTGGAGCCCCTCCTTACATCAGTGTCCCCATCAGCAGAGCCCCTCCTTTACATCAGTGTCCCCATCAGCGGAGTCCTCCTTACATCAGTATCCCCATCAGTGGAGCCCCTCTTTACATCAATGTCCCCATCAGCGGAGCCCCTCCTTACATCTGTGTCCCTATCAGCAGAGCCCCTCCTTACATCAGTGTCCCCATCAGCGGAGCCCCTCCTTACATCTGTGTCCCCATCAGCGGAGTCCCACCTTACATCAGTGCAGTCCCTCCTTACATCAGTGTCCCCATCAGCGGAGCCACTCCTTACATCTGTGTCCTCATCAGCGGAGTCCTCCTTACATCTGTGTCCCTATCAGCAGCAGAGTCCTCCTCACATGTGTCCCCATCAGCAGAACAGAGTCCTCCTCACATATGTCCCTGGCAGCAAAGCCCTCCTTCATGCCGCGTCTGTCTCTGTCCCCTTCAGTGGCAGCTATATATATATATATATATATATATAGTAAAAAGGAGAGATAGTGGAGCGCAAATAAATTAAACTATATGTTAAAAAGACAAAGCTATCAGGTAATAGACATAAAAGATCCCAATTAAAACCTCCTGGTTAAAATGATCGAACATACATGTAATATAAATAATATATCAAACAATAGTGCGTATAGTGGTGTGATAAAAACCAAATCTTATGATAAAAGCAATCCTAGTTAAAAATGCATAATAAAAATCGCATAATGTGACTGAATAAAATAAAAGTGCATCCAAGTGTATATAAAACCAGTGGTGTGATATAGATAAACGTAATGGAGATCCTTAAAAGCATATATTATGCATCCAAATGTGTGTATAAAGAGAGTAGCAGTGATCCAAACGGATAAAATAAATATATCAAAAAAGTGATATAGAGAAATGAGTAATATAAAGTGCAAAGAAACAAAGGAGAATGTTAATTCTCAAATGCCAAGATGAAAAATAATATGATGGTGGTTTCAGATCCGTGCCACCTATAACGTAATGGCAGACTGAAGTAAAAGAATATATGCAAGTGTTAAAGTGGTGAATGGCGATAAAAAAATCGCAAGATAAAAAAAGTCCAATTAAAAGTCCATGTATAACATCAGTGCAAGGTGGAAGTGGTATCTTCTATCCAAAGAGACAAAGGTGTCAGTGCTGAGGTATCCGATGGTGATAAGGAGTAATCTATAAATCCTGTGCAGTGATCCGTGTATTTTCCGTGCAATCCTAATGAGGATATGGGTGGCCCCTTACCTTACGGCTGTAAGGTTACAGCAGTGTAATATGGGTCTTTATGGTCATAGGTGACCGTCCTCACGGGGGTGTTTTTCTGTTTTTTCAGCTGTGCGTCCCAGGTAGTTCCTATCTGTGTGTCCCAGGTAGTTACCGTCAGCTTACTCCTTATCCAGGCAGGGGCAGGGGAGGGGGGGGGGGGGGTTGGTTTTCACCTCAATATGCGCATAAAATAAAATTGCCTCATAGTGTAGTATGTCAGCAGTAAAAAGCTTTTATTTCAATCAAACAGGTAAACGAATGGGTACTCACATTCAGTGAATACAGATACAGGGTAAAAACGAGCTTCGAGCTCGATGGCGTCACTTCCGGTAGGTCACGTGTGTGGTCGTCCCGACGCGTGTTCGTCACTGATCACGTGACTTCATGACGAACACACCATACTTAATGGGGGAGAACCCAGCACCTGGTGACAGCTTACTTGCCCAATCACTGCTGTCCTAGGTAGGGTTTCTCTGAGCACAGGAAGCAGGGAGGAGCCAGAATGTATATCCCCTTCATGAAGTCACGTGATCAGTGATGAACACGCGTCGGGACGACCACACACGTGACCTACCGGAAGTGACGCCATCGAGCTCGAAGCTCGTTTTTACCCTGTATCTGTATTCACTGAATAATGTGAGTACCCATTCGTTTACCTGTTTGATTGAAATAAATGCTTTTTACTGCTGACATACTACACTATGAGGCAATTTTATTTTATGCGCATATTGAGGTGAAAACCAACCCCCCCCCCCCCCCCCTGCCCCTGCCTGGATAAGGAGTAAGCTGACGGGAACTACCTGGGACACACAGATAGGAACTACCTGGGACACACAGCTGAAAAAACAGAAAAACACCCCCGTGAGGACGGTCACCTATGACCATAAAGACCCATATTACACTGCTGTAACCTTACAGCCGTAAGGTAAGGGGCCACCCATATCCTCATTAGGATTGCACGGAAAATACACGGATCACTGCACAGGATTTATAGATTACTCCTTATCACCATCGGATACCTCAGCACTGACACCTTTGTCTCTTTGGATAGAAGACACCACTTCCACCTTGCACTGATGTTATACATGGACTTTTAATTGGACTTTTTTTATCTTGCGATTTTTTTATCGCCATTCACCACTTTAACACTTGCATATATTCTTTTACTTCAGTCTGCCATTACGTTATAGGTGGCACGGATCTGAAACCACCATCATATTATTTTTCATCTTGGCATTTGAGAATTAACATTCTCCTTTGTTTCTTTGCACTTTATATTACTCATTTCTCTATATCACTTTTTTGATATATTTATTTTATCCGTTTGGATCACTGCCACTCTCTTTATACACACATTTGGATGCATAATATATGCTTTTAAGGATCTCCATTACGTTTATCTATATCACACCACTGGTTTTATATACACTTGGATGCACTTTTATTTTATTCAGTCACATTATGCGATTTTTATTATGCATTTTTAACTAGGATTGCTTTTATCATAAGATTTGGTTTTTATCACACCACTATACGCACTATTGTTTGATATATTATTTATATTACATGTATGTTCGATCATTTTAACCAGGAGGTTTTAATTGGGATCTTTTATGTCTATTACCTGATAGCTTTGTCTTTTTAACATATAGTTTAATTTATTTGCGCGCCACTATCTCTCCTTTTTACTCCATTCGGGTTCAGACATTTCCTTTGAGTGTGCACAGCATTCCTTTAGTTATTATTCGGTGTGCTGGCGCAGGATTAACATTTTTAACATTATATATATATATATATATATATATATATAAATATATATATATATATATATATATATAGTGTATATATATAGAAAAAATATATATATATATATATATATATATATTTTATTATATATATTTTTTTATATATATATATATATACACATATACATATACATATACACATACACATACACATACACACACACATACACACACATACACACACACACACATACATATTGAGCTATTTGGATCGTGTGAATGGATGTGTAAATATTGCCATCCTTTAGTATATTTAAAAAAATATTTAAAAAAAATTAAATGTACTTTTCTTAGAAAATCTCTTTCCAGTCCAACTTTCCCAATCACAAATATATTTTACCACCCAGGGCCCATATTTATCTATCATCTCTTCTCTTGGGGTCAGTTTGTAGGGTTTACCCCAATCAGACACCCTCTTTAAAGCGATTCCATTACCCATCCTTATGGATGCTTGGACCCTGACCTGATTTCCCAACCTTTTTATAGGTTGCTCCTCCAGAGGTACGTAGGTACTCTCTGGACCGTGATTGGGTTGACAGGTACTGCCCCTGTCACCGTGGCTGCTTTTCACTACTTGTCAGAACAATATTTTCCCTGTTTGTGACGATAGTCCTTCAAGTCAGCCTTGAGATTTTGCAAACTCGTTAATAGTTCAATCTCCTGTGGACTTTTCTGAGGTAGTCTAAAAAATGCCTTAAAGTAGGGCTATTACTTTTGTTATCTCAAGAATGATTAGAGCAAACTTGGATAACCAAGAAAATATATGCCTGCTTGGAGTACAGAAGGCAGTCAACTGAGGCACACTTATTTGCAATATGATTTGTATCAGTTACAGTATAGCCAGTGTTCCCAGGTCTAATTACAAAGCTTACAATCCCCGTTAGTAATTGCAAAGAAGAATGATTCATACCCAAGATCATTCAGTGTGATTTAGTCTCCGTTTTCACTAGTGCAATTTGTCATGTGACTTTGGACACCTAAAGTCGCATTACAAGTCGCAGCCCATTGATTTCAATAGCACCTGTTCCAATCTATGCGATTCAAAGCTGCAGTGACTCTGAAAAGGTACCTGCACCACACTGATGCAGCTCCAGGTGTGACTCCGACCCAGAGTGTAAATTTGGATCAAAGTCGCATTCAAAGCCACGCCACAGTCACACTAAAGTTGCACCTCACAGTCAGACTCTAAATCATGCAACTTTGGAGTTGCACCAGTGGAAACCTAGCTCTGGGACCACAGGTGTGTTTCAATCACAAAGATTGGCCTAATCTCAGTCACAGGTCAACTGGACCTGCTTTTTGGCAGAGAGGCATGTATCCGTTTCCACTGCCTCCAAGATTCCAAATGGAGCCCTTATTATTCGCACTTACAATTTAATTTTATATATACACTTATTTAACATCAGTCTCAAAGTATTAGTATAGACCAAAGGTAAAAAGGAAAATTCTAATGCCCCGTACACACGGTCAGATTTTCCTACGGAAAATGTCCTATCGGACCATGTTGTCGGAAATTCCGACCGTGTGTGGGCTCCATCGGACTTTTGAGATCCTGCTCCCAATTTTTCCGACAACAAAGTCCTATCAGACTTTTTCCGATCGTGTGTAGCGAATTCCGACGGACAAAGTGCCACGCATGCTCAGATCACATTACAAGACCAAAGCTATTGGCTACTAGCCTCTACGTAGTCCCGTCATACGCAACGAGCGTCACCACGTTCAGGATGTTCGGATTTTCCGACAACTTTGTCCGACCGTGTGTATGCAACACCAGTGTCGGACAAAATCCGTCGGAATAAATCCTTGTCTATATAAGAATCAACCAATGTGGTTGTAGCCACTATGTATAGAATTATCACGAATGATAACTGTGCGAAAAGAATAACAATCACATTTATTTAAACTGAAAAGAAATGTTAGAATGATCCGATATTATCAAATATAACAAACATAATACAACCTTGAAAGCAGTGATGTTACAAATACAGTGGACAAAGACAATTACAGAAAGAAGAAGATATACACAAAGAAAGTAAAGGAGGTGCATTACAGAGAGAAATCTTACGTCACCATGCTTCGAGACCATGAGGCTAAGAGAGAGGCCAGTGATCTGTGTTCCAATATATACACTTGCAAAAGTCCACCTCTCCTTAACTCCTTCCAGGTAGAAACACCCCCTCTCACATATCCTAAGACATTGCCACATTCACTCAAGGGTGGGGGTTGAAGAGAGTCCTATTCCCTCACATAAGACAGGTGTCCACACTTAAAATAGACCTTTGACAGGTAATGGGGGTGTATCGGCCACAACCTCTTGAGGGGCGGCCTTGACTTTTGGGCTTACCAGTTAAATCCTCGTGGCTTGTCGGTGAATGTCCAGGGGTTCCCAGGGTTAGTACCACAGCCCCAAATCCACAGTGGCTCAAAAGTGATATGGTCCAGAAATATTTAGACAGAATAAAGGTGGATAAAGCACCTGGACCTGATAGCATCCACCCACGGATCCTAAAAGAATTGAGCTCTGTAATTTCAAAGCCATTGTATCTAATGTTTAGGGACTCATTAATGACAGGAATAGTACCACTGGACTGGATATAAGGGGTCCATATAGTGAACTTGGTATTGAGTTATTCACTTTACAGTCAACAAAGAGGACAAGGGGGCACTCTTTACGTCTAGAGAGTTTTCATCTCCAAATACGGAAAGGTTTCTTCACAGTAAGAGCTGTGAAAATGTGGAATAGACTCCCTGCAGAGGTGGTTCTGGCCAGCTCAGTAGATTGCTTTAAGAAAAGCCTGGGTACTTTTCTAAATGTACATAATATAACTGGGTACTAACATTTATAGGTAAAGTTGATCCGGGGAAAATCCGATTGCCTCTCGGGATCAGGAAGGAATTTTTTCCCCTGCTTTAGCAAATTGGAGCATGCGCTGCTGGTTTTTTTTTTGCCTTCCTCTGGATCAACTGTGTGGTATAGAATGGGGTATATGAGATTGTATGATATATATATATATATTTATTTATTTATTTATTTGTGGTTGAACTGGATGGACTTGTGTCTTTTTGCAACCTAACTAACTATGCAACTATGTAACTATGTAAGTACCCAACAACTTTGGATGCTGACACATAAGTCCTTTTTAAGGTTTTTATTCTGCAGTGGTAACATCCAACATAACACAGTCTCAGATAGGAATAGAGGGCAAGGGTGAAGAAACTCAGGTACCTTGAACTGCTGACATCCACTGACGTTCTCTAATCAACCCAGAGAGTAGCCACTCCCAGCTGGGCGCTTCAATGCCGGATAGACCTCTAGCCAGAGATCTAGCAGCCAACAATGTAATCCGGAAACTTGCAAAAGTCTGACGCAGAATAAACTTGCAACTGAAGATGAAAAGGAACCTTTCTCACAGTACCTGGAACTTTCTCTGTCTCCTTGGCAGTACTGTGGAAGTGTGGATTCTTTAGTGTCCATACAACTCAGCTTCCAGGCTCTTACTGAGATGCCAGCTTGTTGGCCCTCCTCCGAAGAGTCATCCCCTGGTCACTTGTACGAGTTGCCGTGTCCCTCCAATACTGAGGGCACACCAGGATGCCTTGACTCCTCCTTAAGTTACTGGGCCTCGGGCTAACGGGCTCCGAGACTCGGGAACAGACGAATCCCCACCCCAGATCATGCGGGTCTATGGGGCTAGTCAAACCGACCATGTTTGCGGGACGACAAATGCTCCTAGGCTTGGGACCCCTCGCGGGGCTACCCCGGTCCAGAAGCAGGAAGCAAGACTGTGGCCGAACCCCCGAAGATGTGACTTCAGCACCTTAAGTACCCTTCCCCAGACTACACAGCGGGGCCAGACGCGCCCACTGATTGGCTCCGGGAAAGATTGGTACCCAACACGTCCAACCGGGCCTGGTTCTCAACATGTCATGGGTAGCTCACTGCACCTATGACCAGGCAGAACCCTAGTACAGCCCAGCCAAACTGATGCCAAAGTAAACCTGTACAATTAACCCTCAGAACCCCATTACTGTTCTGAGGGAAAAAACGAAATTTCCACTTACAGTGGTGTGAAAAAGTGTTTGCCCCCTTCCTCATTTCCTGTTCCTTTGCATGTTTGTCACACTTAAGTGTTTCGGAACATCAAACCAATTTAAACAATAGTCAAGGACAACACAAGTAAACACAAAATGCAATTTGTAAATGAAGGTGTTTATTATTAAAGGTGAAAAAAAATCCAAACCATCATGGCCCTGTGTGAAAAAGTGATTGCCCCCCTTGTTAAAACATACTATAACTGTGGTTGTCCACACCTGAGTTCAATTTCTCTAGCCACACCCAGGCCTGATTATTGCCACACCTGTTCACAATCAAGGCATCACTTAAATAGGAGCTGCTTGACACAGTAAGGTCCACCAGAAGATCCTTAAAAGCTACACATCATGCCGAGACCCAAAGAAATTCAGGAACAATTGAGAAAGAAAGTAATTGAGATCTATCAGTCTGGAAAGGGTTATAAAGCCATTTCCAAAGCTTTGGGAATCCAGCGAACCACAGTGAGAGCCATTATCCACAAATGGCGAAGACATGGAACAGTGGTGAACCTTCCCAGGAGTGGCCGGCCGCCCAAAATTACCCCAAGAGCGCAGCGACGACTCATCCAAGAGGTCACAAAAGACCCCACAACAACGTCCAAGGAACTGCAGGCCTCACTTGCCTCAGTTAAGGTCAGCGTTCATGCCTCCACCATCAGGAAAAGACTGGGCAAAAATGGCCTGCATGGCAGAGTTCCAAGGAGAAAACCACTGCTGAGCAAAAAGAACATCAAAGCTCGTCTCAATTTCTCCACAACACATCTTGATGATCCCCAAGACTTTTGGGACAACATTCTGTGGACCGATGAGACAAAAGTGGAACTCTTTGGAAGGTGTGTCCAAGTATATCTGGCGTAGAAGGAACACTGCATTTCAGAAAAAGAACATTATACCAACAGTAAAATATGGTGGTGGTAGTGTGATGGTCTGGGGCTGTTTTGCTGCTTCAGGACCTGGAAGACTTGCCGTGATAAAAGGAACTATGAATTCTGCTGTCTACCAAGAGATCCTGAAGGAGAATGTCCGACCATCTGTTCGTGTACTCAAGCTGAAACGAACTTGGGTTCTGCAGCAGGACAATGATCCTAAACACACCAGCAAGTCCACCACCGAATGGCTGAAGAAAAACAAAATGAAGACTTTGGAGTGGCCTAGCCAAAGTCCTGACCTGAATCCTATTGAGATGTTGTGGTATGACCTTAAAAAGGCCGTTCATGCTCGAAAACCCTCTAATGTAACTGAATTAGGACAATTCTGCAAAGATGAGTGGGCCAAAATTCCTCCAGGACGCTGTAAAAGCCTCATTGCACGTTATCGCAAACGCTTGGTTGCAGTTGTTGCTGCTAAGGGTGGCCCAACCAGTTATTAGGTTTAGGGGGCAATCACTTTTTCACACAGGGCCATGATGGTTTGGATTTTTTTTCACCTTTAATAATAAACACCTTCATTTACAAATTGCATTTTGTGTTTACTTGTGTTGTCCTTGACTATTGTTTAAATTGGTTTGATGTTCCGAAACACTTTAGTGTGACAAACATGCAAAGGAACAGGAAATGAGGAAGGGGGCAAACACTTTTTCACACCACTGTAGCACACACTTGTTAAAGTGTGACCGCTACATACTCCCCCGGTTGTTTAGACGATGTCCTCATCGTCTAGGCTACAACAAGGAAAATGGAAAATTGTATACTCACCTTTGCGTAATTTTCCTTTCCTGGTGCATCTTTATGGCAGCATACATATGGGTTGTGACTCTGCCCCCTCAACCTGATAGGACTGGTTAACTATAAAATCAAAGACAGGCCCGGCTCACAGCATTCTCTGTAACTCTCACTATTTGGGTGGGCATCGGTATGCTGCCATAAAGATGCACCAGTAAAGGAAAATTACGGAAAGGTGAGTATACAATTTTCCATTTTCCTGGGGTATCATGCCAGCATACATATGGGGATTAACTCACCATACGGGAGGGTGCAAGAAAATTTTATAATCATCAGTAGCGCAAAGTATGCACCATGATTTTTCCAATTTTACTGTCGCGAGCCAGGTTCACCTATTAAAGTGTAATGTCCTGGGAGTACCATATTGCTGACTTGCAAATACCTCAGGAGAATCAGTGCTGAGCTGTCCACAGAGCTGCCACTGCCCTAATTAAATGTGCTCTGAAGACCTCCGAAACGGGAAGGCCTTGAAGAGTAGGCTCTTTTAATTGTCTTAATCTAGGAGGTGACTGAGCATTTGATGCTGACTGACCATGCCTTAGGCCACGCTGGAACCGAGAACATATTTCAGCTTTCCTAAATGAGTAGGTAGCTGCCAAGCAGGCCACCAGCCTTAGCTCAACATCCAGGGGATGTGGTTCTCTCACTCAACCAAGAAAAGACGGCAAATTTACTTCCTGGTTAAATTGGAAGGAGAAAGACACCCCATGGATAAAAGCAGTCTGGAGTTTTAGGACTATTCGGGTATAATGTTAAGTGAGGCTCCTTGAGTACAAAGCCTGCAGTTCTGACATTCTTCACAGAGGTTGTAGCAACCAGAAATATGGTATTTAGGGTTTGCAGAGTGTAGTCAATTCTGTAGGATAGAAATGAGGCCTTGATAGAAATGGGGACCATAAGCAAGTTCCACATAGGGAACAATGGTTTCCTGTGAGGCCTATAACTTCATGCAAGCCTTTTAAGAATTGCATCATTAAAGGGTTAAGGACCCCTTAGACCTCTGCAAGTGCAGACAAGGCCGAACCTTGAGCTTTTAAATATATTTGAACCTATGCCGCTGATTAGCCCCAGTTGTAAGAACTGTGGAACCTTGGCTGGTTTAGGTGATAAAGGACTCCACGCTTCGCTGTGTGAGATCTGCATAATTTTCCCATATTCTTAGGTAAATCTTATTCATGAAGATCTCTCTGGATTGACACAAGGTAGGAACTACCTTCACTGAGCATAATTGACCTGGTAGCCACTGCCTCTCAACTTCCATGCCATCAAAAGTAGTCTCTTTGAGCTGGATGGAAAAAACTTCATGAGAGAGCGAATCCGTCATTACTGGAAGCAGTGGCGATTCAATGATTAAGAGCAGGAGAGAGAGAGACACTAGAGCCTCCCAAGCCAAAAATTGTATATTTGCAATTATTAATACAGGAAGCTCCACTGACAGCCTAAAGCCCCATACACACGGTCGGACTTTTTCATGGATTCTGTCCGATCGGACAATGTTGTTGAAAAATCAGACCGTGTGTATGCACCATCGGACAGTGTACGTCGGATTGTCCGACGGACAAAGTCTTATCTCATGCTGGAAAGATTTGCCGACAACACGGTCCGATCACACCAAATCCGATCGTGTGTACGGTTGTCGGACCGGACAAAGTGCTACGCATGCTCAGATCACATTACAAGACCAAAGCTATTGGCTACTAGCCTCTACGTAGTCCCGTCGTAGGCAACAATCGTCACTGCGTTCAGAATGATCGGATTTTCCGACAACTTTGTCTGACCGTGTGTACGCAAAACCAACATCAGACAAAGTATGACGGACATGGTCCGAAGGACCTGGTCCGCGGATTGTCCGACCGTGTGTATGGGGCTTAAGGATTCTACCCTTTCCACTGTTGTCTAGGCATAATACAAATCTTGATTCTCTTGCTAAAAAGGAGTGAATGACAGAAGTGCTTTGAACACTACTCGGTTCAAGAAAATTCAGTACTATTCCTCATAAGCTTAACATCCCATAACCTTTCTAGGTGGGGTCTGATGTGATAATGTTCCATCTGAAAACAATTGGTCAGTTACGAAGAACCAAGGATACTCCGGCACTGTTCTGCTGGAAGATACTTCACTCCCAATGCACCTTTGGCTTTCTCTGTCAGAGGATGGAAATTCCCTTGTTTCAGTTCTACTGAATTTTCCCCGTCGCTATTGCAGACAGTAAGACCTTTGTGAATGCCCTGGGGGAGATGTACAGACCGAAGGGGAGGAACTCACTGGTAGAGGAATTGAGGATGTATTGGGACAAGTAGGTGTCTGATAAACCTACAGGAGAATCCTGCCTCCTAGATTTACGAATAATATAATTGATTGGAGGTTTCCGATCTTGCACAACTCTAACTTCCTGTGCTGCTTGTCAAATTAATTTTTTTTTTTTTTTTTTTTTTTTAAACTTTAGCACTGGGCACAGATTACCTGGTTTTTATTTTTTATTTTTTGCTAGGAACAGAGGGAAACCAAATCCTCATCTCCTCTGGGTATCCAGAACCTTAACGATTGCTTGTTTTTTTTTTGTATCCAGCTACAAACTGGAACAGAATTTTTTACTTTTCCATCAACTCTGGTAGCCTGGCTGACTGGAAGAGACTGAAAGGTGGACTTCCCACCTGTCAGTGTTATATGATGGTTATGCTCATTGAATTATGCCCCTGCATGGGTGAGTTTTCATGTTATACTTTTTTGATAAAAAATGATTGTACCAGAAAGGGGACCTCCCCTAAACTTCCACCAATGTCACGCCAATATAGCTGATATGGCCCACTGATCCTGAAGGTTTTCCCTCCAGGTGTGTGCATAAAGCTTTGCACAGGCACCCCCTGGATTGGTGCACCCTTAGAAGGGACTTCCACTGTACTCCTAGGACAGGAGTCTTAGATCCTTAAGACTTCAATAATGAAGATTGGGTACTCCAGTTAGTTTACTAATCTCCCCCCCCCCCCCCCCGTAGGATTGTGCCTCCTGGTGTCTACTTGGGAGTCGCCACCTTTATGCTGGACCTTTGAGTTTTCTGTTTTTTTGGCATCCACTGCAATAAAAAAAATTCATTTTTGATAAGATACTCCCAATAGGGATGCAGACCCTGCCACTTTCCCAGCTGGTTGACAATTATGAAACCACTCCCATTAGACTCATTCAGCCCATGGGTTGGTTATTGCTGATGTGCCAGTACCTGTAGATGCTACAGTATTTAGGAGCCCTTCAGATCTAGATTTAATTTTCGGACTAGAGCCTCCTTGAATGTGACAAGTCTTGCCAGCTACATTCATGATGCATCCATTATTGGAGAAGACTGCAGCAGGTTGACCTCTAGCTTTTTCAGGGTATACAGTTTTGACAGCCTGTTTATGAGGGCATTTTGCTCTGACCCCTTCAATTAATCCTGGACTAACTCTTCCAGTTGTTCAGTGAAGGAAATTAGTACTTTTTAACCTTGTGGAGAGTTTCCTCCACTTCAACCCAGGCAATTGCGTCCTTAGCTGCCCATGCAAAAAAAAGTCTCTATCGGGCAATCTTCAAAGCTTGTGCAAGCTTTTGTATTTGGACACCACCTACTGGTTCTCGTTGGAAGCGCTATGCAATTTATGCACTGTAGCTTGTCAAGCAATGACTTTCCACCACGAATGCAGCAACCATTAGAGTAGGCTGGTAATTTGTGGTGTTTGTAAATGGGGAGCAAAAAAAATGAGAGGTGAGATGATGACATTGATCAATCTTGCCTGTATGTCTGCACTTTGAACGGTGACTGTTCTGGCTTTAGCAGACTCTCTTCATCTTGAGGTCCTTGCACGGCTGTATAGTGCTTGTTCATTTGACACACTAGCTTGGCAGGCAATGACTTTCCACAACAAATGCAGCCAATATTAGAGCTTGTAATTTGTGATGTTTGTAAACGGGGAGCAATGATAATGAGGGGTGAGGTGATGAGATTTAATCAACATTGCCTCGATGTCTGTTCTTAGATGGTGACTTGTCTTGACCGTCAGAAGGCTCCCTCCATCTTGTAGTCCTTACAGGACTATAGATATTGTCTCTCTTTTTCTCAATCTTCACTACTTACCTAATCCCTATACCTTAAAGGCAATGGGTGGTCTGACTGGACAGCGTATCCCATAGAAACAGAGCAAAGCAGCAGATTGAAATGAAGAACAGAATAATGCTAAGTCTCCACTATTGCAACCTGAAAGTCGCATGATTTTGCTGCAAATTTGATGCGACTTGGAGTAATGCCTGTTATATTCTTAAGGTCTATGAACACAGATATAAATGAACAAAAAGTGTAACGCTTGGGTTGCAAGAGTCAAAACACGTGTACACCTTGAGTGTATACGGGTGTTGCAGGTATATATCTCAATTAATGAAAAAAGTGATTTAAATAATACCAAGAATTAAAAATTATAAAATGAACACAGATATGAACGGTACTCGTTGGAAATGATGGGGTACGGCTTGTCATGTGACTTTGCAGTAACAAGTCGCACTAGTGGAAACCAAGTTCTAACACAGTGACCCAGAGCAAGCATTGAAAAGGAGATGGGGAAAAACACAGGTGAAAGCCATAAAAAGGGAAACATACCTGCAAACAATGACCACATAAGCATCCAGCATGCATGAGTAGAGAGCTCCACCATTTGTTGCCCAAAAAATGCCATAAAAAAACATTTAGAACTCACATTTGCCACTAGTGATGATATCAGTGCCTGAGCCTGTTCTGATCACCAACCTGGAAAGCTCTAGCCAGGAAACACAGAGGCCGCATCATTTCCTGCCTCTCATGCTCAGAGTATACTTGCACTGTTGCAGCCATCTTGGAAATGGCAAACACCCATAACACAATGAAAGAAGTAAAAGGCATATAGAAAGCAAAAGGAAACAATGTCACTTACATCAAAGCATGTTTAAAGATTTCTTTGAGAATCCTGCACCACCAGAATTGGGCTCCAACCATATAGCTCGTTTAGAGACTGTACAGGAAGGACTTCCACCCAGGAGAGGCTGAAATATGCCCCCCAGACCACCAGAATGGGGCTCCAACCATATAGCTCATTTAGAGGCTGTACAGGAAGGACTTCCACCCAGGAGAGGCTTAACCTGGCTGGGGCGACAAACGGTAAGGGATACCTTGCGATTTCAGTCCTGATCAGGTGAGGAAAAAAAGGAGAATGCTGTGAGCCGGGCCTGTCTTTGATTTTATAGTTAACCAGTCCTATCAGGTTGTGGGGGCGGAGTCACAACCCATATGTATGCTGCCATAAAGATGCACCAGGAAAAAAAAATCCTAACATATTTTCCAAAAAACATGCGGTGCCTGAGTTTTGAAATGGGTGCTGGGATAAGGAAAGGAGGGAAAACATAGTTAAATGTTTGACCATTTTCACAACAACATTTTACATACTGTACACATTTACCACCCAGTCTAACTGTCTACCCCACCCAATCTCCGGCGAGCTTGACAGTCGATCTTGGTGCATCCTGAAAAAAACAGACAAATGCAATACTATACACTGTACACTATTGCTTTAGAAAGCAAAATTTCATCCCATTCTCAATGAAATCTCCTTCTCTAAAGACATATACATTTTTTTCCCCTAAAAATCACTAACCACTATCTAAAATGAAAAGAAAGTTCTCACTACTCCTGTCCCTTTTCTGCCGACTTATGCCACCTAGTGGTCAGAGCCGCTGTAACTACAAGTCCTCATGAAACTAAATACTGTGGTCCGGCATGGTAAATCTTGACGCGTAATCCTCTTTCCAGCAACTACCTGTCTGTCTAACCCCACAGTTCTGTAATTTCTGCATAAAATCACAAAAAGATGAGGATCCAAAGAAGTTCTTCTTGCAAAATTCAAAGGCTTGACTCTGGAACAGTTCACCAATAGAAGCGTGGATCGGACAAAACCAAGTCTTTACCCATCTGAACATCATAAGTAGTGATGTAGTACACAGCGCTGTCTTTATCCGGTCTGCAGATCACAACCTTGTCACAGTAGTTGTGCCGACCATAACTCCAGTGCAACAGACATCCTTGAAATCGATCAAACATCTCATGGGAAAATGCTTTCTTTCGCAGTGGCTTTGGGACCTTAAAGTAGTCCCAGACATCTACCGCATACCACATGTTTTCCGATGCTCCTCTATAATGTCCATGACTTCCCTAGGCAAATAAGGGAACTCAAGTCCATACTCTGTTGCCACCCGCTTATGCAACAGCCTCTGAGACCGGGCTAGTCTCGGTAAATTACAGGTGACTCCGTCCCCAGGGTGTATACAAGAGTTTTCAAGCTTGGGCATCAGGGTGTTTCGGGCCGAGGGGGTCTCTACTTGTGGTGCTTCGTCCCCCTCAGTAAGGGCTAACCAGCCTGCAACATCACCACAAGCAGCGGCTACATCATCCCCATACGACCACAACAACTCATCAGACATTGCATCGAACAATTCCTCAGCCTCTTCGGCCTCCAGTGAGGAGCAAAAAGATTCTAAGTCAGAGTCCCGTGATGCAAATCTTTTTACGGTTTTAGTACTCACGGTTCCCTCGGTGCTCTCTCCCGTAGACTGTGGTGGCCTTTCCAAGGCGATGGCCTTTGCCCGACGTGCTGCCACTGGAGAGGGCTGTGGACCCTTCTTGCGACTAATCGAAGGCTGCAGGGGCTCCACTTCTTCCAAGGCAGGCATGGCGGTTAAATTAGTGAGGGTGGACGAGGCTGTGTCCATTACCTCAGGGGTTGACTCTCGGGCCCGTGCAGTAGCAATGTCCTTGTTGGGGGCACTGGCAACCGTGGATGAAACCCGAATTTCGGGCCCTTTAGCCGGAACATAAGCGATGTGCTCCTCAGTAGCCACACCTGTGACCCAATCCATGTGGAAGGCCCGAGGCAGTTCGGTGGGCTGCTCCACTTTGAAGGTGTACTCGCCACACCTTTGGCACCTGGCGAACGGCCGGGGGTTTGCGACCAACACGTTACATTTCCCACACAACATTCCAAGGGCCTCCATGTCTCTGACGGTGTACAACACGAACCGCCCCTGCGGCAGCAGACGAGTGTCTGTGATCACGGTGCTGAGCATCTGTATGCCTGCTGGACCCCTCGCTGTAGGCTGCATGCTCGGAAAAAGGTGCCTTTCTCTGAGAAGCTTTTGGTATGTTTTCTTGGAACTCCGAGAACTCAACCAAGCTTCTTCTCCTTCCGCAACACACACTCACGCGGTGCCTCGTGCGGGGAAAGATCAGCATAGACTCCTCCCACTGGGTGCTGGTGCTGAGTAACTTTGCAGGCTTTTCGGCAAAGGCTTCTCCCACGCTTGTGCACCTCAGTGAAAATCTCTCCAAAATGGTGCTGATCTCTGATGGCGCAGTTCAAAAATACTTCACCCTCTATTCCAATGCACTGCAAGGTAACTGTAAATCCCGGACTGCGAGCCCCACGTGTAGGGGCCACAACCTCTTGATGGGCGGCCTTGACTTTTAGGCTTACCAGTTACCTCCTCGTGGCTTGTCAGTGAATGTCCAGGGGTTCCCAGGGTTAGTACTCAACAACTTTGGATGCTGACACATAAGTCCTTTTTAAGGTTTTTATTCTGCAGTGGTAACATCCAACATAACACTTGCAACTGAAGATGAAAAGGAACCTTTCTCACAGTACCTGGAACTTTCTCTGTCTCCTTGGCAGTACTGTGGAAGTGTGGATTCTTTAGTGTCCATACAACTCAGCTTCCAGGCTCTTACTGAGATGCCAGCTTGTTGGCCCTCCTCCGAAGAGTCCTACCCTGGTCACTTGTACGAGTTGCCGTGTCCCTCCAATACTGAGGGCACACCGGGACGCCTTGAATCCTCCTTCAGTTACTGGGCCTCGGGCTAACTGGCTCCGAGACTCGGGAACAGACAGATCCCCACCCCAGACCATGCGGGTCTATAGGGCTACTGAAACTGACCATGTTTGCGGGACGGCAAACGCTCCTAGGCCCGGGACCCCTCGCGGGGCTTCCACGGTCCAGAACCAGGAAGAAAGACTGCGGCCGAACCACTGAACACGTGACTTCAGCACCTTAAGTACCCTTCCCCAGACTACACAGCGGGGCCAGACGCGCCCACTGATTGGCTCCGGAAAAGATTGGTACCCAACACATCCAACCAGGCCTGGTTCTCAACCTGTCATGGGTACCACACTGGCTGGCTATTCCATAAGAACGTACAACTTAGGTAAGTATATAATTTTAAGGGTTTTGACCCTGCCCATAAGATATCGAGGCAAATTCATCCATTGCTTAGTTTGTACTTGTAGGTGAGTTAATGTCAATGTAGGAAGATAGAGGTAGCTGTACTATGACCCCGAGATACCTAAATGAAGACACAACCTGCAGTCTGGAGTCTGGGTGAACCAGTGGAATCGCAGCCGGTTTCAAAGGAAAAAGATTCGATTTACCCCAGTTCACCTGGAAACCAGAATAGTCGTCAAAGTTATTAATTTCAGACAGCAAAGTTTGAAGTGACTCGTGAGTGTCGGTCAAGTATACCAGGGTGTCATCCATGTATAGCGAGACTTGCTCCTCTATGGTAGCAATTGGGAGACCCTTAATTAAAGGGGAAGAGTGGATGTGCACAGCAAGAGCCTCAGTAGCTAGAGCAAATAGGAGGGGCGACAGCGGACACCCCTGCCTAGTGCCAATAGTGATTGGGAAGGTATCAGTAACGTGAGTTAACTCAGATACGGGCCATTGGAGGAGAGGTATAGAAGAGTTTTATCCACGCTATAATACGGGGTCCAAAGCCATATACAGTGGTGTGAAAAAGTGTTTGCCCCCTTCCTCATTTCCTGTTCCTTTGCATGTTTGTCACACTTAAGTGTTTCAGAACATCAAACCATTTTAAACAATAGTCAAGGACAACACAAGTAAACACAAAATGCAATTTGTAAATAAAGGTGTTTATTATTATTAAAGGTGAAAAAAAATCCAAACCATCATGGCCCTGTGTGAAAAAGTGATTGCCCCCCTTGTTAAAACATACTATAACTGTGGTTGTCACACACCTGAGTTCAATTTCTCTAGCCACACCCAGGCCTGATTATTGCCACACCTGTTCACAATCAAGGCATCACTTAAATAGGAGCTGCTTGACACAGTAAGGTCCACCAGAAGATCCTTAAAAGCTACACATCATGCCGAGACCCAAAGAAATTCAGGAACAATTGAGAAAGAAAGTAATTGAGATCTATCAGTCTGGAAAGGGTTATAAAGCCATTTCCAAAGCTTTGGGAATCCAGTGAACCACAGTGAGAGCCATTATCCACAAATGGCGAAGACATGGAACAGTGGTGAACCTTCCCAGGAGTGGCCGGCCGCCCAAAATTACCCCAAGAGCGCAGCGACGACTCATCCAAGAGGTCACAAAAGACCCCACAAAACGTCCAAGGAACTGCAGGCCTCACTTGCCTCAGTTAAGGTCAGCGTTCATGCCTCCACCATCAGGAAAAGACTGGGCAAAAATGGCCTGCATGGCAGAGTTCCAAGGAGAAAACCACTGCTGAGCAAAAAGAACATCAAAGCTCGTCTCAATTTCTCCACAACACATCTTGATGATCCCCAAGACTTTTGGGACAACATTCTGTGGACCGATGAGACAAAAGTGGAACTCTTTGGAAGGTGTGTGTCCAAGTATATCTGGCGTAGAAGGAACACTGCATTTCAGAAAAAGAACATTATACCAACAGTAAAATATGGTGGTGGTAGTGTGATGGTCTGGGGCTGTTTTGCTGCTTCAGGACCTGGAAGACTTGCCGTGATAAAAGGAACTATGAATTCTGCTGTCTACCAAGAGATCCTGAAGGAGAATGTCCGACCATCTGTTCGTGTACTCAAGCTGAAACGAACTTGGGTTCTGCAGCAGGACAATGATCCTAAACACACCAGCAAGTCCACCACCGAATGGCTGAAGAAAAAAAAATGAAGACTTTGGAGTGGCCTAGCCAAAGACCTGACCTGAATCCTATTGAGATGTTGTGGTATGACCTTAAAAAGGCCGTTCATGCTCGAAAACCCTCTAATGTAAATGAATTAGGACAATTCTGCAAAGATGAGTGGGCCAAAATTCCTCCAGGACGCTGTAAAAGCCTCATTGCACATTATCGCAAACGCTTGGTTGCAGTTGTTGCTGCTAAGGGTGGCCCAACCAGTTATTAGGTTTAGGGGGCAATCACTTTTTCACACAGGGCCATGATGGTTTGGATTTTTTTTCACCTTTAATAATAAACACCTTCATTTACAAATTGCATTTTGTGTTTACTTGTGTTGTCCTTGACTATTGTTTAAATTGGTTTGATGTTCCGAAACACTTAAGTGTGACAAACATGCAAAGGAACAGGAAATGAGGAAGGGGCAAACACTTTTTCACACCACTGTAGTTGCAACACCTGAAAGTGATAGGGCCATTCCACACTGTCAAAGGCTTTGCAAATATCTAGGAACACAATGGCACGGATGGGGGAACCATCATGGGGATATTGTAGATTGTGAAACAGTCTGCGGATATTCATTCTAGTAGATCTACCAGGTATAAAGCCTCCCCGATCGCTTCTGACCAATTTTGCAAATACAGCATTCAGACTATTTGCCAACAATTTGGCTAGGATTTTAACATCCACATTAATGAGAGATATCGGGCGGTACGAGTCACATTTAAGAGGGTCCTTATGACGTTTCAATAATAGGATAATCAGAGCCTCCAGCATAGTGGGGGGAAGAATTCCGATATCTAAAGCCTTATTATAAGTATGTAAAAGAAATGGGCATATTAGATGTTGAAACTGGGCATATCATTCAGCTGAATATCCATCTAAGCCCAGTGTCTTATGTGCTGGTAACTGTGAAATGGCCATGGCGATTTCTTCAACAGAAAGGGGCGCCTCCAATTCCTCACGTTGTTTATCTGATAGGGAGCGGTGAGATAGATTTGCCAGGTAGTCATTTAATTGGGATTGGGTGTAGTCAACCCTAGATGTATAAAGGTCCTTGTAGAATTTTAAAAAAGTCTCCATAATATCCCTAGGAGTGTCACTAATCTGACCCTGCGTAGTTAAAATACATGGGATAGAAATAGGAGAGTGTTTCCGGCCTAGTTAGGTAAGCCAGTAGGCGGCCAGCTTTGTTACCATGCTCAAACGACTTTTGAGTAGCGTGCAACATGCGTTTTCGTGTAATGTCCAACAAACAGAGCTTGTACTCTCTGTGACTCTGCAACCAGGTATCTCTCGTATTAGAGTCAGGGTTAGTGGCATAGGCAGACTCCACTGTCAGTATGACTGTCTCTAATTTCTCAGTGCGTTGTTGTTTGTTTTTGTGTAAAACACCAGTAATGGACATGAAGGTACCCCTCAGGGTGGTCTTAAAGGCCTCCCATTCTGTTAATGGATCTGCGGTGCCCAAGTTGACATTCCAATAACCAGCAATACCTTTTCTGCATTCCCACATGCACCACCTCATCCTCCAGCCAGAAGGAATTCAAGCGCCAAATAGTAGGGCTGGAGCCCGGGAGGAGGAGATCGACAGAGAGAGGAGCATGATCCGACACACCCCTAGGCAAGTAGTACACAGCAGATATAACGGGGAGATTGTCCACTGCAGCAAACGCCAGGTCAATACTAGACATGGTGCGGAAAGAGTCCAAATGGCATGAGTATTGGCAGACATCCAGATGTCTCCAGCACCATATCTCTGTGATACTGTAAACCTGTGTCTAATCAACAAAGGAGGGAAAGGGTCTACCATCACCTCCCAAGCGGTCCATAGCTGGTTCCATTATAGAATTAAAGTTGCCCACATAGAGCAGGGGGCCCGGGGGTCTATTATACAAGTAAAAGGCGCAAAAATTCTAAGACAATATTTAGCCTATAAGTATTTTGTGCTAGGGGATATTCACAAAGTCCACAGTCTCTTATAAGAGAAAGTCCACAAAAATCTTCAATAAAACGAATTATGTTTTGGAGGGAGAGGGGAGAGGAGGGGGGATGGGGAGGGAAAGTGATGGGGATAATACACTCTCATGGCTGCCATTGCAGAGGAACAGAGACATGTTCAGATGTATGCGTGCATCTGCATACAGTTTTTTCTATTTTCAATTTTTTATATGCTGTTTTAATTTATGTCCTTTTATGCCCTGTCTGTTTCAACCTGTGATCAAGTGTTTTTATAAATACGTTTACATCCATGTATGTTATAATTAAGAGCATTCTCTCCCTATGTCCCGCCCTTCTGTCATTTAGTTCTGTTCCCCCTCTGATGTGCCATCCAATCACGGCACATCAGATTTTAACCACTCCCCATCCCCGCCCTTATATTGTAATCCTGCTAGCTACTGTCCTATAGCTTGAGAAAGGAGCGCAGCAGTTTACCTCATCCACAGCCTGCATGCTCGTATTTTTTTAAACATACGTTTTATTAATTTTTCAAAAATACAAAACACTTCCTTGCACCCCAAGTCTCGCGTTGAGGGCAGACTCTACAGCGGTCGGCCGAGGGATTGACTCCACTGAGGACAGCCCCAAATCTTTGGGATATTATCCAATGCCTTCTTTTAACTACAAAAATGTGAGTTCATTATAAGAAAACCTTATTGCATATTAAACTTGTTGAAAAATCTTCACCCAGAGGCGCCTCTTCTCCCTCTCTTTTTTGGCCCGGGGGTCTAGATCATAGCATAAGTGACAATTTGGATAAGACAACCACAGAAAATGGGGGAGGGATATAAACATTCATCAGGGTGAGTGTCACAGAAGCAACTTGTAATGTGAGTATAATAAATCTCCCATCGGGTGCAGGGAGGGATTTGGCCAATAGAATAGAGACCCCCCTAGAATAGTTTATGTGCGTGGCCTGGTAGGACTGGGCCAGCCATAGGCGCTTAAGAGCTCTCACCCTCGCACCAACAAGGTGTGTTTCTTGAAGGCAAATTAAATTGGGGCAATATTTTTTTAAGACAGAGAAGACCAGGGACCGCTTTTGGGGTGATTTCAAACATCTAGTATTCCATGAGACTATCTTTACGGTTTCACCATGGTAAGGTAAGTAGTAAATAATGATCACAATAAGAAGACAGACATATGTAAAATATTGTTGGTCGTGCCACCCATAACACACATGAGCATAAATGCAAGACAGTGTGAAGATCTAAGGTCAAATCAGCACGAGCATTAAAAGGAATGAAGATGAAAAACCATTGTACTCAGCCAAAGGCATCATCAACAGGAAAGAGACAAAAAAAAAAAAAAAAAGTGAAATAAGTCCATAGAAAACCCCATTCCACCCACCCGATCAGACATCCCAAACATAGGGAGCCTTGGATCCCTAAACCAAAAAAAAACACACAAAACTCTCAGTTGAGGTCCGAACTATCCCGTGGCCACACCACCTATTGGTGTAGGGTTATTGTTGAATCCGGGAAGGCTCTCAACAGTAAATAGAAATGATAAAGAAGTCCTGTTTCAGGATAAGGGTTCACTGCAGGTGTAGGGGGAGATGAAAGACACCCGGCCTCCTTGCATACCAAAAGGCATAACAGCCAGGATCATGGAAAGAACTCTGGGAGAGAAGGCAGGAAAGTGCTCTTTTTCAGTTTACAGGAGAGGGAGCAAGAATCATCATGAGGTATATAGGCATCGTGGTGAGAACAGTAAACACAAACATCACAGCTTTAGCAGGTAGATATAGAAGTCTCAGTATCTGTAGTGAAGGGTCAAATGGGAATTTAAAGGAACAATTGCCATGATCATTCACCTCTGCGTCTGGGTACATTTCCATATTGATTGTTCAGCCACGCCATGGCTTCTTTGGGGTTTGTATAGAAGAGGACCCTACCATCATGGATAACACGTAGCTTAGTAGGGAAAAGCATAGCGTACTGTAGGCCTTCAGTGCGCAGGCGGGCTTTCACTGCTGCAAAGGAAATGCGTTGGCATTGGACGTCAGCTGAGAAGTCAGGATAAACTGAAATTGTATTGACATTATACTTAAGTGGCCCTTTTTCCCTTGCGAGGCGTAAAATGGCGACTTAATCTTGGAAATTAAGGATCCGAGCAATAATAGAGTGGGAGGGGGCTCCTGCTGGAGGTTGGACGCGGGGGGATACGGTGTGCCTGTTCGATGACATAGGAGAAGGATTGTGCGTCCGTACCAAAAATGTCTCGTAGCCAGAAGTATAAAAAATGTTCAGCTTGGGAGCCCTCCAAGCGTTCAGGAAACCCCACGAAACGGAGATTGTTCCTGCATGAGCAGTTCTATAAATCATTGCGTTTGACGCAGAGATTAGCCATCTCACTTGTAGTATCACGCATCGTGGCAGATAAGGGGAGCACAGTATCTTCCAGGGATCTTATATATTCCTCAGTGACCCCGATTCTACCACGCAGATTTTGAACATCCTGTCTCAATAGTGAGAAGTCCATACGGATAAATGCTATCTGGGTAGAGTGAGGCCTTGCAATCCTGTATGGCCAGCATGATACTGATTTGTAGTCTCAGGTGGAGGGAAAGCAGGGGTCTGGCAGTTTTCATTGTTCTGCATGGGATCGTGGCATGACAGGGAGTCAGTTTGGGTGGTAAATAGGGATGAGCCGAACACCCCCCTGTTCGGTTCGCATCCAGAACATGCGAACAGGCAAAAAATTTGTTCGAACACCGTTAAAGTCTATGGGACTTGAACGTGAAAAATCAAAAGTGCTAATTTTAAAGCCTAATATGCAAGTTATTGTCATAAAAAGTGTTTGGGGACCTGGGTCCTGCCCCAGGGGACATGTATCAATGCAAAAAAAAGTTTTAAAAACGGTCGTTTTTTCGGGAGCAGTGATTTTAATAATGCTTAAAGTGAAACAATATAAGTGAAATATTCCTTTAAATTTTGTACCTGGGGGTGTCTATAGTATGCCTGTAAAGTGGCCCATGTTTCCCATGTTTAGAAAAGTCTCTGCACAAAATGTCATTTCTAAAGGAAAAAAAAGTAATTTAAAATGACTCGCGGCTATTAATGAATTGTCGGGTCCCGCAATACAGATGAAAGTCATTGAAAAAAACAGCATGGGGATTCCTCCCAGTCCATTACCAGGCCCTTTGGGTCTGGTATGAATATTAAGGGGAACCCCGAACCAAAAATTAAAAAAAAATTTGCGTGAGGGACCCCCCAAGTTCCATCACCAGGCCCTTCAGGTCTGGTATAGATATTAAGGGGAACCCTGCGCCAAATAAAAAAAAATGGCATAGGGGTCCTCCTCAAAATCCATACCAGACCTTTCAGGTCTGGTATGGATTTTAAGGGGAACTCCGCGCCAAAATAAAAAAAAGTGGTGTGGGGTCCTCCCCAAAAATCAATACCAGACCCTTATCCGAGCATGCAAGCTGGCAGGCCACAGGAAAAGAGGGGGGAAGAGAGAGCGCCCATCCCTCCTGAACTGTACCAGGCCACATGCCCTCAACATTGGGAGGGTGCTTTGGGGTAGCCCCCCAAAGAACCTTGTCCCCATGTTGATGGGGAGAAGGGCCTCATCCCCACAACCCTTGCCCGGTGGTTGTGGGGGTCTGCGGTCGGGGGGGCTTATCGGAATCTGGAAGCCCCCTTTAACAAGGGGACTCCCTGATCCCGACCTCCGTGTGAAATGGTAATGGGGTACATTGTACTCACCCAAAAAAGTGACAAAAAAAGGTAAAAAAAACACACACACAGCTTGGCACAAGTCCTTTAATAAAAACAAAAAAAAAATTCCAGCGATGTAATCCTTCTACGATCCATGAACGATACAGCCTCCTCCATAGGAGCCACCTGGCAGAATGACGAGCGACTCGGATGACAGGTCTTAAATAACCGAGGACGGGGCCACCCGTGACGTGTGGACGGGTGAAGCCGCCCCCCCTCTGATGCAAGGGGGAATGCCGGGGTTACCCAGTGACATGTACGGGTGACCCCTCCCCCTCTGACGCAATGGGGGTTTCTCCTGACGTGTCAGAACGGGCGGGGTCACCCGTACATGTCACTGGGTAACCCCTGCATTTCCCCTTGCATCAGAGGGGGGCGGGTCACCCATATTTCACCATCATAGCCGCCTCAGTAGATGCCCACAGCCGTGCAGAAGGACACAGTGCCGTTTGTGAGGATTAGGGAGTCAGGATGAAAGTTCAGAGCCGGAGCAGTGTTTCTATGCGGCTGCTCATGTCGCCATCAAGCCACGCCCATCTGTGTGAATTCTGACAGCACAGTGTGTCGCTTCACATAGTACTCATACCTAAGCATTGTACTGCATCACACAATATTTACATCTGTACACTGTACTGCACCGCACAATATTTACATCTATACACTGTACTGCATCGCACAATATTTACATCTGTACACTGTACTGAATCGCACAGTATTTACATCTGTACACTGTACTGCATTGCAAAATATCTACATCTGTACACTGTACTGCATCACACAGTATTTACATCTGTACACTGTACTGCATCGCACAGTATTTCCATCCATACTGTCAGGATCCGAGGGGTTAAAAGGCATTGGTGAGACAGTTTAGTCAACTTAAAAGGCTTTATTCAGCAAAAACAACAGAAAAATGATCAGTCTTTGTCTTCATATGCAGTTCAAAACATAACTTAACTTTATAAGACAGTCCATTTTAAACAATGCTCAGCGTCCCAGCCACAGCATATAACATAGTACAGTCCCAATTCAGGCAAGCTCACCCAGCAGGATCAAGTCATAGGCAACAGGTGTCCTTCCCGCTTCAAGCTCCTCTCAGCTCTGATAGCTCAACAGCCATTCCCCTCAGCCTCTCTGATATATACAGGGCCGATCCTAGGGTCACAGACGCCTGGGTGCAGAAATATTTCTGGCGCCCCCACATGGGTGTGGTCATCTTACCAACTCCTCCCCTTTACAAATGTTACTATGGCAATTACTCAAACACAGAGATGCTCCCCTGAGAAGTCTTTGTTACCCTAGGATCCTCCCATGATCTTTTAACAATAAAGAAAATACAGGAAGTGTGTACACTAATGAGACCTGGAGGGGAGTCTCTCTGATGCACACAGAGAGGGCCCCTTTCACACTGAAGCGTTTTTCAGGCGCTACAGCGCTAAAAATGGCACCTGTATAGCGCCTGAAAAAAGCAGGTCCTTTCACTCCAGTCTGAAAGCCGGAGGGTTTTCACACTGGAGCGGTGCGCTAGCTGGACGGTAAAAAAAGTCCTGCTAGCAGCATCTTTGGAGCAGTGAAGGAGCGGTGTATTCACCCCTCCTATACCGCTCCTACCCATTGAAATCAATAGGACAGCACGGCAATACCGCCGGCAAAGTGCCACTGCAGCAGCGCTTTGCAGGGGGTTTTAATCCTTTTTCGGCCGCTCGCAGGGGTTAAAACCGCCCGCTAGCAGCCGAATACCGCGGCTAAAACAACGTAAAGCAGCGCTAAATATAGCGCTGCTTTACCGCTGACGCCCACACCACCCCAGTGTGAAAGGGGCCTTAGAGAGTCTGTTAGAAAGAGCCCACAGACATAGTACAGGAGATGGTCAGAGACTGTAGACATGATGCAAGAGACGGTCAGAGACTGCAATAATGGTACAGGAGATGGTCAGAGACTGCAGACATACTACAGGAGTTGGTCAGAGACTGCAGACATAATACATGCTCAGCCATCCCTATCCATGCTCAGCCATCCCTATCCATGCTCAGCCATCCCTATCCATGCTCAGCCATCCCCATTCATGCTCAGCCATCCTCATCCACGGCTCATCCATCCACATCCGTGGCTCAGCCATCCCCATCCATGCTCAGCCATCCCCATCCACAGCTCATCCATCCCCATCCATGCTCATCCACCCCCATCCACGGCTCATCCATGGCTAATTTATGCCTCATTCATGCTCATCCATGCCACATCAGTTCTTATCCATGCCACATCCATGCCACTACAGTGCCTCAAAAAAGTGTAATAGGTAGTCAAATTTGATTTTGAAATGTATGTCCCTAGAACTCCTGAAGGTTCTCCCTATTTGGCCTCTGTATGTGACCAGGCTGTGTAAAAGTCTCACACATGTGGTACCGCCATACTCAGGAGGAGTAGAAGAATATATTTTGGGGTGTAATGTTTGCTATGTACATGCTATGTGTTAGAAATATTGTAAAATTGTTCGTGTTCAAAAGACTCATTATGCCTCCTAGAATATACATTGGGGTGTTCCTAAAGTGCAAGAGGTAGTCAAGAAATTCTATGTGTAATTTATGCTCCTAGAATGGCTAATGGTACTCCCTGCATGTTGGGCCTCTCTATGTGGTCATACTGTGTAAAAGTCCCACACATGTGGTATCATCATACTCAGGAGGAATAGCAGAATGTATTTTGGGGTGTAATTTGTTGTATGCATATGCTGTGTGTGAGAAACCTGTTAATATGACAATGTTGTGGAGAAAAAAAATCTTAAGTTTGCAAAGAATTGTGGGGAAAAACTTTAACTTCAAAATCTCACCACGCCTCTTACTAAATACCTTGGAATGTCTACTTTCCAAAAAGGGGTCATTTGGCAGGTATTTGTACTTTCCTGGCTTGTTAGTGTCTCAAGAAATTATCAGGCCATCAGTACATCAGATGTTATTCATTTTCAGTGATTGGCACCATAGCTTGTGGACTCTATAACTTTCACAAAGACCAAATAATATACACTGATTTGAGTTATTTTACCAAAGATATGTAGCAGTATAAATTTTGGCCAAAATTTATGAAGAAAAATTACTAATTTGCAAAATTTTACAACAGAAATGAAGAAAAGTTAATTTTTTTACATAATTTTCTGTATTTTTTCATTTATAGCGCAAAAAAAAAAAAAACCCAGCTGTGATTAACCACTTCAAACACAAATGGGCGTACCTGTACATCCCCTTTAAGAGTCGGGGCTAGCAGGTGCGCGCTCACGCCGGCGTGTTCAGTGTGAATGTGCCTGCGGGAACGGCGGACTCGACGTCCGCCGGTTTCCCGGCGATCGTGTCATGGAGACGCAGAACGGGGAAGTGCATATGTAAATAAGGCATTTCCCCGTTCTGCCTTGTGTCATGACAGAGATCACTGCCATGTGATCGCTGTCATGTGAGTTGAAGCCCACCCCCCACAGTTAGAGTCACTCCCTAGGACACACTTAACCCCTTCGTCGCCCCCTAGTGATTAACCCCTTCCCTGCCAGTGTCATTTACACAGTAATCAGTGCATTTTTATAGCACTGATCACTGTATAAATGACAATGGTCCCAAAATAGTGTCAAAAGTGTCCGATGTCCGCCATAATGTTGCAGTCCCGATAAAAATTGCAGATCGCTGCTATTACTAATAAAAAAAATTAATAATAAAAATGCCATAAAACGATCCCCTATTTTGTAGATGCTATAACTTTTGCGCAAACCAATCAATATACGCTTATTGCGATTTTTTTTTTTTTTTACCAAAAATATGTAGAAGAATACATATCAGCCTAAACTGAGGAAAAAACATTTTTTTAATATATTTTTGGAGGACATCTATTATAGCAAAAAAGTTTAAAACATTGAGTTTTTTTCAAAACTGTCGCTCTTTTTTTGTTTATAGCGCAAAAAAAAACCCCTGCAGAGATGATCAAATACCACCAAAAGAAAGCTCTGTTTGTGGGAAAAAAAGGACATCAATTTTGTTTGGGTGGAACGTCGCACGACCGCGCAATTGTCAGTTAAAGTGACGCAGTGCCGAATCGCAAAAAGTGCTCTGGTCGGGTAGGGGGTAAAATCTTCCGGGGCTGAAGTGGTTAAATACCACCAAAAGAAAGCCCTATTTGTGTTAAAGAAAGGACAAAAATGTCATATGGGTACATTGTTGCATGACTGAGTAATTGTCATTCAAAACGTGAGAGCACTGAAAGCTGAAAATTGGTCTGGTTAGGAAGGGGGTTTAAGTGCCCAGTGGGTATGTGGTTAATTCACAAAAAATAGCCAGAACAATTGTACAGACTCGATGCAGACTGAATGTATGTGGCTTTGGTGGGCTGCAGTTTCAGAGGGAGACGCCAAACAGGTTTCCATCTAGAATCAAAATCAGAGTTTATTATATCACAGAACAAAAAGTCAGATATTGTACAGACCCAATCCACACTCCTTTGAGCAACTTTCATAGGATGCCACTGTAGCACTGGAGCTGCTGGTTATTTTTGGGCTTAACGTTACCTTCTTGACCTCGTATGCGTCTTGGGGTTTCCCGAGGTAGATGGCCCAAAGAACTGTAGAAACTGACACTGGATCCACTTTAGGGATTTTTATTTGCAAAACGTTAGACAAAACACAGCCTCTCAATGAAGGAATAGAGGGTAAGGGTAGAAAGTTCAGGTACTCTTGGAACTGCTTGGAACTGAATGTCCCCCACTATAAACTCCAGGGAATAGCCATTCGCAACTGGATATTACAGCCATTGGATAAATCTCCTCTCAGTAGATTTAGCAGCCGATAGGTGATTCAGATAAGGAAAAGTCTCTGCCACAGACTTGGTCATAGAACTTGTGAGTGAAAAGTCTCTGCCACAGACTTGGTTATAGAACTTGTGAGTGAAAAGTCTCTGCCACAGACTTGGTTGTACCAGAATCTTGCAGCCGGTCCGGCGATACCATACGAGTGTGGATTCACCTGGTGTCCTTTCAATTTAGCTTCCAGGCTCTTACCGAGCAGCCAGCCTTGTGTGTGGCCCTCTTCTGAAGAGTCCTCCCCTGGTTGCGTTCTCAGTTGCTGGGCCTCTCCAAAACTGAGACGGCACCAGACCACCTTGGAATCCTCCCTCCAGTTACTGTGCCTCGGGCTAGCCAGCCCGAGACTCGGAAATGAACGGATCCGCACCCTAGGCCATGAGGGCCCCTGAGGGCTGGTCAGGAGGACCAGGACCAAAAGGATGAAGCGAACTTCTAGACCGGAACCCCGGAAAACACGTGACCTCAGTACCTCAAGTACCCTTTCCCAGAATGCACAGCGAGACAATCCACTCACTGGTTGGTTCAGAGAAGGATTGGCACCCAATGCATCCAACCGGACTGCGTTCCTATGCTTGCCAGAGGTGACACCGACACATATGGCCAAGCAGAACACACTGCAATCCAGCCAAACTGGTACTGAAACCAGAATTTAGAACAATTAACCCTAAAACCCAACTGTGGTTTTAGGAACATTAAATCTAGAAAAAATATAGCGCATGCTCATTAGGAGCCCTACACCACCAATACCACTTCTTTTTTGACAAGAACCAAATCTACTGTATCTTTCTACGCCTCACCTTCCCCCTTCAGTCTCCTCCCTTATCACTAATTAACTTACTGACATATAAGTTTGGATGTCACTCCACTTCCTCAAACTGAATCTTTCCAAAACTCAGCTCATAATATCCCCCACCACCACCACCACCACAAGATCCTTCCATGCTTGCTTCCAGGACTTCTCCAGAGCCTCTCACATCCTCTGGAAATCCATACCTTAATCTGACTGGCTATCTTCTACTCTGTCTGTCTTTGGGTGATCCCTGAAAACTCATCTCTTCAAAGAGGCCTATTCTTCCAGTACAACGCCAACCCAATTTTTCCTGTTTATCAATGGGCAAATGTTTGCTAATATTAAAAATATACATTTGTTGCAACTGTGACACATGGAGTAAAATATATTTACAGTGAAATATTAACAACATAGCATTAAAAGGTGGATTCTCTTCCAGTGGAAAAGAAGTTGCCATTGATACTCAGCCTTCTTTGCCTGGCACAGCAGAAAAGTCAAAGTGACAGTGAAATGGATGGCACTTACTTTAAACTCCTTTACCATGGTAAATGAAATGTCTGAACACGTAGTTGTATTGATGTGGACATTTACTGAATAAGAAAATGCTAAAATATATAATTGAGGCAGTGAATGTATAATGATTTTAAAAGAGATACACAAAAATGTACTTTTGTTGTAGTTCATCTGGTCTGACCTGCACATCGGATTCCTGCATCACCAATCCAATCCTAATTGAGGCTTACAAAATGGGATCTAAGTAACTAAGGAATTAAATTATTAGTTGTGATTTATAATAATACATTTATACACTTGTGTAAAAAATGTGTAACCAGAGCACAAAACAAACCCAGATGCAATAGAACTAGTAAGGTGCAAGTGCTGTGCATAAATAAGGTTACAAATGCAAATGTAGCGCTACCCCCAGTTAAGAGAGCCGCTGGTTTGTTTTGGGTCCCTGAGTACAGCTCCACCAACCCCCGGCAATTTGGCTCTACCCGCTCTGGCACAGTTAGTAAAGGGGTACGTCCCTATGCACATAAAACTTAGCTTATACTCTAAGTGTAATTGGTATGAACTCACAAGCAGACTGCTGAGATAAGAATAACTGGCTTTACTTTTGTCAGTAAGGAAAAAGAATAGCAACATGCATTTGAACATATATCTCACAATACTTTAGCAGGTCCCTGCAATATGCACTTTAAACATGTACACAGGTATATGAATCTAACAATGGGGAAACGGAGCGCCCAGCGTGGCGACCGTCTGCTATGCACCCCTGAGGTGCAATAAATCTATCTGCGCCTACCTAACGGACCAGGCCTGATCCCTAGTAATAGAGCTCAGTCCTTGTACTAGTACAGTGTTCTTCACCGGCAATAAATCTGTAGAGGTGGTGCACATGTAGCTTTAAATGGTGTCATTTGTAATCCACAAAAAGTAACATTTGCTGCTCTGAGGTAAATTGCGCCTAGGCAGTTCAATAGGCATAAACTTGTGTGTCAATGCAGGATTGAGCCTACAGGCTCTCTCACCAATCCTTGGGGTACCGTCCTCCGATCCGGTCCCTCTAATGGCGGCTCTGGTCTCTTCAATGGCGGCGTCCGATCTCCTCAGTCACAGCCCTGCACTCCGGTCATCAGCTCCGTCCGACCGACAGTAAGGGGGAGTCTCCGCTCCGCTGCTGTGGACTCTGAGAGGTGAGAGTCTCACTCCATCGGCTGCAAGGCCCAGGCTTCAGGCCTTCAGCTCCGGTCCGCACAGGTGTCTCTGCTGGCTGCAGTCTCCGCGTCACACGCTCTGTCAGCAGAGGCAGGCCAGTCCTGTCAGGCCTCAGAAGAGGAAGTGTCCCAACAGGAAGAGGCGGTCTCCGCTCTTCCCTTTTATAATCTCCCCCAGCAGCCTCTCGGGCGGAAACCAGCAGCCCGGGAGCGTGGGGGATTGTGGGAGATGTAGTCTCTACCAGAAAAAGGGGTAGAACCCCGCTACACACTCCCCCCACTTTAAATCTTTGGTCCCCAAAGATAGTGCTCAAACTACAAACTTTTTCGGGAACAACATTTTCACATAATTTGGACAGAGGAGCTTCCCACCAATTGGCATGAGATGGGGAGCTGTCCTGTCGACAGGTCACTTCAGTGTGTGCGACCTGCTTAACTGTGCCAGAGAGCGAGCTGGGGTTGCCCTCCACTAAATGGACAGCGGAAGGGTCAGGGCTTTCAGCACTTCTCCTTGCTGTGGTAACAGAGTCCTCTGAACTTTCTCCCATCTTGGGGTAAGTTAACTTCTTGGGAGGCTTCACACTCCTGCGAGCTCTCTGTTCTCTTGGAACTTCTTCAGGAACACATTCTGGCAACATCTCTGGTTCTGGAACATCTTCTTCTTGTTCTGGGTAGAGACCAGGGATATCTTCCCAGCACTCAGGCACATCACTGAATGGCACAAACTCTGTGGCTTCTGGGTTCAATGTGTTATCTTCCACATCTTCAGTAGGTGGAAGGTCTATGGCAGAATTTCCTGGGGTTGAGGAAGGCCATAGCCATTCAAGTTCTCCTCTTTCTTCCTCAGGTTGGGGGTCCTGTCCACCCCTAACTTGGGATGTCTGGGACCTAGTGTTAGGCCTGGGGGTATCCAGAATGGAAACAGATTCAGGTACATCTCTTACTGGAGGCATTCTGACTGCTTCAGTGAGTGGGAGCAAATGATTCCTATGCCAGGTCTTCAAAGGCCCCAACCTTCCTTCTGGCTTCAACTTGTAGACAGGCAATCCTGGAAGTTTCCTACAGATGATATATGGTTCTGATCTCCATCTATCAGCTATCTTGTGTTTTCCAGGGATCCCTAGATTCCGTAGCAGTACACGGTCCCCAGGCTGTAGGTCCTGTACTCTAACTTTCAAATCAAAGTTCCTCTTATTTCGGGCCCCCCTCTGGTTAGAGGCCGCTTGAGCTTTTTCATAAGCTATCTTCAAACTGCGCCTCAGTCTGTCCACATATCCTTTGTGGGAGGCAGCTGAGGCATGGTCCAAAGAAATTCCAAAGGCCAAATCCACTGGCAATCTTGCTTCTCTCCCAAACATAAGCCGGTAAGGGGAAAAACCTGTCACATCACTTGTGGTGCAATTGTAAGCATGCACTAGAGCTGAAATGTGTTGGCTCCAATGTTGCTTCTTCTCTGTTTCCAAAGTTCCCAACATGTTCAATAGGGTCCTGTTGAACCTTTCAGGCTGGGCATCACCTTGAGGGTGATATGGTGTGGTCCTAGTCTTCTCTACTCCCAGAGAATCTAGTAGCTTCCTGATCAGGCGACTCTCAAAGTCTCTTCCTTGGTCTGAGTGGATTCTCTGTGGCAGTCCATAGTGAACAAAGTACTTCTCCAGAAGTACCTTGGCTACTGTAGAAGCCTTCTGGTCCTTGGTTGGGAAAGCCTGAGCATAACGAGTGAAATGGTCGGTTACCACCAGAACATTTCCCAATCCGCTCAAATCGGGTTCAAGGCAGAGAAAATCAATGCATACCAGATCCATTGGGCCTTCACTCTGTAGGTGGCCCATTGGGGCAGCTTGATGGGGTAAAGTCTTCCTCTGAATGCATCTTGCACAGGAATGGCAATACTCCTCCACTTCGGCCCTCATGCAGGGCCAGTAAAACCGGTCTCTGACAAGTTGGAAGGTTCTCTCTGCTCCCAAGTGACCATGCTGGTCATGTAAGGCAATCAGCACAGTCTCTCGATGCTTTTCCGGGAGAAACAACTGCCACTTGTCTTCTGGTCCATCAGAGGGGCCCCTTCGGTGGACTACCCCCTGATGCACCTGTAACTTGTCCAACTCTCTCCTCAATAGGCGAGCTTCTTTAGAAGGGTGAAGGCGAAGTCCCTCTGGACTCTGGTCTTCCAGGGCTTCCAGGACCAATTTCCCCATGGGGTCTTCCAATTGGTCACACCTTAGCTCCTTCTTGGACAGCTTCGGCAGACACTCTTCTGCCAGTTGAGTTACCCCACAGTAACACTTTGGGACTCCCACTGTGGTAACTCCTATCTCTTCAGCCCTGGATCCTCCTCTGGCTTGGAGTTCAGCCCCTTGACAAAGGGCTCGCACTCCATCTGGTGCCACTTGGGTCCAGTCTTCCCAGTCATCGACCATGACATGGGATCTTCGGGACAGGGCATCTGCATCCCTATTTCCAGCCCCTGGTCTGTACTTGAGGCTGAAATTGAATCCAGACAACGCCGCCAACCATCTGTGTCCAGTTGCATCCAGCTTGGCGGTGGTGAATAGATAAGTCAAGGGGTTGTTATCTGTCTTTACAGTAAACTCGGCCCCATACAAATAGTCTCTCAATTTGTCAACAACTGCCCACTTGAGGGCTAAGAACTCCAACTTGTGGGTGGGATAGTTCTTCTCGGAGGGGGTCAGGCTCCGGCTCACATAGGCCACTGGTCGTAGCTGGTCTTCATGCTCCTGGTAGAGTACTCCACCTAGGCCCTCATGGCTGGCATCAACATGTAGCTCATAGGGTCTAGTGGGATCAGCGTAGGCCAAAACTGGGGCTGTGGTGAGACTTCTCTTCAAGGTTCTGAAAGCCTCTTCACACCTTGAATTCCACTGGTCTTGGACTGACTCACTGGACCTCCTAGGCCCCATTCCATCCTCCTCTCCTTCTGTCTTCAGCAGCTCGTTGAGGGGTTTGGCAATGCGGGCAAATCCATCCACAAACCTGCGGTAGTAGGAGCAGAACCCCAAGAAAGACCGAAGTTCTGTAACTGTTGTGGGCCTTGGCCACGAAGTAACTGCCTCCAGCTTCTCAGGGTCTGTAGCCACTCCTTTTTCAGACACTATGTGTCCCAGATAGTTCACAGAAGACTGATAGAACCGACACTTCTCTGGAGAAAGTTTAAGTCCCTCTTCACTGAGCCTCTTCAGTACTTTCTCCAATCTGGCTTCATGTTCTTCCAAAGTCTTTCCAAAGACAATGACATCGTCCAGGTACACAAGGACTTCTATGAGGTTCATGTCTCCAACCGTCCTTTCCATTAGGCGTTGAAACGTAGCAGGAGCTCCAGATAGGCCCTGGGGCATCCTGTTGAACTCAAAGAATCCTACTGGGGTTATGAAGGCAGTCTTCTCTCTGTCTTCTGGATGCATGGGGATTTGGTAATACCCACTCTTGAGGTCCATCACACTGAACCACTTAGCTCCAGATAAACTCTGTAAGGCATCTTCTATCCTTGGCGTGGTGTACTGGTCAGGAATGGTCCTCCTGTTGAGAGTTCTGTAGTCAATGCACAGTCTCAATGACCCATTCTTCTTCCTGACTACCACAATTGGGGAGGCATAGGGGCTCCTGGATTCCCTAATCACTCCCGTCTTCTTCAATTCCGCAAGCTGCTCCCTCAGATCCTCCAGATCTGCTAGCGGGACTCGCCTCACTCTCTCTCTGAATGGCTTGTCCTCTTGCATGCGGATTCGATGGGTGGCACTCCTCGCACACCCCACATCAAACTCATCTTTTGAGAAGATCTTCTCCCATCTGGTCAGCTGGGCCTTGGCTCTCTCTTTCCAAGCTCCAGGTAGGTTAGGGTTTTCCATGGAGAGTTTCTTCCAAACATCTTCACTTTCACCCGTCCCCTTTACTTCTGACCAGCCAACTGGGACAGCAGGACTCACCTGTCCCAGAAGCATCCTGGCAGGGATCTCCACGGGCCGCTCCGTGGGGTTCCTCACACTGACAGGGACTCTTCCTCTTGCCTTCTTCAGGTCCTTCAGTGAAATTACTTCTGGTATCACTTCCAGACCTGAGTGACCCTCCATTGGGTCAGGTTCCAACATCACAAAGGGGCCAGGCTGCTCCCAAGTAAGTTTCACCGTGGCTCTCATGCAGGTCACCTCTCCAGGCTGTAACACTGCTCCTTCTTTTCCAAGCCTCCATACCCTTCCTATCCCCTCACTTGGGGTCTTCTGCTCTAGGACCAACCGCTGATAGGCTGCCTTCAGCATGGGATGGATCTTGGGAGTTGAAAGATTCTCTTTCTTCACCAGGGGGGTCAGAAGCCTTCTGACTAGATCCGTGTTTGTCCCTATGATCAGGGACGTCTTGCTGGTTCCTGGTGGGCGGGGACACACCACTGCTAAGGTGTCGAACACTTCAGACTTCCCAGCTACGGATGGGTCAAACGTCAATCTGATGGGTAAGTATCCATCATAGGGGAAACTCTGGGTTCCCAATCCCCTTATCTCCAACTCTTCTATCTTCTGTATTGGCAGATGACTCAGGTATCTGTCATAGAAGTCCCTGTACAACAGGGTCACTTGTGCTCCAGTGTCCAGAAGGGCCTTCGTGTACACTCCTTCCACTTGGATGGGTACAGTAGGGGATGGACCAACTAGCTCCTCTGGGTAGGGCCTAGTTGATGCTGTCCTCTTCTTTGGACTCTTTGCTTTGCCAGCACTTGATTTGCACTTGCTCCTTTCTTGAGCCTGGTATGCATTGACTTTCTCCCTCTTACTGGGAGTGTGAACCCGTTGAGGGATATTGTCATCTCTCACTTTGAAGAGTTCACGTCTAGGAGTGCTGTGTCTCTCCGGAGGGGTCTTGCCCCCTTTCTCTGGAGTGCACCTTGGTTGAGGATCCCTGGGCCCCTTCTGAGGGGTTTGGTCTCCTCGCTTTCTCTTCTTGTTGTGCTTCTTGGAGCTCACTGAAGGTGATGGGCACCCGGTTGACTCCTTCACCGGGGCCCTTTGGCGTTTCCCGCCGGCTGGCGGCTTTCTGCCTTCTTCTTCTTGGGACTGGAACATATAGCTGCAATATGACCAATTCCTCCACAATTAAAGCAAATCATCTCACTGTGGTCAAGAGGGGATGCTGGTGCTGGAACAGCTGGAAACAATTCCCTCCTGGTTGTTTCCTTCTTGGGACTGGGCGTCTCTTTCGCCACTAGAGACGTCAGTATCTCCATCATCTGGGACATCTGCAACTTCAGGGCATCTACCTCTGTGTCTCTTTCAGGGGTTAAGGCCGACCTGACCGTGGCCACTGTAGACTTTGTAGACCCCATCACTTGCTTCTCCCTTTTCTCTTCCAACATGGCCTCTTCTTCTCTGACCATTCGGATGAGGTCAGGGTAGTCCAGGCTCTTCCCATCCTGCCGGGTGCGTAGAATTAGTGCGACAGGGTCCAAGGGTTGGGCTCCCCTCATCACCTGCTGGGCACGGGCTTCATCTACCTTCCCTGGATCTATCCCCTTCTTTAGGATAATCCTATGCAGGATCTTGTCTATGCGTCCCATGTACTCTGACAGCTTCTCCCCTGTCTTCTGGTAACAGTGTTCCAGTTGATAGGTAAGTTCTGTGACTTTTTCTGTCCCACCAAACACACCTTCCAGGATGTCTATGTAGTCCTGGGCAGTGCAATCCTTTTTGCTCGTCTTCAGATTGCGTATGGCCTCTAAGGCAGGTCCTTTTAGGCTTTCAACAATCCTTTGTTTCTTTCGGCCCTCTGAGACCTCCCATTCTTCTAGGGCCTGCGTGGCACCATCTAGCCACTCTTCAAATCCCTCTTCTCCCGAGGGTACAGGTGTCCTCCCTGAAAACATCCGGAGTTTCCTGTATCCCGACATTGGGTAATCCCCGGGGTCTCTTCTGCACTGGGTTACAATTTCCCCTAGAACAGCACACAGTTCTGCACTAAGAGTAGTGTGTGTGGGTGCGGGACTTTCCGCGCCCTTCTGCTCCTCCTTCTTTGGGGATAGAATGGCTTTCATAGGAGAACCTTCTCCCTTGCGCGGCAGCGCATGCAGCAATTGGTAGTGCTGACCATTTGGTGCCTGTATGCTCTGGCTCCTGAACTGCTCTGGAGTCTCTTCCTTCCATTCTATTAAGGCGTATGTGTACCCAGCATCATTTCTCATGTCCATTATCCATGACTTCTCGCATGGGGATAATGACATTATGAGCTGCTTCACTGCCTCTCTCTGCCATATCCCTGGCAGTTCAATAACTGCTGCTGCGGCTGGGTCAGCGGCCCATGTTGCGGACCACCGTCCCACTTCTATTGGGTCCATGCCGGCACCTTCTGGCGGCTTTTCCCGCTGACTCAGGATCCCGGAATACGAGCCCCCACGTGTAGCGCTACCCCCAGTTAAGAGAGCCGCTGGTTTGTTTTGGGTCCCTGAGTACAGCTCCACCAACCCCCGGCAATTTGGCTCTACCCGCTCTGGCACAGTTAGTAAAGGGGTACGTCCCTATGCACATAAAACTTAGCTTATACTCTAAGTGTAATTGGTATGAACTCACAAGCAGACTGCTGAGATAAGAATAACTGGCTTTACTTTTGTCAGTAAGGAAAAAGAATAGCAACATGCATTTGAACATATATCTCACAATACTTTAGCAGGTCCCTGCAATATGCACTTTAAACATGTACACAGGTATATGAATCTAACAATGGGGAAACGGAGCGCCCAGCGTGGCGACCGTCTGCTATGCACCCCTGAGGTGCAATAAATCTATCTGCGCCTACCTAACGGACCAGGCCTGATCCCTAGTAATAGAGCTCAGTCCTTGTACTAGTACAGTGTTCTTCACCGGCAATAAATCTGTAGAGGTGGTGCACATGTAGCTTTAAATGGTGTCATTTGTAATCCACAAAAAGTAACATTTGCTGCTCTGAGGTAAATTGCGCCTAGGCAGTTCAATAGGCATAAACTTGTGTGTCAATGCAGGATTGAGCCTACAGGCTCTCTCACCAATCCTTGGGGTACCGTCCTCCGATCCGGTCCCTCTAATGGCGGCTCTGGTCTCTTCAATGGCGGCGTCCGATCTCCTCAGTCACAGCCCTGCACTCCGGTCATCAGCTCCGTCCGACCGACAGTAAGGGGGAGTCTCCGCTCCGCTGCTGTGGACTCTGAGAGGTGAGAGTCTCACTCCATCGGCTGCAAGGCCCAGGCTTCAGGCCTTCAGCTCCGGTCCGCACAGGTGTCTCTGCTGGCTGCAGTCTCCGCGTCACACGCTCTGTCAGCAGAGGCAGGCCAGTCCTGTCAGGCCTCAGAAGAGGAAGTGTCCCAACAGGAAGAGGCGGTCTCCGCTCTTCCCTTTTATAATCTCCCCCAGCAGCCTCTCGGGCGGAAACCAGCAGCCCGGGAGCGTGGGGGATTGTGGGAGATGTAGTCTCTACCAGAAAAAGGGGTAGAACCCCGCTACACAAATAACCAAACAAATCTAAAATAATAAAAATTGTTGAACAAGCATGTAGCCAGTGAATGTTCCAGTTTCGGTGCAAAAAATATAAATAAAGTTCCAATCACAATGAATCTTCACAAGTAATGCTGTGCTATAAGTTTCCCAAAGTGCTGTAGTTCTCAATTTCCACACAGGGGATTAGGGGGTTGTGCTACAAGTGGTTAGACTCACCAGATCAAGTGGACCCCTTAGCAGTACTGCATGTGGGTCAATCAGGCTTGGACTGGTGAGCAAGATGATGAGACGCCAACTCCAAGAAACAAATCTTCCTTTGGTATTTCAAACTCGGAAATAAGGAGAGAGAGCCCACATAGTGTAGTACGTCTTGGTTTATTAAATAAAAATATTTTTTGGGTGTAGCATGAATCACCTGTGTGGAAATTGAGCACTACAGCACTTTGGGAAACTGATAGAACAGCAGCACTTGTGAAGATTCATTGTGATTGGAACTTTATTTATGTTTTTTGCACAGAAACTGGAACATTCACTGGCTACATGCTTGTTTAACATTTTTTATTATTTTAGATTTGTTTGGTTATTTGCATTTGTAACCTTATTTATGCACAGCACTTGCACCTTACTAGTTCCATTCCATCTGGGTTTGTTTTGTGCTCTGGTTACAAATTTTTTACACATTTTTGACCTTTGTCATGAACAGCAGCAACAAGCCAACCGAATTGAAACGGGTGAATTATTGATTTATACACTTTATACACTTACCAAGCAATTTAATATTTTCTAATCAGCCAATCATATGGAAATGCAAAAATCATGCAGATACAGGTCAGAAGCTTCAGATTCTAATTGGCTCCTGCAGTATTGTATTGGAAGAACAATACTTCTTTGTTGTGCTTACATTGGGTAGTGACAGCACTTTAGGTCAATACAGGGGCCAGAACAGAGCTGTTACAGCTCTGTCCAGCCCCCTCTCTAATGCCTCGAACACGCAATCGGATTTTCCGAAGAGAAATGTTGGATGTGAGCTTGTTGGTGGAAAGTCTGACCGTGTGTTTGCTCCATCGAACATTTGTTGTCGGACTTTCCACCAACAAATGTTTGCTAGCAGGTTCTCAAATTTTCCGCTACCAAAATTTTGTTGTCAGATTTTCCGATCGTGTGTACACAAGTCCGTTGCACAAAATTCCACGCATGCTCGGAATCAAGTACGAGCCGGAAGCGATCGGTCTTGTAAAACTAGCGTTTGTAATGGAGATGACTATTGAACTTCCTTTTTATCGGCTCGCCGTACGTCTTGTATGTCACTATGTTCGTATTGTTGGCCAACATTTGTGTGACCGTGTGTATGCAAGACAAGTTAGAGCCAACAACCTTCGAACAAAATTCCACGGTTTTGTTGTTGGAAAGTCCGATCGTGTGTATGGGGCATTAGGCTTGATTCACCCATATGCATTTTTAGTGCTTTTTGCATTTTGCAGATTTACACTACAGCCCATTTAACATGGTTTTCTATGGAACACGTTCTGTGTTCTACCTTAGTAACTCCCCACGTCCTAAATCGGGGGGAGTGGCCATAGCTATCCATAAACACTGCCCCTTTATTATGACGGACCAAATGCTAGATCCGGAAGGCAGATATGTATTTGTCAAAGGCACCATTTATAATCAAAGATTCACACTTGCAGCCATGTACGCCCCTAATAGTAAACAGCTCACCTTCCTAGACGCCACGTTGGAAGCCCTTGCATCCTTCCATGAGGGTCAATTAATTTTAGGAGGGGATTTTAACGTTAGCCCGGACCCCCAGATGGGTACATCCCAAGGCCGCTCAACCCACTCCTATGCCTTTGAAGCACTTTAAGAAGTCTCTACAGACACATCATTTGGTCGACTATTGGAGAATTCTCCACCTGACTGACAGGGACTATAGTTACTTCTCATCCACTAATAGAGTCTATACACGTATAGACCTTCTGTTGATGGATCAGTACTCCCTAGACTCCCTAACGAAAGCTTCCATTGGCTCCATTACAATCTCTGACCATGCGCCAGTCTCTATTTCCCTGCGTCCACTGTTCACGGAGGCACGGACGTGGAACTGGCGCCTGAACGATGGCATTCTAGATGATGCGGTCGCACTGAAGGGGGTTTCAGACACCATCTCCCTGTACTTTAAGGAGAATCAACCTAACGAAGTAAGCATGGGATCAGTATGGGAAGGCCACAAAGCGGTGGTGAGGGGAGAACTGATTTCACAGGGGACTCGATTGAAGAAAGCCAGGGAGGGGGAAGTACAGAAACTCTTAGCCAGAATACGCACTGCGGAACTAGTGCACAAAAAGAATGTCACCCCTTCACAGACGACAGAACTACATTCTCTTAGACAGGAACTAGCGGCACTTTTGGACTCTAAAATTAGAGCTCGTCTACACCACCTGTCGCACAAATTCTATGAGTTTGGCAACAAGTGCGGGAGACTGTTAGCCAGAGCCCTCAAACGCCAGAAAGATACGGGTCACGTACATAAGCTCACTACAAAAGCGGGAGCAGCAGTGGTGCACTCTTCAAAGATAGCAAACATGTTTAGAGACTTCTATGCACAACTATATAACTTACCAGCCACACTACCTGGGTCCTCGGAACCCCAAAGGGTTACCCGCATCGAGCAATATCTTGAAGAAGCCCAGTGCCTGCAGCTGAAGGCCTCAGTTTGCGAACAGCTGGATGACCCAATTACTGTGGCTGAAATACAGGCAGTGGTAAAAGACCTCCCCAACGGGAAGAGTCCGGGCCCAGATGGTTATACCAATACATATTAGAAGAAGTAATCTGATGTGCTTGCAGGCCACATGTGTAAGTACTTTACGGCTTTAGCCCAGGGCACGGCAATGCCCTCTGAGGCTCTAATGGCACACATCACTGTACTTCCAAAGGAAGGGAAAGACCATACCTTACCTGGCAACTACAGGCCTATATCGCTTCTTAATACTGATGTTAAGATCTTAGCCAAGGTATTGGCTAATAGACTTAAACCACACAGTGATTAACCCCGACCAGACCGGCTTTATCATGGGCAGAGAAGCCAGGGATAATTCTAATAGAGCCCTCCAGTTGATCCACTGGGTAGAATCTCAGGGGGAGGCGCACCCCTGTCTCTTGCTTTCCACCGATGCTGAGAAAGCATTTGACAGGGTGGACTGGACTTGCATGAAAGCGGTGCTGACGAGGCTCGGATTGGGACTTAACATGGATATCCTCCCTGTATAGCTCCCCGTCTACCAAGGTAAAAGTGAATGGGCTTTTGTCCGATCCCTTCCCCATTGGGAATGGGACACGCCAGGGCTGCCCATTGTCACCGCTGGTCTTTGCCCTTACCCTCGAACCCCTACTTAATAAAATAAAATTACATCAAAGGATTTACAGTTGGCCCAACAGAACATAAATGATCTGCTTACGCAGATGACGTGTTATTTTACGTCACAGACCCCCTTATATCGCTGCCCAACATTATGGCGGAGCTATAGGAATTCAATGAGTTGTCGCACTTTAAAATTAATTACATTAAGTCTGAGATCCTATCCCTAAACATTCCCCCAGACCTGCGTACACGGCTGCAAGCTGCCTTCTCATTTACATGGTGCTCAATATCACTAAAATATTTGGGGATATATTGCCCAAGAGTTGCTCACGGCTATACGAATGCAATTACGCCCCATTACTCTCTACCGTCAAGGTGGACCTTAAAAATTGGGACAGAACGGCATTTTCATGGATGGGCCGAGTCAGCGTCCTCAAAATGAATGTGCTACCCCGCATATTGTTCCTCCTGCAAATGGTGCCGATTACCCTACCAAAGGCGTTTTTCTCAAGCCTCAACAGCATGTTTTCTCAGTACATCTGGAGTGGGAAATGCCCCAGGCTGGCACTCCGTATGTTGCAACGCCCTAAATCTAGGGGAGGTTTGGGGGTACCGGTAATTCGCAGATATTATGAAGCAGTGGCCCTGCATTGCATTTTAGACTGGTACCATAATGTTGCTCATAAACTTTGGGTCCCCCTGGACAAGTTTCTGGTGGGCTGCAATTTGGCACATGCCCCTTGGGTCCCCCGAGAACATAGGGGCCTCTCGGCTCTGGTGTCCCCGCTGGCCTCCCATATGCTGACGATGTGGGATGCCCTAAATAGGGGAGGAAAGTTGGCTCAGCCAACCTCCCCTCTGGCACCACTAAGTGGCTTCCCCTGGTTCACTCCAGGGGAACACCCCTCTTTCTTCCGGACGTGGGCGGCGGACGGGGAGTCCAAGTGCGGCAGATTTGTTCAGGACCAAGGCATGCTGGCCATAGAGACTCTGAGGGCTCAGTTTGGCCCCTTTTTAATGGACCATTGCCGCTATAAGTAGCTCCAACACTTTATAGCTAGCTTACCACACTGCGTCTGGTTACCTACCCAGGCCTCACCTTTCGAACAGCTATGTATGTCAGATTCGGCTACCCCACACGCCATCTCTGTACTGTATGACTTACAGCAGGCATTGCAGATTGAGGGGACACCGGCCTTTATCAGAGACTGGGAGAGGGATCTTCAGCGCGTCTTCATGCAACCTCAACTCGAGCACATGTATAAACTTACACACTCCAGCACAGTAGATACAAAGATGCAGGAAAATAGTTATAAACTTCTAACTAGATGGTACAGAGTGCCAACCAGGCTCACCAGGATGTATCCATCTTTGTCGGATGCATGCTGGAGAGGCTGCGGCCTTAGAGGCTCGTTCCTCCACATATGGTGGGAGTGCCCCATGCTGAGACCCTTTTGGCTGGATGTTCATGCGCAGATCAAACAAATACTAGACCTCGAACTCCCAGACTCCCCATTAGAATCACTGCTGCACTTCCCTACCACTCCTCTCAGCCGATATAGCAAATCTGTCCTACCCCACCTGCTCAACGCAGCCAGGCTGATTCCAATTTATTGGAAGACATCCAGAATACCCACTCGGGCAGAATGGGTGAAATTAGTCAATAATATTATGGCTGAGGAGGAATGGATGGCGCAGTGCAAGGATAGGTATGAAAAGTTCTACGCCATATGGGCTACCTGGATACATTATACCTCCTCGGGACCTTCACCAGTCGGGACACCCCCTATGTAAGGGGACCGAACAGTGAGGGACAAGAGACACTTGGTTTGGGGAAACACCCAGTCTAGGCATCAGTAGGCCTATAAAGTCCTTCATTAACTCAGAACAATGGCACATAGCAGCAGATGTGGGCACACAACCCCCCTCCCCCCTTTCTCTTGTTACTTTTGTTACACTATCTGTCTTATCCTTCCCTTTCTTTCTTTTCCTTTTTGGCATGTTCCTCCTATAGTATTCAAGCTCAGTGCTTGGGTGGGATGCCGGAACCAAGGCATAAAGCTAGCTCTCCGACTGGAGACCCATGCCCCTGACATGGACCACTAGACAGAGAGGCCAGGGGTGACCCAATGTTGTCTGAATTCATATCATGGGTTTGACATGTAGATAACTACCTCCCCTGAGTCAGTTTCTGGTGGGCGGATGGCCACATGCACTCTATTCAGCGCCTTATGTTCCGGGCGCAGTCCCTATTTGTAATGTGCTGAACCTGATGCCAATTGCATATGCTTTTTTCTTGTTATCTGTTTGTTTGTTCAAATTTTTTACTCTCAAAATAAAGATTATATAAAAAAAAAGAAAAGAGTTTTTGAACAAACCAACATATTTTAGTACGGTAATACAAATTATTTTTTGGACAGTACAAATAGCCTTTTTTGTGTTAAAACAGGCATGTTTAAAATCATAAAACAATACTCAAATCAGGAACTTACAAAGTTCAACTTTGACTAAGTGAAGGCAATATTAGACATTAGTATGTCCAAACTGTGTTGATATTGCCTTCATCAGATGGGGTGATGTCACCCCTGTGAAAGCCAAATTTTGAAGATGCACACAAATTGAGAGTCAAAATGGGGATTTCCCTCCTGATGCCATGCCTAATGTCAACATGTGCTAGCTCCCATCATGGGTGATCAATGGACGTGTTTCGGGGGTGCAACCCCTTCCTCTCATCTACTTTAGTTGATATCCCGTGATGGAAGATAGCACATGTTGACGCACTGTGTGCATCTTCAAAATTTGGCTTTCAAATTTTTTGAGAAAAGTGAGAAAAATAGAAAGAATTTGATAAATGTTGATGTGTTTTCGATTCTGCCTAAAACATCAATGATGTTTTGAGTCTTTTTTCAACATCATTAATGTCTTCCTTGATCTTCTGTAAATCCCGATTGCACACCATGATCTCCCTAATGAGGACTTGTGCACTTGCACTTGTAAAATGTGTTTCTTCTTCAACAACACCCACATCACCTAAAAAAAAAAAAACACCATGTATTATAAATATGCAGGCATCCTAATATTTCCTGAAGCTGTGGTCTCAGACACTCACCCGTTGTCGCCATTTTAAACTGTACAACAGTAAAGAAAAGCACATGGAGCAGCAGGAACGTAATAATAATAATAGGAACACACGACAAAATACTTACTTTTTTCAGCACTCTCTTGATTCTTCTGTACTGATCCTGCTCCCTCAATTTGAGGTCTGACCATTGTTTCCTCAGTTGATCCTTGAAACGCCGTACCCCAAAATTCTTCGGAAGACTTTTCACAACTTTAGTCATGATCTTGGCCTTTCTCACATTTGGGTTTGGGTACGGTCCATGCTTCCAGTCATAGTCGGCCCTCTTGAAGATGTCCACCGTCTCCACCATCTCTACAAAGGCCATATTTGAGGCCTTAAATATCCTCCAGGATCGGGACGTTCGTGGCTCTGGGCTTTTATCGTTGCTTCTGCTGTCTTCATGCACATGTTGTCTCTCCACCATGTGCTCTCCCACTGTGCCGAAAGACAAGGGGCGGGGAATATACTAGATAGAAGGTCAGGGGTGGGCGGAGTTTCACGCATGCACAGTGTATATAAAGTGTAACACGTACGTATGATCTGTGAGCGGAGGAAGGAGTAGCGGAAGCGCTGATCGTGATAACAAAGGTACAATTTTAATTTGGGCCTATACTGCTTACAGATTGAGGCCTATATTGGGACAAGATTATGAGAGTTTAGCCTGACATTGGGGTTTGTCTTGTGTTGTGTCTTGCAGAGAAAATTGATCTATTGAATGATCAGGACTTTATCCCCATATTTAGTCATGATCTTGGTCTTTCTCACATTTCTCACAAGGCCACAATTGGTGGCATGAGGAGCACATATAATAGGGAGCGCAAGATGGTCCAGGATTCTATTAAATCAGGAGCAGCAGCAGCAGCAGCAGATGACATGTCCCCAGGCTGTGGTACTATGTCAGACTGCATTTTCTGCCAGACCAGAGGGAACCCAGGCCATCACTCTCCAGTCTTCCTTCAAAGCTTCCTTCCACCTCAGCTGAGGCTTCCGATGTCCAACCTGGGCATTCCAGCCTGGAAAAAGTGAAGGAGCCCAGCTTGAGCCAGGTATAGCATTGTTCAACATATTTCTAGTTAAATAATTAATGATGTTAACTAGATGTTATTATTGATCATTCATTTCTGATTTTACAATGTGTTTTACAATAGACAGTAGTAGCCACAAATGATTGGGACAAGAATGAAAAATGCTGGGGTCAGAATCATAGTCTTTTCTATTTATTTACATTCAATTTGCAACAGTCATGAGCTGAAAATTGTGTGTGATCGATGAACCAAAAACTAAAACTAAGTCCCTTTTTCATACACAAGAAAGTCTCAGCCAGGAGGAGGCAGTGGAAAGTGGCAGCCAGGAGGAGGCCGTGGAAAGTGGCAGCCAGGTGGTGGCGGGGGTAATTGGCAGCCAGGAGGTGGCCGGCCCCAGTAGCCTGCCCGAATCCCAGGTCCCTCCCCTCCGCCTTCAAAATAAAGTCCCAGGAAGAGGAGTAACCTAGAGGAGGCAGCACTTGGCCTAGTTCAGAAGGCTACTGCGGCCCTCAGAACCCACCCCAATAATCAAGACGACTATGTCTACATGGCAGCCTGCAAAATGCAGAAAATGGCAGAGGGCCAACGCCTCTTATGTGAGGAAGTTATGTTACAAGCCCTAAATAAGGGGTTGAGAGGCAAACTCACAAGCCAAAGCCACGTTTGTGAGTTCAACCATGGTCCTCCTCCTCCACCTCCTGACACAACTACAACACCAGAGCCACAGCCTGGAAGCAAACGTGTAAGGAAGACAAGAGAGTGATGGCCTGGGTTCAATCTGGTTTGACAAAAGACGCAGGCTGTGGTAAGACCACAGCCTGGGGACAGATATGTCATCTGCTGCTGTTCCTGATCTCTTGGAGTCCTGGACTGGCTTGTGCTCACTATTATAAGGACTCCTCAGGCTAATAATTTTGACTGTAGAATAATTGATGTCTGCCCTGGGGTACAAAGGCTTTGCAAATTTCACCAGTTTCTCAAGCGTTGCCTTCCTCTTTATTTTGTTATGACCCATAATAAATGGCTATTTATTTTTCACAAATACTTGCCTATGTGTTTAACTTCAAAAAGAACTGTTGTATGTGAGTAGGCAGGTACATTTCAAAAATACAATGTCAAATTAACAAGGGAAACCAACACCAACCTCCTTGAGGTTAAAAAATACAAGATAATAATGGTGTTGTGGTAACTTGACACAAAACGAAAGAAAAATTTATGGAGATCACTAGTAAAAAATAATTAAAATGGGAGATCTGGATAAAAAAAAAACACTATAAACAAAAAATAAAAAACATTATTAGAGAGATCTGACAAAAAAAAAAAAAAGAAATAATAAAGAAATAATTTTTTCAGAACTCTGTGTGAATATCAGCAGCAAAACAATTTCATTATTCTAGCATTCTAAAGAAGAAGAGAATGTGCTGCATTTAAAAGATTTAAAAATTTGCAGCGTGAGGAATGTGCTATCTCCATTACAAATGCTAGTTTTACCAGACTGAGCGCTTCCGTCTCATAACTGATTCAGAGCATGTGTGATCTCAAATTTTGTTTGTTGGAAATTCCGACGGAAAATGTCCGATGGAAGTTTTGGGCTGCATTTCTGTAAAAGGATTTGGACATTTGGTCAGGATCAAAGGTGTTCTCAATGCTGAGAAATACACGCAGATACTTATCCATCATGCCATACCATTAGGGAGGTGTGTGATTGGCCCCAAATTGATTCTGCAGCCTGACAATGACCCCAAACATACAGCCAAGTCATTAAGAACTCTCTTCAGTGTAAAGAAGAACAAGGAGTTCTGATCTCAACATCATCGAGTCTATCTGGAATTGCATAAAGAGACAGAAGGATTTGAGGCAGCCTACATCCACAAAAGATCTGTGGTTAGTTCTTCAAGATGTTTGGAACAACCTACCTGCCAAGTTCCTTTGAAAACTGCATGCAAGTGTACCTAGAAGAATTTATGCTGTTTTAAAGGCAAAGGGTGGTCACACCAAATATTGATTTGATTTGGATTTCTCTTCTGTTACTTACTGTTATTTACTTTCCATTTTGTTAACTGATAAAAATAAACTATTAACACCTATAATTCTGAAAGCATTATTCATTTACAAAATTTTCACATCAGCCTAAAACTTTTGCACAGTAGTTTATGTGAATGCAATGCCATTTGATTTTTAATGATTGCAGACTTCTGAAGGTTATTTTTGTGCCAATTTGTGCCCCCAGCTGCAGTGCGTTGAAAACGTATTCATACCCCTTGAAATTTTCCCAATTTTTTTCATGTTACAACAAAAAACTTAAATGTATTTTTTGGGGATTTTATGTGATAGACCAACACAAAGTGGCACATATTGGTGAAGTGGAAGGAAAATGATAAATGGTTTTCAAATTGTTTTACAAATAAATACCTGAAAAGTGTGGCATGCATTTGTATTTAGCCCCCTTTACTCTAATATCCTTAACTAAAATCTAGTGGAACCAATTGCCTTCAGAAGTCACCTAATTAGTAAATAGAGTCCACCTGTGTGTAATTTAATCTCAGTATAAATACAGTTGTTCTGTGAAGCCCTCAGAGGTTTGTTATAGAACCTTAGTGAAAAAACAGCATCATAAATACCAAGGAACACAGCAGACAGGTCAGGGATAAAGTTGTGGAGAAGTTTAAAGCAGGGTTAGGTTATAAAGAAATCTCCTACATTTTGAACATCTCATGGAGCACTGTTCAATCCATCATCCGAAAATGGAATGAGTATGGCACAACTGCAAACCTACCAAGACATGGCCATCCACTGAAACTGACAGGCCAGGCAAGGAGAGCATTAATCAGAGAAGCAGCCAAGAGGCCCATGGTAACTCTGGAGGTGCTGCAGAGATCCACAGCTCAGATGGGAAAATCTGTCCACAGGACAACTATGCACGCCACAAATCTGGCCACAGTGCACTCCACAAATCTGGCCTTTATGGAAGAGTGACACGAAGAAATCCATTGTTGAAAGAAAGTCATAAGAAGTCCTGTTTGCAGTTTGCAAAAAGCCATATGGGGTACATAGCAAACATGTGGAAGAAGGTGCTCTGGTCAGATAAGACCAAAACTGAACTTTTTGGCCTTAAATAGCAAAATGCTATGTATGGCGGAAAACTAACATTGCACATCACCCTGAACACACCATCCCCACCGTGAAATATGGTGGTGGCAGCAGCATCATGTTGCAGGGATGCTTTTCTTCAGCAGGGACAGGGAAGCTGGTCAGATTTGATGGGAAGATGGATGGAGCCAAATACAGGGCAATCTTAGAAGAAAACCTGTTAGAGTCTGCAAAAGACCCGAGGTATGTATAGTAATAAGTTCTATTTACAAACACCCAATAAGAGGACAGTATGCAACCGGTCTAAATTGCATGACATGTTTACTAATGCCAGGAGCATGGCAGATAAGATGGGAGAACTAGAGATACTATTGTACGAGGAGGATTTCAATTTTGTGGGAAATACAGAGTCTTGGTTCAATAGCTCTCGTGATTGGCTGGCAACCATTCAAGGGTATTCCCTTTATCGCAAGGATAGAGAGGGTAAAAAAGGGGGAGGGGGATGCCTGTATATCAAGAATAATCTACAAGTGAATGTGAATATTGGGGAACTGAAGAAAGTGCAGAGAAGGGCAACCAAACTGATAAGAGGCATGGAGGAGCTCAGCTATGAGGAAAGATTAGAGGAACTGAATTTGTTCACCCTTGATAAGAGGAGATTAAGGGGGGATATGATCAACATGTACAAATATTTAAGGGGTCCATATAGTGAACTTGGTGTTGAGTTATTCACTTTACAGTCAACAAAGAGGACAAGGGGGCACTCTTTACGTCTAGAGGAAAAGAGATTTCATCTCCAAATACGGAAAGGTTTCTTCACAGTAAGAGCTGTGAAAATGTGGAATGCATAGGTGGTTCTGGCCAGCTCAGTAGATTGCTTTTGGAAAGGCCTGGATACTTTCCTAAATGTACATAATATAACTGGGTACCAACATTTATAGGTAAAGTTGATCCGATTGCCTCTCGGGGGATCAGGAAGGAATTTTTTCCCTGCTTTAGCAAATTAGAGCAGAGGTTTTTTTCCCTACCTCTGGATCAACTGTGGGTATAGAATGGGGTACATGGGGTATATGGGATTGTATGATATTATTTTTATTTTTTATTTTTTTTTATTTGTGGTTGAACTGGATGGACTAGTTTTTCAACCTAACTAACTATGTAACTATATGTGAGAGATGACATCACTAAGGGAGCTAGGGAGGAGGTGGAATCCTTATGGGAAGAGCTCCAAATGGATAAAACTAAGGAGAAAATAATACTGGGAGTCTGCTATAGGCCCTTTAACCTAAGGGAGGAGGGGAGATGGACCTCCTATGACAATTTGGATTAGCAGCAAGGATGGGATATGTCATCATAATGGGGGATTTTAATTATCCAGACAAAGACTGGGCGGAAGGAACCGTGCATTCGTCTAAGGCTCGCCAGTTCCTAGATATCTTTCAGGACAATTTCATGCGTCAGATGGTAGATGCACCAACTAGAAACAAAGCGTTACTAGACCTAATGATTACCAACAATACAGACCTGATCACGGATGTGGAAATAAGGGGCAATTTAGGAAACAGCGATCATAGGTCAATTAGCTTCAGTATAAATCACACAAATAGGAAACATAAGGGGGAATACAAAGACATTGAATTTCAAAAGGGCAAACTTCCCCAAACTATGAACCTTGCTAGAAGATATAAATTGGGATAAAATCTTATGAACAAAGAACACAGAGGAAAAATGGGTTTGCTTTAAGAGCATATTAAATAAGGGCATTAGCCAGTGCATCCCATTGGTAAATAAATTTAAAAGAGCAAAGCAAAGTCCTGGATTAACTCCAATGTAAAAATGCATATAAAAGCAAAGGAGAAGGCCTTCAAAAAATACAAGGCGAAGGGAATATCATCAGCATTCAGACTTTACAAAGAATGCAACAAGGAATGTAAGGGTGCAATTAGGGCATCTAAGATAGAACACGAAAGACACATAGTGGAGGAGAGCAAAAAAAATAAATCAAGAAGAAATTCTAGTATATAAATAGTAAAAAAGGAGGACAGACCTTATTGGCCCCCTAAAGAATGAGGAAGGAAATCTGGTTACAAAGGATGGGGAGACGACGAAGGTATTGAATTTATTCTTCTAATCAGTCTTCACAAGGGAATCGGGGGCTTCAGTAACCAAAACTGCAGTGTTTATCCTCATGATACATTACAGGAAGCACCCTCATGGCTAACAGAGGACAGAATTAGAAATATACTTGGAAAACTTAACATTAATAAGTCACCAGGACAAGATGGCTTGCACCCTAGGGTCCTGGGGAACTCAGTCAAGTAATTGCCAGACCATTGTTCCTAATTTTTACTGACAGTCTACTGACTGGAATGGTACCAGCTGATTGGAGAAAAGCCAATGTGGCTCCAATATTTTAAAAAGGGCCAAAATACATCCCTGGGAAATACAGACCAGTTAGCCTAATATCAATAGTATGCAAGCTCTTGGAGGGGATGATAAGGGATTATATACAAGATTTTAGTAATAAAACCGGTATCATTGGCAATAATCAGCATGGATTCATAAAGAATAGTTCTTGCCAAACCAATCTATTAACATTCTACGAGGAGGTGCGCTGCCATCAAGAAAAAGGAAACCCCGTAGACGTGGTGTACCTGTATTTTGCAAAAGCATTTGACACAGTTCCCCATAAACGTTTACTCTACAAAGTAAGGTCCGTTAGCATGGACCATAGGGTGAGTACATGGATTAAAACTGGCTACAAGGGCGAGTTCAGAGGGTGGTGATAAATGGGGAGTACTTGGAATGGTCAGGGGTGGAAAGTGGGGTCCCCCAGGGTTCTTTTCTGGGACCAATCCTATTTAATTTGTTCATAAACGACCCGGAGGATGGGGTAAACAAAACAGTTCAATCTCTGTATTTGCAGATGATACTAAGCTGAGCACACCAATAACTTCTCCGCAAGATGTGGAAACATTGCAAGAAGATCTCAACATATTAATGGGGTGGGCAACTACATGGCAAATGAGGTTTAATATGGAAAAATGTTAAATAATGTATTTGGGTGGTAAAAATATGAATGCAATCTACTTACTGGGGGGAGAACCTCTGGGGGAATCAAGGATGGAAAAGGACCTGGGGGGTCCTAGTAGACGATAGGCTCAGAAATGGCATGCAATGCCAAGCTGCTGCTAACAAAGCAAACAGAATATTGGCATGCATTAAAAAGAGGATTAACTCAAGAGATAAAGCGATAATTCTCCCACTCTACAAGACTTTGGCCTCACCTGGAGTATGCTGTCCAGTTCTGGGCACCAGTCCTCAGGAAGGATGTCCTGGAAATTAAGCAAGTACAGAGAAGGGCAACAAATGTAATAAACGGACTGGAGGATATTAGTTATGAAGAAAGGTTACGAGCACTGAACTTTTTCTCTCTGGAGAAGAGACGCTTGAGAGGAGATATGATTTTAATTTACAAATACCATACTGGTGACCCCACCATAGGGATAAAACGTTTCCGTGGAAGGGAGTTTAATAAGACACGTGGCCACTCATTAAGATTAGAAGAAAAGAGGTTCAACCCGACTGCGTAGAGGGTACTTTACTGTAAGAGAGGCAAGAATGTGGAATTCATTTCAACAGGCGGTGGTTTCAGCAGGGAGCATCGATAGTTTAAAAAAACTATTAGATAAGCACCTGAACGACCACAACATACAGGGATATACATTGTAATACTGACATATAATCACACACATAGGTTGGACTTGATGTACTTGTGTCTTTTTTTCAACCTCACCTACTATGTATGCAACTATGAGACAGGGACGGAGGTTCACCATCCAGCAGGACAGCGACCCTAAACATACAGCCAGACCTACAATAGAATGGTTTAGATCAAAGCATATATTTATGTGTTAGAATGACCCAGTCAAAGTCCAGACCTAAATCCAATTGAGAAGATGTGGCAAGATTTGAAAATTGCTGTTCACAGATGCCCTTCATCCAATTTGACAGAGCTTGAGCTATTTTGCAAAGAAGATTGGGCAAAAATGTTCACTCTCTAGATGTGCAAAGCTGATAGAGACATACCCAAAAATACTTTTAATTGCAGCGAAAGGTGGTTCTACAAAGTATTGAATCAGGGGGACTGAATACAAATGCATGCCACACTTTCAGATATTTATTTGTAAAACATTTTGAAAACCATTTATCATTTTCCTTCCACTTCACAATTATGTGCCAGTTTGTGTTGGTCTATCACATAAAATCCCAATGAAATACATTTATATTTTTAGTTGTAACATGACAAAATGTGGAAAATTTCAAGGGGTGTGAATACTTTTTCAAGGCACTGTATCCTAAGGTTATTAATGTAATAAATAAAATAGTGTAGCGCTATCCAAACAACTAAATTATGTGCTCAAAACACTATCACAAAACATATACAAGCGAATTATAGAAATCCTAAATAAGTCGGCTTCCCCACACCGCCTTTTTTTAAATGTGCAACATGGTGATTTACTGAAGAAGCTCCATTTGGGGCGTAACGCATAAAGGAGCTTACATGTGCTTACATGTGCTTACATGTGTAATGCTGGATTTTACCCTTTTATGTGAGTATTTTTATCCCTTTAAAGTGGTTGTAAACCCTTACAGACCACTTTGACCTACATGTAAGCCTAGATTAAGGGTTACCTGTAGGTCCAAGAAATATCTCCTAAACCTACACGGTTTAGGAGATATTTGCAAAAAGACAGGCACCTTAGATATGCTGTTAGTGGTGGCTCCCGTGCGCATGCGCGGGAGTGACATCATCGCGGCTCCAGCCAGTCAAAGCGACGTGATACCCGGAAAGAAGATGGACGCTCCATGGAAGAGGGGACAGCGGTGACATCACTGGCTCCTGTATCAGGTAAGTGACACATAATGGGTTATTATGCGATGCATAGTAGCCCATTATGCTTTACCTTTGCAGGGAAACAAAGAGGAAGTAAACCCATCAGGGTTTACTTCCTCTTTAATAAATAATATATACAGTGAGCACTATAAGTTGCTTTTTGTCATTTTATGCCATTCTTGTTGCTGTGGCTTGCAGAGGTTGTTGGTGGGAGGAGCTAAGCTCAAAGGCAGATTGGAATGATGTACCAATTATGGTAAAGCTCTTTTGACCTCTAAGGAAGTTCTGAGGTACAGTATAGAGATGAGAGGACTCGTGTACCACTGGGTGGAGTGAATGTAATTTCTTTATCGATTTAATTATATGATGTGTTTGAACTTTTTTCACATCTCTGAATAGGGGGGGAAGCTGACTTATTTAGGAGTTCTGAAAGTCATATGTACAGGGGGTCCCCGACTTACAAACATCCGACTTACAAACGACTCCTACTTACAAACGGAGGGAGACAACAGGAAGTGAGAGGAAATCCAACCCTAGGAAGGGAAATTCACTCCTGTAAGAGTTATTATGGGTAAAAGGTGTCTCCACTGATGCTTTATCACCAGTCTGTTTCCCTGACAACCCAAAATTTTCAAAATCCAATTGTCATTTGGACAGAAGGTGAGGTGAAATCTTCTGAACAGGGGCACAGACAGCAAAACAAATGTTACAGGGGTGATAACCCTTCTCTGTTATCTAAAAAACTTAAAAATAGATTTTTTGGCTGGAGCTACATTTAAAAAATGTACCTGTTCCGACTTACAAACAGATTCAACTTAAGAACAACCCTACAGTCCCTATCTTGTTTGTAACCCGGGGACCCCCTGTATATGTTTTGGCATAGTAATTTTGTTTTGAGCACATCATTTAGTTGTTTGGGTAGCGCTACACTATTTAATTTATTACATTATTAACTAAGTGGTGTGGAATCCCTTTTTCTGTGTTGCTTGCAACCCACGTTAGCTGATTGAATGTGCAGATTTTTTTTCTGGTTAATTATTCCTAGGTTATGCTAACAAATTATGAAAAACTGTTTTTTTCCCCTGCATGCATCAGTGTAGCATTGAAAGGGGAATACAACTCTCCTAAAGTAAAGTGCTTACATTCACTTTGAGCTTAACTTAACATAGCTCACTTTGTTACGTGCTATGTTACATAAATGTTGCACTATTGGGATATTTTAATTAGCAGACTTTGTTGATTTTATTTTGGGGTAAACATATGGAGATGTGCAAATTATGTAAATATGGCATTGGGGAAAAAAAATATTGAACAATTTTTCCAATAAAAACCAAGAAAATAAAAATATTTGTATCCAAATTTGCTACCACATTAAAGCAATATCTTCCCAAAAAAGATGTATAACACATTAGGCTAGAATACAAAACCTAAAGGGTATAATGTGCGAAACTGAGACATCACTAAAATTAAGAAAAAAATATGTGACTCAAGGGGATTGAGGGAGAAAAAGCCCCTATGACTCAATTGGTTAAGAGGCCTAGAGGCATAAGCTAGTAGTCAGATATTTACCAAATAACTGCTTAAATATATTTTTCCCCATCAAATAATAACATACACATTTGGGGCAAAAGTATATGTTGTTAACTTTAAATTAGCATACCATATTAAATAAGTATACCTTTTTAAAATTCACTTTCTAGTGAGCAATTTATCTGGAAAATGCCGTCCATGCAGTACAAGCATTCTTCAGCCTGCCTTCAGCTTTCTATACTGTAGCCTTCACCAGTCCAGTACAAGCTGCAAGATGAGGGGTATGTTTGGTATTGTTACATCTTTCTAATTAAATGTACCTTTTTCCAAAATTTGAAATTTGGGGTTTGTGTGCATGCTTGTGAAAAATGTCATTCCAAAACATTTTCTCTGTGAATTTTTGGCTGCTTGCCGTCCAGCACACGACGATATACGTCAGCACAATGGCACGGCTGCGCAAATGGTCTAGCAGGTGCGCACGTGTCACCGGCAGCGCAGGAACGTGCCCACGGGTCCCGCAGACTCGATGTCCACCAGTGGCCCGTGATCATGACATGGAGAGGCAGAACGGGGAGATGTAAACAAGGCATTTCCCTGTTCTGCCTAGCAACATGCTCCCTGTCATCAGGAGCAGTGATCTCTGTCATGTTCTAGTGAGCCCATCACCCCTACAGTTAGAACACACAAAGGGGACATATTTAATCCCTTGATCTAGCCCTAGTGTTTAACCCCTTCCCTGCCAGTGACATTTACATAGTAATCAGTGCATTTCTATAGCACCGATCGCTGTATAAATGTCACTGGTCCGCTATAACTTTTGCGCAAACCAATCAATACACGCTTTATTGCAATTTTTTTTAACCAAAAATATGTAGAAGAACTGAGGAAGAAATTTGTTTTTTTATATATTTTTGGGGGATATTTATTATAGCAAAAAGTAAAAAATATAGCTTTTTACTCTCTCTATGTGTATCTGCAGACCATTACTTCCACTTTTCTTGTATAAATCCTTACACAAAACTTTCTATTTGTTCCTTCCGTTGGAACAAACAGGAATCACTCTGAATAATTCATCCTTGTTGAATATGATGGGTTTGTCCATATAAATCAAAGAGCCAGAAGCACACACTGCTTCTCCCCGATGGCCCAGAGAATCAGACAGCCACACAGTCTTTGGAAGGCACTACCATTGTGCTAACCAGGCCGGAGAGTGGACCACTGCTTTTTAGCCAGTCCAGGACTATCAACGCTGTGTTCCCCAGGTCACAGCATTCTACACTGACCTTTCTTTAGGAGGATGATAGTTCTGTGTCCCTGGTCACAGAACACTGCTCTACTCTCCTCCGCTTAACGGCTACTTCTTCCTTCCAGATCACCTCCAGCATGCAAGTCCTGTGTTCCCCCGTCACAGCAGCTTGATACTTCCTTGAGGATGAAGATCTTTAACTTAAGCCTAGCGGTTCCTCCATCCCTCCTCTGTGCTCGGCACATCCCCGCTTGGGGACGCCCGGAACAGCAACTTAGTACTCCGTTGTCTGTTCCTACTTTCAGACTCCTCCCTGCAAGCATGTGACCCCAGCTTATATGGGAGGCCTGCCCCTGCCAATACCGTAAGTAAACTGGTCAGGGCTCCTCACATGAGCTGCCTGCCACTCAGGTCTCAAGTCCAACCTCTCTTCAAGAACTATCCATCTGAAAACAGAGGAGGCATCTCTGAGCTAAAGTACAGGTGGCCACACCCCCCACTACACTGAACACTCCCAGTCTCAAATCACAATAACCATGCCCAGCCTAAAGCACAGGCCTGGCTAAATTTACCTGCATCTGAGCCCTGTGCCTAGAAAAATCCTACTCTAGCACCTACCTTTAGGTAGAGGGTGCTACATATTGTTACAGAAATATTGTAAAAAAGTATATACTGTACATATACATGCAAATCACAGAAATAAATATCCCAGTGGAATAAAGCAACCAGAGAAATTTGCATTAAAACCCTATATGCATGAAATATCATAACCAACTAAAGTCGTTGACCTTAGAGTCCTAAATAGTCAATTATTATCTTCCTATTTTAATGCTGTATAGGACTCTTTTATTTAGAAGACACGGGTTGCTTGCATGTAGTCCCTGCAGCATCTGATTTATGGTGATATGCCTATGGCCTTTTCTAGAAATGTCTCTAGTCCTACTTGACCTTTTCTCATGGGGCAGTTAATCCTACTTCAGCAAGGATTTACATATTCCATCCATTCAGATATAAGGATTCAACTCTAATAAGCAAAATTAGCTAAAGAACACACACAATTAATGCTAATAATCTGTTTTTGCTTTAAAACCTGTTTGCTTACCAAATGTACTTAATTTATTATAATTTATTTTCCATAGCCACAGCAATGCTTCTCTCTAACAACTCTTTTCTTGAATTGATGGACAAAGTAGTAGAATACGCCTGGGATGAAACTAAAACTTACCCTGATGAATTGCTTGGGTCCCTCTGCTGTTCAGCGTTGTTAATTACATCATCTCTGACTGATTTGCAGCAGCTCTATGCGTTACAAGTGAGAGATACAACAGTACTGTATGTTATTAGTAATTGTCAGTTAGTTAGGTAGTTAGTATTGTGAATAGTTATTATTGAGGATAAATGCTGAGTGAGCTTTAAACCAAATCAACCTATAGTTCTATGCTGTAGCCCAGGGGTGTCCAACCTGTAGCCCAAGGGCCACATGCGGCCCTAGATGGCTTTGAATATGGCCCAACACAAAATTGTAATCTTACCTACAATTTTTGTTTTGTTTTTTGGGGGGGTTGTAAAAATGTGTTTACACTTAGCGAACACATTCAGCCGATAAAAAAAAATTGACAGTGTCCTTTTTATTGGACTTTTATACGTTTTATCTTCCCAAAGAAAAGTATCCCACTCGTCACAATCACGCCTTATCCATGTCATCAGTTTTTGGCAGCACCTATAATTGTGAGCAACTATTTTTAAGGATTATCACAAGAAGGGCAAAATTATAACCAAAATATCTGATGAGCACCTTGAGAATTCCTCTTCCTCTAATGTGGCACAGGAAGGTCAAAAGATTGGACACCCCCGCTGTAGACTTTTACATATACTATATAACATTCTTCATATATATTATATATAGTATATACAGTAGAATAGTTAAAATGACTTGTAGAATTATAAAAATCCTTACAACACCTATTTACTCTGACATCCATCAAATAGAAAGAGTTTGGGTTTTTCCTTACTTCCTATTCTGTTAAATATCCAGAAAATAAGGAAAAATAATCCAAATGAGCATACAAATGTCACTACCTATCAGTAGGATTACCCCTCAGTGTTTCCCTGTGTGTAACTCGACATGCAGCTAAACCCTCCTATTCTGCAATGAGCCAGCCTGAATGTAATCTTGAAGCTTTATTAACAAAACCGGTTGGGGTGAAACTATTGAGAAAAAACAAATACATATACATATAATCAGTATATGAAATATAGAGAAATACAATGAATAAGCTAGGCTGTAGATGCAGATAAGTAATTCTCACCAGCGATGCAGCGTTTAGGGGATGCAAGTTTTAGACCAACATGTGCTCTGATAGCTGGTTCCTTTTTTCAGTCTCTAAGATGAAGTCTGAGTTCCGAGGATGCACCTTTTTCTCTTCCTCGGAATGAAGATTCTGCAAAAACAGTATATTTACCACTGGCTCCATATTGTGGTCAAATCTGATATTGCAGGCAAAATAACTTAATATCCTGCTGGAGGCAGAACAAGTAGTACGTGGTACGTAGAATGTGTAGATGAGTAAACACAATAAATAACCTAAAACGTGTATCTAATGGTAATCCTTTGATGTGACATCAACAATCTAACAAAATGGTATATAAGCAAAAATACTTTAAAAAAAAGTCACATAAGTTTAAAAAATTGCATAAAAGTGAAAAAACACACTAAATATAGATATAAAGGTGTATAGTACAACAAAGTGCAATATAATTCCAGCGTGAACGACGACAACTCTTCATATCACAGTTCGTGCAAAATATTATAAAAAAGTGCATGTGCAAGGTTTCAGAATCCTCCAATCATTAGTAGCAATCCGTGGTGCACCACACGATTCCCCCAGCCTCTCACCTCTAGTAGAGACCCCTATGGGTCAAGTCAAGCCTGCAGTCAGGAAACAAATGGAAAGCAATCGACCAAGCTTCTCCGATCGAAAGTCCCTTTGATGAAGTCACGTGAGCAGTGACGCAACGCATCAGGAAGGAGTCAGGTGTCTTCACTTCCGCAGCCGAGACCAGAAGTACTCTGTCCTGTGCTGTTTATCCAAATTTTTACTGTAAGTTACTACATTTTGTTTATAATAAAATTGTGTTGGACTACTACACGATGGGGATATTCCTTTATATTTCATTCCCTCGCCTTACTTGCCAAGTCTGAAGCCTTCCATCAGAGACCTGCTAGTGTTGAGACGATCGAAGGAGATGGTCGATTGCTGGTTTTCCATTTGTTTCCTGACTGCAGGCTTAACTTGACCTGTAGGCGTCTCTACTAGAGGTGAGAGGCTGGGGGAATCGTGTACGGTGCACCACGGATTGCTGCTGATGATTGGAGGATTCTGAAACCAATCATTCCTTGCACATGCACTTTTTCACGCTGGAATTATATTGCACTTTGTTGGACTATACACCTTTATTTATATATTTAGTGTGTTTTTTCACTTTTATGCAATTTATGCAATTTTTTTCAACGTATGCAACTTTTTTCACTTTATGCGATTTTTTTCAATTTTATGTGATTTATTTCATTTTTTAATTTTTATGCACTTTTATGCACCTTTATGCACTTTTATGCACTTTAAGAGTACTATTGGATCCATTTAATGTATTTTTGCTTATATACCATTTTGTTAGTTTGTTTATGTCACATCGAAGGATTACCATTAGATACACGTTTTAGGTTATTTATTGTGTTTACTCATCTACACATTCTAGTTAGCGCCACATACTTCTTATTATTAATCACAGTTTTTTTGCCTATTACACTTTGGTTTTGCGCATTAGTTCCCCCTTCTTTTTCAGAACAAGTAGTATGTTGCCTTTTGTAGTGAACTGGACATTCAAGGGTTGTATTCTTTGTGTCCTATTACTGTGTTAAACAAGACCATGGCATTTACATTTGAAGTTGTGTCTTTACAGGTACATAAAACTGTGCGTGTGGATGTACACAAAATAGTGAATATAATTTCATTCAAATATAAATCAACTTCACCCAAGCTAATGAGTAAGTGGATGTTTTAAAGCATAGGGATACCAATTAAAGCTGAATCACTGGCAAACACCTAAATACAGTGGCAACAAAATGTGAACCCCTTGGAATTAACTGGTTTTCTGCAGTAATTTGCCATAAAATGTGATCTGATCCTCACCTAGGTCACAACAATAGACAAACACAATTTTCTTAAGCTGATAACACACAAACAATTCTAATTCCTCATGTCTTTATTGAACACACCCATTAAACATTCACAGTGCTGGAGGAAAAAGTAAGTAAACCATAGCCTTATTACTTTGACAAAAGCTAACTGGATTCAGTAGCTTGCACACCTGGATCCCAGTTAGGCCCCTTTCACACTGGGGCGGTGCGGGGCGGCGACGGTAAAGCAGCGCTATATTTAGCGCTGCTTTACCATCGTTTTACCCGCGGTATGCGGCCGCTAGCGGGGTGGTTTTAACCCCCGCTAGCGGCCGCAAAAGGGTTAAAAACCTCCGCAAAGCGCCGCTGCAGCGGCGGTTTGCGGGCGGTATCCCCGCGGTTTCCCATTGATTTCAATGGGAAGGAGCGGTATAGGAGCGGTAAATACACCGCTCCTTCACCGCTCCAAAGATGCTGCTAGCAGGACTTTTGTTGCGGTCCTGCTAGCGCACCGCTCCAGTGTGAAAGCCCGCCGGCTTTCACACTGGAGTGAATGGGGCCGGTTTTTTCAGGCGGTATACAGGCGCTATTTTTAGCGCTGTACCGCCTGAAAACCGCCCCAGTGTGAAAGGGGCCTTAATGAAATTTTAGAGGTGTGGCTTAGAGTTAGTTTGTGTCAGAAACTATAAATCAGACTGAAACAGAAGTACAGTTAAAGTGGGGTTCCACTGCCTCTGACGATTTTTTTTTGGGGGACAATTAAAATTTCTTTATGGTTTAAAACTGTTACTCACATATTGCGTTTTTGCTGCTTTGCCCATTGATTTTTCTCAATACAAGACACACTTATTATAAATTCTCTTCCGGAATTCTGTGACATCGATCTCCCATCATGCAATGGGCGTTGTAGTTCTCATCTTGCCTGTGGGCATGTGAAGCACAGATAGAACGTGACTGACGTTCTTTTCAAATCCCGCAAGATTTTGTGGCGGGCCTTGCACTGTCTCCTGGGAACAATGACACGAGATCCCAGGAGACAGTGCGGCTGAAAGGCTGAAAGGAAATTACTACATAGCTGCACAATACCCGCCCATATCCGCAGAATAGACAGACAGGAAGCAGAGAGGAACATCTGCAAAACACAGGTACTGTACAAAAAAAAAAAAAAAGTTCAGTTTTTATTTAATTACATTACTGCAATCTGATTGAGCTAATGTTGTAAAATAGGGCGGAGCTCCGCTTTAAATCACACTTGTTTAATAATAATAAAAATTGTAGCCAAAATGTCAGGGAGCCAGGGAGGAGCGTAGTAGAACAGCAAGCAGGATCTGGAGCCAGAAGGAATGTCAGCCAAGCAAGTCTTTAACAGGAACACAGGAGAGCGTCTCTAGAGATGTGACCAAGGCGAAGGCAGAGATCATCTGGACTGGACGGCTTAAGTAGGCAGGACTGACGAGCAGGATATCATCAACAGGTAATTCACTGTGGAGAGATAAGAGCTGGCAATTAGCCAACAACTGAGCGGCCAGCTTTGAGAAGGAAGGGCTGAGCCCAGCCCTGACAGTTTGATTGATAAAGACACTAAAGCCCCATACACACTATCAGATTTCCTGCTGATTTTTGTCTTCAGATTTACCAAAACCATATAATATGAGGTCAAAAGATTGGAGTTTTAATTTGTATGCAATCAGGCCTTTCAGGTCCTTTCACTACATGGTTTTGGTAAATCTGAAGACAAAAATCAGCAGAAAATCTGATAGTGTGTATGGGGCTTTAAACTTAAGACTGCTGTTCATAAGAAGCATCAGCTGATGTGAACCATGTCTCGGAAAAAATAGCTTTCTGAAGACATATGATAAGACTACAATGCAATCTCAAAGTGTTTTGGTATCCATCCTTCGACAGTAAGACAAATTGTCTAAAAATGAAGACAGTTTAGTACTGTGGCTACTCTTCCTAGAAGTGGTTGCCCAGTCAAGATGACTCCTTAGGCACAACATAGAATCCTCAATGAGTTAAAGAAGAACCCATGGGTAAAAGCTAAAGGCTTGAAGAAATCACTAGAACTGGCAAACATTCCTGTTCACCAGTCTATCATATGTAAGTCTTTGAACCGACACAGTGCTCACGGCCGAAAACCACAAAGGAAGCCACTGCTCTCCTAGAAAACATTACTGTGTGCTTGAAGTTTGCCAAAGAGCACCATGGCAAACCGCAACGCTAGTGGGAAAATGCTTTGTGCACTGATGAAACAAAAGTTGATTTGTTTTGGAAGAATACTCAGCACTATGTACGGCACAAAAATGGCACAACTTGCCAACATCAAAACATCGTCGATTCCTAAGAGAGATGAGAACGAGATTCCTAAATTTTATATGGGCAGGGAAACCGGCAAGAATCAGGAGGGATATCTTGGTGCAATCTAAAGATAGAGGAGGAGTGGGATTCCCAGACCCAGTGAACTATTATGAAGCAGTACACTTAGCAAGAGTAATGGAGTGGTGTACAGTGAAAAGGGATAAACCATGGTTATGTATGGAACAAGCGATAACTGGTATACCCTTAGAAGGGATTATGTGGATAGCGGATACAGAAATTCCTCAGCAGATAAAAAGACACCCCACAATAGGGGCGACAATTCAAGTGGTAAAAAGGGTATTTAGGAAAACGGAAATATCTAAGTTCCCAAGTCCGATGACCCCAATCCTGGGTACACCAAGCTTTGAGCCAGGCCTAGTAGAGGTAGAGTTTAGGAATCTTAGGAGAAGAGGGGTAAGTAGGTTACAAGATTTCACGAGAGAGAACAGAGTGATGACGGGAGAGGAGGTAGACTTAGAATTTACAGGAGAAATCAACTTCTTCAGGAGACTACAGCTCAAGGCCTATCTCCGAGTAATAAAAATGCAAATGACAGAAATAAGGACAACGTCTAAATTCGAACAGCTATGCTTGAGAGAGGAACCAGGGAAACACGGGCTATCAATTATGCACTCTTTATTGGTAGAATGTAAGGCTCCACAAGAGCTAACATTTATACAGGCATGGGAAAGAGATCTGGGGACAACGTTCTCGGAACCACAGAAACTTAAAATATGCCACCTCACACATAAGACATCAAGATCATCAAAATATCAAGAATGTGGATATAAAATACTGACAAGGTGGTATAGAACACCATCAGCGTTAAATCGGATATACCCACAGCTAGAAAATACGTGCTGGAGATGTCAAAGGGAAGAGGGAACTATGATACACATATTTTGGGAATGCCCCGGAATTAAAGAATTCTGGAAGATGGTAAGGGAAACAGTGGAAGAAATTATTGAAGTACCATTGGGAGAAAATCCAGCAGTATATCTGCTACACGATACTCCAATATCTAGGGGAGAATATAAAAACTCATTATTGGGACACTTGTTGAATGCCGCCAAGGCGTGCATACCGAGCTTATGGAAAAAAACTATAGCCCCGACGAGAGCACAATGGTTAGCGAAAATAGCAAAAATCCAATTAATGGAAAAACTTACCATGAAGTTAAGAGAACAAGAAGATAGATACCAGGAGACATGGACACCCTATATGACATATAGGGAACAAAACCGCCAATAGCCTCATGGGGAGAAAGAGGTGAAACAAAAGGGGGGGTTCAGGGCGGGGGGGGAGTGCCAGAGGGGGAGGACGTTCGCCCGTCCTGTCCGGGAGGGAAGGGGAGAGAGATGGTCCTTTTTGGGTTTTTCTTTTTTTTTTTTTTTTTCCTTTTTCTCGTTTTTCTTTTTTGTTGGTCTTCTTGGTCCTCTCCCCCAGTCCCCACCTCCGAGAGAGGAATGGAGGAGGGATGGGGGAGAGATAAAAGGGGAGGTAAAATTACAGGAGCAGAGGAAAGGTGAACTGAAGTTTTCTCGTTGCCTTTTTTCCATTTTTTTTTTTTCTCTTCTCTTCATGTTTTCTTCTTTTTCTTTTTTCTATTATTGTGAATAGAGGATAATGTAAAGGAGTGTCACTGTCGGTAGGGCAATATGAATTTGAAAGGGAAGGGGGTAATTGAGAAATATGATTTTCAAGTTGTGTAACTGTAAAACAAGCACCTGTAAAATGAAAATAAAGAATTTTATAAAAAAAAAAACATCGTCCCAACATTGAAATTATGGTGGAGGGAACATAATAATTTGGGCTTGCTTTGCTGCCTTAGGACCTGGACCACATGCCCTCATCGAGGGGAAAATTAATTCCCAAGTTCACCAAAATATCCTACAGATAATGCTCGTCAGTCCTGCCTACTTAAAGAGGAGTTTCCATTAAAAAAAAAAAAAAAATAAAGTCAGCAGCTACAACTACTGCAGCTGCTGACTTTTAATAATCGGACACTTACCTGTTCCAGGGTCCAGCGATCCGCTTGGCGGCGCTGGCATTGCAACTGTGGGCACCCGGCTGTGGCTTCACAGCCGGGCACCCACTGCGTATGCACGAGCGGCGCCATGTGCCTTGATTGGCCGCGCAGTCATCTGGGACCTGTCACGTGTCCCAGATGACTGACAGGAGGGAGGGGACAGAGCTGAGCCCTTCCTGCACCAAGGGGAAGTGATGTCACCAGCCCAGGCACTGAAGGAGTCAGACTACAAGGGACCCCCTAGCAACAGGCATTTAGAGGTGAGTTTACAAAAAAAAATTCCAAATGTTTTTTTTTATTTTTATGAATTTTAATGATTTAAATTTTTTTGTGTGCAACACCACTTTAAGCCGTCCAGTCCAGATGATCTCTGCCTTCGCCTTGGTCATATCTCTAGAGACGCTCTCCTGTGTTCCTGTTGCTTGACTGACATTCCTTCTGGCTCCAGATCCTGCTTGCTGTTCTACTACACTCCTCCCTGGCTCCCTGACATTTTGGCTACAATTTTTATTATTATTAAACAAGTGTGATTTAACTGTACTTCTGTCTCAGTCTGATTCATAGTTTCTGACACAAACTAACGGCGTACACACGAAGGGACTATCCCGCGGGATTATCCTCTGGACTGAAGTCCAGCGGATAATCCCCTCGTGTGTGGGCGCCGGCGGACTTTTTGGCGCCAAAGTCCGGCGGACTTTTTGGCGCCAAAGTTTTAAGTTTGGTTTTAAAATTATCCGCTGGACTTGGCAGTCCGGCGGACAATCCCGCCGTTAGTAGGCAAGTCGGCGGGACTTTTGAAATGAACGGACTTGCCGCTCATCGGCAAGTCCGTTCATTTAGCACGTGACTTCAGGTTACGTAGCTAGCGTAGGCAGTAAATGCCGCCGCGCTAGCTCCGTAAGCTGGCATGGATTTAAAAGGACTCCCCACGCCGAAAAACGGCGTGGGGGTTCCCCCCAAATCCATGTCAGACCCTTATCCGAGCACGCAGCCTGGCAGGCCAGGAAAGGGGTGGGGACGAACGAGCGCCCCCCCCCCTCCTGAGCCGTACCAGGCCGCGTGCCCTCAACATGGGGGGTGCCCTGGGTACCCACCCCAAAGCACCTTGTCCCCATGTTGATGAGGACAAGGGCCTCTTCCCGACAACCCTGGCCGTTGGTTGTCGGGGTCTGCGGGCGGGGGCTTATCGGAATCTGGGAGCCCCCTTTAATAAGGGGGCCCCCAGATACCGGCCCCCCACCCTATGTGAATGAGTATGGGGTACGATGTACCCCTATCCATTCACCTAAGGTGTAAAATGTAAAGTACAAAAACACACACACTTTTGAAAAAATATTTTATTGCACTGCTCCGGGGGTCTTCTTCCGTCTTGGGGGTCTTCTCGCCGGACTCCCCCGCCATTTACCAAGCTCTTTTACCGAGCGGGGGAAGTCCGGCTACCTTCTTCGTCATCGCCGCCGTCGTCTGGGGGTCTCGATCCGCATTCGGGGGTCTTCCGGGGGTCTCTTCTGTTCTTGCGGCGGTCGTCGTCTTCCGCGCCGCCGGCGCCGCCTTCTTCTTCTTGTCCTTCTTGTTCTTCTTCTTCTTCCGATGTTGACCCGTCGCTGTCTCTGCCCGGAATGCCTGTGCCGCTCTGCGCTGGGACTTATATAGGGACATGGGGGACAGGGTCACATGCTCATGTCACATGGTGACCCCGCCCCCTTGTGTTGTCACAGTCCCGGAGGATGGGACTGTGACATCGCACGGGGTCACCATGTGACATGAGCATGTGACCCTGTCCCCCATGTCCCTATATAAGTCCCAGCGCAGAGCGGCACAGGCATTCTGGGCAGAGACAGCGACAGGTCAACATCGGAAGAAGAAGAAGAACAAGAAGGACAAGAAGAAGAAGGCGGCGCCGGCGGCGCGGAAGACGACGACCGCCGCAAGAACAGAAGAGACCCCCGGAAGACCCCCGAAGACCCCCGAAGGCGGATCGAGACCCCCAGACGACGGCGGCGACGACGAAGAAGGTAGCCGGACTTCCCCCGCTCGGTAAAAGAGCTTGGTAAATGGCGGGGGAGTCCGGCGAGAAGACCCCCAAGACGGAAGAAGACCCCCGGAGCAGTGCAATAAAATATTTTTTCAAAAGTGTGTGTGTTTTTGTACTTTACATTTTACACCTTAGGTGAATGGGTAGGGGTACATCGTACCCCATACTCATTCACATAGGGTGGGGGGTCGGTATCTGGGGGCCCCCTTATTAAAGGGGGCTCCCAGATTCCGATAAGCCCCCGCCCGCAGACCCCGACAACCAACGGCCAGGGTTGTCGGGAAGAGGCCCTTGTCCTCATCAACATGGGGACAAGGTGCTTTGGGGTGGGGGGGCCGCACGGCCCCCCTTTCCCCAGGGCACCCCCCATGTTGAGGGCACGCGGCCTGGTACGGCTCAGGAGGGGGGGCTTTCCTGGCCTGCCAGGCTGCGTGCTCGGATGAGGGTCTGACTTGGATTTGGGGGGAACCCCCACGCCGTTTTTCGGCGTGGGGAGTCCCTTTAAATCCATGCCAGCTTACGGAGCTAGCGCGGCGGCATTTACTGCCTACGCTAGCTACGTACCTGAAGTTACGTTCGAAATGAACGGACTGCTCCGTGTGTGGGCAAGTCCGTTCATTTTCAAAAGTCCCGCGGACTTTTGGCCGGCGGATTATCCGCCGGAGAAGTCCGTGCGTGTGTGGGCGAGTCCACACGCCCGGAAAGTCCAGCGGACCCAGCTGGAAAGTCCGGCGGGATTGTCCGCTTGACTAAGTGCGCCGGCAAAAGTCTGCACGTGTGTACGCGGCATAAGCCACACCTCTAAACTCATTTCATTACCTGGGCTCCAGGTGTGCAAGCTACTGACTCCAGTTAGCTTTTGTCAAAGTAATTAGGCTGTGGTTCACTTATTTTTTCCTCCAGTCCACTGTGAATGTTAAATGGGTTCATTAAAGACATGAGCAATTAGAATTGTTTTTGTGTTATCAGCCTAACACAATTGTGTGTGTCTATTGTTGTGACTTAGTTTAGGATTTGGTCACATTTTATGGGAAATTGCAGAAAAAAATAAAAAATGTTTTAAATCCATGGAGTTCATATACTTTTTCTTGTCACTGTGCATAGGCATACAGTATATGTGTATACTTGGCAAAGGATTTATAATTTTATTAAGCCAGTCCTGCCATATAGCACAGCCAGATCCTAGGCCCCTCTGGAGACTACAATACAGGAAAATTAAGAAGCAGAATTTATTTTACCTTTTATAGACATGCATATTAACCACTTCAGCCCCAGACCAATTGGCAGCCAAAAGGACCAGGCCCCTTTTTGCGATTCGGCACTGCGTCGTTTTAACTGACAATTGCGCGGTCGTGCGACGTGGCTCCAAAACAAAATTGGCGTCCTTTTTTTCCCACAAATAGAGCTTTCTTTTGGTGGTATTTGATCGCCCCTGCGGTTTTTATTTTTTGCGCTATAAACAAAAATAGAGCGACAATTTTGAAAACAATGCAATATTTTTGCTTTTTGCTATAATAAATATCCTATAAAAAAACATTTTTTTTCCTCAGTTTAGGCCGATACGTATTCTTCTACATATTTTTGGTAAAAAAAATCGCAATTAGCGATTATTGATTGGTTTGCGCAAAAGTTAAGCGTTTACAAAATAGGGGATAGTTTTATAGCATTTTTATTAATATTTTTTTTTTTACTAGTAATGGCGGCGATCAGCGATTTTTATTGTGACTGCGACATTATGGCGGACACATCGGACATTTTTGACACATTTTTGGGACCATTGTCATTTATACAGCAATCAATGCTATTTAAATGCATTGGTTCCTGTATAAATGACAGTTGTAGTGAAGGGGTTAACCACTAGGGGGAGGGGAGGGGTTATGGGCTGTGACGTGTGTGTTTTTTTTTTTACATTAGGGGGCGGGGCTGACGTCTGACGTCATTGATCGGCTTTCCCGATGACAGGGAACAGCCGATCAATGACAGGCAGAGTAGGAAGCGCGGGGAGAGGTTTGTTTACACATACCTCTCCCCGTTCTTCAGCTCCGTAACCCGATCGCGGGACACCAGCGGCGATCGGGTCCGCTGGTCCCGTGGCCGGGGTCACGGAGCTCCCGACGGGTCGCGAGCGCGCCGCTGGCGCGCGGGCGACCCACAGGCAGGCACATGCACGATCACGTACAGGTACGTGATTTTGCCTGCCCGTGCCATTTTGCCGCAGTATATCTGCGTTAGGCGGTCGGGAAGCGGTTAAAGAGTCGGGCTTCTAGTAGTTTCTCTTCCACTACTAATGCTACTGTGCATAGGATTACAGGAGGCTAAGAGACAGGGTCAAGTACTTATGCAGGCCATATATGGGTCGAATTCCAAATAAAGTTTCTTTCGAAAGGCAGAATGTTTGTTTTGTGATTCGATGGTACCGCCATTGATTTCAAAATTAGACCAACCAGACCTTCAATTTCACCTCATGTGAAACCTCACTTCCTTAAATTAAATCTCTCTAAAACTGAGCTATTAATATTCCCCCCGCCTGTGCCACCCTCCATGACTTTTCCATCAAAATCAACAATGCAACCATCAGTCCCTCCCCTCACGCCAGGGTACTCGGTGTAATCCTAGACTCGGACTTGTCATTTCAGCCTCATGTCCAATCGTTGTCAAAAGTTTGTAGACTTTATCTCCGTAACATCTCTAAAATTCGCCCCTTTTTAACAAATGAAACCACCAAGCTCCTCATTCACTCCCTCGTTATCTCTCGCTTTGACTATTGTAACTCCCTTCTCATTTGCCTGCCTCTCCATAGGCTATGCCCTCTTCAGTCTATCATGAATGCTGCTGCCAGACTTATCCACCTTACCAATCGTTCAGTGTCTGCCAACCCTCTCCTCCAATCCCTACACTGGCTCCCGATCACCCAGCAAATTAAATTCAAAATACTAACCACAACTTACAAAGCCATCCACAACTCTGCCCCGAGCTACATCACCAATCTTGTCTCCAAACATATCCCAAACTGTCCTCTCCGCTCTTCTCAAGACCTCCTACTGTCAAGCTCTCTCGTTTCCTCCTCCCATGCTCATCTACAGGATTTCTCCAGAGCCTCTCCCAGCCTCTGGAACTCGCTACCTCAACCTGTACGGCTATCCCCTACTCTTGCTACCTTCAGGCAATCCCTGAAAACTCATCTCTTCAGGGAAGCCTATCACGTCTCCAACTAATCTTTTACCACTTCCATCATTCCCCACAGTTACAACCTTTTGTACCACCTCCCCCCACCCTATTAGATTGTAAGCTCTTCTGAGCAGGGCCCTCTTAATCCTCTTGTATTTTATTGTATTGTAACTGTATTGTCTCCCTTTTATATAGTAAAGCGCTGCATAAACTGTTGGCGCTATATAAATCCTGTAATAATAATAATAATAATGTGGCTACAGAAAATAATTTTCATGGCCAGGAATCTTCTTTTCTTTCCAGGTCATAGCTCATGCGCAATTCTTTTTCGATTATATTTACTGCACGATTCTCCCATCATTGATAAGAAACTTTTTAGTTTTTCAAAAAATTTCTGACTTGCCCGATTACTCAAATTTGATGGCCGCACGAAAATCAGCTGTTACTGTGGCCCACTAATGGTGCGAAATTAGAACGAAAATTCATAGTTATGATTTTCGAAAGAAAGTTGTTTCGGAATTTGACCCATGTATGGCCGGCTTTACAGCTGCATGTAAAAAGTACATGAAATATTTTGTTTAATAAATACATAAATTGAACTTTTTCTGCTTTGTGTGCCAGCGAAAGTATTGGAAATGCATTAAACCACACTATAGTTCAGTTTGAAAAAATATGCTTTTGAGCCAAGACCAATGGCAACACAAGTATTCATTGACAACTTGACAGTCATTGAATTAGGTCCCTTTCACACTTGTGCTACTTGTCCTGCGACTTAGGACTGCAAAGTCACATGGCAAGTCGTACCCCATGATTTCCAGTACCATTCATATATGTGCGACTTCAAGTCGCAGCAACTTCCAGGGGCGTAACTATAGGGGGTGCAGCAGTCGTGAGCGCAACCGGGCCCTGTGCTGCAAGGGGCCCATATACATATGGCCGCTGGCAGCATAGGTGGTTAGGCACCGGGCACACGGGTGGCTGGAGGTGGGGGGTGACTAGCAGAGCTCCATGCTCGACTACCGCACTGGCTGCTCTTTAGTTGTGCATTCCCCACACAACCTGTGTCCTCTGCTGCTCCTCTGGGTCCCCCTCTCCTGCTCCATGCAGTGCTGCTCAGTCCGGTGTCTGTCCTCCCCAGTCCAGCCCCCTGAGTCCAGCTCACACTGCACTGCATGCTTCTCCCAGGCAAACAAACTTTAAGCACACAGATGCAGCCCTATGAGAGCCGGCTACCCAAAGGACACCGCAGGCTTGTCTGCCAGCACCCCCCCTCCTCCCCGTCATACACAGATGTTGACAGGTCTTTCTGGGAGATATGTCCCCTAAGGACAGGGACCCCATCTCCCCTGGGGACAGGGCCCATTTCTCCCTAAAGGACAGGGACCCCATTTCCCTTGGGGACAAGGACCCCATCTCCTCTGGGGACAGAGCCAACTTCTCCCCAGAGGACAGGGACCTCATTTTCCGTGAGGACAGGGATCCCATTTTCCATGGGGACAGAGACCCCTTCTCACCTGAGGACAGGGACCCCTTCTCACCTGGGGACAGGGACCCCATCTCCCCTGGGAACAGGGCCCACTTCTCCCCAGAGGACAGGGACCCCATTTCCCTTGGGGGCAGGAACCCCTTCTCACATGGGGACAGGGACCCCATCTTCCCTAAGGACAGGGACCCCATTTCCCCTGGGGAAAGGACCCACTTCTCCCCAGAGGACAGGGACCCCATTTCCCTTGGGGACAAGGACCCCTTCTCCCCTAAGGACAAGGACCCAATCTCATGGGGACAGGGTCCCAATTTCCCTTTCCCTTCTTCCTCTGTGTCTCAAAGGTGTAACATCATAGGTCTGTTTAGACCTCTGATATCTCACCAAAGTCCCCCAACGGGACTCCTAAAAAATTGTAAAAAATAATTAAAAAAACTGCTGATACCAGTGGTGGAACTACAGGTCTCACAAAAGTCGTACCTGTGACCGAGCCCTGGAGTTCCACCACCGGACTCGGAGGGAAGGGCCTCGGCTGGGGTTCAGCGGGGCCCTTCATGGTTTCTTGCACCGGGGCCCTGAAGGTTCTAGTTACACCACTGGCAACTTCAATGTAGTCCCTGCACTACTTTGGTCCGACTTTGATGCAACTTGAGGTCTATAGACCCCAAGTTTACACAGGCAATGCTTTGAGTCACATCAAAATCGCGGCAAAATCAGGTCAAAAATCGTGGCAAAGTCGCTCGACTTTCAGGTTGCACAAGTGTGAAAGGGGCCTTACGGTGATTATATATTGCCTGATATCTGAAGGTGATGTACCTGATTCAAGCATCACTTGCAATGAATGGGCCAGTGTTGAGTCATGTACAGTATCTCAGAGAGTACACCCCTCACATTTTTGTAAATATTTTATTATATCTTTCTATGTGACAACACTGAAGAAATGGCACTTTGCTACAATGTAAAGTAGTGAGCGTACAGCTTGTCTATCAGTGTAAATTTGCTGTCCCCTCAAAATAACCCAACACACAGCCATTATGGTCTAAACCGCTGGCAACAAAAGTGAATAGAGCCCTGAGTGAAAATGTCCAGATTGGGCCCAAAGTGTTAATATTTTGTGTGGCCACCATTATTTTCCAGCACTGCCTTAACCCTCTTAGGCATGGAGTTCACCAGAGCTTCACAGGTTGCCACTGGAGTCCTCTTCCACTCCTCCATGACAACATCACAGAGCTGGTGGCTGTTAGAGACCTTGCGCTCCTCCCATCTTTCGTTTGAGGATGCCCCACAGATGCTCAATAAGGATTAGGTCTGGAGTCATGCTTGGCCAGTCCATCACCTTTACCCTCAGCTTTTTTAGAAAGGCAGTGGTTGTCTTGGAGGTGTGTTTGGGGTCGTTATCATGTTGGAATACTGCCCTGCGGCCCACTCTCCGAAAGAAGGGGATCATGCTCTATTTCAGTATGTTACATAGTTACATAGTAGGTGAGGTTGAAAAAAGACACAAGTCTATCAAGTCCAACCTATGTGTGTGATTATATGTCAGTATTACAATGTATATCCCTGTATGTTGTGGTCGTTCAGGTGCTTATCTAATAGTTTCTTGAAACTATCAATGCCCCCTGCTGAGACCACTGCCTGTGGAAGGGAATTCCACATCCTTGCCGCTCTTATAGTAAAGAACCCTCTACGTATTTTAAGGTTAAACCTCTTTTCTTCTAATTTTAATGAGTGGCCACGAGTCTTGTTAAACTCCCTTCTGCAAAAAAGTTTTATTCCTATTGTGGGGTCACCAGTATGGTATTTGTATATTAAAATCATATCCCCTCTCAAGCGTCTCTTCTCCAGAGAGAATAAGTTCAGTGCTCGCAAACTTTCCTCCAGACCCTTTATTAGCTTTGTTGCCCTTCTTTGTACTCGCTCCATTTCCAGTACATCTTTCTTGAGGACTGGTGCCCAGAACTGGACAGCATACTCCAGGTGCGGCCGGACCAGAGTCTTGTAGAGCGGGAGAATTATCGTTTTATCTCTGGAATTGCTGAGATCATCTACTAGGACACCCAGGTCCTTTTCAAACCTAGATTCCCGCAGAGGTTCTCCCCCCCAGTGTATAGATTGCATTCATATTTTTGCCACCCAAATGCATTATTTTAAATTTTTCTACATTGAACCTAATTTGCCATGTAGTTGCCCACCCCATTAATTTGTTCAGATCTTTTTGCAAGGTTTCCACATCCTGGGGAAAAGTTATTGCCCTGCTTAGCTTAGTATCGTCCGCAAATACAGAGATTGAACTGTTTACCCCATCCTCACACTACATGTTGGCATTCATGGTTCCCTCAATGAACTGTAGCTCCCCAGTGCCGGCAGCACTCATGCAGTCCCAGACCATGATACTCCCACCACCATGCTTGACTGTAGGCAAGACACACTTGTCTTTGTACTCCTCACCCGGTTGCCGCCACACACACTTGACACCATCTGAACCAAACCGGTTTATCTCGGTCTCATCAGACCACAGGACATGGTTTCAGTAATCCATGTACTTAGTCTGCTTGTCTTCAGCAAACTGTTTGTGCGCTATCTTGTGCATCATCTTTAGAAGAGGCTTCCTTCTGGGATGACAGCCATGCAGACCAATGTGATGCAGTGTGCAACGTATGGTCTGAGCACTGACAGGCTGACCCCCTCACCCCTTTAACCTCTGCAGCAATGCTGGCAGCACTCATACATTTATTTCCCAAAGACAATCTCTGGATATGACGATGAGCACGTGTTCTCAACTTCTTTGGTCGACCATGGCAAGGCCTGTTCTGAGTGGAACCTGTCCTGTTAAACCGCTGTATGGTTTTGACCACCGTGCTGCAGCTCAGTTTCAGGGTCTTGGCAATCTTCTTATAGCCTAGGCCATCTTTATGTAGTACAACAATTAATTTTTCCGATCCTCAAAGAGTTCTTTGCCATGTGGTGCCATGTTGAACTTCCAGTGACCAGTATGAGAGAGTGAGAGCGATAACACCAAATTTAACATGACCTTGTAACACTAACGAGTCACATGACATCAGGGAGGGAAAATGGCTAGTCGGGCCAAATTTGGACATTTTCACTTAGGGGTGTACTCACTTTTGTTGCCAGCGGTTTAGACATTAATGGCTGTGTGTTGAGTTATTTTGAGGGGACAGCAAATTTACACTGTTATACAAGCTGTACACTCACTACTTTACATTGTAGCAAAGTATAATTTCTTCAGTGAAAGAAATATGAAAAAGATATACAAAAATATTTACAAAAATGTGGGGGGTGTATTCATTTTTGTGAGATACTTTATATTTTCCCTAGGAGGCAAACAAAGTGAGAGTGAGAGCTTCTAACAGCTTCTAACAGTTGGAAATGTTTATTCTCACACAAACATTTTTCAGTCTATCAGAATCTGGGTCTAACCCTATAGAAAACTAATTTAACAAACTGCAAAAAAGTATTCACCATTTGTGTGCTGCTAAAATCTAGATAAAGTAGCAGGTTTTAGAGCAGAGTTGCCAGTGCCAACTGTCTGTAATTTTACGGACAGTTTGTGAAAAACAGCCTGGATTCTTCCATCCGTAAATGTCCATGGGACAGGAGAAGCTGTCTGTAAAAATTAGGGGTGGCTGGCTGAAGCTGTCTTAACTGAGTGTTAACTGAGAGCTCTCTCTCTCAGTGCCCAGCGCCAGAAGAGAAAAAGGGAGCTGTGAAGGGTTTGTCAACCATCCATAAATTTAGTTTGGGGGAAAAAAGGGCACTTTTTTCCTATCCGTAAATAAAGAGAAAAGCACCCGTAAATTTGCTAGCTTCTTAGCAGCTCTGTACTGCTCATGTGCAGCTCCGGTGCCAGTCGATTAGCAATCAGCTGAGCTCAGCTCAGGATTGACTCAGGCTCAATTTGGGCTCCGCTCAGACTGGGCTCAGTTTTGGGCTCCGTCAAGGAGAGAGGGTCCGGATGCGCAGTGACATCATGGTGCTTGCTTGGCGCCATTTCCACAAATTTGTAGTATAGAACGAGCAGTCTGGGACTGGTTTCAATACTCTGCAAGGAGTCAGGCTGGCAGAGTTGATTGCTACAGGACAGAGGTCAGTGTGTGAATGAGTACATGAAAGTAAGGGGTACTCTGCGGAATCTTATGTAAGATGGACTCTGGGAACCCTGATTTAAGGGGAAATGCTAGGAACTTTGATGTAAGTGGGGGCTTTGATGACCAGAGACCCCCTTACATCAGAGTTCCCCTTTACACCAGAGTCCACTGTGTTCCCCCTTACATCAGAGTCCCCCCTCTTAAATCAAGGTTCCCAGAGGATGCCTTATATCAGAGTTCCCAGAGTTCCTCCTTACATTAGAGTCCACAGAGTTCCCCCTTACAGTGTACTCAGACGTAAGGGGGTACTCTGAAGACTCTGCTGTAAGGGGGTGCTCTGCAGACTCTGCTGTAAGGGGGAACTATGCAGACCCTGGTTACTCTGATTAAATGGGAACGCTGGGAACTCTGATGTAAAGGGGTGCTTTGGTTACTAAAGACCCACCTACATCAGAGTACCCCTTTACACCAGAGTCTGTAGCATTCCCTCTTACATCGCCCAGAGTCCCCAGAGCACCTCTTACATCATAATCCGCAGACTCCCTCTTTACATCAGAATTCTCAGTGTTTTCCCATAAGTCAGGGTTCCCAGAGCATCCCTTACATAGGACTCTCCAGAGCTCCCCCTTACATCAGAGTCTGCAGCATTTCCCCTTACAGTATAAGAGAGCTCTGCAAACTCAGATGTAAGGGGAAACTCTGCAAATTCACATGTAATGGGGAACTCTGCAGCCTCTGATGTAAGGGGGACTCTGATGTAAAGGGGAACACTGGGGACTGTGATATAAGGTGGAATCTGATGTAAGGAGGGAATATGGGCACCCTGATGTATAGGGTAATGGTGGGGACTTTGATGTAAGGTGGGACTCTGTCGTAAGGAGGGATTCTGATGTATAGGGGAATCTGCAGACTCTGATGTCAGGAAGGTCTCTGGGAAGCCTAAAGTATGAAGGAATGCCCTCTGACATAAGGAGAGACTCTGACACAATCTGAGGCCTCGTTCACTACAGTGTACACCCATACAATGTCGTGTATACCCGCTGGGGAAGCACAGGTGTTCCATGCATCCCCATGCAGCCAGTCCCATTCATGTCAATTGCACAGACACAGCTCCCAATTTGACATCCGTGTGGGTGCAAGTGCATGTCCCTGAACCTACCCACACCCACATGGATGTTAATTTGGGAGCAGTGACAGTGTCCATGCAGCCACTGCATCCCAATTGACATGAATGGGATTGCCTGCACATGGATGCATGGAAGACCCCATGCTCATCCCTCACATGGGCTTACACTTTAGTAAGCTCCATGTGAACGAGATGTAAGTAAGAATTTAACAGGAATTTTGTAAGTTATGTTGTCTTTATGTGTGTTAATAATGATTTTAATATACTTTTAGTGAAAACGGTGACTTAATTAACACTGACCTAGGGGGATTGTACTGGGAGACCAACTGACTGGGGGGGAAGGGGGATTATAATGGGGGACAGATTGATCTGGGGGGAAGGATTATACTGGGTGACAGATTAACATGAGTGGGAATTAACAATGAGTCCTCCATCCACCTAATTTGCGTGGTTGGAGGAGCCTGCTGGCTGAACAAGAAAAAAACTAACCGTTTATGGACAGTTTAACAGCAAGCACTGTATATACCATATTGTACAATGTACATTACATATTCCTGCACTATATACAGTACACTATATTGTGCATTACAGACTCCTGCACTGTATACACTATATTGTACATTACATATGTACAGTATAACCAAAGTGTGCATTGTCTCAACAGTTGCTGGTAGTTAAGATGACTATTTTAATCACTTGCCGCCTGCCATATAGCAAAATGATGGCAGCAAAGTGGTTTCAATATCCTGACCAGGATCTTCAGGATATTAAGCCGCTGCACGCTTTGCGGCGATCGTTGTTGCGGTGTGTCCGTCTGACACACTGCAACTCCGATCTAAGTAAAGAGTCTCTGATGGAGACTCTTTACCACGTGATCAGCCGTGTCCAATCACGGCGGATCAGGATGTAAACAGGAAGAGCCGGTGATCGGTTTTTCCTCACTCGCGTCTGTCAGACGCGAGTAGAGGAGAGCCGATCGGTGCTCCTCTGACAGGGGGGGTCTGTGCTGATTGATTATCACCCCCCCCCCCGAGTATGCCCACACTGGACCACAAGGGATGCCACTAGGACCACCAGGGATGTCACCACCAGGTTTGCCACCCTAGACCACCAGGGATGCCAATCAGTGCCCACAATGGATGCCAATCAGTGCCCACAATGGGCATCACTGATTGGCAGGCATTATTGTTTGGCACTGATTGGCATCCATCAGTACCATACGTTACAGTACATCAGTGCCACCTATCAGTGCCCATCCATGCCCATCCGTGCCAACTATCAGTGCCCATCCGTGCCACCTATCAGTGCCCATCCGTGCCGCCTATCAATTCCACCTATCAGTTCCGCCTATCAGTGCCCCATCAGTGCTGCATATTAATGCCCATCAATGCCACCTCATCAGTGCCACCTCATTTTGTGCCACCTCATCGGTGCCCATCCGTGCCGCCTTATCAGTGCCCATCAGTTCAGCCACATCAGTGAAGGAGAAAACTTACTTATTTACAAAGTTTTGTAACTGAAACAAAAAAAAACATATTTTTTTTCCAAATTTTCTGTCTTTTTTTTATTTGTTTAGCAGAAAATAAAATTCCCAGAGGTGATCAAATACCACCAAAAGAAAGCTCTATTTGTGGGAACAAAATGATAAAAATTTAGTTAGGGCACAGTGTAGCATGACCGCGCAATTGTCATTCAAAGTGCGACAGCGGTGAAAGTTGAAAATTGGTCTGGGCAGGAAGGTGTATAAGTGCCCAGTATTGAAGTGGTTAATGAAATTCTTCTGTACGCTAGATTCAGACAAAGTGTTAGCTTTCTGTCAATTTTCAGTGTATACAAAATCATATGTGGTGGAATGCCGCGTACACACGAGCGGAATTTCTGTCGGAAAAATCTTGGATGGTTTTTCCGACGGAATTCCACTCAAGCTTGGCTGGCATACACACGGTCACACAAAAGTTCGCTGAACTTTCGACCGTCAAGAACGCGGTGACGTACAACACTATGACGAGCCGAGAATGCGTCAAATTGTTTCCGAGCATGCGTAGGAATTTTGCGTGTCGGAATTGGTATAGACGATTGTAATTTCCGATCGGAACTTTTTCCGACCGAAAAATTGAGAACATGCTCTCAATCTTTTGCTGGCTGGAATTCCGCCAGCAAAAGTCTGATGGACCATACACACGATCGCATTTTCTGACCAAAGTCTCTCATCGGTCTTTTGCTGGCCGAATTTCCGATCGTGTGTACGGGGCAGAAGAGTTTTATTTACAAAAAAAAATATTGTGGTGATGTTTATATGTGTCTGTTAGACTCTTATTTGTGGCACAACAATCTAAGCATATTTTATGGGTACAAGAAAGCTTTTATTTTATTTAACCCTGCCCATTAAGCCCCTCCCACCATTAACACAATTTGTCACACCCACTGTTCGCTGCATTACTCTTCTTCCTGGTGTGCCCAAAGGTGCCCCAGGTCTTTTACAATCCTAGCAATGCCTCATAATAAATAGCATCAATGTAATATAACAAATATTTACGGAAACAATAGGTTAGCTGCGAGTTCCACTACTATTTTTTTTATAGGATGGGGTGCTCAGGTTTTTTGTTTTTTTTTCCACAATAAAAATCATGTCTAGTCTTCCTTGAGGTGCACTAAATCAAGCAATGGGGCCCAACTTATGATCTTGCGCACAGACCCACTGATTTTATAAAACACCCCTGCATGAAGGACCAGTATTTATGTAGAAGTCAAACTTGTATTAATGTATTTAGTGTTTTAGGATACTGAACAAATGCTTAAAACACAAGGTACTTGACATTAAAAAAACAAAGATACAAAATTTCGATCATATTATGCACCGAAATTGCACAAAAGTTCTTGGAAAAGTGACCAGTGCTATATATTAGAGTGCAGACATGCAGCAAATTGTATAAAAGACACTGAATGTAATGTAAGAAGTAAATTTATTAACCACATTATTGCATTGCAGTTAGCATTCTTCACCTATTTAAAGCACTACTGAGACATCAGTTCTCCTCTCCCCTTCTTGACATCATACTTACAAAAGAATCAGAACAGAAAAAGCCAGAAAAGGAAGGTTCTATCAAGCCATTGACAACACAGAACACCCTCTATCTTGCTGCAGCACTTCAGAACCTCTTAATACAGGTAACTTTTCTTTAGGATACTGTTGCACATCTGGATCAGCACCTTTTAAAGAAACCTATTCACTTAAAATGAAGAGTGCCTATTTATGGCAGTTTCTTTGGATATACTATATTACTAAAGTAAAAAGAAAAAAAACAAAGCGCCAAAGAAATCTAAATATTGATATGAGTAAGTGATAACATGAAAATTGACAGCTGCAGTGAATAAAACTTTGCAAGTGCAAAATGATACTAGTAAAGAAAATAAATATACTGCGTTAAGTGCCATAAATGTTAAATAAATATCACATTTGAAACCGATGCAACTTTTGAAAAAAAAAATAAAAAATTGCTAAAAAGTCCCATGCAGATAATTTGTTGCAAACATCAATAACCTTGAAGCAATAAAAGTTCCAAATCCCAAGTAAAGTGGATACGAATCCGTGCTTTATAAGTGCTTGCAAGACGGTGCCCCCACATAGATGTGAACTCACGCCTTCAAATGGACCAACTATTTCTAGTTTGGTCAAACACGCATGTGGAGCAGTCCCCGTGAATTTTCTGTGGGCTGATGTGGTTTAAGATAGTTGTTTCCTTATATGAATGGACGTAATAAGGAGTGCCTCATTCCTTTATGTACTAGCGTTGTTTGGGGCAGATGTTCCTCATAAAAATGACAGAAAAAGCTTCATTGCGCAGCAACGTTTAAAACATTTATTCCAGATAAAAAAACATGATATTAAACTCACATGTAAGGGTGCGTAAAAGCCTAGCACCCGGTGTGAACAGAAGGTAAGTTCCCAGGAAATCTGCCCATAAGCAGCGGTAAGCCGCCGCCGCGGTATACTGGTTGATTTCCGGGACTGGAAGTGTGCTGTAATGACGCAATAAAGCGGGCCATGTTTCAGCCAATCAGATGGGCCGTCTTCAGGAAGTATTGGTTCTGCCATTTTAGTCGAGGTTATAAATACCCTCACTTCAGGTCACATGTGTGATTATATCCAATCGGGATTTATTGGGATTTTTTTACCTGCTATTTACTCTAGGGTGCTCATAATCTCTATATTTAACACATTCTGTGTACCAAATACTTAAAACATGGCATACTTCCGGTCCCGCAAATCAACCAGTATACCGCGGCGGTGGCGGCATACCACTGCTTATGGGCAGATTTCCTGGGAACTTACCTGCTTTTCAGACCGGGTGCCAGGCTTTTAGGCACCCTTACATGTGAGTCTAATATCATGTTTTTTTATCTGGAATAAATGTTTTAAACGTTGCTGCGCAATGAGGCTTTTTCTGTCATTTTTATGAGGAACATCTGCCCCAAACAACGCTAGTACATAGAGGAATGAGGCACTCCTTATTACGTCCATTCATATGAGGAAACAACTATCTTAAACCACATCAGCCCACCGAAAATCCCCGTTGACTGCCCCACATGCAAACTAGAAATAGCTGGTCCATTTGGAGTGGTGAGTTCACATCTATGTGGGGGCACCATCTTGTGAGTACATATCAAGCATTTATCAAGCACGGATTTGTATCCACTTTGTAGAGCATGAGCACTTTACTTGGGATTTGGAACTTTTATTGCTTCAAGGCTATTGATGTTTGCAACAAATTATCTGCATGGGACTTTTTAGCGATTTATTTTTTTTCAAAGGTGCATCGGTTTCAAATTTGATATTTATTTAACTTTATTTTTAGCACTTAGCGCGGTATACTATAATACTAATCAGTAGTTAAACCTGATTTCCTAAAAATCATTCCTTGCAGTAGGGCTGCACCTAAACGGCAAGGGTCGACTGCTTGTTTCTGTCTTGGGGAAATGGAAAAGCAGACTTATTTAACTGATTCTCTGCTCCTGTAGGCTCCTGCATGCTGCTAGACCAGTCTCCTGCAGGTGGGTTCAGGTGTGTGCGGGTGCGTGTCCCAAAACCCATACTATCTGCATTTAGGGACACGCACTTGCACCCACACAGATGTCAAATTGTGAGCAACAGCTGTGTCTGTGTAGCTGCTGCAACCCAACTGACATGAGTGGGAGTGCCTGTACGTGGATGCATGGAACACCTGGCCCTCACAGAGTGTACTCCTAAGTATGCCGATGTGAACAAGGCCTAAATAGACGAAAAATGTAAAATTGCCCAATTTATACCATGACTTCCATTTTCTTACAGTAAGTACCTGTGATGTCACTGAACGTGGCCGTGGGATCCTGGGAAAACTAAGAATACCAATTCTCATTGGAAGAAGCTCTGGCACTGTGCATGGGAGTATTCTTGCAGGTCATGGGATCCATAGCTTTCCCAGGATCCTGCAAGAAGGCCCAGTAATTTGTATCCTCACTATGGCAACCATGCTGGAAATCAAGGTATGAGGGAAGTATTTTTTTAATTTTTCTTCCATAGTTTCTTCACTTAAAGTAGAACTAAGGACAGTATTTTTTCATTTTGGACAAGTAAAGTAAGTTTTTCCTGCCATTTTTGTCCCATTGGAGGATTTACCATAGTGAGAACCGGGAAGTAAGAGGAAATACCTCCAAAGCTCCAATGAAGAGTTCTCCATTATTTTTATTCTGGTGACAACCTAAAATATTGGGGTTTTCTTTCACTTTCACTCTAGGTGATAATGGTAAACTGGACAAACAGAGAGGGTGAATCCCTAACAAGGGCAAATACAGAAAAAAAAAAAAACAACAGGCATTCTCTTCCCTCCTACGCTAAATCTAAAACAAAAACAATTATAACGTGTAAATTGCAGAATACATTTTTAAGGCAATCCCAACTTTCTTGTTTTCATTTTTGTGGAGGTTAATATTTGGACCAGTGGTGTAACTAGAACCTTCAGGGCCCCGGTGCAAGAAACCATGAAGGGCCCCCCTGAACCCCGGCCGAGGCCCTTCCCTCCGAGTCTGGTGGTGGAACTCCAGGGCTCGGTCTCAGTTTTTTTTATTATTTTTTACAATTTTTTAGGAGTCCCGTTGGGGGACTTTGGTGAGATATCAGAGGTCTAAACAGACCTATGATGTTACACCTTTGAGACAAAGAGGAAGAAGGGAAAGGGAAATTGGGACCCTGTCCTCTGGGGAGATGGGGTCCCTGTCCCCATGAGATTGGGTCCTTGTCCTCAGGTGAGAAGGGGTCCCTGTCCCCAAGGGAAATGGGGTCCCTGTCCTCTGGTGAGAAGTGGGTCCTTTCCCCAGGGGAAATGGGGTCCCTGTCCTTAGGGGAGATGTGGGTCCCTGTCCCCATGTGAGAAGGGGTCCCTGCCCCCAAGGGAAATGGGGTCCCTGTCCTCTGGGGAGAAGGGGTTCCTGCCCCCAAGGGAAATGGGGTCCCTGTCCTCTGGGGAGAAGTGGGCCCTGTTCCCAGGGGAGATGGGGTCCCTGTCCCCAGGTGAGAAGGGGTCCCTGTCCTCAGGTGAGAAGGGGTCTCTGTCCCCATGGAAAATGGGATCCCTGTCCTCACGGAAAATTAGGTCCCTGTCCTCTGGGGAGAAGTTGGCTCTGTCCCCAGAGGAGATGGGGTCCTTGTCCCCAAGGGAAATGGGGTCCCTGTCCTTTAGGGAGAAATGGGCCCTGTCCCCAGGGGAGATGGGGTCCCTGTCCTTAGGGGACATATCTCCCAGAAAGACCTGTCAACATCTGTGTATGACGGGGAGGAGGGGGGGGGGGGTGCTGGCAGACAAGCCTGCGGTGTCCTTTGGGTAGCCGGCTCTCATAGGGCTGCATCTGTGTGCTTAAAGTTTGTTTGCCTGGGAGAAGCATGCAGTGCAGTGTGAGCTGGACTCAGGGGGCTGGACTGGGGAGGACAGACACCGGACTGAGCAGCACTGTATGGAGCAGGAGAGGGGGACCCGGAGGAGCAGCAGAGGACACAGGTTGTGTAGGGAATGCACAACTAAAGAGCAGCCAGTGCGGTAGTCGAGCATGGAGCGCTGCTAGTCACCCCCCACCTCCAGCCACCCATGTGCCCGGTGCCTAACCACCTATGCTGCCACCGGCCATATCTAGAGGGGGCGGCATGGGCCCCTTGCAGCACAGGGCCCGGTTGCGCTCGCGGCTGCTGCACCCCCTATAGTCACGCCCCTGATTTGGACAGTGATTGGATGTTGGGTAAAAAGGAGAGGTCAGAGTCCAGCAATACACCTAGCACCCTGGCATGAGGAAAGTAACTGATAATTGTGCTGTTGATCTAGATGGAAAAGTCGAGTGAAGAACACAAAATATTATGAGCTCAGTTTTGGTAAGACTGAGTTTGAGGTAATGATGTGACATCCATACTGATATGTCAGTTAGAAAATGAGTGATGTATGAGAAGATTGACAGAGTAAGTCTTTATTCTGGAAGCTTGGAAGTGGTGGGGGTTGTGAGAATACATGGCTTTGGAACGCTTTACCTGTGTACAGCCACCGCATCTCCCTGGACTTACATGGGCTGCCTGCATGCAACTCTAGGTGGCTCCAGCTGCATAAACAAACAGCCAGTTCACAGTGTGTGGGCCTCAGTGCCCAAGTGAATGAAGGCAGAATATATACGTTTCAATGTAATTATACTATTTCTTAAAGTGGGCGTTAACTTCCATACATTAATTTTACCTATAGCTCAGACCATAATAAGGCTTGCCTATAGGTACTGTAAATATACACGGTTCATGTTTAGTAGATATTTACTGAACATGCAGCTGGTGACATCACTGGCGCATGCGCTCTGTAGGAACAGCCCGAGTCCTGTGCCATAAACTGCGGCTCCCACACACAGCTGGAGTCCGCAAACCCGGAAGGAAGACGGCTGAAGATTGAAGTCCTGTCAGTGGTGACAGCTCGCTGCTGGAAGGGCTTAGTTCTAAGGTAAGTTTCACATAATTTTCTAGTAGCACATTATAACTTTGCCTTGCATGTTAGAAAAAAAAAAACGCTGGCTGTTTAATACCGCTTTAAGAAAAAAAGAGTAATAAGTAAGTCCAAGTCCAGTATTTACTCTCTATTAGTTCAGACAGTGAATTTTGTATTCAAAGACACATTATTGTACCCCTATGTAGAATAATACTTGTATGTCTATTAGGTGAAACTGTATCAGTGTAATGTATCTAGATACTGTAGGTGAAAATTTATTTGGGGAGTCGGCATTAAAAAGTGGACAGAGATACTAACACTTTCCGACTCTTTCCACAAATGAAAAAAAGTTTTTGCTTGAGCTGAGCTATAAACAACAAGATCACTCACATTGTGTCTAAACTATGTTGGTACATTTGTGTTTAACATATGACCTAGTTTAAAAAATGTACTGTGACTCAGCAGCTGTGCAATTGGCACCATAATTAGTTTTAGAGTATGTAATACATTTTGACAGCTTCCTTACACTATTTTTATGTGTGTGTGTTTCTTTATCTTAAATACAGAAGGACTCCTGTCTTGTGCAGACAGCCATAGACTGCTTGGAAACTCTCATAGAATTTTTGTATGATAAAGCAGTTGATCTTGGTAAGGTTAAAGGATAAATGTATTTCCAACATCCATGAGAATGATTAATGTGCTATTAAACCCTCTGTTTTTTAGGCAATTTTAGCAGCTGATTAAATTATTAATGCAGCTTCAATACTTTTGAATTCTTGTTTAAGTTGGTGCAATGACTGCTGCCCCAGGTTTTCTGTTTCAGGGTGAATCCTTTCTCTTGCAGTGTTTGGAGTCACCCTTGCATCAGAACCAGATTATGAGCATCATGGGCCTAGTGCTGAGGATTTTGGTGGGCCTTTTTATGTAAATAAATAAAATGAAAACACAAACAAAAAATGTTTTTGTTAAAACAAATGAAATATTTTAATTACCATTAAAGCTGATAGAGGAAGAAAATGGGGTGCATGTGATGTAAATCGTAAGGGCAGGTAAAGCAAGGAAAGGAGGATGCGCATCATGTAAAGGGTCAGGAGGATGTATGTCATGTAACGGGTAGGGAGGATGCATGTTGTGTAATGGGTCAAGAGGGTGTATAGTATTTAAAGTGTAAGAGCTGGTAGCAGGGCCGGTTCCCCTGCTAGGTAAACAAGGCAGCTGCATAGGGTGCACTGCTCCCTAGGGGGCCCAGACACGGCCGTTGACTTCCCCACTTGGCCCACAAGCCAATCAATCCTCTTCAGTCTCTTCTGAACAGGAAGATGAGGATGACCTTTGTCCAGATTGGTAAGGTTGGTGAAATGCCTTTAAATAGAAGTGAAGCTTTGGAAGTATTTGAAGTACCTCCAGAGGACAGCGTGACAATTCTCTTATGTTGGATGGATCAAGGGCTCATTCTACAAGATTGGAGTATGTTGTCACAGCAGGATGTGAAAGTTATGCCCTTTTGAACTGAAAGATGTCCAGGGGTTGGGATCACCCCTCTGGTCAGTGTGTGTCCCTTGTGGGATTGGCCATATACATGTCCTTACCATTAGAAGATGTTGTGGCCTTCAAGCACAAACGCCATCACTGCATTTTTCTTGATCGTAGAAGGTCAAACCTAAATTTAATAGTGGTCAATTTGGCTTCCTGCCTCAAGATGAATGTCTGCTGAGTTAAAGGAGACCGAAAAACTCAGGAGTCAGTTTCCACGCTCACTCTCACTCCAAAGAGGTTAGCTTCTGCATTTCTGGCTGGGAGTCCAGGAAAAACTGGGAAGCTAATGCAGTAAGTCTATAAAGAGTTCCATGTCAGGATGCTTTCTGTTATTTTCGGATTGTGACTCCCAAATACATGCCTTAGGGGCACTATGTGGCTCCTCTGTGGACAGGAGGTTTTAGTGATTGACACGTGTTCCATTAAGGCAAGCATTTTAGGCCATATTTGGAGATCTTTCATCCTTCACGTCTCAGATTAAGCCATAAAAATCCCCTCGCTCCAGCAGCTCAGGTAGACTCAGTTTAACTCTCGCTCCCGTTCAAGTTGTGGTTTCTAGACCAGTGGCCTAAACATGTCGTTATAATATATATATATATATATATATATTATATAATATAATAAAATAAATTGTCTGCAATGTTCCAGGGTAAGCTTGTCCTGGTAAAGTTGGACAGCGCAACGACTGTGGCCTACATCTGGAAACAGTGCTCAGAATCTCCCTTCTGAAGGAGGTTTCTCTATTTCTAGAATCTGCCCAAGTCAATCTTCTGCAGCTATCTGCGCCCTATGTGCCTGGTCAGAAGAATCTTCAGGCAAACTATTTGTCCAGGACAAGTCTGGATGACAATAAATGGTCCAGACTACTGCGAGTCTTTCGAGAACTAACAGAGCTTGGCTTTTTTCTTCCAGAGGTAGACCGCTCACATCCCCAGTCAACACCAAGTTGTTGAAGTTCCATTCCAGGGCCCAGAATCCGCAAGCAATCGGGGTGGAGGTGCTGACTGCAGATTGGATCTCCAAGACAGCTTATGCCTTTCTGCTGCTCCCTTTGATTCTCAGCTTCCAGCTGAGGCTGTGGCGGGGGAAGGTGACAGTTCTGGTGGTGATTCCAGATTGACCGAAGGGGCCTTGGTCCCCTTTGCTTATTATTATAAGTGTCAAGGATTGACTCCCTCTGTAAGATCAAATCTTCTCCAAAGTCCTATTCATACAGCATCCAACAGGCTCAGGCTGATGGCCTGGGTCTAAAGAGGCAGAGGCTAATGGATTTTGAATGCTCTGTGAAAATTGTAAATACTCTTACGAAAACAAGACAGGACAGCGCTAACCGTGCCTATAGTAGAATATGGCATAACTTCCCAGTATTATTGCTGATTAAGATTTTACGCTGGACTCTTCAGAAGTCTGTTCTGAAATGCCTGCGGGCATGGCTTGATTTAGGTCTATGCGTAAGTATGCTATATAGGCACACTTTCTGGCTATATCTGCCTTTACTGGCATTCACTGGCATTCACTGAAAACTGCTTTACTGGTGGCAATAACATCAGCCAGAAGAGTCGGCATTGGTGGCTTTGGGGTTTAAAGAACCCATACTCGCGTACTTCCAGACAGGGTGGTACTCATGCCAATGCTCAAATTTGGTGCCTGAACTGACCTTCAGAGTCCATATCACACAAGAGGATGTCCTCCTATGTTTCTTTTGGGCAGTACTCAAGAAATTAGCCCATTGGATGTGGGCCAAGCTTAAAATGTTTAATCAAGGTGACTTCTGCCATCAGGAAGTTGGAGCATCTGTTTGCCATTCCAGGTAGAACACAATGATTTTACGGCTTCCAGCAAGATTATTGCCTCTTGGTTGGTAAAGCTCATCTCCTTGGCCTACAAGTTGAAAGGGTTGGCCATGCCAGGAGAATCACTGCACCCTGCACTAGAAGGGTCTCGATCTTGAGAGTGGCAGCAGGCAGAGTTTCTGAAACTATCTGCAAGGCTATGTGGGCACCAAAATCTTCATATTCATGGCTTAATGACGTTTGAGTTTGGCAGAGGCATCCTGGCTTCTGTTTTTTTAGTCAAAATTGAGGAGTATGTAGCATTATCCCTGCTTTGGCTAGTTAGTTCCCAGCTGTGCTGACATGGAGCCGTCAGGAAAACGGAAAACTGAATTCAAATATTTACCGTAATTTTCCTTTCCTGACAAGCTCCATGGCAGCATAGATCCCATCCAGCTTGGTAGGACTAGTTACAGAACGCAGAGGCTGTAGGTTGGCTCAAAATGATATGAGTTAAGTCCTGTAGGCATGGGGGGCGGAGCCTATACCCAGCTGTGCTTCCATGGAGCTAGTCAGGAAAGGAAAATGATGGTAAGTATTTGAATTAAATTTTCTTTTTTTTTTCCCCTTCTTCAAGTAATATGGACAACGTAATTTTTTCAATAAAAAGTGTATTTTGGAGCCCATCCTCTAAATGACAAATTGATAAGGAAGGACAGATTATAGAGATAGTGTTTTTCTGGGTCTCTTGTTGCATACATAATTCCTGAAAGATTAAAGGGGTCTGTGAGGAGGAGTGCAGGGACCTATAACATCTTAAAGTAGAACTACAGTAATACCTTGGATTACGAGCATTATTCTTTCCAGAATCATGCTTGTAATCCAAAGCACTCATACAGTAGCTCATAAAAGTGAGTACGCCCCTCACATTTTTGTAAATATTTTATTATAACTATTCATGTGACAACACTGAAGAAATAACTTTGCTACAATGTAAAGTAGTGAGTGTACAGCTTGTATAACAGTGTATATATTTGCTGTCCCTTCAAAATATCTCAACACACAGTCATTAATGTCTAAACCACTGGCAACAAAAGTGAATATACCCTTAAGTGAAAATGTCCAAATTGGGCCCATTTAACCATTTTCCCTCCCCGGTGTCATGTGACTCATTAGTGTTACAAGGTCTCAGGTGTGAATGGGGAGCAGGTGTGTTCAATTTGGTGTTATCGCTCTCACTCTCTCATACTGGTCACTGGAAGTTCAACATGGCACCTCATGGCAAAAAACTCACTGAGGATCTGAAAAAAATAATTGTTGCTCTACATAAAGATGGCCTAGGCTATAAGAAGATTGCCAAGACCTTGAAACTGAGCTGCAGTATGGTGGCCAAGACCATACAACAGTTTAACAGGACTGGTTTCACTCAGAACAGGCCTCGACATGATCGACCAAAAAAAGTTGAGTGCATGTGCTCAGCATTACATCCAGAGGTTGTCTTTGGGAAATAGACTTATGAGTGCTGCCAGCATTGCTGCAGAGGTTGAAGGGGTGGGGGGGGGGGGGGTCAGCTTGTCAGTGCTCAGACCATATGCCGCAGACTGCATCAAATGGGTCTGCAAGGCTGTTACCACAGAAGGAAGCCTCTTCTAAAGATGATGCACAAGAAAGCCTGCAGTTTGCTGAAGACAAACAGACTAAGGACATGGATTACTGGAACCATGTCCTGTGGTCTGATGAGACCAAGATAAACTTATTTGGTTCAGATGGTGTCAAGCGTGTGACGCCAACCAGGTGAGAAGTACAAAGACAAGAATGTGTTTCCTACAGTCAAGCATGGTGGTGGAAGTGTCATGGTCTGGGGCTGCATGACTGCTACCGGCACTGGGGAGCTACAGTTTATTGAGGGAACCATGAATGCCAACATTTACTGTGACATACTGAAGCAGAGCATGATCCCCTCCCTTCGGAGACTGGGCCGCAAGGCAGTATTCCAACATAACAACACCAAACACACCTCCAAGAAGACCACTGCCTTGCTAAAGAAGCTGAGGGTAAAGGTGATGGACTGGCCAAGCATGTCTCAAGACCAAAACCCTATTGAGCATCTGTGGGGCATCCTCAAACAGAAGGTGGAGGAGTGCAATGTCTCTATCATCCACCAGCACCGTGATGTCATCATGGAGGAGTGGAAGAGGACTCCAGTGGCAACCTGTGAGCTCTGGTGAACTCCATGCCCAAGAGGGTTAAGACAGTGCTGGAAAATAATGGTGACCACACAAAATATTGACACTTTAGGCCCAATTTGGAAATTTTAATTTAGGGGTGTACTCACTTTTGTTGGCAGCAGTTTCGACATTAATAGCTGTGTGTGGAGTTATTTTGAGGGGACAGCAAATTTACACTGTTATACAAGCTGTACGCTCACTACTTTACATTGTAGCAAAGTGCCATTTCTTTAGCGTTGTCACATAAAAAGATATGATAAAATATTTACAAAAATGTGAGGGGTGTACTCACTTTTGTGGGATACTGTATATCAAAGCGAGTTTCCCCAAATCTGATGATTTGTTCCACAACCACTGCTGGTGTATGTAGTACTGTATGTGGCCAAAGGTGCGGGGGCGCTGGTGTATGCAATACTGCACGTGGCCAAAGGGGCGGGGGTGCTGGTGTATGCAGTACTGTATGTGAACAGAGGTGCAGGGGAGCTGGTGGCTTCCAGCGCTTCCTGCAGAACTCAGAGACACTCTGCAACTGTTGATACGCACGTTACGCACACCCACCCCACCCAGCTGGGAGTCTTTTTGAGTTCTCCAGGAAGCGCTGGGAGCCACCAGTGCCCCTAGGATCTCTGGCCACATACAGTAATATATACACCAGCAGCTTTACTACATGGATGAGCACCAGAGTCCTGCTCCTCTTGCAAGACAGCGCTCGCATATCAAGTCAAATTTTCTTTTTAAATGTAGCTCGTCTTGCAAAAAAGCTTGTATACTGTGTTACTCGCAAACCGAGATATTACTGTATAGGCAAAACTTTTTTTATTTTTATTTTGGATAGAACAAGGGAGGAATATAACCCCTGTCATATTTTTTTTAGCCATCTGTGTCCCATTGCGGAGATTTCCCTTCACTTCCTATCCCATAGAAGAACAGTAAAGCCCCATACACGCGGTCGGATTTTCCGATGGATTCTGTCCTATCGGACAATGTTGTCGGAAATTCAGACCGTGTGTAGGCACCATCGGACAGTTTCCATCGGATTGTCCGACGGACAAAGTTCTATCTCCTGCTGGATAGATTTTTCGACAACAAAGTCCGATCACACCAATTCCGATCGCGTGTAGCGAATTCCGACGGACAAAGTGCTACGCATGCTCAGATCACATTACAAGACCAAAGCTATTGGCTACTAGCCTCTACGTAGTCCCGTCGTAGGCAACAAACGTCACCACGTTCAGAATGATCGGATTTTCCGACAACTTTGTCCGACCGTGTGTATGCAACACCAGTGTCGGACTAAATCCGTCGGACCAAATCCGATGGATTTGGTGGTCGGATTTTCCGACCGTGTGTATGGGGCTTAAGTGAGAGAAAATCCCTGCAAATCAAGGGAATTTGTTGGGGTCACCAGAACCAGCCATCAGTCATCAGAACTAGTGTCTCCATTGCAAGATTTTCCCTCTATTATTTTTATGGGGACAACCCAAAATGTGGAATTTTCTTTTACTTTCACTTTCAATGATAATGGTAAACAGGGCCAATAGAGAGGGTGAATCTCCGCAACGGGGGTCAGTTAAAAACTGACAGGGGTTCTAATTATGTTTCACTCCTTCAAAAACAAAAAAAAGTTATACTTTAATATAGCAATCATGTACCTCTAAACAAAGCTATTGTGGATATTGTCATTTCATAAGGTAATTAACGTTCAAAATCAAAAGTGCTAATTTTAAAGGCTAATATGCATGTTATTGTCATAAAAAGTGTTTGGGGACCTGGGTCCTGCCCCAGGGGACATGTATCAATGCAAATTTTTTTTTTAAAACGGACGTTTTTTCAGGAGCAGTGATTTTAATAATGCTTAATGTGAAACAATAAAAGTGTAATATTCCTTGAAATTTCGTACCTTGGGGGTGTCTATAGTATGCCTGTGAAGGGGCGCATGTTTCCCGTGCTTAGAACTGTCCCTGCACAAAGTGTAATTTTTGCAGGAAAAAAAGCTATTTAAAATCACTCGCGGCTAATGAATTGTCGGCTCCTGTAACACAGAGAACAGTCATTCATTAAAAGTCATTGATAAAAAAAAAGTCATTGATAGGGATGGGCCCGGTGCTCGATGCAAACCCACGTTCGCATCGAGCACCGGGCGTTCGCTCGCTCGGCGAGCCCAGAACTATTTGGGCCATTCGCATCACATTCGTGTGATGCGAGCGGCCCCGCAATGCATTGCGGCCGGCGCGGCCGGCGCAGTGCATTGCTGGCTGATGATTGGCCAAGCATGCACTGTGACCCCGCATGCTTGGCCAATCACAGCGCCGGAAACTCGGAGAGCAATAATTGGCTACAATTACGCACGACGCCTGTAGCCAATTAAAGCTCAGGGGCTTTAGTACACGCCCCACTATTTAAAAGGCCGCCACGCCGTCGGCGCCGGTCACATGAGTTCCGGCTTTAGGAGAGATCAGTCTGCTGATTCTGTCTTTGCTTGATACATTGCTCCAGAAAGATTTGCTCTTCTTTGCTAAACCATTGGCTAGTTCTTTGCTAAACCATTGCTACCTAAGTCATTGATCGTTCATTGCTGCTGATTGTGTTTTTAGCTGCTGCTGGGGATTAGTCTGGTGCGTGCTTACTGTTAGTACAGTATTGCAGTAGTACCAACCGCAGTGCTGTTAGCACAGCATTGCACCCCAAAGGCACCCATAGGACTTCTAGTGTGTTAGTGGCAGCAAACAGAGCTCCTATATTTTCTTCTCAGCAGCACCCATAGGACTTCTAGTGTGTTAGTGGCATCACACAGAGCTCCCATATTTTCTTCCCAGAAGCACCCATAGGGCTTCTAGTGTGTTAGTGGCATCACACAGAGCTCCCATATTTTCTTCCCAGAAGCACCCATAGGACTTCTAGTGTGTTAGTGGCATCACACAGAGCTCCCATATTTTCTTCCCAGAAGCACCCATAGGACTTCTAGTGTGTTAGTGGCATCACACAGAGCTCCCATATTTTCTTCCCAGAAGCACCCATAGGACTTCTAGTGTGTTAGTGGCATCACACAGAGCTCCCATATTTTCTTCCCAGAAGCACCCATAGGACTTCTAGTGTGTTAGTGGCATCACACAGAGCTCCCATATTTTCTTCCCAGAAGCACCCATAGGACTTCTAGTGTGTTAGTGGCATCACACAGAGCTCCCATATTTTCTTCCCAGAAGCACCCATAGGACTTCTAGTGTGTTAGTGGCATCACACAGAGCTCCCATATTTTCTTCCCAGAAGCACCCATAGGACTTCTAGTGTGTTAGTGGCATCACACAGAGCTCCCATATTTTCTTCCCAGAAGCACCCATAGGACTTCTAGTGTGTTAGTGGCATCACACAGAGCTCCCATATTTTCTTCCCAGAAGCACCCATAGGACTTCTAGTGTGTTAGTGGCATCACACAGAGCTCCTATATTTTCTTCCCAGAAGCACCCATAGGACTTCTAGTGTGTTAGTGGCATCACACAGAGCTCCCATATTTTCTTCCCAGAAGCACCCATAGGACTTCTAGTGTGTTAGTGGCATCACACAGAGCTCCCATATTTTCTTCCCAGAAGCACCCATAGGACTTCTAGTGTGTTAGTGGCATCACACAGAGCTCCCATATTTTCTTCCCAGAAGCACCCATAGGACTTCTAGTGTGTTAGTGGCATCACACAGAGCTCTTATATTTTCTTCCCAGAAGCACCCATAGGACTTCTAGTGTGTTAGTGGCATCACACAGAGCTCCCATATTTTCTTCCCAGAAGCACCCATAGGACTTCTAGTGTGTTAGTGGCATCACACAGAGCTCCCATATTTTCTTCCCAGAAGCACCCATAGGACTTCTAGTGTGTTAGTGGCATCACACAGAGCTCCTCTATTTTCTTCTCAGAAGCACCCATAGGACTTCTAGTGTGTTAGTGGCATCACACAGAGCTCCCATATTTTCTTCCCAGAAGCACCCATAGGACTTCTAGTGTGTTAGTGGCATCACACAGAGCTCCCATATTTTCTTCCCAGAAGCACCCATAGGACTTCTAGTGTGTTAGTGGCATCACACAGAGCTCCCATATTTTCTTCCCAGAAGCACCCATAGGACTTCTAGTGTGTTAGTGGCATCACACAGAGCTCCTACATTTTCTTCTCAGCAGCACCCATAGGACTTCTAGTGTGTTAGTGGCATCACACTGAGCTCCCATATTTTCTTCCCAGAAGCACCCATAGGACTTCTAGTGTGTTAGTGGCATCACACAGAGCTCCTATATTTTCTTCTCAGCAGCACCCATAGGACTTCTAGTGTGTTAGTGGCATCACACAGAGCTCCCATATTTTCTTCCCAGAAGCACCCATAGGACTTCTAGTGTGTTAGTGGCATCACACAGAGCTCCTATATTTTCTTCTCAGCAGCACCCATAGGACTTCTAGTGTGTTAGTGGCATCACACAGAGCTCCTATATTTTCTTCCCAGAAGCACCCATAGGGCTTCTAGTGTGTTAGTGGCATCACACAGAGCTCCTATTTTTCTTCCCAGAAGCACCCATAGGACTTCTAGTGTGTTAGTGGCATCACACAGAGCTCCTATATTTTCTTCCCAGAAGCACCCATAGGACTTCTAGTGTGTTAGTGGCATCACACAGAGCTCCTATATTTTCTTCCCAGAAGCACCCATAGGACTTTGCGTGTGTTAGTGGCATCACACAGAGCTCCTATATTTTCTTCTCAGCAGCACCCATAGGACTTCTAGTGTGTTAGTGGCATCACACAGAGCTCCTATATTTTCTCCCCAGAAGCACCCATAGGACTTCTAGTGTGTTTAGTGGCATCACACAGAGCTCCTATATTTTCTTCTCAGCAGCACCCATAGGACTTCTAGTGTGTTAGTGGCATCACACAGAGCTCCTATATTTTCTTCCCAGAAGCACCCATGGGACTTCTAGTGTGTTAGTGGCATCACACAGAGCTCCTATATTTTCTTCCCAGAAGCACCCATAGGACTTCTAGTGTGTTAGTGGCATCACACAGAGCTCCTATATTTTCTTCTAGTGTGTTAGTGGCAGCACACAGAGCTCCTATATTTTCTTCTCAGCAGCACCATTTTCTTCCCAGAAGCACCCATAGGACTTCTAGTGTGTTAGTGGCATCACACAGAGCTCCCATATTTTCTTCCCAGAAGCACCCATTTTTTATACTATATACACTACCGACTACAATGGCTGGAAGACCGACAAGGAGAGGCAGAGCGTGCCGAGGCAAGAACACAGGGCAGGCAGGCTCTGAGAGAGGGTGAATCTCCGCAACGGGGGTCAGTTAAAAACTCACAGGGGTTCTAATTATGTTTCACTCCTTCAAAAACAAAAAAAAGTTATACTTTAATATAGCAATCATGTACCTCTAAACAAAGCTATTGTGGATATTGTCATTTCATAAGGTAATTAACGTTCAAAATCAAAAGTGCTAATTTTAAAGGCTAATATGCATGTTATTGTCATAAAAAGTGTTTGGGGACCTGGGTCCTGCCCCAGGGGACATGTATCAATGCAAATTTTTTTTTTTTAAAACGGCCGTTTTTTCAGGAGCAGTGATTTTAATAATGCTTAATGTGAAACAATAAAAGTGTAATATTCCTTTAAATTTCGTACCTTGGGGGTGTCTATAGTATGCCTGTGAAGGGGCGCATGTTTCCCGTGCTTAGAACTGTCCCTGCACAAAGTGTAATTTTTGCCTAAAAAAAAAGCTATTTAAAATCACTCGCGGCTAATGAATTGTCGGCTCCTGTAACACAGAGAACAGTCATTCATTGAAAGTCATTGATAAAAAAAAGTCATTGATAGGGATGGGCCCGGTGCTCGATGCAAACCCACGTTCGCATCGAGCACCGGGCGTTCGCTCGCTCGGCGAGCCCAGAACTATTTGGGCCATTCGCATCACATTCGTGTGATGCGAGCGGCCCCGCAATGCATTGCGGCCGGCACGGACGGCACAGTGCATTGCTGGCTGATGATTGGCCAAGCATGCACTGTGACCCCGCATGCTTGGCCAATCACAGCGCCGGAAACTCGGAGAGCAATAATTGGCTACAGGCAGGACGCCTGTAGCCAATTAAAGCTCAGGGGCTTTAGTACACGCCCCACCATTTAAAAGGCCGCCACGCCGTCGGCGCCGGTCACATGAGTTCCGGCTTTAGGAGAGATCAGTCTGCTGATTCTGTCTTTGCTTGATACATTGCTCCAGAAAGATTTGCTCTTCTTTGCTAAACCATTGGCTAGTTCTTTGCTAAACCATTGCTACCTAAGTCATTGATCGTTCATTGCTGCTGATTCTGTTTTTAGCTGCTGCTGGGGATTAGTCTGGTGCGTGCTTACTGTTAGTACAGTATTGCAGTAGTACCAACCGCAGAGCTCCCACAGCATTGCACCCCAAAGGCACCCATAGGACTTCTAGTGTGTTAGTGGCAGCAAACAGAGCTCCTATATTTTCTTCTCAGCAGCACCCATAGGACTTCTAGTGTGTTAGTGGCATCACACAGAGCTCCCATATTTTCTTCCCAGAAGCACCCATAGGACTTCTAGTGTGTTAGTGGCATCACACAGAGCTCCCATATTTTCTTCCCAGAAGCACCCATAGGACTTCTAGTGTGTTAGTGGCATCACACAGAGCTCCCATATTTTCTTCCCAGAAGCACCCATAGGACTTCTAGTGTGTTAGTGGCATCACACAGAGCTCCCATATTTTCTTCCCAGAAGCACCCATAGGACTTCTAGTGTGTTAGTGGCATCACACAGAGCTCCCATATTTTCTTCCCAGAAGCACCCATAGGACTTCTAGTGTGTTAGTGGCTTCACACAGAGCTCCCATATTTTCTTCCCAGAAGCACCCATAGGACTTCTAGTGTGTTAGTGGCATCACACAGAGCTCCCATATTTTCTTCCCAGAAGCACCCATAGGACTTCTAGTGTGTTAGTGGCATCACACAGAGCTCTTATATTTTCTTCCCAGAAGCACCCATAGGACTTCTAGTGTGTTAGTGGCATCACACAGAGCTCCCATATTTTCTTCCCAGAAGCACCCATAGGACTTCTAGTGTGTTAGTGGCATCACACAGAGCTCCCATATTTTCTTCCCAGAAGCACCCATAGGACTTCTAGTGTGTTAGTGGCATCACACAGAGCTCCCATATTTTCTTCCCAGAAGCACCCATAGGACTTCTAGTGTGTTAGTGGCATCACACAGAGCTCCCATATTTTCTTCCCAGAAGCACCCATAGGACTTCTAGTGTGTTAGTGGCATCACACAGAGCTCCCATATTTTCTTCCCAGAAGCACCCATAGGACTTCTAGTGTGTTAGTGGCATCACACAGAGCTCCCATATTTTCTTCCCAGAAGCACCCATAGGACTTCTAGTGTGTTAGTGGCATCACACAGAGCTCCCATATTTTCTTCCCAGAAGCACCCATAGGACTTCTAGTGTGTTAGTGGCTTCACACAGAGCTCCCATATTTTCTTCCCAGAAGCACCCATAGGACTTCTAGTGTGTTAGTGGCATCACACAGAGCTCCCATATTTTCTTCCCAGAAGCACCCATAAGACTTCTAGTGTGTTAGTGGCATCACACAGAGCTGCTATATTTTCTTCCCAGAAGCACCCATAGGACTTCTAGTGTGTTAGTGGCATCACACAGAGCTCCCATATTTTCTTCCCAGAAGCACCCATAGGACTTCTAGTGTGTTAGTGGCATCACACAGAGCTCCCATATTTTCTTTCCAGAAGCACCCATAGGACTTCTAGTGTGTTAGTGGCATCACACAGAGCTCCCATATTTTCTTCCCAGAAGCACCCATAGGACTTCTAGTGTGTTAGTGGCATCACACAGAGCTCCCATATTTTCTTCCCAGAAGCACCCATAGGACTTCTAGTGTGTTAGTGGCATCACACAGAGCTCCCATATTTTCTTCCCAGAAGCACCCATAGGACTTCTAGTGTGTTAGTGGCATCACACAGAGCTCCCATATTTTCTTCCCAGAAGCACCCATAGGACTTCTAGTGTGTTAGTGGCTTCACACAGAGCTCCCATATTTTCTTCCCAGAAGCACCCATAGGACTTCTAGTGTGTTAGTGGCATCACACAGAGCTCCCATATTTTCTCCCCAGAAGCACCCATAGGACTTCTAGTGTGTTAGTGGCACCACACAGAGCTGCTATATTTTCTTCCCAGAAGCACCCATAGGACTTCTAGTGTGTTAGTGGCATCACACAGAGCTCCCATATTTTCTTCCCAGAAGCACCCATAGGACTTCTAGTGTGTTAGTGGCATCACACAGAGCTCCCATACTTTCTTCCCAGAAGCACCCATAGGACTTCTAGTGTGTTAGTGGCATCACACAGAGCTCCCATATTTTCTTCCCAGAAGCACCCATAGGACTTCTAGTGTGTTAGTGGCATCACACAGAGCTCTTATATTTTCTTCCCAGAAGCAACCATAGGACTTCTAGTGTGTTAGTGGCATCACACAGAGCTCCCATATTTTCTTCCCAGAAGCACCCATAGGACTTCTAGTGTGTTAGTGGCATCACACAGAGCTCCTATATTTTCTTCCCAGAAGCACCCATAGGACTTCTAGTGTGTTAGTGGCATCACACAGAGCTCCCATATTTTCTTCCCAGAAGCACCCATAGGACTTCTAGTGTGTTAGTGGCATTACACAGAGCTCCTATATTTTCTTCTCAACAGCACCCATAGGACTTCTAGTGTGTTAGTGGCATCACACAGAGCTCCCATATTTTCTTCCCAGAAGCACCCATAGGACTTCTAGTGTGTTAGTGGCATCACACAGAGCTCTTATATTTTCTTCCCAGAAGCACCCATAGGACTTCTAGTGTGTTAGTGGCATCACACAGAGCTCCTACATTTTCTTCTCAGCAGCACCCATAGGACTTCTAGTGTGTTAGTGGCATCACACAGAGCTCCCATATTTTCTTCCCAGAAGCACCCATAGGACTTCTAGTGTGTTAGTGGCATCACACAGAGCTCCTATATTTTCTTCTCAGCAGCACCCATATGACTTCTAGTGTGTTAGTGGCATCACACAGAGCTCCTATATTTTCTTCCCAGAAGCACCCATAGGACTTTTAGTGTGTTAGTGGCATCACACAGAGCTCCCATATTTTCTTCCCAGAAGCACCCATAGGACTTCTAGTGTGTTAGTGGCATCACACAGAGCTCCTATATTTTCTTCCCAGAAGCACCCATAGGACTTCAATAGTGTTCGTTAGTGGCATCACACAGAGCTCCTATATTTTCTTCCCAGAAGCACCCATAGGACTTCGCGTGTGTTAGTGGCATCACACAGAGCTCCTATATTTTCTTCTCAGCAGCACCCATAGGACTTCTAGTGTGTTAGTGGCATCACACAGAGCTCCCATATTTTCTTCCCAGAAGCACCCATAGGACTTCTAGTGTGTTAGTGGCATCACACAGAGCTCCCATATTTTCTTCCCAGAAGCACCCATAGGACTTCTAGTGTGTTAGTGGCTTCACACAGAGCTCCCATATTTTCTTCCCAGAAGCACCCATAGGACTTCTAGTGTGTTAGTGGCATCACACAGAGCTCCCATATTTTCTTCCCAGAAGCACCCATAGGACTTCTAGTGTGTTAGTGGCATCACACAGAGCTCCCATATTTTCTTCCCAGAAGCACCCATAGGACTTCTAGTGTGTTAGTGGCATCACACAGAGCTCCCATATTTTCTTCCCAGAAGCACCCATAGGACTTCTAGTGTGTTAGTGGCATCACACAGAGCTCCCATATTTTCTTCCCAGAAGCACCCATAGGACTTCTAGTGTGTTAGTGGCATCACACAGAGCTCCCATATTTTCTTCCCAGAAGCACCCATAGGACTTCTAGTGTGTTTAGTGGCATCACACAGAGCTCTTATATTTTCTTCCCAGAAGCACCCATAGGACTTCTAGTGTGTTAGTGGCATCACACAGAGCTCCCATATTTTCTTCCCAGAAGCACCCATAGTACTTCTAGTGTGTTAGTGGCATCACACAGAGCTCCTATATTTTCTTCCCAGAAGCACCCATAGGACTTCTAGTGTGTTAGTGGCATCACACAGAGCTCCCATATTTTCTTCCCAGAAGCACCCATAGGACTTCTAGTGTGTTAGTGGCATCACACAGAGCTCCCATATTTTCTTCCCAGAAGCACCCATAGGACTTCTAGTGTGTTAGTGGCATCACACAGAGCTCCCATATTTTCTTCCCAGAAGCACCCATAGGACTTCTAGTGTGTTAGTGGCATCACACAGAGCTCCCATATTTTCTTCCCAGAAGCACCCATAGGACTTCTAGTGTGTTAGTGGCATCACACAGAGCTCCTATATTTTCTTCCCAGAAGCACCCATAGGACTTCTAGTGTGTTAGTGGCATCACACAGAGCTCCCATATTGTCTTCCCAGAAGCACCCATAGGACTTCTAGTGTGTTAGTGGCATCACACAGAGCTCCTATATTTTCTTCTCAGAAGCACCCATAGGACTTCTAGTGTGTTAGTGGCATCACACAGAGCTCCCATATTTTCTTCCCAGAAGCACCCATAGGACTTCTAGTGTGTTAGTGGCATCACACAGAGCTCTTATATTTTCTTCCCAGAAGCACCCATAGGACTTCTAGTGTGTTAGTGGCATCACACAGAGCTCCTATATTTTCTTCTCAGCAGCACTCATAGGACTTCTAGTGTGTTAGTGGCATCACACAGAGCTCCCATATTTTCTTCCCAGAAGCACCCATAGGACTTCTAGTGTGTTAGTGGCATCACACAGAGCTCCTATGTTTTCTTCTCAGCAGCACCCATAGGACTTCTAGTGTGTTAGTGGCATCACACAGAGCTCCTATATTTTCTTCCCAGAAGCACCCATAGGGCTTCTAGTGTGTTAGTGGCATCACACAGAGCTCCTATATTTTCTTCCCAGAAGCACCCATAGGACTTCTAGTGTGTTAGTGGCATCACACAGAGCTCCTATATTTTCTTCCCAGAAGCACCCATAGGACTTCTAGTGTGTTAGTGGCATCACACAGAGCTCCTATATTTTCTTCCCAGAAGCACCCATAGGACTTCGCGTGTGTTAGTGGCATCACACAGAGCTCCTATATTTTCTTCTCAGCAGCACCCATAGGACTTCTAGTGTGTTAGTGGCATCACACAGAGCTCCTATATTTTCTTCCCAGAAGCACCCATAGGACTTCTAGTGTGTTAGTGGCATCACACAGAGCTCCTATATTTTCTTCTCAGCAGCACCCATAGGACTTCTAGTGTGTTAGTGGCATCACACAGAGCTCCTATATTTTCTTCCCAGAAGCACCCATGGGACTTCTAGTGTGTTAGTGGCATCACACAGAGCTCCTATATTTTCTTCTCAACAGCACCCATAGGACTTCTAGTGTGTTAGTGGCAGCACACAGAGCTCCTATATTTTTTTCTCAGCAGCACCCATTTTTTATACTATATACACTACCGACTACAATGGCTGGAAGACCGACAAGGAGAGGCAGAGCGTGCCGGGGCAAGAACACAGGGCAGGCAGGCTCTTTTTCTAGAGACAACAGTGCTAGCCGTGGACGTGGTCGTGCATCGTCATCAGCACGTGGCCATGGGACACGCTTGTCTTTGTTTTCGGCAGCTGGACATGTGGAACCGCATCATGCCGAAGGCTTGGTAGAATGGATGACCAAGCCCTCCTCATCCTCCTCATCCTCTCTCACCCAGGCTCAGGGTACTGGCAGAGCAGCTGCCAACGCGTACTCAATGGCATCATCAGCCACCCCTTCCCTAGACCCACCATGTCCTCCTGAGGAGTCCCCCGAACTCTTTGAGCACAGTGTTGGGTACATGCTCCAGGAGGATGCCCAACGATTCGAAGGCTCGGATGATGATACCCAGCTTGAGGAAGTCAGTAGTGTGCGCGCAGAGAGAGGGGATACTGAAGGACAGCAATCTGGCAGTACTGTTCCACCAGCTGCAGCTTACTGCCAGGTTTGCTCTAGTGGTGAAGAGGGAGGGGATGATGAGGTCACTGACTCCACGTGGGTGCCTGAAGGGAGAGAGGAGGAGGAGGAAGAGGAGGATGCGGCGTCACATGTCCAACGAGGCAGGATGCCCCCTGGAGGCCAGCTAGAGGCCAGCACAGCAACTGTACCACACCGCAGAGCTCCGCCTGTGCAGGGCGCTGCCTCTGCACGTTATCAGAAAAGTTCTTTGGTGTGGGCCTTTTTTGAGACGAGTGCATCAGATCGCACCACTGCTATTTGCAATATTTGTCTCAAGCGTATCTCGCGTGGCCAAAACATCAGCCGCTTGGGCACCACAAGCATGAGCAGACATATGTCGACCTGCCATGCAGCTCGTTGGCAAGCACACATAAAAGACCCACACCAAAGAACAAAGCGGACCTCTCCTTGCTCCTCATCAGCTGGGATCTCCATCCCCACTATATCTTCAGTCCTCTCTGAAAGCTGCTCTGAGAGGACTGAAGGTGTAGAATTAGGTGTGTCACAACCAAGTACTTGCAGTACACCGACGTCCGATTGTAGCAGGCAAATTTCACTGCCCCAGCTGCTGGACCGTCGAAAGAAGTATACTCCCAGCCATCCACATGCCCAGCGGTTGAATGCTAGCTTGGCTAAATTGCTAGCACTTCAACTGCTGCCTTTTCAGTTGGTAGACTCGGCCCCCTTCCGTGAGTTTGTTCAATGTGCGGTTCCTCAGTGGCAGGTTCCCAAACGCCACTTTTTCTCACGGAAGGCGATTCCGTCTCTCTACCGGCATGTGGAAGGCAATGTCCATGCCTCGTTTGACAGGGCGGTCAGCAGTAAGGTGCATATTACCGCTGACTCATGGTCCAGCAGGCATGGACAGGGACGTTATCTTTCTTTCACGGCCCATTGGGTCACTCTATTGGCAGCTGGGAGGGATGCAGGACAAGGTGCAGTAGTGTTGGAGGTTGTTCCGCCACCACGCCTCCAAAATGCTACTACTGGTTGTGACACACCTCTCTCCTCCACCCCCTCCTCTTCTTCTTCCTCCAGTGCTCTGTCCTCGGAACCAGCGGTGCTCCGTAGGCGTACAAGGGGCTACGCGAGTACGCAGGCAAAAAGATGCCATGCCGTGCTTGCGCTGGTGTGTTTGGGGGACAGGAGCCACACTGGGCCAGAGGTTCTGGCAGCTCTGCAGGGGCAGGCCGAGAGGTGGTTGACGCCACGCCAGCTTAAGCCAGGAATGGTCGTTTCTGACAATGGCACCAACCTTCTCTCCGCCCTGTGACAGGGGCAGCTCACCCATGTGCCCTGTATGGCTCACGTCCTCAACCTGGTGGTGCAGCGGTTCTTGGGCAGGTTCCCAGGCTTACAGGATGTCCTGAGGCAGGCCAGGAAAGTCTGTGTGCATTTCCGCCGATCTTATAATGCCAGTGCTCGGCTGACTGAGCTGCAAAAGGAGCTGAACCTGCCCAAGAACCGCCTAATATGTGACATGCCCATTAGGTGGAACTCAACGTTGGCCATGCTGCAGCGACTGCACACGCAGCAGAGGGCCATCAATGAGTACCTTTGCGACTACGGCACCAGGACAGGGTCAGGGGAGTTTGGCTTTTTTTCCCCACGCCAGTGGAGCATGATCAGGGATGCATGCACTGTCCTCTCACCATTTGAGGAGGCCACGAGGATGGTGAGCAGTGACAGTGCATGCATCAGTGACACTGTACCTCTTGTCCACCTGTTGGAGCATACGCTGCGTGGGATAATGGACAGGGCACTTGAGGCAGAACAGAGGCAGGAAGAGGAGGACTTCCTTGCCTCTCAAGGCCCCCTTTATCCAGACAGTGTTCCTTCTGTCCCACCCATCACACAGGAAGAGGATGAGGATGAGGAGGAGGAGGAGGAGGAGGAGGAGGGATTGTGTGAGCATGGAGGTGGAGCCTGGCACTCAGCATCAGCAGCAGCAGTCTTTTAGGGATGATGTACAGTCCCAACAAACCAGTGGACTTGTACGTGGCTGGGAGGAGGTGGCTGGCGATCATGTCATCCTCAGTGACCCAGAAGACTCCGGAACGAATGCCTCAGCTAACCTACGCTGCATGGCCTCCCTGATCCTGCAAAGCCTGCGGAAGGATCCTCGTGTTCTTCGGATCAAGGAGAGGGACCATTACTGGCTGGCCACTCTCCTTGATCCACGGTACAAGGGTAAGGTTGCGGACCTTATCTTGCCGTCGCAGAGGGAGCAGAGGATGAGACATCTCAGGGAGGCCTTGCAGAAAGGTCTGTGCAACGCGTTCCCAGAAACTGGGAGGTTACAAACTCCTGGTCCTGGACAACGAGTTGCTGAGGCTTCGGTCAGTAGCAGAAGGAGCGGTGGGGAAGGTGGACGTCTGACCGATGCGTTCAGACAATTTTTTAGTCCGCAGCCCCAAGGTATGATCGGTTCCAGCAACCATTGCCAGCGTCTGATATACATGGTGCAGGAATACCTAGGGGCAAGGTCAGACTTGGACACCTTTCCCACCGAAAATCCTCTGGCTTACTGGGTCCTGAGGATGGATCACTGGCCAAAGCTTGCACAGTATGCAATTGAGCTACTGGCCTGTCCTGCATCCAGTGTTCTTTCCGAACGCACATTCAGTGCTGCTGGAGGATTTGTCACCGATCATAGGGTGCGCCTGTCCACCGCCTCGGTTGATCGACTGACCTTCATAAAAATGAATCAGTCTTGGATCACCACCAGCTACCAGGCACCTGAAGCGGATATAACGGAATAATTTATAATGACACATCCCTTCAAGACTGCCTATGCTGATGCTGAGTGACTGTTCTGTTATGTTCACTGACTATCCTCTTCCTCCTCCTCAATGATCCATGCCACCACACCAGTGCCTAAGGCACAATTTTTCAGCCCCTGTATAACAGGGGCGTGTAATTACAATTTTTTAAAAAGATGCTTCGCAACAGGTGTGACTGCTGTGCTCCAAGTACAGTATCTGTGAGGGGTTGCAGTGTTGTGGCACCAGCACCAGTGCCTAAGGCACAATTTTTCAGCCCCTGTTGGGGCGTGTAATTACAATTTTTAGGCAATGCTTTGCGACAGGTCTCATTTCTGTGCTCAGAGTACAGTATCTGTGAGGGGTTGCAGTGTTGTGGCACCAGCACCAGTGCCTAAGGCACCATTTTTCAGCCCCTGTATAACAGGGGAGTGTAATTACAATTTTTTAAAAAGATGCTTCGCAACAGGTGTGACTGCTGTGCTCCAAGTACAGTATCTGTGAGGGGTTGCAGTGTTGTGGCACCAGCACCAGTGCCTAAGGCACAATTTTTCAGCCCCTGTTGGGGCGTGTAATTACAATTTTTAGGCAATGCTTTGCAACAGGTTTCATTGCTGTGCTCCAAGTACAGTATCTGTGAGGGGTTGCAGTGTTGTGGCACCAGCACCAATGCCTAAGGCACAATTTTTCAGCCCCTGTTTAACAGGGGCGTGTAATTACAAATCTTTATCTAATAGTTCACAGCAGGGCCCATTCCTGCGCCCACCAAGACTAACTGTGAGGGGTTGCAGTCTTGTGGCAACACCGTCCAGCACCACCACCACCAAAGGCACAATTTTTCAGCCCTGTTTAACAGGTGCATGCAATTACAAATCTTGATCTAATAACTCACAGCAGGGCCCATTCCTGCACCCACCAAGAGTAACTATGAGGGCTTACAGTCTTGTGGCAACACCGTCCACCACCACCACCACCACCACCAAAGGCCCAATTTTTCTGCCCTGTTCAACAGGTGCATGCAATTCCAAATCTTGATCTAATAACTCACAGCAGGGCCCATTCCTGCACCCACCAAGAGTAACTGTGAGGGCTTACAGTCTTGTGGCAACACCTTCCACCACCACCACCACCACCACCACCACCAAAGGCCCAATTTTTCTGCCCGGTTCAACAGGTGCATGCAAGTACAAATCTTGATCTATTAACTCACAGCAGGGCCCATTCCTGTGCCCACCAGTCTTGTGGCTACACCAACATCTAATAGGGCAAATTTCTGCAGAGTATTTACGGCAGGCCCCTACTTTCAAACATCCAACTTACAAACGACTCCTACTTGCAAACGGAAAGAGAAAACAGGAAGTGAGAGGAAATCTACCCCTAGGAAGGGAAATTCTATCCTGTTAGATTTAATTTGGGAAAAAGGTATCTCCTCTCTACTGATGCTTTATCACCAATCCTTGTTTCAATTAAAACCCCACTTTTCCAAAAACATTTGTCATTGGGACGGAAAGTGAGGTGACATGTTCTGAACAGATGTGCAAAGACAGCAAATGTTACAGGGGTGATAACCCCTCCCTATGTTCTCCAAAAAGCTTAAAAATTTTTTTTTTTGGGATGGAGCTACACTTCATAATGTACCTGTTTTCTACCAGATTCTACTTAAGAACAAACCTACAGTCCGTGTCTTGTTTGCACCACCTATATAGTGCTGTTCAGAGTATATAGGGTTGTAGGTATAGGGTTTTATTTTGGGTGCGGGGTCCCCCTTAATATCCATACAAGACCCAAAGGGGCTGGGGTGGGGGGGGGGGGGGTGATGGGGTAACCATGCCATTTTTCTCAAGGATTTTTAGCCATATGGCGGCCAGGACACAAGACATGACATTAAAGCCGCAAGTGGTTTTAAATGGCTTCTTTTTTTCCTTTACAAATGTCATTTTGTGCAAGGACAGTTCTAAACACGGGAAACACATGCCACTTCACAGGCATACTTTAGACACCCCCCAGGTACCATATTTAAAGGAAAATTTCACTTTTTTTTTTTCACTTTATGCATCATTAAAATGACTGCTCCCGAAAAAACGTTAGTTTTTAAAAGTTCTGTTTGCATTGATATATGTCCCCTGGGGCAGGACCCGGGTCCCCAAACCTGTTTTATGACATTAACATGCATATTGGCCGTTGTAATTAGCAATTTTGATTTCGAACTTTCGCGTCCATTATAACGAATAGGGTTCGAAAATTTGCGCGAACTTTCGGTCCGTTCGAAGGTTCTGGTGCGAACCGAACCCGGGGGTGTTCGGCTCATCCCTAGTCATTGATATAAAAAAAAAAGCGTGGGGGTCCCCCCAAATTCAATTACCAGGCCCTTCACGTCTGCTATGGATATTAAGGGGAACCCCGGCCAAAAAAAAAATGGCGTGGGGTCCCCCTCAAAATCCATACCAGACCCTTGAGGTCCGGGATGGATTTTAAGGGGAACCCCAGCCAAAAAAAATGGCGTGGGGTCCCCCTCAAAATCCATACCAGAGCCTTATCCGAGCACGCAACCTGGCAGGCTGCAGGAAAAGAGGGGGGACGAGAGCGGCCCCCCCTCCCTCCTGAACCGTACCAGGCCACTTGCCCTCAACAGGGAGGGTGCTTTGGGGGTCTGTGACCCCTCAAAGCACCTTGTCCCTATGTTGATGAGGACAAGGGCCTCTTCCCCACAACCCTGGCCATTGGTTGTGGGGGTCTGCGGGCGGGGGGCTTATTGGAATCTGGAAGCCCCCTTTAACAAGGGGACCCCCAGATCCCGGCCCCCCCTGTGTGAAATGGTAAGGGGGTACAAACGTACCCCTACCATTTCACCAAAAAAGTGACAAAAATTGTAAAAATGACAGGAGACGGTCTTTGACAATTCCTTTATTAAAATCTTTTTCATCTTCTTTCTTCTGGTCTTCTTCCTTCTTCCTTTCTTCATCCTTCGGTTTCTTCATCTTCTCCTTCTGGCATCTTCTTCCATCCTCTTTTTCCTCCGATCCGCGTCTTCTTGCTCTGGTCTTCTCGCCCTGCATCTTCTTCCATGGCGTCGCCGTCTCTTCTTGGGCTGCTCCGCGCAATGGGAGGCTCCCGCTGTGTGAGGCTTCGCTGCGTCGGACAGGTCTTTTATAACAGAGGGCGGGGCCACCTGGTGACCCCGCCCCCCTCTGACATCATGGGGAAAGCCATAGGGAAGTCCCCATGACGTCCCCGTGCGTCAGAGGGGGCGGGGTCACCAGGTGGCCCTGCCCTCCGTTATAAAAGACCTGTCAGACGCAGCGAAGCCTCACACAGCGCGAGCCTCCCATTGCGTGGAGCGGCCCAAGAAGAGACGCCGACGCCGTGGAAGATGATGCCGGACGAGAAGACCAGAACAAGAAGAAGCGGATCGGAGGAAGAAGAAGATGAAAGAAGAAGATGGAAGAAGATGCCGGAAGGAGATGAAGAAACCGAAGGATGAAGAAAGGAAGAAGGAAGAAGACCAGAAGAAAGAAGATGAAAGAAGATTTTAATAAAGTAATTGTCAAAGACCGTCTCCTGTCATTTTTAACATTTTTGTCACTTTTTTGGTGAAATGGTAGGGATACGTTTGTACCCCCTTACCATTTCACACGGGGGGGGGGGCGGGATCTGGGGGTCCCCTTGTTAAAGGGGGCTTCCAGATTCCGATAAGCCCCCCGCCCGCAGACCCCCACAACCAATGGCCAGGGTTGTGGGGAAGAGGCCCTTGTCCTCATCAACATGGGGACAAGGTGCTTTGGGGGTCACAGACCCCCAAAGCACCCTCCCAATGTTGAGGTCATGTGGTTTGGTATGGTTCAGGAGGGAAGGGGGGCCGCTCTCGTCCCCCCTCTTTTCCTGCAGCCTGCCAGGTTGCGTGCTCGGATAAGGGTCTGGTATGGATTTTGAGGGGGACCCCACGCCATTTTTTTTTCTTGGCAGGGGTTCCCCTTAATATCCATAGCAGACCTGAAGGGCCTGGTAATTGAATTTGGGGGGACCCCCATGCTTTTTTTTTTTTTTGCTTTTTATCAATGACATTTTTTTTATCAATGACTTTCAATGAATGACTGTTCTCTGTGTTACGGGAACCGGCAATTCATTAGCCGCAGATGGCTGCCTTAGATGACATAACAGGCCAGAAGGGTAAATGTGATACTGCAATGCTGTTAACAGCACGCACACACTAATCATGTGATAATGTCTGCAATGCTGTACTAACAGCACGCACACACTAATCCCCAGAATCACACTAAACCCCCTGAGCTATAATTGGCCATAATCCTGCCTGTGGCCAATTATTGACAGTCAGCAGCACTCAGCAGAATATGGGCCCGGTGCTCGATGCGAACCCATGTTCGCATCGAGCACCGGGCGTTCGCTCGATCGGCGAGCCCAGAACTATTTGGGCCGTTCATCACATTCGTGTGATGCGAGCGGCCCCGCACTGCAGAATGGATCACAGCAGATAATGTCACTGGCTACACGCCTGTAGCCAATTACAGCTCAGGGGCTTAGTACACGCCCCCTCTTATAAAAGGCCGCCACGCCGTCGGCGCCGGTGACATGCTGTTCCGGCGTAGATAGAGCAGGATCGTTCTGTGTCACTCTGCTGGATTTAGTTAGTTAAAGAGATTTACTTAGAGAGATTGAGTTAGATAGATTCATTTAGAAAGAGGAAAGATTGATTTAGAAAGAGGGGCTTGTAGTGTGTTCGTGTTTGTGGCAGGCAGGCAGAGCTCCTATTTTGTTCCCAGAAGCACCTATAGGACTTGTAGTTGTTCGTGGCAGGCAGGCAGGCAGAGCTCCTATTTTGTTCCCAGAAGCACCTATAGGACTTGAAGTGTGTTAGTCCCATCACACAGACCTATATTTTCTTCCCAGAAGCACCTATAGTACTTGAAGTGTGTTAGTCCCATCACACAGAGATCATATATTTTGTTCCCAGAAGCACCTATAGGACTTGAAGTGTGTTAGTCCCATCACACAGACCTATATTTTCTTCCCAGAAGCACCTATAGGACTTGAAGTGTGTTAGTCCCATCACACAGACCTACATTTTCTTCCCAGAAGCACCTATAGGACTTGAAGTGTGTTAGTCCCATCACACAGACCTACATTTTCTTCCCAGAAGCACCTATAGGACTTGAAGTGTGTTAGTCCCATCACACAGAGATCATATATTTTGTTCCCAGAGGCACCTATAGGACTTGAAGTGTGTTAGTCCCATCACACAGACCTATATTTTCTTCCCAGAAGCACCTATAGGACTTGAAGTGTGTTAGTCCCATCACACAGAGATCATATATTTTGTTCCCAGAAGCACCTATAGGACTTGAAGTGTGTTAGTCCCATCACACAGACCTACATTTTCTTCCCAGAAGCACCTATAGGACTTGAAGTGTGTTAGTCCCACCACACAGAGATCATATATTTTGTTCCCAGAGGCACCTATAGGACTTGAAGTGTGTTAGTCCCATCACACAGACCTATATTTTCTTCCCAGAAGCACCTATAGGACTTGAAGTGTGTTAGTCCCATCACACAGAGATCATATATTTTGTTCCCAGAGGCACCTATAGGACTTGAAGTGTGTTAGTCCCATCACACAGACCTATATTTTTCTTCCCAGAAGCACCTATAGGACTTGAAGTGTGTTAGTCCCATCACATAGAGATCATATATTTTGTTCCCAGAAGCACCTATAGGACTTGAAGTGTGTTAGTCCCATCACACAGACCTACATTTTCTTCCCAGAAGCACCTATAGGACTTGAAGTGTGTTAGTCCCATCACACAGAGATCATATATTTTGTTCCCAGAAGCACCTATAGGACTTGAAGTGTGTTAGTCCCATCACACAGACCTATATTTTCTTCCCAGAAGCACCCATAGGACTTGAAGTGTGTGTTAGTCCCATCACACAGAGATCATATATTTTGTTCCCAGAAGCACCTATAGGACTTGAAGTGTGTTAGTCCCATCACACAGACCTATATTTTCTTCCCAGAAGCACTATAGGACTTGAAGTGTGTTAGTCCCATCACACAGACCTATATTTTCTTCCCAGAAGCACCCATAGGACTTGAAGTGTGTTAGTCCCATCACACAGAGATCATATATTTTGTTCCCAGAAGCACCTATAGGACTTGAAGTGTGTTAGTCCCATCACACAGACCTATATTTTCTTCCCAGAAGCACCTATAGGACTTGAAGTGTGTTAGTCCCATCACACAGACCTATATTTTCTTCCCAGAAGCACCCATAGGACTTGAAGTGTGTTAGTCCCATCACACAGACCTATATTTTCTTCCCAGAAGCACCTATAGGACTTGAAGTGTGTTAGTCCCATCACACAGAGATCATATATTTTGTTCCCAGAAGCACCTATAGGACTTGAAGTGTGTTAGTCCCCTCACACAGACCTACATTTTCTTCCCAGAAGCACCTATAGGACTTGAAGTGTGTTAGTCCCATCACACAGAGATCATATATTTTGTTCCCAGAAGCACCTATAGGACTTGAAGTGTGTTAGTCCCATCACACAGACCTACATTTTCTTCCCAGAAGCACCTATAGGACTTGAAGTGTGTTAGTCCCATCACACAGAGATCATATATTTTGTTCCCAGAAGCACCTATAGGACTTGAAGTGTGTTAGTCCCATCACACAGACCTACATTTTTCTTCCCAGAAGCACCTATAGGACTTGAAGTGTGTTTAGTCCCATCACACAGAGATCATATATTTTGTTCCCAGAAGCACCTATAGGACTTGAAGTGTGTTAGTCCCATCACACAGACCTATATTTTCTTCCCAGAAGCACCCATAGGACTTGAAGTGTGTTAGTCCCATCACACAGACCTATATTTTCTTCCCAGAAGCACCTATAGGACTTGAAGTGTGTTAGTCCCATCACACAGAGATCATATATTTTGTTCCCAGAAGCACCTATAGGACTTGAAGTGTGTTAGTCCCATCACACAGAGATCATATATTTTGTTCCCAGAAGCACCTATAGGACTTGAAGTGTGTTAGTCCCATCACACAGACCTACATTTTCTTCCCAGAAGCACCCATAGGACTTCTAGTGTGTTAGTGGCATCACACAGAGCTCCTATATTTTCTTTGCAGAAGCACCCATAGGACTTCTAGTGTGTTAGTGGCATCACACAGAGCTCCTATATTTTCTTCTCAGCAGCACCCACAGGACTTCTAGTGTGTTAGTGGCATCACACAGAGCTCCTCTATTTTCTTTGCAGAAGCACCCATAGGACTTCTAGTGTGTTAGTGGCATCACACAGAGCTCCTATATTGTCTTCTCAGCAGCACCCACAGGACTTCTAGTGTGTTAGTGGCATCACACAGAGCTCCTCTATTTTCTTTGCAGAAGCACCCATAGGACTTCTAGTGTGTTAGTGGCATCACACAGAGCTCCTATATTTTCTTTGCAGAAGCACCCATAGGACTTCTAGTGTGTTAGTGGCATCACACAGAGCTCCTATATTTTCTTCTCAGCAGCACCCACAGGACTTCTAGTGTGTTAGTGGCATCACACAGAGCTCCTCTATTTTCTTTGCAGAAGCACCCATAGGACTTCTAGTGTGTTAGTGGCATCACACAGAGCTCCTATATTTTCTTCTCAGCAGCACCCACAGGACTTCTAGTGTGTTAGTGGCATCACACAGAGCTCCTCTATTTTCTTTGCAGAAGCACCCATAGGACTTCTAGTGTGTTAGTGGCATCACACAGAGCTCCTATATTTTCTTCTCAGCAGCACCACAGGACTTCTAGTGTGTTAGTGGCATCACACAGAGCTCCTCTATTTTCTTTGCAGAAGCACCCATAGGACTTCTAGTGTGTTAGTGGCATCACACAGAGCTCCTATATTGTCTTCTCAGCAGCACCCACAGGACTTCTAGTGTGTTAGTGGCATCACACAGAGCTCCTATATTTTCTTTGCAGAAGCACCCATAGGACTTCTAGTGTGTTAGTGGCATCACACAGAGCTCCTATATTTTCTTCTCAGCAGCACCCACAGGACTACCGACTACAATGGCTGGAAGACCGCCAGGGGGAGGCAGAGCGTGCAGAGCCAAGAACACAGGGCAGGCAGGCTCTGTTTCTAGTGGACGTGGCCGTGGCCGTGGACGTGGTCGTGCATCGTCATCAGCACGTGGCCATGGGACACGCGCGTCTTTGTTTTCGGCAGCTGGACATGTGGAGCCGCATCATGCTGAAGGCTTGGTAGAATGGATGACCAAGCCCTCCTCATCCTCCTCATCCTCTCTCACCCAGGCTCAGGGTACTGGCAGAGCAGCTGCCAACGCGTACTCAATGGCATCATCAGCCACCCCTTCCCTAGACCCACCATGTCCTCCTGAGGAGTCCCCCGAACTCTTTGAGCACAGTGTTGGGTACATGCTCCAGGAGGATGCCCAACGATTCGAAGGCTCGATGATGATACCCAGCTTGAGGAATCTGGCAGTACTGTTCCACCAGCTGCAGCTTACTGCCAGGTTTGCTCTAGTGGTGAAGAGGGAGGGGATGATGAGGTCACTGACTCCACGTGGGTGCCTGAAGGGAGAGAGGATGAGGAGGAGGACGAGGAGGAGGAGAATGCGGCGTCACATGTCCAACGAGGCAGGATGCCCCCTGGAGGCCAGGTAGAGGCCAGCACAGCAACTGTACAACACCGCAGAGCTCCGCCTGTGCAGGGCGCTGCCTCTGCACGTTATCAGAAAAGTTCTTTGGTGTGGGCCTTTTTTGAGACGAGTGCATCAGATCGCACCACTGCTATTTGCAATATTTGTCTCAAGCGAATCTCGCGTGGCCAAAACATCAGCCGCTTGGGCACCACAAGCATGACCAGACATATGTCGACCTGCCATGCAGCTCGTTGGCAGGCACACATAAAAGACCCACACCAAAGAACTAAGCGGACCTCTCCTTGCTCCTCATCAGCTGGGATCTCCATCCCCACTACACCTTCAGTCCTCTCTGAAAGCTGCTCTGAGAGGACTGAAGGTGTAGAATTAGGTGTGTCACAACCAAGTACTTGCAGTACACCGACGTCCGATTGCAGCAGGCAAATTTCACTGCCCCAGCTGCTGGACCGTAGAAAGAAGTACACTCCCAGCCATCCACATGCCCAGCGGTTGAATGCTAGCTTGGCTAAATTGCTAGCACTTCAACTGCTGCCTTTTCAGTTGGTAGACTCGGCCCCCTTCCGTGAGTTTGTTCAATGTGCGGTTCCTCAGTGGCAGGTTCCCAAACGCCACTTTTTCTCACGGAAGGCGATTCCGTCTCTCTACCGGCATGTGGAAGGCAATGTCCATGCCTCGCTGGACAGGGCGGTCAGCGGTAAGGTGCATATTACCACTGACTCATGGTCCAGCAGGCATGGACAGGGACGGTACCTTTCTTTCACGGCCCATTGGGTCACTCTATTGGCAGCTGGGAGGGATGCAGGACAAGGTGCAGTAGTGTTGGAGGTTGTTCCGCCACCACGCCTCCAAAACGCTACTACTGCTACTGGTTGTGACACACCTCTCTCCTCCACCCCCTCCTCTTCTTCTTCCTCCAGTGCTCTGTCCTTGGAACCAGCGGTGCTCCGTAGGCGCACAAGGGGCTACGCAAGTACGCAGGCAAAAAGATGCCATGCCGTGCTTGCGCTGGTGTGTTTGGGGGACAGGAGCCACACTGGGCCCGAGGTTCTGGCAGCTCTGCAGGGGCAGGCCGAGAGGTGGTTGACGCCACGTCAGCTTAAGCCAGGAATGGTCGTTTCTGACAATGGCACCAACCTCCTCTCCGCCCTGCGACAGGGCAGCTCACCCATGTGCCCTGCATGGCTCACGTCCTCAACCTGGTGGTGCAGCGGTTCTTGGGCAGGTTCCCAGGCTTACAGGATGTCCTGAGGCAGGCCAGGAAAGTCTGTGTGCATTTCCGCCGATCTTATAATGCCAGTGCTCGGCTGACTGAGCTGCAAAAGGAGCTGAACCTGCCCAAGAACCGCCTAATATGTGACATGCCCACCAGGTGGAACTCAACGTTGGCCATGCTGCAGCGACTGCACACGCAGCAGAGGGCCATCAATGAGTACCTTTGCGACTACGGCACCAGGACAGGTCAGGGGAGCTTGGTTTTTTTCCCCACGTCAGTGGAGCATGATCAGGGTGCATGCACTGTCCTCTCACCATTTGAGGAGGCCACGAGGATGGTGAGCAGTGACAGTGCATGCATCAGTGACACTGTCCCTCTTGTCCACCTGTTGGAGCATACGCTGCGTGGGATAATGGACAGGGCACTTGAGGCAGAACAGAGGCAGGAAGAGGAGGACTTCCTTGCCTCTCAAGGCCCCCTTTATCCGGACAGTGTTCCTTCTGTCCCACCCATCACACAGGAAGAGGATGAGGAGGAGGAGGAGGAGGAGGAGGATTGTGTGAGCATGGAGGTGGAGCCTGGCACTCAGCATCAGCAGCAGCAGTCTTTTAGGGATGATGTACAGTCCCAACAAACCAGTGGACTTGTACGTGGCTGGGAGGAGGTGGCTGGCGATCATGTCATCCTCAGTGACCCAGAAGACTCCGGACCGAATGCCTCAGCTAACCTACGCTGCATGGCCTCCCTGATCCTGCAAAGCCTGCGGAAGGATCCTCGTGTTCTTCGGATCAAGGAGAGGGACCATTACTGGCTGGCCACTCTCCTTGATCCGCGGTACAAGGGTAAGGTTGCGGACCTTATCTTGCCGTCGCAGAGGGAGCAGAGGATGAGACATCTCAGGGAGGCCTTGCAGAAAGGTCTGTGCAACGCGTTCCCAGAAACTGGGAGGTTACAAACTCCTGGTCCTGGGCGACGAGTTGCTGAGGCTTCGGTCAGTAGCAGAAGGAGCGGTGGGGGAAGGTGGACGTCTGACCGATGCGTTCAGACAATTTTTTAGTCCGCAGCCCCAAGGTATGATCGGTTCCAGCAACCATCGCCAGCGTCTGATATACATGGTGCAGGAATACCTTGGGGCAAGGTCAGACTTGGACACCTTTCCCACCGAAAATCCTCTGGCTTACTGGGTCCTGAGGATGGATCACTGGCCAGAGCTTGCACAGTATGCAATTGAGCTACTGGCCTGTCCTGCCTCCAGCGTTCTTTCCGAACGCACATTCAGTGCTGCTGGAGGATTTGTCACCGATCATAGGGTGCGCCTGTCCACCGCCTCGGTTGATCGACTGACCTTCATCAAAATGAATCAGTCTTGGATCACCACCAGCTACCAGCACCTGAGGCGGATATAACCGAATAATTTTTAATGTCACATCCTTCAAGACTGCCTATGCTGATGCTGAGTGACTGTCCTCTTATGTTCACTGACTATCCTCTTCCTCCTCCTCAATGATCCATGCCACCACACCAGTGCCTAAGGCACAATTTTTCAGCCCCTGTTTAACAGGGGCGTGTACATACAATTTTTATAAAAAAATGCTTCGCAACACGTGTGACTGCTGAGCTCCAAGTACAGTATCTGTGAGGGGTTGCAGTGTTGTGGCACCAGCACCAGTGCCTAAGGCACAATTTTTCAGCCCCTGTTTAACAGGGCGTGTAAATTCAATTTTTATAAAAAAATGCTTCGCAACACGTGTGACTGCTGTGCTCCAAGTACAGTATCTGTGAGGGGTTGCAGTGTTGTGGCACCAGCACCAGTGCCTAAGGCACAATTTTTCAGCCCCTGTTTAACAGGGCGTGTACTTACAATTTTTTTTAAAAAAATGCTTCGCAACACGTGTGACTGCTGTGCTCCAAGTACAGTATCTGTGAGGGGTTGCAGTGTTGTGGCACCAGCACCAGTGCCTAAGGCACAATTTTTCAGCCCCTGTTTAACAGGGGCGTGTACTTACAATTTTTAAAAAAAATGCTTCGCAACACGTGTGACTGCTGTGCTCCAAGTACAGTATCTGTGAGGGGTTGCAGTGTTGTGGCACCAGCACCAGTGCCTAAGGCACAATTTTTTCAGCCCCTGTTTAACAGGGGCGGGTAATTACAAATCTTGATCTAATAGTTCACAGCAGGGCCCATTCCTGCTGCCCACCAAGAGTAACTATGAGGGCCTACAGTCTTGTGGCAACACCGTCCACCACCACCGCCAAAGGCCCAATTTTTCTGCCCTGTTCATCAGGTGCTTGCAATTACAAATCTTGATCTAATAACTCACAGCAGGGCCCATTCCTGCGCCCACCAAGAGTAACTATGAGGGCCTACAGTCTTGTGGCAACACCGTCCACCACCACCGCCAAAGGCCCAATTTTTCTGCCCTGTTCATCAGGTGCTTGCAATTACAAATCTTGATCTAATAACTCACAGCAGGGCCATTCCTGCGCCCACCAAGACTAACTGTGAGAGCTTACAGTCTTGTGGCAACACCGTCCACCACCACCGCCAAAGGCCTAAATTTTCTGCCCTGTTCATCGGGTGCTTGCAATTACAAATCTTGATCTAATAACTCACAGCAGGGCCCATTCCTGCGCCCACCAAGAGTAACTGTGAGAGCTTACAGTCTTGTGGCAACACCGTCCACCACCACCACCACCACCCCCAATTTTTCTGCCCTGTTCAACAGGTGCATGCAATTACAAATCTTGATCTATTAACTCACAGCAGGGCCATTCCTGTGCCCACCAGTCTTGTGGCTACACCAACATCTAATAGGGCAAATTTCTGCAGAGTATATACGCCAGGCCCCTACTTTCAAACATCCAACTTACAAACGACTCCTACTTGCAAATGGAAAGAGAAAACAGGAAGTGAGAGGAAATCTACCCCTAGGAAGGGAAATTCTATCCTGTTAGATTTAATTTGGGAAAAAGGTATCTCCTCTCTACTGATACTTTATCACCAATCCTTGTTTCAATTAAAACCCCACTTTTTCCAAAAACATTTGTCATTGGGACGGAAAGTGAGGTGACATGTTCTGAACAGATGTGCAAAGACAGCAAATGTTACAGGGGTGATAACCCCTCCCTATGTTCTCCGCTTAAAAATAGATTTTTTTGTGATGGAGCTACACTTCATAATGTACCATTCAGATTCTACTTAAGAACAAACCTAAAGCCGCAAGTGGTTTTAAATGGCTTCTTTTTTTCCTTTACAAATTTTGTGCAAGGACAGTTCTAAACACGGGAAACACATGCCACTTCACAGGCATACTTTAGACACCCCCCAGGGACCATATTTAAAGGAAAATTTCACTTTTTTTTTTTTCACTTATGCATCATTAAAATTACTGCTCCCGAAAAAACGTTAGTTTTTAAAAGTTCTTTTTGCATTGATATATGTCCCCTGGGCAGGACCCGGGTCCCCAAACCTGTTTTATGACATTAACATGCATATTGGCCGTTGTAATTAGCACTTTTGATTTCGAACGTTCGCGTCCATTATAACGTATAGGGTTCGAAAATTCGCGCGAACTTTCGGTCCGTTTGAAGGTTCTGGTGCGAACCGAACCCGGGGGTGTTCGGCTCATCCCTACTTTCGACTAGACTAACTTATGGTTCCTTCCCCATACTGGATGATTAATCCAGTTGTGGATTTGCGGTCTGTGCAGTCCCCGGCTCAAAAGCATCCACATATCTGACCAGTTTTGTATTGGATGCAGTGGCGGCTGGTGACGTTTTCGGATGGGGGGACGCCAGACTCCGCCCTTCCTTTTTGACCACTCCCACTTGGCGATAATGGGTCTGGTTTCAGCGAAATTGTGGGCATGGATTAAATGGTGTGGCTCTAAGGGGGTGTGGTTAGCGTCTGAGATGAATGAGGGATAGAGGGAAAGGGAGGGACAGCAGGCCCAGATCCTACACAACAATAGAAATATTTGTAGTCTATAAAGTTTAACAATCAGCAGATAAAGATTCTCCAACAGTGGCGGCCCGTCCATAGGGGGCACTCGGAATGCTGCCGCGCTAGCCCCGTCACCTGGTATGGATTTAAAGGGGAATCCCTACGGCGAAAAAACGACGTGGGGTCCCCCCCAAATCCATCTCACACCCTTATCCGAGCACGCAGCCTGGCCGGTCAGTAAAGGGGGTGGGGACGAGCAAGCGCCCCCCTCCTGAGCCGTACCAGGCCGCGTGCCCTCAACATGGGAGGTGCCCTGGGTAAAGGGGGCCCTGCGGCCCCCCCACCCCAAAGCACCTTGTCCCCATGTTGTGAGGACAGGGGCCTCTTCCCGACAACCCTGGCCATTGGTTTCGGGTTCTGTGGGCGAATAAGGTGGCCCCCAGATCCCGGCCCCCACTCTATGTGAATGAGTATGGGGTACCATGTACCCCTACCTATTCACCTAAGGAAAAAGGTGTAAATAAAAAAACGACACAATTTTTTAAAATATTTTATTGCACAGCTCCGGGGGTCTTCTTCTGTCTTGGGGGGTCTTCACGCCGGACTCCTCCTCTATCTTCTGCTCTTTTACCTAGCTCTTTCACTAGCGGAGGAGCCCGGCTTTCTTCTTTGTCGTCGCCGCCGTCGTCTGGGGGTCTTTTTCCGACTTCGGGGGTCTTTTTCCGACTTCGGGGGTCTTCGGGGGTCTCTTCTGTTCTTGCCGGTGGCCGGGGCTTCTGTTGCCGTCATTGCTGTCGTCGCTGCCGACGCCTTCTGCTTCTGCTTCTGCTTGTTGTTCTTCTTTCTTCATCCGATGTTGACACGACGCTCTCTCTGGCCGTAATGGCTCAGACACGTGGTTCTGTGACTTATATAGGGACAAGGGGCGGGTCACATGCTCATGTCACATGGTGACCCTGCCCCCATATGATGTCACAGTCCCCCTTTCCCCTGGGCCCTGTCAATGCAGCACTAGGCTAATGCTGCTCTCACTGCATTCCAGGATGGTAAGGGTTTTTTCTCACTAATGGAGGTCTCCATTGGGGGGGGGATGCTGATACATATAAGGACTCACTCAGAGCTAATGGGGTCTCTAAGGGGGGTGCCGCTATTATTAAGACACTCACTCCAATAATCCAATGGGGGTATCACTTTGTAAGAAGGGTTGCTGATCAGTGGCATTGCTACAGGAGGAGCTCATTCATACCATAGTTGCCACTGGTGCTGCTATAAGGTGACTCTGAACTAATGGGGGATGCTGACTGCTGATTTTACCACCATTATATCAGTCACCTTATATCAGCACCCCATTCTCCCTCCTGAGAAATGCTATATGCTAGGCTTTGTGAGAAATGCTATATGCCAGGCTTTGTGAGAAATGCTATATGCCAGGCTTTGTGAGAAATGCTATATGCCAGGCTTTGTGAGACATGCTATATACCAGGCTTTATGAGACATGCTATATACCATGATCTGTGATGCTGGGGCTATATACTCTGTCCTGTGATGCTGGGGCTATATACTCTGTCCTGTGATGCTGAGCTGTATACTCCTGACACTGAGTGGAAGCAAGTGTAATACAGGGGACGGAGTGGGTGGATTCTATAAGGGGTGTGGCTTATGAGAAGTGGGACGGGCCAACTGGGAAGGGGTGGGGTCTGGCGCCCCCCAGCCTAAAACTTCACCAGCCGCCACTGTTCTCCAAACACCTGGTGTTAGCACTTCAATCATCCCGGCACCATGGTTGTTATGGTGTTAGGATGATTGAAGCACATTATTTCTATAACATTGTACATTGCCATCAGGTGTCCCCAGCGGAGTCCGTCATTACATCAGGTGTCCCCAGCAGAGTCCGTCATTACATCAGGTGTCCCCAGCAGAGTCTGTCCTTACATCAAGTGCCCCCAGCAGAGTCCGTCCTTACATCAGGTGCCCCCAGCAGAATCCGTCCTTACATCAGGTGCCCCCAGCAGAGTCCGTCCTTACATCAGGTTCCCCCAGCAGAGTCCCTCCTTACATAAGGTGCCCTTAGTAGAGTCTCCTCATAACATAAGGTGCCCCTAGTAAAGTCCCTCCTTACATCAGGTGCCCTCAGCGGAGTCCCTCCTTACATCAGGTGCCCCCAGCGGAGTCCCTCCTTACATCTGTCTCCCCATTAGCGGAGTCCCTCCTTACATCTGTGTCCCTATCAGCAGCAGAGTCCTCCTCACATGTGTCCCCATCAGCAGAACAGAGTCCTCCTCACATGTGTCCCCGGCAGCACAGCCCTCCTACATGCCGTATCTGTCTCTGTCCCCTTCAGCGGCAGCTAGTTCCCGCTTTTCTCTGTGTGTTCAGTGGAGAGGGAAGGGGCCTCCCCTCTCCACTGAACACAAGGGAATTAGTCCTCACGGCTGCGGCCATCTTTTTGTTGCCCGCCAGAAGTGACATCTGGTCTCACACTCAGAACAAAGCACCCGGCTGTAGTGATACACAAAGCAGCTCCAAACCCAGCGGAGTCCGTCCTTACATCAGGTGCCCCCAGCAGAATCCGTCCTTACATAAGGTGCCCCTAGCAGAGTCCCTCCTTACATAAGGTGCCCCTAGCAGCGTCCCTCCTTACATAAGGTGTCCCTAGTGTCCTGGAAATTTATAGATAGGCAGCTCCTATCCTCATATTGATTAGTGGTTCCAAATTAAAATAACTACTGCAGTAGGGAACAGACACAAAAGATACGCTCAGCATCTTTCCAAATAACCGTTCTCCTTTATTATGACGCAATTCAGGGGTTTTATACACATGATTACGTAGGTATCACATTAATATTACAATTGTTCATTTATGGTAACAAGGGGCGTATCATAGGCAGGCTTATTCTAATCAGGACTCGAAAGAATGTAAACATGTACTGAAAACATTATTAGTGCCGTGTGCACAGTGAGGGCAGTGTGCAATACATACAAAATAGAATACAATTATATACAGAACTTACAAGGAAAGGGGCGCATCGTTTCACAATCCACACATTCTGCTTTGGATTCAAAAATAAAAATAAATAAAAACAAACAAAGCGCTCAGCCACATCAAAAACTATAAAACAACTGGCTGCAGGTGGGATCTATCCTAACAGGGTGTGTGGACTTGATGTGATGGGTCTGTCATATTTACATTTTATTTATTATTACTCTCACATCATGGACCGCACATCAATTTATTATCAGACTTTAAGATTTAATTTTTGTAGAAAAACTTCTTATGTATCCCATCCATCTTGGCTTTGTTAAACATTATGGCAGCTGTATTCCAATTAACAACCTCATCTTAATCTTTTTTCTTTCCACTCAATAAATGTAAAATTACAAAATTGTTATCTTAAACTAAACTAATCCCATTTTTTATAAATTCCCCATTAACCTGGATTTTATTTCCAATCAAAGGTTGTCTAAACCAGTTTCAATATATCTATATTATTAATAAAATAGTTAAACTCCAATTAGAAATTAATACTCAAATGATAATTTCAATATCACACCCTAATATATATCCACAGATAACGTTCCTTAAAGGGGACATATTACTTAATTTTACTTTAATTCCCTATTAAATGCACTGTTTCCACTATCAAAGGATATTCAATTTGTGTAATACACGGTTAAATGTAACTTTAATTTTACCATGTTTGGAAAACAGATTCAAAAATAATTGTGATCACATTGTTTATCATTAGATTCGTTAACCCGGCACATAAAGTTATAAATGTTTTGTCTAAAAACTGAAATTGGCATGGTGTCCTTCCAGCTTATCACCGACCTCTCATCCCAGCCACATTCTTTCAGGAGAGCACAAAGGAGGGGGGTCACATCTGCGTACATGACACACACAAGCGATAGAACTAAAGGTTCCAGCATTCACACACATACACAAATATCTCTCTAAAATCGCTTACATTTTTCCCATTTGTACACAACACATGCATATCATTCTCTCACATTCTTTTAACTCTTTTAAATACTTCCTTGATAAATTTCTGCTTTCCTTATTTTGTTCTGATATCCTTTGCATCCAATGTATTGTAATACCATACTTCACATACTGTACCTTCTATGATCAGACGGGCAGCCATAGTGCTCATCCCATCTTCCCTCTCTGACAACATATAAAATATTCTGTTTTAACTCTCTTTTCTCTGTTTCTTGACTTTACTAGTTGTAGTGCCTAACCCCAAATTAATCCCACAACTTAACATGAAAATGTCCCTTTCTGTCTAGTGTTAATTGTCACCCTTGATCCATCCTGCTCACATAGATAGCTGTTTCTCTAGCTGTGTACTCTGCATGATTCTTAGCCCTTGTGGACTTCGGTGGTAACACAGTTACCCATTGTGGATCCATGTCCACTTTAACCATTAATCTAGGGGCTCAGTATAGGCGGAACCGCACCTTCCGTTCATATATAGCGCTCCTCTTGCGCTGGGCATTTTTGAGGGTCTCTTACCCTTCATTCCCTTACTTGATTTAATGCCCATAATGACTGGCCAGTCTTCTCTACGTGTGTCTATACCCTCTTGCCTCTAAACTACTTTTTCTAGCAGATGTACTACATATACCTGTGAACAGCACTATTCTTCCCTTTCTTATCTATAACACTCTGATGGACAGTAGACAGTGACAACATAACATATAACCACCAATCAATACAGTTTGATTAAGGGGAGTAATATAGGTACCCTTTGTCCCGAAAATGGCAATGTCCCTCCTTACATCAGGTGCCCCCAGCGGAGTCCCACCTTACATTAGGTGCCCCCAGCGGAGTCCCTCCTTACATCAGGTTCCCCCAGAAGAGTCCCTCCTAACATCTGTGCCCACATCAGCGGGGTCCCTCCTTACATCTGTGCCCCCATCAGCGGAGTCCCTCCTTACATCTGTGTCCCCATCAGCGGAGTCCCTCCTTACATCTGTGTCCCCATCAGCGGAGTCCATCCTTACATCAGTGTCCCCATCAGCGGAGTCCCTCCTTACATCTGTGTCCCCATCAGCGGAGTCCCTCCTTACATCTGTGTCCCCATCAGCGGAGTCCCTCCTTACATCAGTGTCCCCATCAGCGGAGTCCATCCTTACATCAGTGTCCCCATCAGCGGAGTCCCTCCTTACATCAGTGTCCCCATCAGCGGAGTCCCTCCTTACATCAGTGTCCCCATCAGCGGAGTCCCTCCTTACATCAGTGTCCCCATAAGCGGAGTCCCTCCTTACATCAGTGTCCCCATCAGCGGAATCCCTCCTTACATCTGTGCCCGCATCAGCACCCCTCCTTACATTTGTGTCCCCAGCGGAGCCCCTCCTTACATCTGTGTCCCCAGTGGAGTCCTTCCAGCACAGCCCTCCTTCATGTTGCGTCTGTCTCTCCCCTTCAGCTGAAGCTAGTTCCTGTCTTTCTCTGTGTGTTCAGTGGAGAGTGGAGGGGCCTCCTCTCTTCACTGAACACAAGGGGATTAGTCAGCGGCCATCTTTTTGTAGCCCACCGGGCACCGGAAGAGACTTTGTTCTCACACTGAACAAAGCACCCGGCCAGGAACCGGGCGGAAGCTGCTCGGCGCGATGGATTGCACCGCAAAGCAGCCCCAAACCTCGTCAATGAAGCACCACGTCTGCAATCTCGTAATTGCATAGACGTGGCGCTTCTCATAGTGCACTGTGTCCGGCGCCCGAACACAGTGCACTTAAGGACTTTTTTTTTCTTTTTCTTTTTAAAGGGCCGTGTTTAAAAAATTCCCTCCTTACTGTGACTGCCTGGGGGTGGGGTGCCTCCACTGGACAGGCCGCCACTGATTGGATGTTGCTGGTAACCGCAACCATAACTTCATCTGAATTGTTCCTTTGAGGTATTGTATCACTCTCTTCACTGCGTTCCAGTCACCCTGACGAGGAGCTAAGACTTTCCTGTATAGTATGCCCACTGCTGCGGCTATGTCTGGTCTTGTCACAGTGGCAACATATAGCAGCTTACCGATTGCTCTGAAATATGTGTCATTGTTGGGTAGCAAGTTTTCTGCTTCATTGTTCTTTTGATAGCCTGGTTCCATAGGAGTTTTCACTTCCTTTCCATTCTGCATATGGAATCGTTCCAAGATTTCTGAGATTTTCTGAGATTAGTTGAGAAGATAACTTCCATCTTCTTCTCTCTCTATTTGGATTCCCAGATAGTAGCTAATGTTTCCAAGCTCTTTGATTTCAAAATGTTCTTTCGGGCTTGTGAACTGAGTGATTTTAATCCCCTTCTTGTTCAAAATAGGTTATAATGTCATACCACAACATCTCAATAGGATTCAGGTCAGGACTTTGGCTAGGCCACTCCAAAGTCTTCATTTTGTTTTTCTTCAGCCATTCGGTGGTGGACTTGCTGGTGTGTTTAGGATCATTGTCCTGCTGCAGAACCCAAGTTCGTTTCAGCTTGAGTACACGAACAGATGGTCGGACATTCTCCTTCAGGATCTCTTGGTAGACAGCAGAATTCATAGTTCCTTTTATCACGGCAAGTCTTCCAGGTCCTGAAGCAGCAAAACAGCCCCAGACCATCACACTACCACCACCATATTTTACTGTTGGTATAATGTTCTTTTTCTGAAATGCAGTGTTCCTTCTACGCCAGATATACTTGGACACACACCTTCCAAAGAGTTCCACTTTTGTCTCATTGGTCCACAGAATGTTGTCCCAAAAGTCTTGGGGATCATCAAGATGTGTTGTGGAGAAATTGAGACGAGCTTTGATGTTCTTTTTGCTCAGCAGTGGTTTTCTCCTTGGAACTCTGCCATGCAGGCCATTTTTGCCCAGTCTTTTCCTGATGGTGGAGGCATGAACGCTGACCTTAACTGAGGCAAGTGAGGCCTGCAGTTCCTTGGACGTTGTTGTGGGGTCTTTTGTGACCTCTTGGATGAGTCGTTGCTGCGCTCTTGGGGTAATTTTGGGTGGCCGGCCACTCCTGGGAAGGTTCACCACTGTTCCATGTCTTCGCCATTTGTGGATAATGGCTCTCACTGTGGTTCGCTGGATTCCCAAAGCTTTGGAAATGGCTTTATAACCCTTTCCAGACTGATAGATCTCAATTACTTTCTTTCTCAATTGTTCCTGAATTTCTTTGGGTCTCGGCATGATGTGTAGCTTTTAAGGATCTTCTGGTGGACCTTACTGTGTCAAGCAGCTCCTATTTAAGTGATGCCTTGATTGTGAACAGGTGTGGCAATAATCATAGATAAGGATGTATATCCATCTGTCTTCTTGATAACTGGAGTAGAGACAGGAGTCTGCTTTACTTCTTGAGAATCCCTCTCTAGTAAGTACTTCATTCAGTTTCTCATTTCACATTCTTGCAGATTGCTTAAGACCATAGATGCTCTTCTGAAGTTTACACACAAGGTTGTCTCCTTGCTAAAACCCTGGTGGTTGCTCCATGTAGAGATCTTCCTTAATGTCTATATAGGAAAGCAGTTTTACCGTCTAGGTGTGCGACTTGCATGCCCTTCCTGGCTGCAACGCTAAGAAGTGATCTGATGGTGGAGTGTTTTACGATGGGAGCGAATATTTCATCATAATCTTCACTGAATTTCTGGATGTAACCCTTGGCAACTAGTCTAGCTTTGTATTTGTGGATATTCCTTTCTATGTCTGACTTTATTTTAAAAGTCCACTTACTTCCTATAGTTTTGCAGTTAGGAGGGAGCTCTGTGAGTGTCCAGGTTTTATTTTCTTGAAGTGACTTCTTCTTCTGCTGCCTTCCTCTATTTATTGGCTTTACGTTTTGGCAGTTTTTTTATGTCTTCCCAGGATGTTGGTTAAATTATGCTGTGTGTTTTTGACAGTGTATGACAGCTTGCGGGGTGGTATCCCCTTTGTGGCAGAGTGGATCTTCTGACTTCAGACAGTTCAGCAGGATCTGGTGGGGAACTTGATTTAGCATTGTGAGTTCCCCCTCTCGTTTTGACTCCTGCACAGGTTTGCTTTGGTCGACCTTTTCTTCTAGTTTGGGTACATTTACTTCACAGGGATCGGTGTTTCTGATGATGGGCTCTCATCAAAATAAACACTATTGCTTATTGTCACTCTGTCAGTCTTTCGGTGTAGGATTCTGTAACCCTTATTTGCTCACTGTAGCCTACTAGAATGCCCTCTTTGGCTCTATTTTCCGTATTATTCCTGGTTTCTGTTGGAATTTGTTGCTGGACATGGCAACGAAATATTGAAGATTTTCTGATGTTTCATTCTTGTGTTTTATCAGATAAGTAGTTGTGTACCTGGAATAATCATTCATGAAAGTCAGTAGATATCTGTTCCCACGTGGTGTGGGAGTTTTCATTTGACCGCATACTTCACTGTGTATGAGCGGTGCGCGGGGGGGGGGGGGGGGGGTAGTTTTTTCATTGAGAAGCCTTTGGAAGGGGAGCACATGTGACTTTTGCTTCAATACAGCATTTGCATTTCATGAGTGCTTTGCAAGGTACTATTGTCAAATCTTCAGATAAACCTCTTTTTATAATGTCCTGTATATCTTTTGAACTTTTGTGTCCCAGTCGCCTGTGCCATAAGTGAATACATTTGCTGTGTAGATCATTAGAGACAATATTGGCTTGCTGGTCTGTAGTGATGAGCCTGTATAGGTGATCATCCAGTTTTCCTTTTGCTAGGAATTCCTTAGTATTGTGCATTCATCACCGTGAAACGTAACTGTGAGACCATTGTTTGCAAGACTTTTCACTAATAGAAGGCTGCCTACTAGTTCTGGAACATACAGCACTTTCTTTACAAGGATACTCTGGTTGTCTCCTTGTGGTGTAATGCAGTTCAGGAAGCCCTGGCATTTACCTTCTAAAGTGATGCTTTTCCCGTTTACTAGAAAAACGTTGTCTTTGCAATGTAATCAATGTTTGTGAAGAAGATCTCATTGCTAGCCATGTGGCTTGTTGTACCTGAGTCTATGTTCCAGCCACGTGGCTTGCCGCTCTGCTCACTTTAAAGGTGCCACTCCATGATGTGTCTTCAGTTTCCTTTGTGATTGCTTTGACTCTTTTGTGGATAGCTTTAGCTTTCGCTGCTCGGCTTTGCAGATAGAAAAGCCCTTTTTTAAGTGACTGGTCCTTTTATAGCAAAAACAGGCTCTGCTTTCTTTGTTGTGCTTTGTGCCTTTGTACATCTTAAGAGCTTTGTCATCATGGTGCGTATTTTCTTTCCTTCTGTCATATTCAATTAATTTGCCTTTGACATGTTCCAGTGGCAGCTCCTGCTCGGATCTAGTTTCTAAAGTGTTAATAAGAGCAGTATATGTCTCTGGAAGGCTGCAGAGGAGCAGGGCAACAATATGGTTATCTTTGATGTCCTCTCCAATAACAAGCAGCTGCTCTGTGATTTCAAGCATAGCTTAGCATTGCTGGCTAATCAAGCACCGTGATACCATGATCATTAAAACAAATATTGTTACTTTGGTAGTGTGGGCAGGTGCCAAGTCCTGCTGGAAAATGAAATCAGCAGGATCACTTTATGGTTAATTTTATAGCACAACCTTTTTTTGAACTTATTGTATTTTGTGTGTATCTCACGTGATGTTGCTGCTAATAAGTTTTAGTTTAGTATACCTTCCAGCGCAGTTTTTTCTTGCTATAAATTATCCCAATTGTTCCTGCTACACAGAGCCTATGGCGCCCCAGTGCAACTGTACAAATGGGGCAGAAAAGAGTCTCCTATATGCCCTAGATGAAGGCGACCTAATTCACCTGTTGTGGCGATGCCTGAAATTATTCCGATACTGCAAGGCTGTAAACGATGGAGGACGTTATCACCACTCCAGCACCCTAACCCCCTTCCAACACACTGGAGGGTATCACATGTCATCAGACATAAATAGTCACTTAGGGGTAGATTTACTAAAGCTGCTGCAATTTAGAATCTGTTGCAGCCATGCATTGGTAGCCAATCAGCTTCCAACTTCAGCTTGTTTAGTTAAGCTCTGGCAATAAAATCTGGAGGCTGATTGGTTTCTATGCAGAGTTGCACCAGATTTTGCACTCTTCAGTTTTTAATAAATAACCCCCTTAGTGACGCATGTTCAGGGCGCCCTTCCAAGGACCACCCTTCCAAGGACCATCCGACTCCACCGGCCAAGCGTAAGCCTGCTTCGCCCGGTGTGGGAGTTGGGAGGAATCCCCATTCAAGGTATCCACATGTAATCCCGCAAGTGATATATAAAAATTACCCAATGGCCGCTTACCAGATCCAAGGACCAAATGGGCATATATCAGAATGAACCTCCACACCGAGTGATATCCCACTCTCTTCCACAGCAAGGACGATCTGTTCTTCAATTAAGGGTGATCACTCTCCTGCTTCGTGCTCAGCTGTTTTGGATCTGGTAAGCGGCCATTTGGTCATTTTCATATATGGCTTGTGGGATTACATGTGGAGACTGTATTAGAAGAAATTAAGCAAAAAAGAAAAACTGTTGCCGTTCAGTTAAAGTTGGCTTATTTTCCACCACTTGGGAAGGAATTCCTTGAAGTTTTTTGCTTTGATCCTGCAGAATATATGGACTTATAACCATAGCCACCACTGACTCATATAATTGTGTTTTCATACACTGTGGACATTTGTTTAATTTATTCACATAACACTGTTTGTTTATTTATTTATTGATTCAGTCATTGGGTGATTTAATATTTTTTCCCCTCAGCGGATGAACTAAACTATTTGTATGGTGGGACTGCTTGGCTATAATATGATGAGCAGTTCCATCATCGTAAAGCGGTCCGCCCTTCTTTGCGTTGGGACCACAAGGACATCAGTCTTTGGATGAAACTGATGTCGTCTCTGCGGAGTTCAGTTCCCCCCTTTCAGGGTGGGGCCAGAGGTGCAGCATCCTCTGCACAAACGGTCAGGTTTTGCAAGGGTTTCTGCTGGCGATACAACGCCAGAACTTGCAAGTTTGGAACTGCGTGCCGTTTTCGTCACGAGTGTTCAGGTTGCGGAGGGTCTCATCCTTTGTCCAGGTACTTCAAGCAAGGAAGAAGTAGAGGGAGTGACGCTGGAAAAAGGGAGGGTTTCAGTGACGCTCGATTGGATAGGCCCCCTGACATGGTGGTGTTGCATGTTGGGGGTAATGATCTCAGCTTGCGATGCTCACGCAAGCTGGCCAGGGACTTTAAATTTGATCTTTTGAGACATCGGTTCTATTTTCCGCATACCATCTTTATATGGTCCGACATTGTGGCTCGGACCGATTGGTGTTTGGCTCGTTCTGTTAAAAAAAAAAATCAACAGAGCTAGAATAAAGGTCAACAAGGAGGTGGCAAAATTTTTTGTGCACAGTGAGGGCCTGGTGATTTGTCATCGGGATCTTGAGGAGGAGACCTGGCATTTCCTGAGAAGGGATGGTGTTCATTTGAATGCCGTAGGCATTGATTTGTGGCAGCTAGGTTTGCAGGATGGGATCCAGCGGACTTTTCGGGTTTGGAGGGCTACACAACCGTAAGGTGTCACACTCATGTGCTGTGGTGGGTTGTTTATTGGGTCTTTAAAGGGGGTGCTGGAGAAAATACTGGAGAATTAGGGGGGTTTGGCCCATCTGGAGGTATGGTTGTCCCTTCCCCTCCTAATAATACAATGATAACATCAGGGGTTTTTAAGTTGGTTGTTACGCCGAGCGCTCCGGGTGTCCCCTCCATCCCGGAGCACTCACGGCGCCCGTTGTCCTGCAGCGCCTCGGTCAGCTCCTCTGACCGCAGGCGCTGCTCTGCCGATGGGATGCGATCCTCGCGTCGGCCTCCGTCTGCCCGGGGATCGCATCTCTCTCTCCTCACCTGCCCCCGCCTGTGTCTCCCTGCGCGCGCGTCCCCTCTCCCCAGGCGCAACTCGGCTGGTTCTTAAAGGGCCAGCGCACAAGTAATTGGTGCCTGGCCCAAATTACAGTTACACCCTAAACACCTTATAAACCCACTTCCCCTTCCTGTCCTGGCCGGATCTTGTGTTGCCTTAGTGCCCAGTGAAAGGGTTTGTGTGTTTTGCTCCTTCTGTGTATCCAGACCTTTGCTGTTGCCCCCCGACTACGAACCTTTGCCACCTGCCTTGACCCTTTGCTACGTTTGACCTTGCCTCTGCCTAATCCTTGTGTACCGCGCCTGTCTCAGCTGTCAGTGGGGTCGAGTTGCTATTGGAAGGCACGACCTGGTTGCTACCGCCGCTACAAGTCCATCCCGCCTTGCGGCGGGCTCTGGTGAAAACCAGTAGCAACATTAGAACCGGTCCTACAATACAACCGGTGCTATCGCCCCATTGGCATAGGGGATCCACCTCCTGTTCCCCGCCGTACCCGGAACGTGACAGTAGATCCGGCCATGGATCCCGCTGAGGTCCCGCTGCCAAGCCTCTCGGATCTTATCACGGTGGTCGCTCAACAAGGACAGCAATTGGCGCAGTTGACTGCTATGCTACAGCAGCTTCTGCCATCTCCACCACCACCTCCTGCATCTCCTCCGCCACGAGTTACTGCTGCTAGAGTTCGCCTGTCCCTTCCTGACAAATTCAATGGGGATCCCAAGCTGTGCCGAGGGTTCCTATCCCAGTGTTCCCTCCATCTGGAGATGTTGTCGGACCAGTTCCCCACAGAACGGTCAAAGGTGGCGTTCCTGGTTAGCCTACTATCTGATAAGGCCCTAGCCTGGGCTACACCACTTTGGGACCGTGGCGATCCTGCCACAGCTTCTATTCCAGCCTTCTTCTCTGAAGTCCGCAGTGTCTTCGAAGAACCAGCCCGTTCCTGCTCCTCCTGCTGAGGAGGCTATGCAAGTGGATCGGTCACGCTTGACCACTCAAGAGAGGACTCGCCGCCAAGACCATAATCTGTGCCTGTATTGTGCCAGTCCCGACCATTTCTTAAAGGACTGCTCTATCCGCCCTCAGCGTCAGGGAAACACTCGCACCTAGCTAACATGGGAGAGGCGCTGCTAGGTGTGGATTCTTCCTCTCCAAGTCTGACCATTCCTGTGAGGATTTCACTGACCAAGAGATCCTCTTTCTCCGCTGTGGCCTTTCTGGACTCTGGTTTGGCAGGAAACTTCATTGAAGCTTCACTCATCAACAAATTTAATGTTCCAGTTACCCGTCTCGTCAAGCCTTTTTTCATCACCTCTGTATCGTGCGCTATCGCACTGAACCTCTCCTCATGAAGATTGGAGTTCTCCATCACGAAAAGATTAGCTTCTTTGTGTTACCCAACTGTACCTCTGAGATTCTTTTGGGCCTACCCTGGCTCCAGCTACATTCTCCTACCCTCGACTGGGCCTCGGGGGACATCAAAAGTTGGGGTCCCTCCTGCCACAGGCATTGCCCACTAAACAAGTTTTCGTCGCTACCTCTCTGCCTAGTCTCCCCCAACCCTACCGGGACTTTGCCGATGTATTTTGCAAGAAACAAGCTGAGGTCCTGCCGCCACATAGACCCTTTGATTGCCTTATTGATCTTCTTCCTGGCACCACTCCGCCCCGGGGCAGGATCTACCCTCTCTCCATCCCGGAGACACAAGCTATGACAGACTACATCCAGGAAAACCTCAAAAGAGGTTTCATCCGCAAGTCTTCTTCCCCTGCTGGAGCAGGATTCTTCTTTGTCGCCAAAAAGGACGGGTCCTTACGTCCCTGCATTGACTATCGTAATCTTAATAAGATCACGGTAAAAAATCGTTACCCGCTGCCCCTTATCTCTGAACTTTTCAACCGTTTGCGCGGAGCAAGAATTTTTACCAAGCTGGACCTCCGGGGCGCATATAATCTCATCCGTATCCGTAAAGGCGATGAATGGAAAACCGCCTTTAACACCCGTGACGGACACTTTGAATATCTCGTCATGCCTTTTGGTTTATGCAATGCTCCTGCGGTTTTCCAAGACTTTGTAAATGAGATTTTCAGGGATTTGCTGTACTCTTGTGTTGTTGTCTATCTGGACGATATCCTGATTTTCTCCTCTAGCCTGGAGGTGCATCGTCTTCATGTCCGTCAAGTACTCCAACGGCTCTGAGACAACCATCTTTACGCCAAACTAGAGAAATGTCTCTTTGAACGCTGCAGTCTTCCCTTCCTGGGTTACTTAGTCTCTGGACAAGGTCTCCAAATGGACCCTGAGAAGCTTTCCGCCGTCCTAAACTGGCCACGTCCTACTGGACTGCGGGCCATCCAGCGGTTCCTCGGATTCGCCAATTATTATCGCCAGTTTATTCCTCACTTCTCCACCATTGTCGCACCTATTGTGGCGCTAACCAAAAAGGCTGCGAATCCTAGGTCCTGGCCTCCTCAAGCTGATGAGGCATTTAACCGCCTTAAGTCTGCCTTTGCCTCTGCACCCGTTTTGTCCAGGCCTGACCCTCTCAAACCGTTTCTCCTGGAAGTCGATGCCTCCTCTGTGGGAGCTGGAGCTGTGCTTCTTCAGAAAGATTCTAAGGGCAAGAACATAACCTGTGGGTTTTTTTCTAAGACCTTTTCTCCCCCCGAAAAGAACTACACCATCGGAGACCGTGAATTACTGGCCATTAAGCTGGCTCTTGAGGAATGGAGACATCTCCTTGAGGGATCCGTTCACCCCATCACGATCTTCACGGATCACAAAAATCTCTCTTATCTCCAGTCTGCCCAGCGATTAAACCCACGTCAAGCTAGGTGGTTGTTGTTTTTCGCTCGCTTCAATTTTGAAATCCATTTCCGTCCCGCGGACAAAAATGTCAGGGCTGACGCCCTATCACGTTCCACCAATACTTCTGAGTCCGAGTCTCCAGTACAACACATTATACCCCCTGAGTGTCTGATTTCTTCTGCCCCTGCCTCTTTGGTGCAAGTTCCTCCTGGGAAAACCTTGGTCCCCCCACGTCTTCATCTTCGGATCCTCAAATGGGGCCACTCCTCTCAGCTAGCTGGTCATCCTGGAGTCAAGAAGTCCTCCCAACTGATTTTCAGGTATTACTGGTGGCCCTCCTTAAAAAAGGATGTGACAGACTTTGTACAAGCCTGTACTATATGTGCTCGAAACAAGACCCCTCACCAAAAGCCTGCTGGTCTTCTTCATCCTTTGCCTGTGCCGGAACAACCTTGGGCCCACATAGCTATGGACTTCATCACGGACCTTCCTCCTTCCCACGGCCATACAGCCATATGGGTGGTAGTTGATCGCTTCTCCAAAATGGCGCATTTTGTCCCGCTTCCAGGTCTCCCTTCTGCACCTATACTTGCTAAACATTTCTTCCTCAAGATTTTTCGTCTTCATGGACTTCCATCTCACATCGTCTCGGATAGAGGCGTTCAGTTCGTGTCTAAATTCTGGAGAGCCCTCTGCAGTCAATTGAAAATCAAACTGGACTTTTCCTCTGCCTACCATCCACAGTCCAATGGACAAGTGGAGAGAGTCAACCAAATCCTTGGGGCCTACCTGCGACACTTTGTCTCTGCTCGTCAAGACGACTGGGCTGACCTCTTGCCCTGGGCCGAATTTTCTTACAACCTGAAGGAGTCTGAGTCCTCCTCTAGATCACCCTTCTTTGTAGTATACGGCCGTCATCCTCTAATCCCCCTACCCTTCCCCACCTCTTCCGGAGTCCCTGCTGTAGACGAAGTCACCCAAGAGCTGTCGTCCATCTGGAAAGAGACTCAAACGTCGCTTGCCCTGGCCTCTTCTCGCATGAAGAAACATGCTGACAGTAAAAGAAGACCTCCTCCTGTCTTCTCTCCTGGTGATAGGGTGTGGCTCTCCTCCAGGTATATCAGGTTCCGCATCCCCAGTTACAAGTTGGGTCCCCGCTACCTCGGTCCATTTAAGGTCAAGGCTCGGATCAATTCCGTGTCCTACAAATTGCATCTTCCCCCTTCCCTCCGCATCACCAACTCTTTCCATGTTTCCCTCCTCAAACCCTTTATCATTAATCGCTTTTCCACCAAGGTCATCGCTCCTGCTCCTGTCTCCGGGTCCTCCGACATCTTCTCCGTTAAAGAGATCCTCGCCTCTAGAACCGTCCGAGGTAAGCGGTTCTTGTTGACTGGGAGAATTGTGGTCCTGAGGAGAGGTCCTGGGAACCTGAGGGTAACATCATAGACAAAGATCTCATCCTCAGCTTCTGGGGCTCCAGGTGGAGGGGGAGACCCAAGAAGAGGGGGAGACCCAAGGGGGGGTACTGTTACGCCGAGCGCTCTGGGTGTCCCCTCCATCCCGGAGCGCTCACGGTGACCTGGTTGCTACCACCGCTACAAGTCCATCCCGCCTTGCGGCGGGCTCTGGTGAAAACCAGTAGCAACATTAGAACCGGTCCTCCAATACAACCCGTGCTATCGCCCCATTGGCATAGGGGATCCACCTCCTGTTCCCTGCCGTACCCGGAACGTGACATTGGTTTTATCTGGTAGTAAGTGGTACTTGCAGGGCTGGTGCAAGGATTTATGACACCTCAGGTTAAACCTAATTTTGCCCCCCGGCTCCGCCCCTGAATCCACCCCTTTGCCCAAATATCGGTGTGACAGGAGACGGCACTAGAGGAAGCATGCGGCTGCAGTAGAGAGCACTGATCATAGAGGCGCGCAGGGGTCGATAGCTTCCGTTCCATCAGGACATGTCCTCCAGTGTTGCGCCTCTATAATGACACTACAGAGTGGCTGCCTGAGTAACATGCAGCAGAGGCATCCCCCTAGATATTATATAGAGGTATTTATAGTACAGCACCGTAAACTTACATAGCACGGAGAGTAGGGAAACCAGTGGCCGGGTGCCCTAGGCAGCAGTACACCCTAGGCAGCCACCTAGTTTGCCTAGTGGTAGCACCGGCCCTGGGTACTTGTCCCTGAGCCAGTGTAAGTTGCGGCTGGGGCCTTTCATGGCTGACAGATACAACCGGTTGGTAAAAAGAAAATAGGCTTTCAAAGCTCTTTAGACCGGGTAGGATAAGGTTGAGGTTTTTTGTTAATGGGTTATGTATTGTATGTATTTATGCATTTCGACTGTTTATGGAATTTTAGTATTTCAATTGTTTAAAATAATAAAACAAAGGCTGCTATGGGCCATTTGACTCCAAAAATTACTGTGTCTTCTGGTCAATTTGGGAGGGGAAGGAAAAGGTCAATTGTTTCACATTATAGGTAGCCGGATCCTCGGCAATCTGCACATCCATCCGTCATGTGATTCTACAGAAGTTTAGTAACAGAAATGTAACAGAAGTAAGGGAGTTATATCCACAATAGAACCTGAGCTCTAGCTCTAATTCTTGAGTGGATATATTTAACTTTGATACCCAGAAAAGTTTTGCTACTAAACAATGGTCAATCAAAACTAATTATCTCAACAGATGCCTTATATTTATCACATTTACCATTGGTACTAATTGAAACTTGGCCCCGTTCACACCAGTGCAACTTGCCATGCGATTTGACAGTTTAAAAGTCGTACCCTATTTGTGCCTATGGAACCGTTCAAATCGGTGCGACTATTTTTGGATATTGCATTTTTGCATGAAGATGCTAGCCGCAGATATAATTGCACCGTCCGGCAGCTTTGCAATCATGCTCGGTTTCAAATCCGCATTTAGTGTGAACGGGGTGTAAATATGTTTTAGTGCATAACATTTTTCAGGGAATAAAAGTTGAAAAAAATATATTTGTACATTTATGTGCCCATATGTTTAAACATGCACAATATTGAGAAAACCCCTGTATGATTTATCAGAGCAACTGAATTATACAAAATCAAAATATATTTACATACAAAAATTGCATATTTTGTTTAGCTCTTCATATAGCAATGCATCCATGGAATAGATCGGTGCTTCTTCTATCGCTCAGCTGTAAGGAGAATTTATTTTTGCAGCCAGGTATTCTTCGATTCATGTCTTTGGTGAGTGGATAAATTGAAGCACAGTTTGTGAATAACCTTTGAACGTATGTCAAATAAATGCCTGAATAGTAGAGTAAGCTAACTTCTATGGCTTCTCTCATTATCTTCTTTCTACACCTGTCCTTCTATTGATGTTTCAAAGTGGTCATTCACTTACCTGGACTAACATACCTCAGTTTACATCCCTGGATTATTTCTATTTTCCATCAAATTCTGGACTATATTAATTTCATTTATTTCATTTGTTTGCACGTGTGTCATTCATAGTGTATAACATTATTTTTGAGTCTCACTCATTATGACCGTTCTTACTTAGCGCTGCACATTTATTCATTAGTAAGCTAAGGCCCCTTTCACATGTGCGGATTGTTCAGATCTGAACAGGTGCTCCATACATCTCTATGGAGCATCGGATGTCAGCGGTGATATGTCCGCTGACATCCGATCTGCCCCAATCCGATCTGCTCCGCAAAATCCAGACGGATGGATGTCCTATTTTCCATCCGTCTGGCGGATCAGATGAAAACGGCGGTCCGTAATCATCCGACCCCCCCCCATCGGGGAAAGCGGACTCTCTGACAGGTCCTTTCCTGCACAGAGTGGATCAACGGAGCAATCCTCGTTGAGCAAGCGGATGCCAAATACGGACAGCCCCGTGTGAAAAGGGCCTAACTTGGATCTATTGTGCTTTTTGTCTGTATTGGGCAGGGGCGTTGCTAGGTGGCAAAAAGACCAGGGGCTTCAGCCCCGAAGTCAGAGCCCTGCACGGCGGGCAGTGGGGTTGTATGGAGGGGGTGTGTTACCTACCTGACACGCTCTGACTTACCTGACACACACTGACCTACCTGACACACACTGACCTACCTGGCTGATATACAGTGACCCCCCTGCCCCTAAAGATCCCCATTAGACTGCCTTACCGAGAGCCGTTTAGAGTCAGGAAGTGTGGGAGCCGGAGTTTGGGGTTGGAGCAAAGCTGCTCTTCTGTAGCTCCATTTTCCTTCCTTCCCTCCATTGTGTGGGGGGGGGGGCTTGGGGAGAAGGCAAATTACAGGCAGATGCTGCATGGCTGTGCCCACTATGTCGGCAAGACACATTTGAAATGGTACATTCACTCACAGGGCCGCTGTTGGGAATCATGGGGCCTCCACCCCCTGAGGGGGGAAAAGAGGTATGGGGTAAAAGAGGTGGGGGCAGGGAGGTGAGAAAGGGGAGGTGAGAGAGGAGGAGGTAAGGGGGTGATTGAAAGGGGGAGGAGGCAGGAGAGAGAGGGGGTGGCTGACACAGAGGGGTTGCTGACAGAGAGGGGGGTGTTGACAGAGACGGGGGGTGCTGACAGAGAGGGTGGGTCCTGACAGAGGGGGGGGGGTTGCTGACAGAGGGGGGGTGGGTGCTGACACAGAGGAGATGCACTGCTGTCAGAGGGGGGTGGGCTGACATAGGGTGGGTGGTGCTGACAGAGGGGGCTGACAGAGGGGGGGTAGGCTGACAGAGGGGGGTGGTGCTGACAGAGAGGGGGGTGTGACAGAGGGGGGTGTGGGCTGACATAGGGGGGTGTGGGTGGGTGCTGACAGAGAGGGGGGGGGGCTGACAGAGGGGGGGGGGTAGGGTGGGTGGTGGCTGGGACAGTGGGGGGGTGGTGGGGCTGGACAGGGGGGGAGTAGGGGGGGAGGTGTGGGGTCGGGGGGGGGGGGAGACAGGGGGGGGAGAGGGGGTGGGGTGGGGCTGACAGAGAGGGTGGTGGGCTGACAGAGGGGGGGGCGGGGGAGGGCGGGGGGGTGGGGGGGGGGGGGGGGGGGGGGGGGGTTGCGGTGGGGGGGGGGGGGGGTGGGGGGGGGGGGGGGGGTGGGGGGGGGGGTGGGGGCGGGCGGGGGGGGGGGGGGGGGGGGGGGGGGGGGGGCGGGGGGGTGGGGGGGGGGGGGGGGGGGGGGGGGGGGGGTGGGTGGGGGGGGGGGGGGGTGGGGGTGGGTGTGGGGGGGGGCTGGGGGGGCGGGGGGGGGGGGGGGGGGGGGGGGGGGGGGGGGGGGGGGGGGGGGCAGGGTGGGGGGGGGGGGGGGGTGGGGGTGGTGTGGGGGGGGGGGGGGGCGGGGGGGGGGGGGGGGTGGGGGGGGGGGGGGGGGGGGGGGGGGGGGGGGGGGGGGGGGTGGGGGGGGGGGTGGGGGGGGGGGTAGGGGGGGGGGGGGGGGGGGGGGGGGGGGGGGGGGGGGGGGGTGGGGGGGCGGGGGGGGGGCGGGGGGGGGGGGGGGGGGGTGGGGGGGGGGGGGGGGGGGGGGGGGGGGGGGGGGGGGGGGGTGGGGGGGGGGGGGGGGGGGGGGTGCTGACAGAGGGGGGTGGTGCTGACACAGAGGGGGGTGCTGACAGAGGGTGGGTGCTGACAGAGAGGGGGGTGGGCTGACACAGAGGAGGTGCACTGCTGTCAGAGGGGGGTGAGCTGACATAGGGTGGGTGGTGCTGACAGAGAGGGGGGTGTTGACAGAGGGGGGGGGGGTGCTAAAAGAGAGGGGGGTGCTGACAGAGAGGGGGGTGCTGACAGAGAGGGTGGTGGGCTGACGGGGGGGTGCTGACAGAGGGGGGTGGGCTGACAGAGAGGGGCTCACAGAGGGGTGGTGCTGACAGAGAGGGGGGTGAGCTAACAGAGGGGTGGTGCTGAAAGAGAGGGGGGTGTTGACAGAGAGGGGGTGCTGACAGAGAGGGTGGTGGGCTGACAGAGGGGGGGTGCTGACAGAGAGGGTGGGCTGACAGAGGGGGGGTGCAGACACAGGGGGGGGGGGGGGGGGTGCTGATAGAGGGTGGGTGCTGACAGAGAGGGGGTGGGCTGACACAGAGGAGGTGCACTGCTGTCAGAGGGGGGTGTGCTGACATAGGGTGGGTGGTGCTGACAGAGGGGGGTGCAGAGGGGGTGGTGCTGACAGAGAGGGGGGTGTTGATAGAGGGGGGTGCTGACATAGAGGGTGGTGGGCTGACGGGGGGGGGTGCTGACAGAGGGGGGAGGGCTGACAGAGGGGGGGCTCACAGAGGGGGCTGACAGAGGGGGGTGCTGACAGAGGGGGTGAGCTGACAGAGGGGGGTGCTGACAGAGAGGGTGGTGGGCTGACAGAGAGGGGGGGTGGTGCTGACAGAGGGTGGTGGGCTGACAGGGGGGGTGCTGACAGAGGGGGTGCTGACAGGGGGGCTCACAGAGGGGGGGTGCTGACAGAGAGGGTGGGTGCTGACAGAGAGGGTGGTGGGCTGACAGAGAGGGTGGTGGGCTGACAGAGGGGGGAGGTGCTGACAGAGAGGGGGGGGTGGGCTGACACAGAGGAGGTGCACTGCTGTCAGAGAGGGGTGGGCTGACATAGGGTGGGTGGTGCTGACAGAGAGGGGGTTGCTGACAGAGAGGGGGGTGCTGACAGAGAGGGGGGTGCTGACAGAGAGGGTGGTGGGCTGACAGCAGACTTAACTATATCATTGCTATCAAGACAATATACAAAATTGGCCATAGCAACATATATGGGCATTAGTATCGATTAGTGTTTCCTACAAACGGCCAGCCTAAATAGCATATCTATATATCAGGCCACCTTTAATATTGTTGAATTGTTGCTCAGCTGCAGTGATATTAACCGAATGCCGACGAGCTGCCGCCATTATACTGCGGCAGGTTGGCACGGCTGCATGAATTGACCTTAGGTGTACATTGGCCGCTTTAAGAGTGATAGGGGGCATGCATGCAGTCCCATACAGTCTTTTTTCCCCATGGCACTCTGCTCCTTGGGATCTACATCCCCATAATCCTCTGCAGCTCCCTGACTCAATGGGTGGGCTCCTCCTCTCCCACGCTGCACTGCAGCCAATCACTATCTTCTATCTATTGTCCTGAGCAGTAGGCTGGGACCTCTCTGCCATGTAAAAATACGTGACATCCAGAAAACAAACAGTGCTCTTCCTCTTCTCCCAGGAAGAAACACTCTGCACTCACCCGAAATATATGACCTCTTTTCTCAAAGAAGGTCAAAATCGCAGAAGGTAAGTATATCTCCAGATATGTAACATGTACTCGGTCCGCCAACAAAGAGCTAAGCCTCTGGCCCTCTAGATAACATCTCTGTAAAAGTGCTCCTATGTTCAATATTTATTAAGAAGCAATTTCATTTTCACTTACATCATTAACTCCTTCATGCCTAAGCCTTTTTCTGACACTTGTTGCTTACAAGTTAACCACTTTCCGACCGGCGCACGACGATGTACGTCCCTTTTTTGAAGAGGGATATCTCGGCAGCTGCTGCCACAACCGAGGTATCCATCTCTTCAGGCGCCGGTCGGCTGTCCGATAATGGTGGTCATCGCGGCGGATTCGCCGCGAGATCACCGTTATCGGCGACGGGAGAGGTGCCCCCCCCCTCCCGCGCTCTCCCGCGCCTTCCGCCTCTTACCGGAACCGTCGGCAGCGGCGGAGGCGATCGGGTCCGTTCCCCTCCTGTGTCTAGAGATGACGCTAAGATGGCCGCCACTCATCTCTATACCATAGGAGGGCGGAAGCGACGTCAAAAACGTCACTTCCGCCCATACCTCTTAAAGAGGAATTTTCAAATGTCATTTTTTTAAATGACATTTTTTTTTTTTTTTTTTCATTGAAGTCCAAATATGAGATCTGAGGACTTTTTGACCCCAGATCTCATATTTAAGAGGACCTGTCATGCTTTTTTCTATTACAAGTAATGTTTACATTCCTTGTAATAGGAATAAAAGTGAGCCAATTAAATTTTTTTTTTAAAAACAGTGTAAAAATAAATAAAATCAAGAAAAATAAATAAGAAAAACAAAAAAATTTTTTTTTAAAGCGCCCGTCCCGACGAGCTCGTGCGCAGAAGCGAACGCATACGTGAGTAGCGCCCGCATATGAAAATGGTGGTCAAACCATACATGTGAGGTATCGCCGCGATCGGTAGAGCGAGAGCAATAATTATAGCCGTAGACCTCCTCTGTAACGCAAAATATGCAACCTGTAGAATTTTTTAAACGTCGCCTATGGAGATTTTTGAGGGTAAAAGTTTGATGCCATTCCACGAGCGGGCGCAATTTTGAAGCGTGACATGTTAGGTATCAATTTACTCGGCGTAACATTATCTTTTTTTAAAATTGGACTAACTTTACTGTTGTCTTATTTTTTTATTCAAAAAAGTGAATTTTTTCCAAAAAAAGTGCGCTTGCAAGACCGCTGCGCAAATACGGTGTGAAAAAAAGTATTGCAACGACCGCCATTTTATTCTCTAGGGTGTTAGAAAAAAAACAATATATAATGTTTGGGGGTTCTTTTTTTCTAGCAAAAAAAACTGTTTTAAACATGTAAAATCCAAAACGAGGCTGGTCTTAAAGTGGTTAAAATCAGTATTTTTTGCTAGAAAATTACTTAGACCCCCCCATATATATAATTTTAGCAGAACCCTACAGAATAAAATGGCGACTGTTGCAATATTTTATGTCACACTGTATTTGCACAGCGGTCTTTCAAATGCAATTTTTGTTGAAGAAATACACTTTCATTGATAAAAAATAAAAATTGTATAATGTGAAAGATGATGGTATGCTGAGTAAACAGATACCTAACATGTCATGCTTTAAAATTGTGCACGCTCATGGAATGGCAACAAACTATGGTACTCAAAAAATATCCATAGGGGACGCTTTAAAAAAAATTAACGGTTACCAGTTTAGAGTTAGAGAAGGTATAGCACTAGAATTATTGCTCTCGCTCTAACGATTGCAGCGATACCTCATGTGTGGTTTGAACACTGTTTACATTTGTGGGCATAACTTATGTATGCGCTCACTTCTTTATTCTTAAAAAAAAACATTTTTTACACTGTCCCTTTAAAAAAAAAAATTAGATCACTTTAATTGCTTTTGCAAGGAATGTAAGCATCCCTTGTGACAGTGATAGTCAGTGACAGGTACTCTTTATGGAGGGATCTGGGGTCTATAAAACCCCAAATCCCTACTTTGCACTTAAAAGCATTCAAAACACCAAGTTTTGAATGCTGTTGTTTTTCTAAATCTGGTGCCTTTAACCACCTTAGATCCGCGCTATAGCGGAATGACTGCTACAGCGCAGATCTAACTTGCCGGGACTACGTCTATTGACGTTGTCTCATTCACGAGCCGCCTGCGTGCCCCCTGAAGGGCGCGCTCTGTGATCAGTGAGTCTGTGAGACTCGCTGGATCACAGATGAATGAATGAATAACTTATATAGCGCTACAATGCGAACTGAATCGACTCAAGGCGCTGTATTGGCGTTTTGTTGTCGAGCTTCTAGAAGAGGTAGGTCTTGAGTTTCTTCCTGAAGGCCTGATGGTTTCCTTCCATGCGAATGTCGGTTGGTAGAGCGTTCCATAGCCGTGGTCCTTGGACAGCGAATCTCCGTTCCCCCTTTGATTTGTAGCGGGATTTAGGAATGAGGAGGAGATTTTGATTAGCCGATCGAAGACTGCGATTCGGTGTGTGGTGTTTTATTTTCTCGAGAAGGTATTGCGGAGCGTCTCCATGTGTGCATTTGTGGGTGAGGCAGAGGGTCTTGAATGTGACCCGATTCTTTACGGTTAGCCAATGTAGGTTCCTCAGGGAAGGGGAGATGGATTCCCAGGTTTTTTTTCCTGTTATCAGTCTTGCCGCCGTATTTTGGATAAGTTGTAAGCGCGCAAGTTGATATTGGGGTAATCCTATGTAAAGGGAGTTTGCGTAGTCCAGTCGAGAATTAATGACTGTTCCAACTACCACTGCTTTGTCCTCCTTTGGAATGAAGGGGATGAGTCTGTGTAGCAGGCGGAGCAGATGGTGAGAACCACTGACTACTGCTCCTATTTGGGCATCCATTGACATTTCTGAGTCAAAAATGACTCCGAGACTCTTGGCCTTGGTCCTAGGGGCGATGGTCTGTCCAAAAATGGTGGGTGGTGTCCAAGGGATCTTGGTTCGGGGGTTTTGATTTGCATGTAGAATAAGAAGTTCTGTTTTCGATTCGTTAAGTTTGAGGGAGCTAGTGGTCATCCAGTCGTCTATCATAGTAAGGCATTTTTCTAGTTGCTGATGATGGTCTTTTTGTCCGGTGATACGAAAATATAATTGCGTGTCATCAGCGTATGAGTGGAAGCAGAGGTCTGATCTTCTGATGATTTTGAGGAGTGGGCGGATGTATATGTTGAAAAGCACTGGCGACAAGGGTGATCCTTGAGGGACTCCACAAGAGATTGCCCGGGTTTCAGAGGTGAAACCTCCTAGTTTCACTGTCTGAGACCGATTTTCTAGGAATGATGCGAACCATTGTACCATCCGAGTAAGGGGTCGATCCCGACCCCTTACCACGTGATCAGCTGTCAGCCAATGACAGCTGATCATGTGATAACAACAGAGCAGTTAATTGGCTTTTTTCCTCCTCGCGCTGACAGCGCGAGGAGAAAAAAAAAAAAAAGCCGATAATTGCCAGCAGTGAGAGGGACATCAGTCCTGATCAGTGCAATGTGCCCAAGGTCCATGGTGCCCACCTGTGCCCTATACAAGTGCTGCCTACCAGTGCCCACCAGCTTCACCTGTCAGTGCCCACAGTGTCATCTGTCAGTGCCCACAGTGCCGTCTGTCAGTGCCCACAGTGCCAGTGCCCACAATGTGCCTTTACAGTGCTGCACATCAGTGTCACCTACCAGTGCTCATCAGTGTCACCTATCAGTGCTCATCAGTGTCACCTACCAGTGCCCATCATTGTCCCCTATCAGTGCCCATCAGTGCCATCTATCAGTGCCCATTCGTGCCACCCATCCGTGCCGCCCATCAGTGCCATCTTATCTGTGCCCATCAGTACCGACTTATCTGTCCCCATCAGTGCCACCTTATCTGTGCCCACCAGTGCAGCCTATCAGTGCCCACCAGTGCCGCCTCATCAGCGCATATCAATGAAGCATAAAAATTACCTGTTTGCAAAATTTTATAACAAACTATTAAACATGATTTTTTTTTTCCATCTTTTTTTGTTTGTTTAGCAAAAAATAAAAACCCCAGCTGTGATTAAATACCACCAAAAGAAAGCTCTATTTGAGGGAAAAAAATGATAAAAATGTCATTTGGGTACAGTGTTGAATGACCGCGCAATTGTCATTCAAAGTGCGTCACCGCCGAAAGCTGAAAATTGGTCTGGGCAGGAGGGGGGTTTAAGTGCCCAGTAAGCAGGTGGTTAAAGTGGATGTAAACCCGAATTTTTTATTTTATTTTTTTTTTAAGTCATAATATAGAGTATAAGATTTCCTATCATTTGAGCTCAGTCTTGCCACAAAGTTAATCCAGCTCTGAGTAATCCTCTTTTATTGTTCAGTGAGATAAAGCTTGACAAACAGAGAAAAACTTTGTCAAATCCTCCCCCTTGCTGTGAGTGACAGGTGATTTACATATCTCGTGCACTAGCCTAAAGTGGTGTTGCCACCAAAAAAAAAAAAAAATTTGGCTTAAAAATCATAAAAGAAAGAAAAAAAAAAATAATTGGACATTTTTTTTTTTTTTTTACTCACCTCTAAATGCCTGTTGCTAGGGGGTCCCTCGTAGTCTGCCACCTTCATTGTCCGGGCAATGACATCACTTCCCCTAGGCGCCGCACAGTCATCTGGGACCTGTCATGTGTCCCAGATGAGTGAGCGTCGAATCATGGCGCACGGCGCCGCTCGCATATGCGCAGTGGGTGCCCGGCTGTGAAGCCACAGCCGGGTGCCCACATTAAGAATGCCAGCGCCGCGAGTGGAACGGGGAACGAGGGGGGGTCTCATTCCCCCGCATCGCTGGACCCTGGGACAGGTAAGTGTCCGATTATTAAAAGTCAGCAGCTGCAGTATTTGTAGCTGCTGACTTTAATTTTTTTTTTTTTTGTGGGCCCTCCTCTTTAACCACTTGCCTACTGTGCACTTAAACACCCTTCCTGCCCAGACCAATTTTCAGCTTTCAGTGCTCGCGCACTTTCAGTGACAATTGCGCGGTCATGCAATGCTGTAACTAAATGAATTTTTTATCATTTTGTTCGCACAAATAGAGCTTTAGTTTGGTGGTATTTATTCGCGACTCCGTTTTTTATTTTTTGCGATATAAGCGAAAACATAGCGGAAATTTTGAAAAAAAACAATATTTTCTCCTTTCTTTTTTAAAAGAAATCCAATAAAATCAAATTTTGTCATAAATTTAATCCAAAATGTATTCTGCTACATGTTTTTTGTAAAAAAAATTCCGTTAAGTGTATAATAATTGGTTCGCGTGATCACGGACATATGTACGCAAATGATCATGTAAAAGGGGTGTGCAGGTGATCACGGACATATGTGTGCAGATAATCATTGGCACATGTGATTTTAGTGGGACATATGTGGGGGACATGTGTTTTTATTATTTAGGGACATGTGTGTTTTGGGGACATGTGTGTTTTGGGGACATGTGTGTTTTACTGTGGGGACATGTGTGTTTTACTGTGGGGACATGTGTGTTTTACTGTGGGGACATGTGTGTTTTACTATGGGGGACCCTAGACTGGTGATCAGTGAGTAAAAAAACATCTCATACTCACTGATCACCAGCCGGCTGCAGCGATCCGCTCTCCTCTCCTCACCGACGACTTCCGTGTGAGGAGAGGAGGGCCGATTGCCTAGCAACCGGCTGTTTGTTTACATCACATGACAGCCGTGATTCGTCACGGCCGTCATGTGATCAGGAGGGCCAATCACCGTGCCCTCCTGCCGATTCGAGATGCGCCGTGTCCGGGTGACACGGCCGCATCGGGATCGCGCCGCTGCGCGGGCACGCGCGCGCGCGATCCCGCTACTTCTGAAGGACGTTCCTGAACGTCCTATCAGAAGTAGACGGCTCCCACCCGGCCGTATATCTACATTGGCCGGGTGGGAAGTGGTTAAGAGACATGCATTATTTTTTAATTCCCTCCCACTCCTTTCTTCTGCTGCTCTACAAGGATTGGTTGTTCCACACCTCAGCATGATTTGGCATGCTGAAGTCATGTGGGGACTTTTCTGGGTTTTGACTGGATGTTAGTGATCATAGCAGAAGTTCAGTGTAAGAAATACACAGGAAAAAATGCATGTTGATAAGGGTAGTGTAGAGGTGGGCAGGGAGTCTACTGACATCCCGACTCCACCCACTGAGCCCTGGAAAACAGACCCACCCACAAAATCTGCAGTTTTTTGGGTCTCATAGCAGACAGAGGGTAGACATTTTTTACAAATAAGTATACATGCAGGAGGCATGTATATCCTTCTAGATAACCAATATTGCAGTAGTTTATAAAGAATGAGAGTCCACTTTAAGTCTTCAGTTAACAGGAAGTGATGTCATGACATCGCTTCCGGATTACTAGATCCGAGACCCGATCAAAGCCGATTGCAGCATTGTTGCGGTCTCCAACAGACGTGCCTGCTGGTCACTCTGGAGACCGCCTCCCGGTGGGACAGGAGAGCCCGGGCAAGCCGTGGAAAGTGGCGGGAGGGGGGATGTCCCCTCCCGCCGCTTGTGAGAACGATTGAGTGGCTGCTTAGCCGCATCGATTGTTATCATAAGAAATTCTACCGTCGGCTGTAAAAAACGGTACTGGAGTGATGCCTGCAGCTGCCTGCATCTCCTCGGTACAACCCCTTCAAGCAAAAGGCCGCATATTTGCACTACGTCGGCGTGAAGGGGTTAAAAGGCATGTAATTAAATCAAAAACAGCATTTTTCGTTTCACCTGCGTTCCACCAACCGGAAGTGACGTGTCTCAGAAATTCCCACCCAAAGCATTTAGTCAGCAACATCTGACATCATCAGGGGTCACATGGTCTCATTCACTATGTATACCGCTATTACTTCCCACAAATCTTTGTCAATCCAATAAAAATCTGAGTCATCCTTACATTAAAAAACAATTAATGACTTCTACATGTATTATCATTAAATAAATATATTAATTATACCTAGCATCATTTATGAAAAATTCTATATTTTTATACCTTAAATAAATAAAATGTATAATATACTGTAATTAAATGAAAAACTCATACAGACTTACATACGCACAGAGACCTCCAGTGGTCACCGTAATGAAAATATGTAAAACACAATAGAGACATCTAGTGGCCCTAAATGGGTAAAGCTGTTAAAAAAAACATCTTATATGTAAACACCTTCAGCCCGGAAGGATTTACCCCCTTCCTCACCAGAGCAATTTTGCGATACGGCACTGCGTTGCTTTAACTGACAATTGCGCAGTCGTGCGACATTGCACCCATACAAAATTGATGTCCTTTTTTTCCCAAAAATAGAGCTTTCTTTTGATAGTATTTAAACACCTCTGCGGTTTTTATTTTTTGCGCTATAAACAAAAAGAGCGAAATTTTGGAAAAAAAAGCAATATTGTTTTACTTTTTGCTATAATAAATAATCCCCCAAAAATATATAAAAAAAAAAAATTTCTTCCTCAGTTTAGGCAGATATGTATTCTTCTACGTAATTTTGGTAAAAAAATAAATAAATCGCAATAAGCGTATATTGACTGGTTTGTGCAAAGTTTATAGCGTCTACAAAATAGGGGATAGATTTTTGGCATTTTTATTCTTTTTTTTAATTTTTATTAGTAATGACAGTGATCTGCGATTTTTATTGTGACTGCGACATTGCGGCGGACAGATCGGACACTTTTGACACGTGTTTGGGACCATTGACATCTATACAGCGATCAGTGCTAAAAAAAAATGCACCGATTACTGTGTAAATGTCACTGACAGGGAAGGGGTTAAACACTAGGGGGCGATCAAGGGGTTAAATGTGTTCCCTCAGAATGTTCTAACTGTAGGGGGGATGGGCTCACTAGAACATGACAGAGATCACTGCTCCCGATGATCGGGAGCAGTAGATCCCTGTCATGTTGCTAGGCAGAACAGGGAAATGCCTTGTTTGCATCTTTGCGTGTCACGATCGGGGGCACCGGTGGACATCGAGTCCGCAGGACCCGCGGGCACGCTCCAGCCCATTTGCACAGCCATGCCTTTCTGCCGATGTATATTGTCGTGCGCTGGACGGGAAGCGGTTAACAATATACATCAAGGTCTTACTCCCTATAAAAAAATATAATGAAATTGTTCCAATTTGATTGGATTAAAACAATAATACCAAAATCTTATTAGGAATTAGAAATAAAACTATTTAAATCAATGTCCACATTCAAGCCAGCTGGACAAAGTATTCAGCTCAAAAATCCACTTGGTTTTATTCATGGAAATGTCTTGTTTCATATTGCTGCCCCTCCAATACCGTTCAGTCATCAATACCACAAATTGTTAGCAAATTTGGATCTTTGTTGTGTTGTAACCTGAAATGGTTGGATACACTGTATTGGGAATCCCTTTCTTATATTATTAATGTGTTCATTTATTCTAATTCCCAGTTTCCTTGTGGTGTGTCCTAAATCTTGTATCCCACAAGGACAGCTCAAAAAGTATGTAACATGGTCATTCTGGCACGTGATTTATTTTATATTCCTTCCCTGTTCTGTTAGATTTAAATTAAGTAGTTTTCCTTACCCTATTTTTAACTGTTTTACATGCATTACGCCTTTCACAAGAGAAAAAAACACTTTTATCCAGAAAAGTACAGGATCTTTTTAGAGGATCAGGTATGTTACAAGCTAATTAGACGCATTACAAGCTTCCTTAGATTGGGAACATTCTGAAAAATTAATTTAGGTTTTCCAGGAAGGAGATCAGCCAGGGTTTTATCTCTTAGGAGAATAGGCCAATGTTTTATTATTATTTTTTTTTTTTTTTTATGCCTTTAATAGATTTATAATTTAAAATCAGTTAAAAAGGCTAAATCAAACTTTCTATTTTTATCTCTATTGCTATCGCCTAATAAGGTCTCTCTATTCATCCTCTGGACTGTGTCCTTAACAGATTGCAACATGTTATTCCTATAGCCTTTCTCCCTAAACCTATTTAATAACACCTCTGATTGCTGATGAAAGTCAACAATATCACTACAATTGCGCCTAATGCACATGAGTTGATCTTTTGGGATTCCTCCCAACCACTTAGGGTGGTGACAGCTCCCAATGGGGATATAGCTGTTGCAGTCTGTATCCTTAAAGTCTTTGTCCCTATTTTGTCTCCCTCTTTAGTCAGAACCAAATCCAAAAAAATCATTGTTTTTTGATCCCATCCTCCTGAGAACATCAATCCATGCTGGTTTTTGCACATTGGTACATAAATCAAGGCACAAGTCACTTTGGAAAAGCACAAGTCACTTTCTAATTTGCGATTTTTTTGCACCATTTAACCACTTCAGCCCTGGACCAATTGGCAGCCAAAGGACCAGGCCCCTTTTTGCGATTCGGCACTGCGTTGCTTTAACTGACAATTGCGCGGTTGTGCGACGAGGCTCCGAAACAAAATTGGCGTCCTTTTTTTCCCACAAATAGAGATTTCTTTTGGTGGTATTTGATCGCCCCTGCAGTTTTTATTTTTTGCGCTATAAACAAAAATAGAGCGAAAATTTTGAAAAAAATGCAATATTTTTTGCTTTTTGCTATAATAAATATCCCCCAAAAATATATAAAAAAACATTTTTTTTCCTCAGTTTAGGCCGATACGTATTCTTCTACATATTTTTAGTAAAAAAAAATCGCAACTAGCGATTATTGATTGGTTTGCGCAAAAGTTATAACGTTTACAAAATAGGGGATAGTTTTATAGCATTTTTATTAATATTTTTTTTTTTACTAGTAATGGTGGGATCAGCGATTTTTATTGTGACTGCGACATTATGGCGGACACATCGGACATTTTTGACACATTTTTGGGACCATTGTCATTTATACAGCAATCAATGCTATTTAAATGCATTGATTCCTGTATAAATGACACATGCAGTGAAAGAGTTAACCACTAGGGGGAGGGGAGGGGTTATGGGCTGTGACGTGTGTGTGACAGGGAACAGCCGATCAATGACAGGCAGAGTAGAAAGCGCGGGAGAGGTTTGTTTACACAGACCTCTCCCCGTTCTTCAGCTCTGTGACCCGATCGCGGGACACCAACGGCGATCGGGTCCGCTGGTCCCGCGGCCAGGGTCACGGAGCTCCCGACCGGGTCGCGAGCCCGCCGCTGGCAGCGCGTGCGCGACCCATGGCCAGGCAATTAAAGGGCCACGTACCCGTACGTGATTTTGCCTGGCCGTGCCATTCTGCTGACGTTTATATGCAGTGGGCGGTCGGGAAGCGGTTAAAGAATGGACTTTATTTTCTCAACAATTATTTTATTAATTTTTATTTATAGTTTTTGATGCACTTTTTTCTAAATGGACTTTGCTTTAGATATTTTTTTTTTAATACCTTAATTAAATTTACCACAATTTATTATTTATTATATATGAATTTGCACAAGTGTGTATCTCTATGAATGAATATTGACTATATTGGATGAATTGATGAGATAGCATCACGTTTTGCACGAACACTTCAGAAGTAGGTGTTGGATATAAAATTTCCAATAGCATGAAGAATATAGTCACACTAGCATATTATCCAATATAGATCACAGGCTAAATATATAATTTTTTTTTCTTTTCTTGTAAAAGTGACTTAGGGGGCAATCACGGGAATAGGCATAAGTTATCCCTTTGCATACTCACCTGGGAAGAGTGACTCTTCAGGTGATGGGACATTCTATCTATAGCAACAAAACAACTACCTATTGTCCACTCACTTGGAGGAGTGAGTTATTGGAGAGAATTACTCGTCAGGTGATAGGCAGCGCCACTTACTCCATACACACCCATTTTTTTCATATTGGAGCTTTAATTAAAGCATCTTAGGGGAGGCAGCAGCTTTCTTTGAACCTAAGCGCAGAATATAACAACTGAAATACCCAATGGGGATATAGCTGTTGCGGTCTTTATCCTTAAAGTCTTTGTCCCTATTTTGTCTCCCTCTTTAGTCAGAACCAAATCCAAAAAAATCATTGTTTTTTGATCCCATCCTCCTGAGAACACCAATCCATGCTGGTTGCTATTAATATCCTCAACACAAATTTGTGAGACTCTCCACTGATCCTTTCCATAAAATGACTGTCATTTATAAACCTCTTGTAGGAGGGATAGTTTGGGTCTGTTTCTGACAAAAAAACTCTCTCTCCTCCCATTGTCCCAACATAATGTTAGCTACACTGAGGGCATACTTTTCCCCCATAGCTACTCCTTCTACTTGATTAAAGAAGGAACCCTTATGTCATTGCCAACTCTAAGGCTTTCACCAAAAATTTCTTTTGTGCAAATTTTTTTATCTGATTTACTGTCCAGGGCCATTTTAACAGTAGCCAATCCATCTAGTTGTCTTATACTGGTGTCAATAGTTAAAATAGCGTTGTCCTTTCTAAGTACATCTTTCAAAGTATTCATCAAATGTTTACTATCTTTTAAATATTAAGGATATTTTTGAGTTAAAGTGGAGTTGCAGCCAAAAAAAAATAAATCATTAATGTTCCTAAGAAAGAAAAAAAAAATTGGAAACATTTTTTTTTAAACTCACCTCTAAATAGCTGTTGCTAGGGGGTCCCTCGTAGTCTGCCTCCTTCAGTGCCTGGTCTGGTGACATCGCTTCCCCTTGGCGCAAGAAGGGCTCAGCTCTGCCCCCTCCCTCTTGACAGGTCCCAGATGATTGCGTGGCCACTCACGGCGCGCGGAACCGCTCACGCATGTGCGGCGATCGGGTCCGCTGGTCCCGCGGCCGGGGTCACGGAGCTCCCGACCAGGTCGCGACCAATGGCCAGGCAATTAAAGGGCCACGTACCCGTACGTGATTTTGCCTGGCCGTGCCATCCTGCTGACGTTTATATGCAGTGGGCGGTTGGGAAGCGGTTAAAGAATGGACTTTATTATTTTCTCAACAATTATTTTATTAATTTTTATTTATAGTTTTTGATGCACTTTTTTCTAAATGGGACACTCTATCTATAGCAACAAAACAACTACCTATTGTCCACTCACTTGGAGGAGTGAGTTATTGGAGAGAATTACTCGTCAGGTGATAGGCAGCGCCACTTACTCCATACACACCCATTTTTTTCATATTGGAGCTTTAATTAAAGCATCTTAGGGGAGGCAGCAGCTTTCTTTGAACCTAAGCGCAGAATATAACAACTGAAATACCCAATGGGGATATAGCTGTTGCGGTCTTCATCCTTAAAGTCTTTGTCCCTATTTTGTCTCACTCTTTAGTCAGAACCAAATCCAAAAAAATCATTGTCAATCCATGCTGGTTGCTATTAATATCCTCAACACAAATTTGTGAGACTCTCCACTGATCCTTTCCATAAAATGACTCATCTATAAACCTCTTGTAGGAGGGATAGTTTGGGTCTGTTTCTGACAAGAAAACTCTCTCTCCTCCCATTGTCCCAACATAATGTTAGCTACACTGAGGGCATACTTTTCCCCCATAGCTACTCCTTCTACTCGATTAAAGAAGGAACCCTTATGTCATTGCCAACTCTAAGGCTTTCACCAAAAATTTCTTTTGTGCAAAATTTTTTATCTGATTTACTGTCCAGGGCCATTTTAACAGCAGCCAATCTGTCAGGAAATGCCTCTGAGCGGACCTGTTGCTGGGCGCCCTGGGGTGCGCCGGTGTGCGCTGGCGCTCGCGGGCACGTGCCTGTGCGCGCTGGTGTGCGGGTGCGCATAATTGTGCGCCTGTGTGCGTGCCTGCGCGTGCGTGCGTTGGCGCGTGCGCACGCATGGCGTTTGGCGCCAATCGCCCTATTTAGGCTGAGCTCACTGGGCGCTCGGTGCTGTCCGATCGTCAGCTCCCTGTGTCCCAATACCTGCTGCCTGAATCCTGTCTGACCTCCTGACCCCCGGCTTGATCCTGCACCTGTCTGTCTGCTGCCTGCCTGTTGACCTCGGCCCGTCTCTGACTCTGCTTCTGCCTGCTCCTCTGTACTGCGCTGCCCGCTTGTTGCCAACCTCTGTCTGTGACCCGGACTTGAACCTGCTTCTCCTCTGTACCGTGCCTGTGTGTGGAAGTGTTCTGCCAAGTTCCTGCTCTGCACCTGCTGTTTGCTCCCTACTGTCAGGAGACCACAGACTCCACTCCAGCAAACCTCTGGGGCCATCCCCCGGCAACGACCCGCCAGGGTCTCATACCACTCTGTGCTCTCGTGCCTCCTGTCCCCACTTCCAGGGGCCGAGAACCAGACACGTACGGGAGGCCTTCCCCCTGCTACATCGGGCTCACTTGTCCGGCGCGTAAAGTCTGACAGTATCGGACAGCCATGTCCGAGTCCGAGCAGGGGGCCTCTCCCATGGAGGAGTTGTGTAGACACCTGGCGGGTCTCACACAAGCTGTGAAGAGCCTTCAGGAGGGCTACACCCGATTGGAAGGACAGGTCCAGGTCCTCTCATCCCCCGCACACCAGCAAGCTGCTCCTGTGGCCGGACCAGCACCTTCAGTAGTTATGCTACCCCCGGAACCCAAGGTACCAGTTCCTGAGAGGTTCTCTGGAGACCGTAGAAAATTCCGGTCATTCTGCAGTGCCTGCGAGCTCTACTTTGCGTTGCAACCACGCACCTTCTCTTTGGAAGCAACCAAGGTGGGCTTCGTTATCTCCCTCCTGTCCGGGGAGCCTCAGACCTGGGCCCACGCCTCATGCGACAAAAGTCTACCTCTCTGGACAACCTGGACACCTTCTTTGCCACCATGGCCCAGCTCTACGAGGACCCCCAACTAAAAGCGACTGCCGAAGCCGCTTTACACGCCCTGCAGCAAGGGCGTAGGGCCGTCGAAGATTATGTAGCAGAGTTCAGACACTGGGGTTCCGACACAGAATGGAATGACGCGGCTTTGTGCTACCAATTCCGCATGGGACTGTCGGAGTCCCTAAAAGGACGAACTGGCACGGGTTGGCGTCCCACAGTCCTTGGAAGAGCTGATCAACGTGTCTATCCAGATTGACCAGCGACTCAGAGAACGTCGTTCAACGAAGGCCACCAGTCCATATCGGCAGCTTGGGCTTATCCGCCCCTCACTCACCGTGGAAGAACGACAACGCCGAAGGGTCAACAACCTGTGCATGTATTGTGGCGAACCGGGTCACTATGTGAGAGCTTGTCCCAATAAGACACGTAAGTCATCTCCAGTTTCCTCCAAGTCTGCACCTCCCTTGCCTAAACTTGCATCTCACTTTGCTCTCTCTGTTGTTCTACAGCTTCCCGACAAGGATATCCCAGTACCAGTCATAATTGACTCTGGAGCCTGCAGCTGCTTTATTGACCTTACCTTCGCCATCCACCACCACATTCCCCTCCGATTGAAGACACAGAGCCTCGCAGTACACCTGGCAGATGGCACTACCCTCAGCTCTGGTCCTGTTACACGGGAAACCATTCCTCTACTGGCTACCATGGGCTCGGCCCATCAGGAACTCCTGTGCCTGGATGCCATCTCGTCTCCCCTCTTCCCCATTATACTGGGAATGCCCTGGTTAAAGGCCCACAACCCCAGCATCAACTGGGCCACGGGAGAGATCAAGTTTGCCTCTGGATACTGTCAACAGCATTGCCTACACCAGTTGCCCGCAGGGTCATCCCCACTTCTGTATCTGGACACTGATGTCGAGTTGCAACAAGCAATTCCAGCACCTTACCGGGACTTTCTGGATGTCTTCAGCAAAAAGGGGGCGGAGACCTTGCCACCGCACAGGTCCTACGATTGCCCGATAGAGCTTCTGCCCGGGACCGAAGTTCCCTTCGGGAGCATCTTCCCACTCACAGAGCAGGAGTTGGCAACGCTTAAGACCTATATAGATGAAAATCTCACCAAGGGGTTTATCCGCCCGTCTACCTCTCCGGCCGGGGCTGGAATCTTCTTTGTCGAAAAGAAAGACCACTCTCTACAGCCGTGTATTGACTACCGGGAGCTCAACAAGATAACGATTAAAAACCGTTACCCGCTGCCTCTGGTACCTGAGCTCTTCCAAAGACTGGGATCTGCAGTGGTCTTTACCAAGCTCGACCTCCGCGGGGCCTATAACTTGATTCGCATCAGAGAGGGGGATGAGTGGAAAACTGCCTTCCGTACTCGTTTCGGGCACTTTGAGTACCTCGTCATGCCCTTTGGTCTGTGCAACGCACCTGCAACCTTTCAGCATTTTGTCAATGACATTTTTCATGATCTATTGGACTTATACGTCATAGTTTACCTGGATGACATCCTGATCTTTTCTTCATCTGTTCCCGACCACCGCAGGCACGTGCGAAATGTTCTCCTTCGACTCAGGCAGCACGGGCTTTACGCCAAACTGGAGAAATGCGAGTTCGAACTGCAAACCATACAGTTTCTTGGCTTAGTCATCTCCGTTGATGGTATCAAGATGGACCCTCAAAAGGTGTCCGCCATCCTGGAATGGCCTGCCCCAACCCGATAAAAAGGGAGTCCAACGCTTCATAGGCTTTGCTAACTTTTATCGGAAATTTATTAAGAACTTCTCTGCAATCATCTCCCCCATCACTGAACTCACCAAGCAAGGAAATCGGTTTTGTTGGTCCCCCAGTGTGCAAGTAGCCTTTGAAAGGTTGAAAGAACTGTTCACTTCTGCGTCCATCCTGAAGCACCCTGATCCTGTGTTGCCCTTCGTCCTTGAAGTAGACGAGTCAGAAATCGCTGTGGGGGCCGTGCTCTCCCAGCGACAAGGTGCCAAGGCCCTTCTATTTCCTGTGGCCTTCTTCTCCCGCAAACTCTCTACGGCGGAGAGAAATTACGACGTGGGGGACCGGGAGCTCCTGGCCATCAAGGCTGCCCTAGAAGAGTGGCGCTACTTACTGGAGGGCGCTGCACACCCCATCTTGGTCTATACCGACCTCAAAAACCTGGAATACCTGAGGACAGCTAAAAGGCTGAGACCACGACAGGCAAGATGGGCTCTATTCTTTTCCAGGTTTTTGTTCCACATCACTTATAGACCTGGCTCAAAAAATATCAAAGCTGATGCTCTGTCCCGTATGTTTCACAAGGCTGAAGTACCTCTACCCCCGGACACTATCCTGCCGGCCGGAAACTTCTTGTTACTCCAGGGGGACCTCCTGTCTCGCTTGAAACAAGCTTCGGTGGAATGGGCCCCACCCGTTGGAGACGAGGTAAAGATGCTGGACGGTGTGTTCTGGTATAAGGACAAGATACTGGTCCCCGAATGTCTAAGGGTGGAGGTTATGGGACTCTGTCACGACCATAAGTTGGCCGGACATTTCGGTACCTTGAAGACAACAGAATTGGTGCAGCGTGCGTTCTGGTGGCCGCAGCTGACTAAGGACTGCAAGGCCTATGTGGAAACCTGTACCACCTGTGCCCGAAGTAAGCCAAGACATGGGGTTTACTAAGGCCCCTGCCCGTTCCGGAAAGACCTTGGAAGATGATATCAATGGATTTCATTGTGGAACTCCCTTTAGCGGAAGGCTATTCTACCATCTTCGTTGTGGTTGACAGGTTGTCGAAGATGGCTCATTTTCTACCCATGAAGGGTACTCCTTCGGCCTTGGAAACGGCAAAGATCTTCATTAAAGAGATAGTGAGGCGGCATGGAGTCCCCGCAAGCATCGTGTCTGATCGCGGTGTTCAATTTACCTCCAAGTTCTGGAAGGCCCTCTGCAGTTCCCTGGAGATCGAGTTGGCGTTTTCGTCAGCCTATCACCCTCAGACGAACGGGCAGACGGAGAGAACTAACCAGACCCTGGAGCAGTACCTCCGCTGCTTCTCTGCCTTCTCTCAGGACGATTGGGCCTCGCTACTACCCATGGCCGAGTTTGCGTATAATAACTCCCTGCACTCCGCGATCAAGCAAACGCCCTTCTTCGCTAACTACGGCTACCACCCAACCTTCCTGCCTGGCTCTATACCCGAGTGTTCCATCCCCGCGGTGTCCGAAATAATGGACTTTTTTCGGACCAACAACAAGGCATTACAGGAAACAATGACTCGAACCCAGGAGTACAATAAAAAGATGTTTGATAGGAAGAGGCGAGGTGAGCTCATCCTGATGCCCGGTAACCAAGTCTGGCTCTCAACCGTTAACTTAAAGATGGCTTGCCCCTCAAGGAAACTAGGCCCCAGATTCTTGGGCCCTTTCTTGGTCAAAAGGAAAGTGAATGAGGTGACTTACGAGCTTGACTTACCCGGTTCGCTGAAGATCCACCCAGTCTTTCACGTGTCCCTGCTAAAACCCGTTATCTCTAACCCCTTTACTGGACGTAACACAGGCCCACCCGAACCTGTAACTGTGGATGGTGAAGAGGAATTTGAGGTGGAAGCGATACTGGATTGCAGAAAAAGGGGCAACCAAGCCCAGTATTTGATCAAATGGAGAGGGTATGGCCCGGAGGACAATTCCTGGGAGCCTGAAGGCAACCTACACGCGGAGGAACTCCTGAGCGCCTTCAAAAACACCCATGCTGATAGACTGGACCGGATGGGCATCCGGAGGTTGCCCTTAAGGGGGGGCACTGTCAGGAAATGCCTCTGAGCGGACCTGTTGCTGGGCGCCCTGGGGTGCGCCGGTGTGCGCTGGCGCTCGCGGGCGCGTGCCTGTGCGCGCTGGTGTGCGGGTGCGCATGATTGTGCACCTGTGCGCGTGCCTGCGCATGCACGCGTTGGCGCGCGCATGGCGTTTGGCGCCAATCGGCCTATTTAGGCTGAGCTCACTGGGCGCTCGGTGCTGTCCGATTGTCAGCTCCCTGTGTCCCAATACCTGCTGCCTGAATCCTGTCTGACCTCCTGACCCCCGGCTTGATCCTGCACCTGTCTGTCTGCTGCCTGCCTGTTGACCTCGGCCCGTCTCTGACTCTGCTTCTGCCTGCTCCTCTGTACTGCTCTGCCCGATTGTTGCCAACCTCTGCCTGTGACCCGGACTTGAACCTGCTTCTCCTCTGTACCGTGCCTGTGTGTGGAAGTGTTCTGCCAAGTTCCTGCTCTGCACCTGCTGTTTGCTCCCTACTGTCAGGAGACCACGGACTCTACTCCAGCAAACCTCTGGGGCCATCCCCCGGCAACGACCCGCCAGGCTCTCATACCACTCTGTGCTCTCGTGCCTCCTGTCCCCACTTCCAGGGGCCGAGAACCAGACACGTACGGGAGGCCTTCCCCCTGCTACATCGGGCTCACTTGTCCGGCGCGTAAAGTCTGACACAATCCATCTAGTTGTCTTATACTGGTGTCAATAGTTAAAATAGCATTGTCCTTTCTAAGTACATCTTTCAAAGTATTCATCAAATGTTTACTATCTTTTAAATATTAAGGATATTTTTGAGTTAAAGTGGAGTTGCAGCCAAAAAAAAAAAAAAATCATTAATGTTCCTAAAAAAGAAAAAAAAAATTGGAAACATTTTTTTTTAACTCACCTCTAAATAGCTGTTGCTAGGGGTCCCTCGTAGTCTGCCTCCTTCAGTGCCTGGTCTGGTGACATCACTTCCCCTCGGCGCAAGAAGGGCTCAGCTCTGCCCCCTCCCTCTTGACAGGTCCCAGATGATTGCGTGGCCACTCACGGTGCGAGGAACTGCTCACGTATGCGCAGTGGGTGCCCGGCTGTGAAGCCACAGCCGGGTGCCCACAGTTACAATGCCGGTGCCACCAAACGGAGGTGGAGAGGAGCGGGGCTTCGATCCCCCGCATTGCTGGACCCTGGGACAGGTAAGTGTCCGATTATTAAAAGTCAGCAGCTGCAGTATTTGTAGCTGCTGACTTTAAAAATGTTTTTTTAAATGGAAACACCTCTTTAATGGCTGTAAAAAGTCATCTATATACTCCCCAATCCGGGAAAATATTTAATTTATCCCAATAACTATGGGTCTCCCTGGAGGTCTTTTTGTTCTTGTGTATTTTTGGTAATTGGTAAATTATAGGCACCTTCATGTAGTAATCATCTTTATTTAAAACCACAATTCCCACCATCTTTACCCACTGGCCTTATGACTATACTTTTTTTATTTTCCAAATCCTTAATGGATATTTTCGAATTTGTGAATAAGGAGGAATATTTATATAAAAGGGATTTTTTCATCAGCACTTGATTCTACACATAGCCATTAATCAGAATTTTAAAGCTCTAAAGAGCACACTTGATAAGCAAATACACACATGGTGGGTCACTTTAGAACAATATATGAAAGATAGAACAACTCTCAGACGTCTCCAGTGGGACTTGGGACCCAATAGTGGGTTAGGTGATAAAGACCTTATGGATGAGTGACTAGCTTTTTTTAATGAAAACTTTTAAATTTGATTGGAGGAAGGTCAGACTCCAGAGATCTGAAAGAAAAGTTGACTCCATTTAGGGACACAGCAGAACACAAAGAAAGATCCACTCATCTACAACAATTCCTGGATAAAGTTGATAAAGATACTAAGCATAAAAAACAAAAGAAATATCATAGAGAATGTAACGATTATAAGGAATTCAAATTATACAAATGACAGGGGGAGGAAATAATTTAGGAACAGATTCTAAGGAATCGGTGGAAAGAGATGGGGCAATTAATGGTGTAGTGAGGTGTATGATTGGAACACCTGCTCAAAGAAATATGAACCACAATGATACCTCTGGAACAGGGGTCTCAAACTTGCGGCCCTCCAGCTGTTGTGAAACTACAAGTCCCATCATTCTTCTGCCTGTGGGAGTCATGCTTGTAACCGTCAGCCTTGCAATGCCTCATGGGACTTGTAGTTTTACTACAGCTGGAGGGCCACGAGTTTGAGACCCCTGCTCTAGAAGAAGCCCAATAAGTCATCCAACAGGGGCACCTAGGAATAGTAATCAGGGTCAATTGAGGGAACAACCGCTAAAACAGAGATATGAACAAAGGGGGAGAGAGAACCAAAAGGGGAGGCTCGACAATTTTGAAAAAAACACATTATTTTTTAGTTTTTGCTATAATAAATATCCCCAAAAAAGATATACATTTTTTTTCCCCCCTCAGTTTAGGCCAATACGTATTCTACATATTTTTTGTAAAAAAAAAAGAAAGAAAAATCGCAGTAAGCTGATTGGTTTGCACAAAAGTTATAGCATTTACAAAATAAGGGATAGTTTTATGGCATTTTTTATTAATAATTTTTTTTTGTAGTAATGGCGGCACATTTTTATCGTGATTGTGACATTATGGTGGACAGATCGGACACTTTTGGCGCAATTTTGGGACCATTCACATTTATACAGCTATCAGTGCAATTAAAAATGCATTGATTAATGTGTAAATGGCAGTGAAGGGGTTAACCATTAGGTGGCGCTGTATGGGGTTAAGTGTGTCCTAGGGAGGGATTCTAATTGTGGGGGGGAGGGGCTGTGTGTGACAGGACACTGATCACCATTCCCGATTACAGGGAGCTGTGATCAGTGTCACTAGGCAGAACGGGGAAATGCTTGTTTACATTATTAGCATTTCCCCATTCTTCCTCTCTGTGAGAAGATCGTGGGTATCCCCGTGGACATAGAGTCCACAGGACCCACGATCACGCTCACGGAGCTCCCGGCGTGCGCCCGAAAGCTGCCTCTTAAAGGGCAACATACAGGTACGTTAATCTGCCTGTACGTGCCCTTCTGCCGCAGTATATCTGCGTGAGGCGGTCGGGAAGCGGTTAAAGGCACAGGAGCACTTTCAGGAGATGTTATCTAGCTGGCCAGAGGCTTAGGACTTTGTTGGTGGACTGAGTAAATGCTACCTATCTGGAGATATACTTACCTTATGTGATTTTGACCTTCTTTGAGAAAAGAGGTCATATATTTTAGGTGGGTGTGGTGTGTTTCTGTCTGGGAGAAGAGGAAGAGCATTGTTTGTTTTCTGGGTGTCACTACTTTTCAAGACATTCTCAAACACTTTTGTCACTTTTTGTCATACTGTTTGATTTAGGCCCCTTTCACACTGGGCGCTTTGCAGGCGCTACAGCGCTAAAAATAGCGCCTGCAAAGCGCCCTGAAACAGCCGCTGCTGTCTCTCCAGTGTGAAAGCCTGAGGGCTTTCACACTGGAGCGGTGCGCTTGCAGGAAGGTCAAAAAAGTCCTGCAAGCCGCATCTTTGGACCGCTGTAGGAGCGGTGTATTTACCGCTCCTAAAGCTTCCCTTCCCATAGAAAACAATGGGCCAGCGCTGCAAACCTGCCTGCAAAGCGCCGCTAGCGGCGGAATAACGCTGCTAAAACTACGGTACCGCCCCAGTGTGAAAGAGGCCCTACGGCAAACACTTTATTGGGAATTTTATGAATTTAACACACATACATTTTTTTATTTTAATTGAAGAGTAAGTTGAATGTGGTGAGTGGCGCTCCCTAACACTGGACATAATTATATGGTTATGACATGTTTTGTTGATATTTAATATTGCACCTATATACAGTGGCTTGAAAAGGTATTCATACCCCTTGAAATTGTCATGTATGTCATGTATTTTATTGGGATTTTATGTGATAGACCAACACAAAGTGGCAAATAATTGTGAAGTGGAAGGAAAATGATAAATGGTTTTCAATTTTTTTTACAAATAAATATCTGAAAAGTAAAGCATGCATTTGTATTCAGCCCCTTTAATCGAAAACAACTAACTAAAATCTAGGGGAACCAAAAAAGGGTAACCAAAAAAAAGAGATTGATCAGTGGGTGCCCACCATTAGAATACCTCCCTTCATCCACCCACTTCTAATGATGGGCATACATGCACCATTTATATATGCCGAAGCATGTGGGGAATCCTTCCGCAAAAAAGTTATGCCGCGTACACTAGGGGTGCTGAAACTAATTGCTGCCCCGATGCATCGCGATTCGGGGGTCCCCGATGCGGCATCGATGCATGCGACCCGAAAAATCGTTGTTGGGTGACGTCATCCCGACTTGCCCGCCCCTCCCGGAAGAGCGCTTCGAGCGTGTCCTTCAAAATTGATTTTGTAATAAATGCAGAGGTGCAATCTATTAAGTGGCCACCGCTGTATGTGTTATTTTAAAATATATGCAGCTCATACCTCATTTCTTAAGCCCCATACACACGGTCGGACAATCCGTGGACCAGGTCCGTCGGACCATGTCCGTCATACTTTGTCCGATGTTGGTTTTGCGTACACACGGTCGGACAAAGTTGTCGGAAAATCCGATCATTCTGAACGTGGTGACGTTTGTTGCCTACGACGGGACTACGTAGAGGCTAGTAGCCAATAGCTTTGGTCTTGTAATGTGATCTGAGCATGCGTGGCACTTTGTCCGGTCGGACAACCGTACACACGATCGGATTTGGTGTGATCGGACCGGGTTGACGGCAAATCATTCCAGCAGGAGATAAGACTTTGTCCGACGGACAAACCGACGAACACTGTCCGATGGTGCATACACACGGTCTGATTTTTCAACAACCTTGTCCGATCGGACCAAATTGATGAAAAAGTCCGACCGTGTGTATGGGGCTTTAGTGTGTTACGTATAACTGTAAAAGCCGCTCATGTGACTGCTCGGTCCAACCTGCGTCTTTCTCACGTCTCTCCTGACGTCAGCCCTGCCCACCTCTCCTGATCTGATATCTACAGTCGGTGGGTGGGGCTGAGAACTGCATATATTTTAAAATGCACATACAGCGGTGGGCACTTAATGGATTATAAATGAATTTATTACCACACAGGTTAAACTACATACAGCAGTATGTAGAGTAAAAATCTGTTTATACCCTGCATATAGTGGCTTCTACACGTGCTCTGTGATGACATTTCCCTGGCTCCATTCCCCCTCCCACTGTGTTAACTCCTAGTTAGTGTGCTGGAAGGTGCAAACGAGGGATCCCAGAGAAGTCATCACAGACACAGTAGTTCACAGGGCTGTATGTCAGTTGTGGATTCCCAGCAGCCGTGTGTGAATTCCTGTACCCTGTAGTGCACCGGATTAGTGCACTATTTAAAGCGGAGTTCCACTCGTTCTTTAGTTTATTAAAAGTCAGCAGCTACAAAAAGTTTAGCTGCTGACTTTTAATAAACAGACACTCACCTGTCCCACGGTCCAGTGATGCGGCCGCACTGAGCCTCGCTCCTCTCCCCCTCCTTTTCTCAAAGCCGTCATATCTACTGTGGGCAGTGACACCCGGCTGTGACAGCTTACGTCTTCATGGCCGGGTGCACACTGCACGAGCCACACTGCGCTCTGCCATTGGCCAGCCAATCTTCTGGGACCTGTGTTGTATCCCAGAAGATCGCTGGCAGGGATGGGCCACCTAGGGCAAGAGGAGGAGTCACCTAGGCGGCCAGGACACGAAGTCCCATTAAAAAGAGGACACCCCCCCAAAAAATTACTTGCCAAATGTGGCATATCAGGGGGCGAGGAGTGCTTAACGCGGAAGTACCACTTTTGGGTGGAACTCCGCTTTAAAGGAGTGAGGTTATTTTTAATTCATTTGTTTATTAAAAGTCAGCAGCTACAAAAAAAGTGTATCTTCTGATTTTTAATAAAAAGACAGATACTCAGCTGTCCCACAATCCAGCGACGTGGCCACCCAAACCCTCCATTCTCTCCCCTGCCTGTCCACGGAGCTGGCAATACTACTGTGGGCATCCAGCTGTGACAGCTTGCAGCTTCACAGCCGGGTGTGCATGTCTCACTGGGCTGTCCTGCACAGCCAGGCAATTTTCTGGGACCTGTAATGTGTCCCAGAAGATTGCAGGGAGGAAGGGCTGCCTAGGCGGCCCAAGCGGAAGTGGAAGCACGTTAGTAATCGTGATGCATCGCGGAATCGAATCTAATCGCTGACCAGATAATCGAATCGTGAGACCAGTGAAGATGCGCACCCTAGCGTACACACGGTCTGACTTTCCCACGGGCAAGCCTCTGTCTGAATTTCAACTGTATGTACGAGGCATTAGGAGCAAATCGCTCCTCCACCCCTGCTGCCCCCATGCTTCGGCATATATGCTCTTTTTTTTTAACTGTGGTGGTGAATTCACCTCCTACAGCGTTGGAGTCACGGCTTTATGTATCGTGGGAGCAAACGCTGTTGCTGTCAAGATAATTAAATCTGCGCTGCAACTGAATGGCGTACCTGCTAAGCAAATTATGGTTAACAATAAAACACAGTAAACAGTAAAGTATAAAAAAATTACATACCTGAAAAGCAAGCAGATAAAACATAATAAAACATTGCAGAATAGAATACAGTAAAAAAAGAGCAACAATAGAGAGAGAATAGAGAGAGAGAGAGAACAATAAAACAACAACTATTTTTTTTTTTTATTTAATATTATTTTTGTTTTGTTTTTTATACGTTTTTTTTTTTGTTTTTTTTACACTTTTTTTTGTAACTGTAATTGTAACAACTGTAACGGTTCGGGTCTCTCAAAATGCGATGGCATCTTGGGAGACCCTGTGTAAGTGTGTCCTAGTCTGTGAAATGCTGTACCCTACGCTAAAACTTCACTAGTGTGTGGTAGCGTTCAAAACATTCACCAATGCAAAGACCAGGATTGTCAGGACAGTGTGGACAATAATAACGGGTGTCATGCCTATATCCGCACTTGGTACAGACACGACATCTTCTTTGGGGGGCTCGTTGGGTAGGGGTACTCGGGAGGACATAAGGAAAATGCCTCTTATGCACCTGGTTTACTGCATTCGGTTGGGAATGGTGAGGTGCAGAACCGCCTGGATACAGGGAGGTAAGAACGAAAACATTCTTATTATCCCTCCACTTCACAGAGAGCAAGTTATTACACTGCAAGCAAGCTCTCTCCCCCAGCCTAAGACGGGAATCTACAAGCCGATGGGGAAACCCCCGGCGATTAGGTCGCATGGTGCCACATGCTCCAATCTGCTGATCAAACAAATGACTAAACAGTGGCACGCTCGTGTAATAATTGTCCACGTACAAGTGGTACCCCTTGCCAGCGCTCCCTATGTAATCTGAGCAGTTCTCCCGCTCTACGTAACTATCTTTTCCCTCTTAAACCGTAAAGCTCCATACATAGACTGTTGCCCTGTCACAGAACTTATAGAGCTTGACCCCGTATCTGGCACGTTTGCTGGGAAGGTACTGTTTGAAAGACAAGCGGCCAGAAAATTTAATCAGGGACTCATCAACGCAGACAACTTGATCGGGAGTAAACAAGGCTGCAAAACATTGGTTGAAGTGGTTTATGAGGGGCCGAATTTTGTAGAGCCGATCGTATTCAGGGTCTCCACGAGGATGACAAAGTTCATTGTCGTTGAAGTGCATGAACCGCAAGATCTGCTTGTATCATTTCCAGGACATGGAGGCAGAGAACACGGGCATATGGTCAATTGGGCGCGTGGACCAATACGTCCGAAACGTTGTGAATTTATGTATGCCCATGTTGAGGGAAATGCCCAGAAAGGTCTTAAATTCAGAAACCGTAATTGGTTTCCAATCTCTGGCAAGGGAAGGCAACTGGGGATTAGCGGCAATGTGTTGACCAGCATATAAATTAGTTTGGTCCACAATAGATCTATAGAGATCTTCTGTGAAAAACAGTGAATAAAAATCAAGTGGCGTAAAATCAGCTGTTTCCACCTGAATACCGGGTTGGCCAGTGAATGGGGGAAGTACGGGTTCTGCAGAAGTGGTGGGCACCCAATCAGGATTGGCGAATTCTGCAGGAAGGACACTATGGGCACGACGGGCCTGCCTTTGTCTTCTTCTTGGTGGCAGCAGGACACTACTTGTGCTTGCCACCTCACCAGTTTGAACTGCACTTATGGGACTCGCCACGTCACCAAGTGTTACTGCAGTGCTGGATGTATGTCCAGGGTGTACTAGGCCGCTGGCGCTTGCCAGTTCACCAGAAGGAATAGTGGCGCTAGTACTGGCTCTCTGCTCCATACGAGGGACCTGCGGTTCTTGCACCTCAACAACATCAGAAGATCGGGATTGGGTACGCCTGACCTTAGCAGGGACCTCACCTTCGTCGCCAGAGCTATCTGTCATGGAGCCGCTGTCGTCTACAGGATCGTATTCTGAGCCTGAATCTGACAGATGAGTGACCTCCTCTTCACTATCTGTCATGCTCAGAAACGTGTAGGCTTCTTCGCTAGTGTACCTTCGATTTGCCATTTTGGGCTCTAAATTTACTGGTACAACTAGTGAGATTCACAGGTAAAAAAGCACCTAGGCTCTCAGCAACTGTATTAAACGCTATAAAAAAAAAACTGTTAGCGATCGCAGGGATCAGGCCTGACTCTGCGAACGCTGCAGTTATGTGTGTTGTATTTTGTAAGTGACAGTGATCGATTGATACTGCACTTGGGTGGGGTGGGGTGGGCTGGGCTGGGCGGAGAGGGCAAAACGCAGGTGCTAGCAGGTGCTAGCAGGTATTTGGGCTGATCCCGCTAGCAATGCATTTTTTGGAACCCTAAACTGCTAGTGACGCTAGTATAGATCTGATCAGATCAGATATTGATCTGTTCAGATACTATACCACTAAGGGAGGTGTATGCTTTGTGCGTGGGTGTTAGCGGTACTGGCACTAACCTGACGCTGCCTGGGGCGACGCAGACCCTATCTGACCCTAAAACCTAATTGATATCACCCACCGGGCGATCAGGGGTTTAAACCTTTATTGGGTAATAAATGACACTATAAAAAGCAAACTAACTAACCAGCATCACCTGTAACACTTATACGCTGATCACTGGTGAAAGGGTTAACTAGGGGCAATCAGGGGGTTAAAACCTTTATTAGGTAATATATGGGGGTACCTGACACTATATAAAAACCTGACAGGGAACCTAAATAACTAACTGGCTAACCAGCATCACCAGTGACACTTATACGGTGATCGCTGGTGAAAGAGTTAACTCTAATGCCGCGTACACACGGTCGGAATTCTCGTCGGAAAAAGCTCTGATGGTTTTCCCGTCGGAATTCCATCGGAATTTTGCTCAAACTGTCTTGCCTACACACGGTCACACCAAATTCCGACGGTCTGTAACACAGCGGCATAAAACACGTTCGACAGCACTATAAAAGGGAAGTTTAATGCTTTCGAGCATGCGTCAAATTGTTTCCGAGCACGCGTCGGAATTTTGCGTGTCGGAATTGCCTACACACGATCGGAAAATCCGATAGAAAGGTTTTCCATCGGAAAAATTGAGAACAGGTTCTCAATCCAAAGTCCGTCGGAAACTCCAACAGAAAAAGACCGTTGGGCATACACACGGTCGGAAAATCCGATGAAAAGCTCCCATCGGACTGTTTCCATCGGAAATTCCGACCGTGTGTACGCCGCATAAGGGCAATCAGGAGGTGAACCTAAAAAAATAACTATTCAAAGTTATTGGATAAAGATTAGTTCCAAAACAGTCAATATTTGTATAGTACCATCATCCCAAAATTGAAAAATACAGGAAAGCTTGGAGATACGGGACTGTCAAAGGTACAAATTGATAAACTCAGCAAGATGCTATTATATAAAAAAATTGATTTATTAGAAAAAGATTTTAGATTGAAAAACAAAAAAAAAGGGAAGGGATTAGTACAGATTACAGTATTTCCTATTGTCATAGGTCTATACACACAACCTATAATATGCAGACAGGGAAATGCTACAATCAAATACACAAGAAAATTTTGTCCGAATTTTTCGACATGTTTCGACGTGTGGCTTCATCAGGAAAAGGACGTATGACATTTGTTTTAGATAAAAAGAAGTATATTTCACTCTAGATGTATATATGAAAGAGAGAGAAAACACAAAATTAGTATAATATATTTAAAACATATTTTGCAAACACGTGACCATACAGCTCACACAACAGGCAAATGGTCCCTTACTCAGACCCCCATTGATACATAGTCCCCCTACCTCCAACAATAGAGGACATGAGAGTCACCAAGTTCCAGTCAAAGAAATTCCCTAGAGCAGCTCGTCAACCTCACAACCAGAGATTGTCCACACAAAGCCAGATAGCCCGTAGAGAGGGATTAAATTGATGAACGTTTATCCCAAAATACAGTGACAAACCTGCAGTGATATCAAACACTTGTAAAGATACATTTTACTATATACGATAAAGGCAAGGTTACAGTTCATAGCAGGTTCGAAAAAACATGAACTGCACCTACCTCATAACTGAAATAGAACTCTAAAAATTCAGGGAGCTCGGATGGACGTTATAGGAAGACACTATTGCTGCGTACACACAGTCGGAATTTTCGATGGAAACAGTCCGATGGGAGCTTTTCATCGGATTTTCCGACCGTGTGTATGCCCATCGGTCTTTTTCTGTCGGAATCTCCGACGGACTTTGGATTGAGAACCTGTTCTTAATTTTTCCGACGGAAAACTTTTCTATCGGATTTTCCGATCGTGTGTATGCAATTCCGACACACAAAATTCCGACGCATGCTCGGAAACAATTTGACGCATGCTCAGAAGCATTAAACTTCCCTTTTATAGTGCAGTCGAATGTTTTTTAAGGCGTGGTGTTATTGACAGTCGGTATTTGGTGTGACCGTGTGTAGGCAAGACAGTTTGAGCGAAATTCCGTCGGAATTTCCGACGGGAAAACCATCAGAGCTTTTTCCGATGAGAATTCCGACCGTGTGTACGCGGCATTAGTCTACACACGGACAATGTCCATAGTAAACAGGTAGCGTGGTCTAAAAAACACATTTAGTATTTGATAATATACAGAACATCAATTATGGTTCCATAATAAATCCATCATTCTATGTAAATATTTTATGAAACTCAGAGAGTGGCTTTCTCACCTTAAATTGCCACCAAGGTTAGTGTATGGAGCAATCCTATAAGTTTCCATAGAAAACTGGCCAAACGGCCACACTAAACAGCGAACCAATGCACGCCAGTCGGCAGGGTGGATTGAAGGATTAAGGTCCTATACCTGGTAAAAAGTGAGTTAAAGTAGATAGAGGTTGGTATTGAGGTTCTATATAAAGATATAAGTTTGGGTTGATAACCTAATGATTTTTACCTCTAGATGGATATCCAAGCGTCTCGTAGCTCCCAAATACTCCCAGCCTGACCTAGATCAGACTGGGTTTAAATATCCCTACCCGTGGTGCCAAAATGCGGCGTCTGAGGTCACGCCGTGCTGACGCTATTGCGGAAGCCCGCAAAACCCAGACTGACATCCAAAGCAGTGCCGGGACAAGGTCATTCAGCGCCCAGGGAGAACATGCCAAACTGCGCCCCCCCCCCCCCCGGTTGTGCATGGGTTAAATGCTCATTAATGCTTAGTACAAATGAGAACATTGGATGAAAACAATGGCATTTGGAGTGATTGTCTGATAATCTGATCAATAGTACACAGCTTTCAAGAGCTGATTATGCCAGTTTATGTGAAAATATCACAAAATAAGCACAAATAAATCTTGTAAGAGAACAGAATGAACGATTTTCGTGTAATTAGCATGGTATTTGCACAAATATGTTTTGTCAGTAGAAAATGGGGCGGGAGGTTGGCAACCCTGGTTTTTGGTCCGAATTTAGCCAAAATTTAAGACCGCAATCAGACCTGAAACGGAGAACAGAGCCGCTCCGTACAGCAGTGCGAACCCAGCCTAACAGATTCATCCATCCACACAAGAGACGTAGATGCATACATCCCCTTTAACAAGACATATTCTGACAGTGGGGACTCTCTGTCAGAATACATTGATCAACGCTGCAGGTGATTGGCTGCAAGCCGCTTGTCGAACAAGGTTTTCCAGCAGTCCCATTCTACAGAAGCTGATCTGATGGGGCGGCTTCTAACAGGCAAGGCCACACATAGATCAAAATTCAGCTGGTTCCTGCTAAACCGAAAGAATTGCGATCTGTGTGTACCCAGCTTTACCTTATTTCTTGGTCCACTAGGCTCTCCCAGTGCTGTGATTGGTCCTGTGGAGCTCCTAGTGAATTGTGAGTGGCTGTGGTCACACTCCAGCCTCATCATACTATACAGGGTTAATGTTCCTGGATGGTATATAATCATGGGCGTCCGCAGAACTTTTTTCAGGGGGGGGGCATCATTTTAAGGTCACCCATGCTCTGACCTTTTCGACAATGTCATTATCACATTATCACGGTCAGAGACTACAGACCTAGTACAGGTGATGGTCAGAGAGTGCAGACATGGCCGTAGAGACTGTCAAAGACTGCGGATATGGCCCAAGAGACTGTCAGAGACTGCGGACATGGCCCAAGAGACTGTCAGAGACTGCATACATGGCCCAAGAGACTGTCAGAGACTGCGGACATGGCCCAAGAGACTGCGGACATGGCCAAAGAGACTGTCAGAGACTGCATACATGGCCCAAGAGACTGTCAGAGACTGCATACATGGCTCAAGAGACTGTAAGAGACTGCAGACATGTGGGGTGACAGAGAGAGACGGGGGTGACAGAAAGAGACAGAGAGGGTGACAGAGAGAAAGGGGGTGAGAGAGAGAGGGGTGACAGAAAGAGACAGAGGGGGTGACACAGAGAGAGGAGTGTGACAGAAAGAGACAGAGGGGGTGACAGAGAGAGACATAGGGGGTGACACAGAGAGAGGAGTGTGACAGAGAGAGACAGAGGGGGGTGATAGAGAGAGAGGGGGTGAAAAAGACAGAGGGGTGAGAGAGAGAGTGGGGGTGACAGAGAGGGGTGATCAGGGCCGGACTGGGAATAAAATTCAGCCCTGGAAAAAATTTCATACCAGCCCCACAGCGTTATTATACCAGCGCAACAGCATAACGTCATTATTTTCTGGTTCATGAAAGGGAAAACCATACATTATATATATATATATATATATATATATATATATATATACACGGTGGGGGGTGGAGAGTATTGGGGTGGGGGCTGGAGACTGATGGGGAGAGCTGGAGAGCACCAGGGGCAGAAAGAACAGGGGTGGGGAGCACGGGGGGGCTGGACAGCACTGTGGGTGGTGGGAAGCACTGGGGTGGGAGCTGGAGACTGATGGGGAGAGCTGGAGAGCACCGGGGGCAGAAAGAACAGGTGGGGAGCACGGGGGGGGGGGGGGGGCTGAACAGCACTGTGGGGGGGCTGGAGAGCACCGGGGGTAGAAAGAACGGGTGGGGAGCACAGGGGGGCTGAACAGCACTGTGGGGGGGCTGGAGAGCACCGGGGGCAGAAAGAACAGGGGTGGGGAGCACGGGGGCTGGGGAGCATGGGGGGCTGAAGAGCACTGTGGGGGGTGGAGAGCACTGGGGTGGGGGCTGGAGACTGATGGGGAGAGCTGGAGAGCACCGGGGGCAGAAAGAACAGGGCTGGACAGCACGGGGGGCTGGACAGCACTGTGGGGGTGGGGAGCATGGGGGGCTGGAGAGCACTGTGGGGGGTGGGGAGCACGGGGGGCGAGCTGGAGAGCACCGGGTTCAGAAAGAACAGGGGTGGGGAGCACGGGGGGCTGGACAGCACTGTGGGGGTGGGGAGCACGGGGGGGGGCTGGACAGCACTGTGGGGGTGGGGAGCATGGGGGGGGCTGGACAGCACTGTGGGGGGTGGGGAGCATGGGGGGGGGCTGGACAGCACTGTGGGGGGGGGGAGCACGGGGGGGGGGGCAGAGAGCACTGGGGTGGGGGCTAGAGAAGGATGGGGAGAGCTGGAGAGCAGGGGGGGCAGAAAGAACATGGGTTGAGAGGGGGGGGCTGGAGAGTGTGGTGGGGGAGGAGAGCACTAGGGGGAGCACAAGGAGAACTGGAGGGGGGCTGAAGAGCCTGGTGGGGGAGGAGAGCACTGGGGGGGGGGAAGAAGTTGGATAGGGGGATCAGCAGGGGGGCGGCATATAGAGGAAATGAGCTTTCTATATTCCTCCATGCAGCTTCTGAATGCTTGATTCTCCTCTTCTCCCTCCTCCAAGCATTCAGCGGCTGCATGGAGGAATGTAGAAAGCTAATCTCCTCTATATGCCGATCCCCCCCCGCTGATCCCCCTATTCAGGCACACCGTTAGGGCTGTACTGAGTACTCACATCTCTCCTCCTCCTGTGATCACGGAGCTGGCCGGGTCTGTGTTCTGCGGCCGCGCACCGCGCTGTAACACGGTCCCGCCCCCTAGACCGGCTCGTGTGATAGGTGAAAGACTGATTCTATCTACTATCACACGAGCTGGTCTAGGGGGGCGGGACCATGTTACAGCGCGGTGCGCGGCCGCAGAACACAGACCCGGCCAGCTCCGTGATCACAGGAGCAGGAGAGATGTGAGTACTGCAGCCGCAAACCGGCCCCAGGGCAGGCAGCCTACCGGGAAACATGGGATCCCGGTAGGCAGGTCCTCACTCCTGATCCGATCCCTAATTCCAGGGGGGGGCACTTGCCTCCCCTTGCCCCTACCTGCGGACGCCCATGAAAATAATAATGCCAAGGTCTGGGAGGAGGTAGGAGAGCACTGCAGCTGGCTGGTGCAAGTACAAGTTTTCCCCCAGCACTGCAAGGGTGGACTTTTTTTTACTTTGGGCTGCATTACATCACCTGCTGTTTGTGGTCAAATCTTTTCATAGGTTAGAAATATACTGGGACTTTTCAGGCTCTACATAGATGTATTCCACATACTCATACACACTATATTTTATTAAAATGCATGATCTTTACAGCTATGTAGAGCCTGAAAAGTCCCAGTCTATTTCTAACCCATTTATATTACTTACCATATATTACTTTCACTTTAGTAAACCTGCACTGCAAGGGTCAGCACAGATTTACAGCACAGCATTGCACATTGTGGATAGCAGAACAGTTAAGTGTTTACAGGAGGAGAAAATAAGTCTGTTATCTGTTGTCACTTATCTTTAGTTGGCCAGAGGAGAGAGGAAAGCTCAGATGTCGGCTAAGTAGAAAGCAGAAAGCAGTGATCAGGGCTTCAGTGTAGTGCTGTCTGCCTGCTCCGCCCACCTGTACTGGAGCTCTCACTGTCCGATCCAGCCTGTCAGGGATCTGTGCCCAGGAGAGTGTCTCTGTCCTTTCTGGGGAAGCCTGCAGCAGGCATGGGCACAGTCTCGGCTCTGCTTATGGACAGAATTAGCATCACAGAGGCTGAGACAAAGCATGATGCTCCTGTATTTTGGCGCCCCCTCCCACACTCCGCCCAGGGCAGTGGCCCCGCCCGCCCCTGCCTTGTACCGGCCCTAATCCAAAGACCAGAAGTATCCAGAACTTCTGGTGTGCTGACACGCACCGGCGTATAACACGCACCCCAAGTTTAGGAGTGAATTTTAAGGAAAAAAAAAACTTTTAGGATGGGAGTTTAAGGAAAAAAAAAAAAAAAAAAAAAAACTTACATTTAAGTGTCCATTGCAGCCTTGTCATTGCAGCCTTGTCCCAGTGCAGCCTTGTCCCCAGTGCAGCCTTGTCCCCAGTGCAGCCTTGTCCCCAGTGCAGCCTTGTCCCCATTGCAGCCTTGTCCACATTGCAGCCATGTCCACATTGCAGCCTTGTCCACATTGCAGCCTTGTCCACATTGCAGCCTTCAGCCTTGCCCCCATTGCAGCCATGTCCCCATTGCAGCCTTTCCCCCATTGCAGCCATGTCCCCATTGCAGCCTTTAGCCTTGCCCCCTATGCAGCCATGTCCCCATTGCAGTCTTATCCCCATTGCAGCCTTCAGCCTTGCCCCCATTGCAGCCTTCAGCCTTGCCCCCATTGCAGCCTTCAGCCTTACCCCCATTGCAGCCAGGTCCCCATTGCAGCCTTGTGTGTCCATCGCCATTTAAAATTGGCGCCGACAGGACCCGGAAGCAAAGCGAACGCCGCCGAGATACACATGTACTCGCTACTCGGCTCTTGTCGGCTCTTCTCGCCTCCGCTCACGTGACTGTGAGCGGAGCAGAGAAGAGCCGAAAAGAGCCGAGTGCACTCGCTATGTGTAGCTCGGTGGCGATACACATGTACTCGGCTCTTGTTGGCTCTTCTCGGCGCCGCTCATGTGACTGTGAGCGGAGCAGACAAGAGCCGAAAAGAGCCGAGTACACTCGCTATGTGTAGCTCGGCGGCGATCGCTCCGCTCCTCTCACAGCTAGCGGAGATCGGCGGGGGATCGCTGGGGATCGGCGTATAACACGCACCCACGATTTTCCCCTGATTTTAAGGGGAAAAAGGTGCGTGTTATACGCCGATAAATACTGTACTTTCTGTGCAGACACTGCCTAGAGTGCTAAGGTGGATTCACAGTTCGGCGAGAATGCAAAAACTAAGTCTGCACACTTTCTCCGTAAGGCTGTGTCAGAGAGCGGACCTCCAGGACGGGCCTGCAGCGGAGTCAGTGCATCCACACCAACGTGGATAAAGTAAATGCTCCGCTGCACACCCTTGGGCGTCCGTACGGGCATCTATGGCAAGTGGACCAAATATAATGGTGGCCCCCTCATCACGGATCGCTCCTGAAGCGAAACGGACCGCCCCCGCCACCGGGGGGGCTCAAACGGACCCCCTACCTGCTGCAAGGCAGGCACATACAGGTAAGTTGATGTGCCTGTCCATGCCATTGTGCTGACGTATATGTACAGGAGACGGTCCTGAAGTGGTTAAAGAACAGTGCAAAAATAAATAAAAGGTAAAATAATAAAAAAATAAAAAATTTTAAATGCACCCCATCCCGCCGAGCTTGCATGCAGAAGCGAACGCATACGTGAGTAGCGCCCGCATATGAAAACGGTGTTCAAACCACACATGTGAGGTATCGCCATAATCGGTAGAGCGAGAGCAATAATACTAGCCCTAGAACTCCTCTGTAACTCAAAACACGCAACCTGTAGAACTTTTTAAACGTTGCCTATGGAGATTTTTAAGGGTAAAAGTTTGTCGCCATTCCCACGAGCGGGCGCAATTTTGAAGCATGACATGTTGGGTATCAATTTACTCGGCGTAACGTTATCTTTCAAAATATAAAATTGGGCTAACTTTACTGTGGTCTTATTTTTTTATTCAAAAAAGTGTATTTTTCCAAAAAAAGTGCGCTTGTAAGACCGCTGTGCAAATACGGTGTGACAGAAAGTTTTGCAACGACTGCCATTTTATTCTCTAGGGTGTTAGAAAAAAAATGTATAATGTTTGGGGGTTCTAGGTAATTTTTTAGCAAAAACAAAATGTTTTTAACTTGTAAACAACAAATCTCAGAAAGAGGCTCGGTCCTTAAGTGGTTAAATATTTGCACTTATAGTTTGCTGTTCCATATTACACTTTATTTGCTGCTTCATATTGCAATTATTTGCACATTATTTGTTTGAGTCATAGTGCTGCTTTAACACACTGTATTATACAAGAATTGTTATCACAATTATTTAGCAAGCTGCTTTTTGAGTTTTACTTACCTAGCGTAGATTTTCTACACTGTTTTATTGTGAAGGGGGACATTGGAAGGTGAGATATTGACCAGACAGAAGGATGTCCATGTGTCAGCTATGCTAGCTATGGCAACATTGAGAAGCGAAATTGGCGCCACTAGGTTTAAACTTGACAGGTGGGTGTGGCTAAAGAGATTGACAGATGTGGTAGCAGGCGAAGTCCTTGTTTGGAGGCTATGGCAAGGATAATAGGGATATGTGAAAGGGGTATTTGACCTGACAGAGGAGAGTTTGAACCGTCAACTTCAATTGCCAGAATTCTGAAAACTTGCTCCAAGGGGTCTGGGGGCCTTTCCTCAGAGGAAAGGGGGGTAATGTCAGGAGCGTGTAACGCTTCTGTTTCATGGCAGCTGCTGGTCTTATTGCACCATCTTGGATGAGCTGCACTCTCCCTGTCTGAATGTGCACCTGCAGGGTGATGTAGGCATGGATGGTGTGGGTGAATAGCTGCGCTATCCTGCAAAACTTTAAGCTGCCGACACAACAATGTGACAAATTGTGGACTAGTGAAAAATGAGGAAAGTGTGGCGCTAGGATAAAACATGTGAGAACATTCTTAGTGGGCAAGCATGAGGAAATCCAGACCACTATTGAGTGTTCAAAAAATTTGTATAAACAAAAAATGGCAAGGACGTCAATCCTTTGTGCACGCCATAAAAAACGTGTACCGTGCAAAACAAGTATCATCCAGTGCACATATAAAAAATGAACGGGGTCAACCGATCTCCAGGAAGGAGAAGGATAATGTTAAGGTAGATACTGTGCACTGTTCATAGACCTACATGGCTAGTAGTGTCCACGGGAAGTGCGCTGTGAAATCAGAAAATAAAACAAACACTTTGAGCGAGCCGTGGAGGCAATCAAAATCACCCAAATATGAATGTCAGTGCTAACTCACAGGGCGGTGAAAAAGACCAAAACACAATATATGTGTGAGTAGTAGACAAAAGCGCACTATATGAGTGAGATAAGGTGGCTCATGGTAAATGTATCAAAAATGAAAAGTAACTATCTGTACATTTAGACATATAATGACATCATTCAAGGCACTAAAAACATGAATAGGATTATACCAAACAGGACTGAGATGTCTAGGATCCTGTGAAAAGAACTTATGGAAAAAACTTATGGATAAAACTGGCGAAGTAGCAAACTATAAATGAATTGTCTCTTGAGAACTATTCAAACGCCATTAAAGCCATATAATAGTGTCCATATCTTAGATAGGTGTGTCAAGAAATTGCTTGGAAACTGGGTCCTCTGGGTGTCGGATTCAGTTGCAAACAGAAAAATATGGAAAGTAGATTTGGTACGCTTACCACATCAGGTGGACCCGCTAACCGGTGGTGAGGGGTCAAACGAGCTTGGAATTTGTAAGGCCTAAGCCTATACAAAATGGATGTGTGCAGTGGAGTCTCCGCAGCAGTTGTCGCTCACCGACCGTCCATAGATCGACAGGAACCAATCGAAGGGGTCTCACCAAAGCACAAGGGTCATCACAACGGGTAAGAGTATGTGGATAAAGAAAACAGAGAGGGCCTCCTCATCGCGTAAAAAAGTCCAGGCAAGGACTCTATTTATTGCTTTAAAAATTTTTGCATTTAGCTTCCAAAATACATTTTTGGTAAAAATTAAAAGCAAAGCAGAAAATATGAAAACGCACTGATATTGGTTTATCTGCAAGGTTCTCCCGACGCGTTTCATCTTACACAGACTTCAACTGGGGCTCATTGCAAACAACATACCAGTGCACTTATATACATGTACTAAATACCCCTAATGAGACTCATTGGGAACAGCCCAACTTGTGGTGTTGTCACCTGTTGAGTTAATCTCATTTGGGTTGGTTGAAATCCAACCAATAACCTGTGGGTTCATTTGAGGGAGTTTCAAACCTCAACTAGATCAACCAATCAAAGCTAACAATCAGGTAGGCCGGCCAATGATGGCCGAGAGTACTGGAATGAATAAATGAAAAAGAGAGAATGATGTGGATAGGTCCTGTTTAAACAAAGAATGTGCAACCTTACCAATCATCCATGGTGCTTTCTGGCGCCAAAACTGATGCTGGGTTGATAGGGTAAACCACCCATAAAGGACGTGAGACTGTAGCCAATCAAAAACCCGTCCGTGGTGCCCGATGGTGTGCAGCAAACTATAGAAAGTAGGAAGTACAGCCAATGTGCGGCAAACAATGAGGTGTGACGGCGTTCTAATGTGGACATAGCGTCAACGTATCCTCAAAGGCATCCGCCAGCCAATCACTACGCTAGATGCGGTCATGTGACGAAGTGAAGTCACATGAGCGGAGCAGACCGAACGGAGCAAGTGCCAGCCAATCAGTGCGCAGGACTGAGTCATGTGACTAAGCAAGGTCACGTGGGCGGAAAGATCCGACGTGACGTGACAAACATGTGCGGCGCGTGCCCGGCAACCAATCACCACGCGGCGTTCGACCAGCGGTCAGGTGATGGTGCTTCAGCCAATCACGGACGTAAGGCCTTACATGAAAGGCGTGTCTGTACAGGCATAGCTGTCAGCGACACACACGAAAACGTGACGAGTGCGCATGTGCCAAACTTTGAAAAAGTGTGAACTTAATAAAAAGAAACAACTCATTGTAGACTAACTTATATAAGTAAAGTGCGACTGCGCAATCCAAAAGGGCTGTATGGAAAAGGAGGGTTTATGACCCAAAAGATCATAGAGAAGAACTAAACACCAGTAGGCTCCCCCTATTGGAAAAGTACAATTGCCAAAACTGGTGAGGCAGGGAAAAAACACAGTGACGGCTAAACAAAAATGTTTAGGCTCTAAGTACAAAAGTAGACCCCAGTCTGGCTATTCGCAATAAGTCTCTGGAATGTTCTACAATTAAAACAATGTACAACTGACATCACTATAATAATCCTCAATCATGTCAATATACACCTGTCATTAGAACTATCATGGGACATCACTGGAATTATCTGCAATCATAACACTGTGCGACAATCATAGGACACCACATGATGTCAACAAAAATTAAAAATTGCGGGGTGTATTAACAGGTCATTAAGACTAATGAAAACATATAAGACCATGAATTGTGAAGAAAAGTTTGCTTAAAGTGAAATACACTTCAATAACAAGACGCAACTATTCATTATGATCTTAAATTTACAAATGGAATTCCAATATTCAATCGAAATAGGATTACATGGTTAGAAAGAGAACTAGAAACAAAATGTGGTGCATGTATGTGTGATCATCGTAGCTAAAAATGGCTAACACAAACATGATCACCTTCCAGCTGTTATAATGGGGGGGTGAGTACCTATGTTGGAACTAGAAGGAAAAAGGTATTATTGAGGTGTACATTAGGAGCGATTAATGAATGCGTTTATGTCCCACTCTATGTTGAGGCCGAATGGGACATAGCACTTCATCTGATGGATCCAGAATGTTTCAAGTTTAGATACTCCGCGTATATTGGATTCTCCTCTCCAATGAGACACGAATTTATCTATGACTTGAAATGTCGAACCGGCAGGGTTCTTGCTATGATGAAGTAGGAAATGTTTTGGAACACTGTGGTTCGTCCGACCTGCCCTAATGGCCGCAATATGTTCATTTACTCTAATCGCAAATGTACGGATGGTGCGCCCAATATATTGCTTGCCACAAGGACAAGTAATAAGGTAGACGATAAATTTCGTATGGCAGGTAGCAAAACACTTCATTTTATATTCTTTGCCAGTGTAAGTAGATTTAAAAGTGTCGCACTTTCTATGGAAAGAATTATTTGTACAGACGTTACACTTACGGCATGGAAAGAACCCCTTCATATCGTGAAAGAAGGTTGGTCTACATGGAGGGTCTATGGTGTTAGGTGCGATCCTACCTCTCAATGATGGAGCACCTCTATAGATAACTCCCCCACGGTCAGGAAGGATGGGATTAAGAACGTGATCGTTTTTCAATACCTTCCAGTGTTTGAGTATGATGTTTTTAATTTGCCTGTGTTGAACAGAAAAATCTGTAAGGAACGACCATCTGTGTTTATTGTCCTTGGCTGTGATGGGTTTTTCAGTTAGTAAGATGTTACGATCTATCTTAGATACTTTTTGGATCTCATCTTCAATATGGGCAGGTTCATAGCCCTTATCTAAGAATCTCAATTTGAGAGTTTCTGCCTGTTCAAAAAAGTCAGCCAACTGTGAACAGTTGCGCCTGATCCGCATAAGTTGACTGCGAGGGACGGATTTAAGCCACGAAGCGTGGTGGCAACTGTCGACCGGAATGTACCCATTCCGGTCGGTGGCCTTAAAAAAGGTCTTAGTGGAAAAACGGCCTTCACAAATACTGATTTCTAAGTCTAGAAAGTGGATGGTGGAACGGCTGGCTTCATATGACAGTTCTATTCCTATATTATTGTCATTAAGTTGTGCCATAAACCGGTCTAGGGAATCGGTAGAGCCTTTCCATAGGAGGAGGATGTCGTCGATGTACCTGGACCACAACACTAACTGTGGGGGGTCCAGGGCATAGACGACATCCTCCTCCCACTTGGCCATGTATATAGTGGCAAGACTGGGGGCGAACTTCGCGCCCATGGCTACACCTTTGGTTTGGAGGTAGAATTGGCCACTGTACCAAAAGTAATGGCCTCTTGGTAAAGACCAAACCTGTTTTAAGTCTGCCAAGCTCTTATGCCCCGTACACGCGGTCAGAAATTCCGACGGAAAATGTCCGATCGGACCATGGTGTCGGAAAATCCGGCCGTGTGTGGGCTCCATCTGACTTTTTCCGACAACAAAATCCGATCACGCCAATTCCGATCGTATGTAGCCTAGTCCGACGGACAAATTGCCACGCATGCTCAGAAGAAATTCTGAGACGGAAGCGCTCGGTCAGGTAAAACTAGTGTTCATAATCGATAGAGCACATTCGTCATGCTGCAATGTTAACATTTGTTTAAAGTGGTTTAACACTGCCATTTTTTATTTTTTTGTTACATTTCAAAAATCAAACATTTTTAAATGTGTTACTCACCTCTTCCGTTTTTGCCGCTGTGATCGTTTTTTTTTCTCCTCCAAATCTGTAGTTATAAAATCCCCGTCCATGGGTTTTATCTTGCCTGTGGCATGTGAAAACCCACAGGCATTCTCTTCCGGTATACGATGACGTTGATTTCCCATGATGCAACGTCCGTTGTCTCGCAGATCTCGAAAATGCGCAGTAGACCCATATCGGAGCACTGTTCACTGTTCACGTGCAAATCCCACGAGATTTTGCGTCGGAACCCCCGCAAAGTCTCCTGGGATTGATCCCAGGAGACACAGCGCGATATCCCATGAGACACAGCGCGAGGTCCCAGGAGACACAGCGAACTGGACGGAAGTGACGACGATCACCGATGAGAGCCCGCCCACCGCCGCATGGAGAAGAATACAGGTGAAGCCATCAGTAAAAGTAAGTGTTAAAGATGCAGAATTGAACCATCAATTCTGTCATCTTGAATGCTAGGGAAGCCATAGAGACATAGTCCTATGGTTGTGTGCAGAACCGCTTTAATGCAGCGCATTCTCTTTATCTTTACAATGCAAGAAGAATGACGTTTTTTAGCTGCTCATATTCACACTGACTTTTCCAAAAGTTATTTCTTTATTCTTTTTCCTGATTTCATGACTAGAATATTTTTATTTGTCAGATCTCCAGAATGTTTTTTTAATTTTTTTTTATTTAGTGGTTGCATTTTTAATCAAGATCTCCTTAATTTGTAATTTAGCTCATCTTCGTTATTTTTTTGGTGTGTGTCTTGTGTGTCTCAACTTACCCCAACACCATTATTGTCATTTTATTTTATTTTAATTTTTTTTAAATCTCTAGGAGGTTGTTTGGTGTTGGTGTCCCTTGTTAATTTGACTTTCTATTTTAGAAATGTACCTGCCTACTCACAAATAAACTGTCCTTTTTGAAGTAAAACACATAGGCAAGTATTTTTTGAAAACAAAAAAACCTTTATTAGGTGTCAGCAACAAATAAAGAGGGAGGCAGCGATGGAGAAACTGGGGAAATTTGCGAAGCCTTTGGCCCCCAGGGCAGACATCAATTTTTTAAACTCAAAAATTGGTGGCCTGAGGAGTACATATCTAAGGGGGTACAATCTGGTCCAGAAGTCCAAGAGATCTGGAACTGCAGCAGATGACATCTGACATCATACAAGAGGCTGCATCTTCTGTCAGACCAGACTGAACCCAGGTCATCACTCTCTGGTCTTCCTTCCACGCTTCCTTCCAGGCTGTGGCTGTGGTGCTGGAGGTGTGGCAGAAGGAGGAGGAGGAGGAGCATGGTCCAAATCACACATGTGTGTTCTTTGTGTCATTTGGCCCAACAACCCCTTATTTAGGGTTTTTACAATGACCTCCTCACACATGAGGCATTGCCCCTCCTCCATTTGGGTAAGTTTGGTGGCAGCCAAGGCGGCAAAGGCCTCTTGATATGTGGGGGTTGCTTTGAGTGCCGCAGAAGCCTCCCCAATCAGCCGGAGCGCTGACTCCCCCACATCCCCCCCTTTCTGGCCCTTTTGTATGGAAGGCGGAGGGGAGGGACTTGGGATTGAGTCAGGCTCCTAGGCCTGCCCACATCTTGGCTGCCACTTACCCCTGCCTCCTCCTGGCTGCCACATTCCACAGCCACCTCCTGGCTGCCGCATTCCACGCCCTCCTCCTGGCTGAGGTCTTCCTGTGTATGAAAAAGGGACATAGTTTTAGTTTTTGGTTCATCAAACACACACAATTTTCAGCTCTTGACTGTTGCGAATTGTTAAAAAATAGAAAAGACTATCATTCTGAGCCCAGCAGTTTACATTCTTGGCCAAAATCTCTCGAACACTACTGTCTATTGATATGTAAAACACTTTAGAAAATAAGCAATTAGTGCTCAAGTTAACATCATTCATTTTTGTCCAAAAATATGTAGAACAATACTATACCTGGCTCAAGCTGGGCTCCTCCACATCTTCCTGACTGGAAGGCCCAGGTTGGGCGTCGGAAGCCTCAGCAGGGGTGGAATGCAGCATAGAAGGAAGCGTGGAAGGAAGAGTAGAGAGGGATTCCCTGACCTCAGTCTGGTCTGACAGAAAATTGTGCCTCTCATAGTACCACAGCTTGGGGACATAAAGTTCATCTGTTCCAGCTCCAGATCTCTGGGACTCCAGCACCTTCTTGCGCTCCCTCAGATAAGTACTCCTCAGGCCACCAATTTTTGTTTTTTAACTTGACGATGTTTGCCGTGGGGATCACCGGCTTCACAAACTCCAGCAGTTTCTCCATCGCTGCCTGCCTCTTTATTTTGTTGCTGTAGTGGGGATGTTTAGCTTGCCACAAACAGGGCATCTCCCTGAACTTGTCAATGAACAGGGGGAGGAAGCTATAGTCGTTAAACCCCTCCATATTCTCTGCAGGCACAACACTAGACAAACACAAAATAATGTCAGGCTAAACTCTCCTAATCTTCTCCCAAAATAAGCCTCAATGTAGAAGCAGTCTAGGCTAGTGATGTACCAAGTTCAAATTGTACCTTCGTTATATAGCGATCGTCGAGTCAGCTCTCTCTCCCTCTGCACACAGATCGTACGTACGACACACGCGCGTGAAACTCCGCCCGCCCCTGACGATCTTTCTCAACTATTCCCCGCCCCTTCTCTTTACGGCGCAGTGGGGAGAGCACATGGCAGAGACACTGCAGCTGCGCACTAATTATTCCAGCAACGAGGAGGAGGACGAGGAAAGCCTGGAGCCAGAAATGGCCCGATCCCGGAGGAGAAGATTTAAGGCCTCAAATATGTCTTTTGGAGAGATGGCAGAGATGGTGGACATATTGAAGAGGAGCGACTATGATGGGAAGTATGGGCCTTACCCCAACCCAAATGTCAGAAAGGCCAAGATGATGGCTAAAGTTGTGAAGAGTCTGCCAAAGAATTTTGGGGTACGACGATCCAAGGATCAACTGAGGAAACGCTGGTCAGATCTGAAACTGAGGGAGCACGATCAGTACAGAAAGATCAAGGGAGTTCTTCAAAAAAGTAAGTAATTTTCGTGTGTTCATATTCATTTTATTGCTTGCATACTGCTCCATGTGCTTTGTTTTTTAATGTTGGACAGTGGAAAATGGCCACTTTCATGTTCGTGGGTTCAATCGTTCGTAAATAACCTTGATCGTTCGCCCACTTATAATACAATGTTTTGGGAAGTTGCAGTTAACTACATTTATTCAGGCCTGTTTCTAGTCAAAGGAAGTTTGTTGTCTATAGGGGTTTGTAATAGAATGAAATGCAAACTTGATTCAGTGTAAAGGAGAGGACACTCAGTAGCTCTTTACACATCTGGACTCTGGAGCACTAGTGCTGGGACACCAGAACACCCTTATTATTAGGGTGTCCCACACACGTGCTCCAGTGGATACTATAGGGGTGTCTCCATCTGACAAACTTTCACCAAACAGGTAATAAGTATTCCAGCTTTAGAAAGTGTCAAAAATAATGTTTTTATGCTTTGAACAATTGTACGACACTTCGAAGAAATGTTTCAGATTCCTATTTCTGCCCTCAAAGATTGGTGTGCTAAGTATTCCTTTTTTACATTCTCATAGGGGAAAGAAGACTCGGGACGTCTGAGGACACCAGGGACCCCACACCTCCCAAAGAAGGGGAAATGCCAACACCAGAAGCAGAGGAGGAGGAGGAAGGAGAGATTGTAGAAGTTGGAGAAATTGTCACCACAACAGGTGAGTGTCTGAGACCACAGCTTCAGGTAAGCTAATCAATGTATGCCTGCATATTTATAATACAGTGTTTTTTTTGGTTTATTTTTAGGTGATGTGGATGTTGTGGAAGAAGAATCGCATTTTACCAGTGAAAGTGCACAAGTCCTCATCGGGGAGATAATGGTGTGCAATCGGGATTTAGATGATATCAAGAAAAACATCAATGATGTTCAACAAAAATTAAGAACATCATTGATGTTTTAGGGAAAATCTGAAACACCACAAACTACCAGACATTTTCTGGGTTTCAACAACAACATTTTTACGTTAGAAAATTACAAAATTTGGAAGATGCACACAGTGTGTCAACATGTGCTATCTCCCATCATGGGGGATCAATGTACACGTTTTGTGGGTGCAACCCCTTCCTTGCTACTAAAGTGGCTGAGGTGAAGGAGTTGCACCCCCAAAACACGTACATTGATCCCCCATGATGGGAGATTGCACATTTTGACATTCTAGGCATGGGTTCTTGAAGAAAATGCCCAGTTTGATCCCCAATTTGTGTGCATCTTATAAATTTTGCTTTTCCAGTGGTGACACCCCATATGATGAAGGCAAGATCAACACAGTTTGGACTTACTCATGTGTGATATTGTCTTCACTTTTCAAAGTTGAACTTTGTAAGTTCCTGTGTTCTGTATGTTCTGCTTTGATACATGCCTGTTTACACAAAAGCGCCAAGTTATATTAATGTTAGCAAATAATGTTATCAACACCAAATATGTTGGTTTGTTGTAAAAGCCATTTTGAAAGGCACATGTGAATGTGCTTGAAGTAAAATTTTACAGTATCAACAATGTGTGGCTTCCTTATTCCAAACTCCAAAAGCAGTATTTGCAGTAAAGTTGTTTTCTGTGACAATGGGTGTTATTTACTAAAGGGAAATCCACTTTGCACTCCAAGTGCAGTTTCAGGCGCACTTTTGCAGTGCACTTGTAGTGCATAGTGGATTTGCCTTTAGTAAATCACACCCACAGTGCTTTTTAATTAATCAACAATCACGCCATTTTCATGACTCCACACATTTCTGTCATGGTTCTGAAAAGGAGTAATCTTTTGGTCAGTAATGTAAACTAGAAAAACTAGCTGTATGTATCAGACCCACAACATGAGACGATTATTTTTAGGAAAAAGAGACTAACCTCATCTCGCCCAGAAAGTGGGTTTACACTGTTAAAGATAAAGGCCCAAAAATAAACCACACATTGTCTGGTATATCAATGACCCCCCTACCCACAAAGTACTCCATATATCTGATTCTGACTTCGCAGTCGTTTTGGGGGGGGGGCAAGCCAGGACGTACAGCTTCAAGGGCCGTCAGGTTGGCATTTTGGGGTACGTCTGCATCAGGGCCAACAGAGACCACATAGTTGGGTGAATGTTTTTTTTTTTAATTGTGCCGAAGCGGCTGGCCATGATCCCAAAAGTGTTCTCCACTACTCTTCGGGCTCTGGACAGCCGAAAATTAAAGACCCTCTGGTCCGGGGTGAGGGTCCTCATGGGGAAAGTCTGCATCAGATGTCTTGACAATGCAAATGCCTCATCCGCGACAAACACGAAGGGGAGTCCTTCGGCATTCTCCTCTGGAGGTGGCAAGCCCAGACTGCCACTCTGGAGATGCCAGTAGAACTCCGTCTGCGCGATGACTCCACCATCCGAGATCCGGGCATTTTTTCCCACGTCCACATACAGGAACTCATAGGTCGCTGACACCACCGCCAACATCACAATACTATTATAATTATAATAGAAGGAACCCGAGTTGGGGGTGGGACGATGCGGACGTGTTTCCCATCAATTGCACCTCCACAGTTGGGAAAGTCCCAACGGCTGGCAAAGTGGGAGGCCACAGTCTGCCATTCCTGTGGCGTTGAAGGAAACTGTGGAGTCAAACAAGAAAAAAAATTAGTCTTTTTGCACATAAACATTGCAAGCAGATTAGACACAAACATTTTGGAACAAGATCAGTATAACATTTTGGCAAAACAGTATTTACAAACCAAAGTATAGGGTCCCCTTAGCAGATTCCTCACCCCCACCCCCCCCCCCCACTTCTGATGGCCCATTGCCAAAAATTGGGGGGGGTGTATTGGATAGGTAACCCTGAATGCATAAATAATGTGTGATAGTTTGGCCAGACCCTCCTTACTTTACCCTATTGGCAGCCCACCGAACAGGTAAGAAGTGTCATAATCCCCCCCCAAAAAAACACAAAATTAACAAATGGAAGCACATTTTGACATTCTGCTCTTACCTATCAAGATAATAGTAGGAGTAAAAAAAAAAAAAAAAAAAAAACATTTAGCATTTGAAAGTATTGAGGCAGGCCCTTGCACTACATGCTTTGCTGAATTCATCCATAAATCTGACCACTAAAGAGGTAGGTATAGCGTGTATTGTGTTTGGCAAAGTCAGCAGATAGAGGATTGGTATCAGCTGACCTAGCAGTTGGGGGAGGGGGGTTCCTATTGAGTTTGGCCCACCAAAAAAAAAAACCTTGGGGACTCTGCATGAAGTTAAACACACACATAACATTTGTGGATATTTTAGGGGGTGTTTAGGGGAAACCAATACTATGGAGCTGACAAAATACATTGCTAAGTGACTAGGCCATAGGTGTATATGGGCCCAGAAGAGCATGCTGGGGAGGTTAGTGAAGGCAAAAATGCATGAAGGACAAAAAAAAAACATTCCAAGCTTCCAGCATGCATGAGGACAAAGGGGCACAGCATATTACAGCATATTACAGCATATTGCAATCCTGGTAATTAGGAAAGAGGAAAGAAATACAATACATTAGCAAACAGTAAATACATAGAATGTGATAGTAAAGGAGAAATCTTACCTTAATATAGTCCTTCTGCAGGACCTGTATGATGGCAGAACAGGTCTCTGGAATAATGATACCCAGTGCCTGGGGGGGGAGATGCCTGTGGAGAACTTGAGGTCCTGAAGGCTTCTCCCTGTCGCCAAGTACCTCCACGTGGCAACTAGCCTCTGCTCCGGAGTGATGGTTTGCCTCATGCAGGTATCCTGCCTGCTGATATAAGGGGTCAGCAAAGCCAACAGACGGTGAAAAACGGTGTCCGTCATCCTGAGAAAGTTCTTGAAATCATCAGGATTATTCTCCCGGATCTCACAAAGCAAAGGCATGTGCGAGAATTGGTCACGCTGGAGCAACCAATTCTTGGTCCATGAACTCCTCCTCGCCCTGTTCATGGACTGGGCTTGTGTCAAAGCTAAAAGCCCAACACCAAGCCCCTGCACAGCACAAACTCTACGACGAGTATGTACACGAAACATGGCTTCAAAACAGTCGGCTGGTCAGAACGGACTAACAGAAAGCACCGATAAACAGCAAGGCCTGAAAGAACGAAATGAACGAAAGGGAAATGAGCAGAAGGAGCCCAAAGGGTGCCGGACGTGGTGCTGAACTTCCCTTTTCTAGTCCCGTCGTACACGGCTTACGTCACAGCGTTCTTGATGACCGGAAGTTCCGACAACGTTGTCTGACCGCATGTACGCAACACCAGCTTCGGACAAAATCCGATGTAAATGATCCGACGGATTTGGTCATCGGAATTTCCGACCGTGTTTACGGGGGCTTAGTGTCATGTTTGCGATAGTATTTAAAACACGTGCTTCAAGCTCCCTGTTTGCCTGCCTTGTTCCCTTACCTTGATCTTTGCCTTCGCCTGATCACCCTGCCTGCTAGGTAGGATTTTATCAACCTTGGATTGGACTTTAGACTACTCTCTGCCTTTTGACCATGGATTGACTACTCTTTGAATGTTCAAGAAGGGAAGGGTAAACCATGGAAGTTGCACATGTATGATGTCTTACTGCAATGAATGGAATGACAACCTCAGCATGGACTCTGACCAGGGCATGCCCCCAATGCATTTCACTCCACCCCACGGAGCTTAGTCATGGGGATCATTTGAACACATAATTTCAATACTCTTTGAACGTTGCCTGCCTAAAACTCGGACTGCCATTGGACCATGTCTGTCAAGTGCAAAAACCTGTTTGTTGTGCTTATCTTGTGCCTGCCTTGGCGTGGTAGCTAGGGATTATAACATTGTGTATAAGACTTGGGGACAACCGAGTACTGGTAGACCTGCTTGCTATAGGGGGCTGCTATAAGTGAAGAACACAAACCCAGCTATATTGCTGGACCACCGTTGCTAGAGGTAGGCATGACAGATTTAAAACTTTAGTTTCATGTATCAACCAGGGCTCCAGCTTACTTGATTGACCAATAACATTTCCCCACCCCCCCCCCCCCTCCCCATTGCCTTTTTACTTTTTTTCAGCCTCAGAATTTTAATTCCACTCAGGTATTTGTTGTGACGTATTTTAAAGTATTTGGAGGCACTATGTTTTAAAAATCCTTTTCTGATATTGTATATATGTTCTCTCAAATGTATACTTATTGACCTAGATGTGTGTCCCGCATATTGAACACCCTTAATGGAACAGGAAATAAATCCCTTAAATTAAATTTTTTATCCGTGGGTGGGAAAACTACTAGAGGATACTAGTGTGTTATAAGAGACTACTAAAGAAGCTGTCAAACTTAAAAGCCAATCATAGGCAGTGGAGGTAAGTTGAGCTGAGAATATTCTTTGGTTTTGTTTGGCAGCAGAGGCATTCCCTGCCCTGTACCATGCTTCTTGTATACGTTCTCCTTCGAGAGTCTAAAAACCTCATGGAAACTCCTCAACTCCAAAATCTTTCCCTAACTGCAAATACAAGTCCTGGCTAATCCCCAGACGATGTTATTTTGTGATGAAACGCGTAGGGTGGGGCCTACGACGATGACCTCATCACGCTATAACTCCCAAGAGGCAAGCAGTTCAGACAAGCAAACCAGGAAGTGAAGCAAAGCTTGTGGGGATGCCGTGATTTCACTACATGATATGCCGCTTTGATGCTTTTATTTTGCTTTTATCTTGTAAGTGCAATCTACTTATATTATTAAATTTGGATACTTAAAAGTACTGCACAATGGGAGCATTTCTTTTTTATATTTCCGAGTTCCACCTGTAAAGCAGGGATTTTCCAGCTACTATTAAGGTTCCTGGGGAGACCTATTTTTTCTGTGTTTGGCGAGACCATTATTCTAATGGTCACGGGGAGCTGGTAAGCAGGCTACTTACTCTCACCTGAGTGAGGAGCTGGATGTATCTATTGTAAAGGATTATCACTTTGTCCTCACCTACAGCTTTTCATCTTCACGAAGCATGGATATTTGTTTTGATTTTCACCTATAGACTGTATATTTGGGACTCTTCATTAGTCTTTATTCTAAGCCTTTTTTCACTTGTATATTTCTAATTTAAATAGCGCTGCACCAATTTTGTATTTTATGTTTGCAAATACAAGTTACCTTCAGTCCCTACTTTAAACAAATCCATATTTCCATTGATGGAATAGCTGTCACTTACCTGTATGCAGAGCCTGAGATAACAAAGGTGGCCTCTTGCACAGTTCTTATCTGAGCACCCTTGGATGTTGAGACAGGGACAAAGGAAACTTGGGAGTACTGGTATCTGTCCAGCACAGGTACAGCTGGTGATGATGAGGTTCCACACCTAGTTAAGTGACAGCTGAGTGGAAGGACAACAGGATGTAAGCAGAATCAGAGTCAGGCAGACAGCGAACATGGGCAAGCAAGGGTAATCCGAGAGCTAGGTCATAGAGGAAGCTGGGTCAGTAACAGGTTCAAGGATGCACATCAAGACTGGATCCCAGGAACAAGGCTAATGACCATGCAGCAGTGGACGTGCAAGCACATCTGTGCATGCTTTGTATGTGTGGGCAATGATGATTGTGCAGTCTGTCTTCTATGCTCATAGAAATGTACATGCCTATGCCATGCACGCGCATACACATACCATGTTCCTGACAATAGCTTTTAGTCTCCAAGCCTTCTCTCCAAAAGACCTTACTCTCAAGGTTCTGAAAAACTTCCCTACATATGAAGATGGGAGGGAAAACTAGGAGGAGAACTAGATAATGTTGACTGAAGTGAGATATGGCAAAATGTTGCCAAGTTCAAAAACTCTGGATACAAGTTTAAAATCTCCTCAGGCCTCTCTTAAATTTTAACCTAAAAAAGGAACCCGTGGGAAGCACTCATAAATAAACAACCGTCCTCCCTCACCGAATTTGAAGCTAAACTTGCTACTTTCATTTTCTCTCAAACAATAGCTTTGATCCTGGAGACAACCTACACTCTAAACATTATCTACACAGGGCTTTGAAAAATCTAGTCACCTTGGATTGACTATATGCATGCTGGAGACTTCAACCATAACAGTGTGGAACAGTAGTGGAACTGAAGAGGAAGAGTTCCTAGTCAAGTTCTGACTTGCAATTTACACAGAGCTGTTTTCACTCTTGGCATATGACCAGAGCCGCTGGGAAGCAAAGGAAAGGACTAGTTTTGCCTGCTGATTGGGCCACCTACAAGGGCAAAACACAGGTTAACTTTAGATTGCCAAAAATACAAGGGTTTAAGATCTATACTATGGTACAGAAATGCACTGCAAGAAGTGAAAAATAAACAAACAATCTTGTATCATTTATAACTTTACCCAGTAGCCATCCTCTCTACATGTATATAAAACTAACAAAAATATTTCATTTTTTCTGTTATATATTGCTTTAGTTAGTGAAATATGAAAGCATGAACATTCTCACATTGGATGAAATAAAGGAAATTATCGATGAAGCTGCCAAACTAAAATTGTTGGAACTTCCATCCTACACTGTATTGGATTTACAGCTTTTTTTGCAGCAGGTAGAAGCTTTGCTGTCTCTCTTTTCCTATATTATGCATACAGATGTCTTTAAAAAAAAAAAAAAAATACCCTAAAATTCATATTCTGCTACATCTTTTTAAAATTTGATTTATTTGATTTTTCATAGTTGCTGAATAAAAACCTTGCAATTGAACCATCAAAGAGATGCATAGTCCAAGATCTTCTACAAAAAACTGTGGACATTCAGATGAAGTAGGATTCCAGAAGTGCACTGTATCCTCGTGCTTATTTTTGAAAGCCTTATATTGGGATGGAATTATGACTAACCTTTAAACGCATTAGTCAAAGCTTCAGAATCTTGAATTTAAAATGATTGGATTTAGAGAATTCTATATATAAATATCTTGAAATGCAGTATGGTCTCCACTTTCTCTTATTCTGGTTTCTATGGTGTAACTAGGAGACGTATTTCAACTCGCTGTGCTAGGGTTTTATAATGCTCTAGTATTTTAGCCTAGTGTAATACCCTAGGGTTTTATAATGCCTGCCAGCATTTGGAGTACTTGCACATAGTAATATTACAGTACTGCACTGCACTGCCTGAAAACTGCACATACAAAAATAAAACTGGTGCACTGATTGTATGTACGTATTGTAGAGTTTGTCAATGTTAGTGAAGTGCTGCACACAAAGTTCCTAAAATTTATGATATGATGCTACTTAATGTTGAGTTTATTTTATCAAGCAGAACTAACCCCTGTTCACATCAGAATGATTACCATGGCTACATGTACAACTGTTTGAGGACATGAGGTATAAAGTACAGCAGACTAATATATTATGTGAACGTTACTGTATATATGAGGATTTAAAAAGTATTACAGTGACAATTATCACTTTGGTAAAAAAAAAAAAAGATATGTTCCCTATTCATCTGCAGTACAGATAAATAGCAAGAACCATATTTGAAATGCATGATATAAAATAAAGTACATATAAGTACTATAAACTTTTCATAATGCTTATTTATAGCTGTAGCACCCTCCTAATGTAGGATGCCAAGTACATTTCATTTTTGGCTTCTTCTGTAATCAAGAGGGCAGTTATTATGTTGCCTGGTCTGTTCAGGGTTTCACAGGCTGGGAGTTTGCTTCCCTTTGCTTCTGGAATAAGCTTAATATTTATCAGGTTTCAGCCAATCCCTGGAGAGGAGTGTCCAGAAGGAACTGAAAGGTGGCAGCTGTTCTGGGTACTTGTGAGTAAAGACCCTAATCTCATCTCTGTGACTACAGTATGAAATGTTCTGGGGATTCCACTGGCTACCTGCAGTTGTGCATTGGCGCATAGTAATCAGTTGCCATAGAGAATTGCCTTGTGGTTTTCAGCTGTGAGGCCTTAAGCCCCATACACACGCGCGGATTATCCGAGGACCAGGTCCGTTGGACCATGTCCGTCATACTTTGTCTGATGTTGGTTTTGCGTACACACGGTCAGACAAAGTTGTCGGAAAATCCGATCATTCTGAACGTGGTGACGTTTGTTGCCTACGACGGGACTACGTAGAGGCTAGTAGCCAATAGCTTTGGTCTTGTAATGTGATCTGAGCATGCGTAGCACTTTGTCCGGTCGGACAACCGTACACACGATCGGATTTGGTGTGATCGGACCGTGTTGTCGGCAAATCTTTCCAGCAGGAGATAAGACTTTGTCCGTCGGACAATCCGACGTACACTGTCCGATGGTGCATACACACGGTCTGATTTTGCAACAACATTGTCCGATCGGACAGAATCCATGAAAAAGTCCGACCGTGTGTATGGGGCTTTAGACTGTTCAAAACTCACAATTACCTAAGGAGAAGATTGTCCTCTAAATGCTATGTGCTAAATGTTTTGGGGTATTACATACCCTAACCCCTCTCCAGTTTTCTACAAACTTAAAAAAAGACACCCCTAAGGGCTAGTTTACACTTGCTTCAAAATATGGCTTCGAATACGCTTTGTTAAAGCTCTCTGGATGCCAGTCAAAGCCCCTGTCACTAAATAAAATGGACAGCTTACAGTGCTGTTTACACCTGCTTTTCCCTGGTGCTTCGATGAGGCTTTGATGGGGCTTCGATGAGGCTTTGGCGAAGCTTCGGTGGGGCTTTAGTTGGGCTTTAAGCGAGCTTCTTCATACACTTCTATGGAGGCTTTGAAGACGCTTTGAAGCACCACTGAAGCTACGTGGGGTAAAAAAAAAAAAATTAGCGCCCCAGGGTTTAGTCAGGGAGCTCCTCACCAAATTCCTTGTCAGGAGTAGCTACTGTAGTTAATTACTAGGGATCAATTGACTTCTCCCTAAGTTTAGCCTGGTTATACTTTCCTCTTCTACCACAAGGCGGCCGGGCATTTGGAGGTGTTAGATTGAGAAGGACAACTCAAGGTCAGGTTATTAGTATATGGGGTATCTCAGCCAATGGGCAGGGATTTTGTTGAATCCCTTGGGCTGCTGGGAGAGCCAAAATATTTGGGTGAGGTCATGTGATCCAGGTTCATGTGTGCCACCCAGACCGTCGTCTGGGTGGACGTGTGTTGTCTGCCCCGGGCTGCTAGGCCGGAGATTAGGCCTATCCTGGGAGCATTAGGCTCCCAGGCTGTGTGAGGGCCTATCCAGAAGTAAGAGGGCAGAGTAGGGTTGGGACTGCGGCTTGCAGTCCAACCAAAAGTGACGGTTCTGTCGGCCAGAGAACCTAACGTGATCGGAGGTAGAAGGGAAGCTATCACCACTAAGGGACCAATCGCCTTTACCAGGGACCACAGTGAGTAACTGAAGCAAGTACCGGAGCAGTACTCTCACCGAACGAGCACGGTGGAGAATCGGGAAACTTCAGGTGGTGATCAAGTCAGGGACCCAACCAGCAGAGGTGATGCTTGCAGAGCAGCCTTGTGTGCCAAGCTAGGGACCGACCTGGTCAGCAGGGTTGAAGCTTGAAGGTATCAAGCTTGAAGTGTCAAGCTAGGGACCCAGCAGGGAAGTGTGGGTGACACTTGAGGGAGATATCACTGCAAAAGCCTTGAAGAGCTCACGGGATTTAGAGTCAGTGAATGAAAGGGTCCAGTGAGCGACCAGGAGCTCAAGGGGCTGAAGAACTACAAGGAGAAGTTGTAGTACAGCTGAGAGAACTGTTACTTTGAGTTAGGAACTGTTTAAGTACTGTTGCCATAGGAGAAAGCAATCCTGCACGTACAGAGGAGACGCGGTTTAGGAGATATTTGCAAAAAGACAGGCACTGCTGTCTACGGCGCATGCGCTTTAGACAGTGGCGCGCAGGCGCACTGAGCACGCCGCTGCTATCGGCAATGTGCCGCTAGTGGTGCCTCCCGTGCGCAATGCGCAGGAGTGACGTCATCGCGGCTCCGGCCAGTAACAGCGCCGGCGCCACGATACCCGCAAAGAAGATGGCTCCGTGCACCAGGGGACAGCGGGGACATCGCAGGCTCCTGTGTCAGGTAAGTGACACATAGCCCATTATGCTTTACCTTTGCAGGGAAACAAAGAGGAAGTAAACCCATCAGGGTTTACTTCCTCTTTAACAAAGCCTGTCCAAAGCCTTGTTTTGAAGCAAGTGTAAACTAGCTGTTCATGTGTGTTGAAGCCAAAGCAAGTGTAAATGAGCCCTTATGCCGCGTACACACGATCGGAATTCTCGTCGGTTTTTCCGACGGAATATCGCTCAAGCTGTGTTGCCTACACACGATCACACCAAATTCTGACGGTCAATAACTCAGCAGCATAAAACACGTTCGACAGCACTATAAAAGGGAAGCATGCGTCGAATTGTTTCCGAGCATGCGTCGGAATTTTGCGTGTCGGAATTGCATACACACGATCGGAAAATCCGATAGAAAGGTTTTCCGTCGGAAAAATTGAGAACAGGTTCTCAATTCAAAGTCCGTCGGAAATTCCGACAGAAAAAGACCGTTGGGCATACACACGGTCGGAAAATCCGATGAAAAGCTCCCATCGGACTGTTTCCATCGGAAATTCCGACCGTGTGTACGCCGCATTAGACTATGTTATTGGAGCTGGTATGATTGGACTGGTGCATGAGGGGACTGGAAGTCTCTGTACTTTTAGGAAAGAACCAGATAATATAAAATATATAAAATAAACATACAGTCCAAAGTAAGACTGTGTAGTACAGTATCAAAACTATCGTATGAACTGTGCCATTAGTGACACAATGAAGGCAGCGTGAAACTCTGTATTGCCCCTTTAAAGCCAGTCATTACTGTGAAGAAGAAAGAAAATGAGGATGTTCAACTAAAAATTGTTCTCTATGCCACATTGTTTCATGAACAGATAAATACATATTTATAACCTTAGTTATTTTCTATATGGTAGATTAGACCCTGTGCTACGATATGCACCATTATAATTTGAAAAAAGAATTGCATAGGTGAGAAAAAAATTATTGCCATTGCTGACCTTCTTCTGAAATGCTGTTTGCCTGCTAATCCATTGGAATTAACAGTATGAAGTCAGAATGACTGATCTGCTTAATTTTTGTCAATGGCTCAGACAGTATAGTTTTACTTTTATTTTTTTTTATCAGCGCTGTCATACAGTGCACACATTTAGAATCAATGCTCACAAATACCAATAAATAGAATAACTCAATAATTCATGATAGGACTATTCAGCACACCTTACAACCTTACAGGCCACTCATAAAGATTCCTCTTTTTGGCATAGTCTTGTGATTTACATGTGGATACTGGAATGTCTGATATTTTCAAGCGTAAAGTGGATGTAAACCCACCAGTCACCCAGTATAAACTAATGGCACAGTATTAATGTGTATATATACATGCAAGCCTTCTGCATGTATCCCTACCTTGCAGATGTCACTCCCTTCAGCAGTAGGAGCCCTGCAAAACTCTGGAATCGGTTGGTGGGTCTCTTTGCTGGAGCTCGGTGGGCGGAGTCATGATGTCACAAGCAGTGCTGGGACAAGGTCATCCAGTGCCCAGGGCAAAGATGCCAAACTGCGCCCCCCTTTCCCTTAAGGTTAGGCTCAGGGTTCCCCCTACCCCTGCAATATACCATTGCGCCAGGGGCAGCCGCCCCTCCTGCCCACCCCTTGTCCCAGCCCTGGTCACAAGACTCCCCGCCCACCTCTACACCCTCCAATTCTCCTATTCCTGAGTTTTGAGTAACATCCAGTCAAAACTCAGGAAAGGCTTCAGCATGCCCAATCCTGGGAGAGCTGGAGAAAAAAGGAGGAGGGATGTGAATCTGGAATCGTAACACACACTCTCTCTCTCTCTCTCTCTCATGCCATTCATGAGATAAAGAAATCAGATGTCACAGCAGTAGGGGATGTGGTGACACAAACTTATCTGTGTGTTGTTTTTTATCTTACTAAAAAAAGGCAAGAGGATTGCTCAGAGCTGGATTAACTCTTCATGGCAAGACTGGGCACAGATGACTCAACATCCCCTACTGTACCAGGTAGTAGTCTTTATTAAAAACATTTTTTTTTTCTTTTTCATACATCATGGGACACAGAGTCAGGCTAATATTTATTACCTGCTGGGTTATACTCCATCATTAGGTGAATGGACACTAGTAGACCAAAGGTCTTCAGATAGGAAATGATCCCCTATATAACCCCTCCCATACAGGAAGTACTTTATTTTTTTACCAGTGTCTGCAATGTGGATGGCACGGTTTGTTTGAGCTCCCTGAGCTCCAGGTCTCTAGTCCCACAAACGGTTCCAAAAATGAATCAAGGGATTGACCGATAAGATTAATTTAATGGAACACGAGCCTCGCAAAGAAGACTCAAGATCCTGCAAGGTTTTGCCTGTAACTTGGCCTCCAGGCACTGGACCCTGCGGAGATGAAATCCTGAACAATACAGCGCTAAGGCATTTCCTGCAAGGTGCTGTACAGGTATAAGAGAGTGGACCCTAAACATAAAAGGGTACCCAGTCCTTGAAGGTCCAAGTGAAGGGTGAAGATTGGGACCTTAGCTTCTAAGTGGCCTTGCGCCTGGACAGGTAAGTGAAACCCCTTTATTTTATTATTGTGGGGTGTCGCAGTGATTGTAACAATCAGTCAAGCTAGCTAAAGGCTGGACACCTGTGTGCAGTGACCATACGGGGGAGTTCTGTGCTAGCTGTGGGTGTTTGAAAAATGGACCTTTTTTGCTTGCGTCTGGCTGTTTTTTACCTGTATGATGGCGCACCACGGTGCGCCATTTTGCCTGGGTTCGCCATGGTGCATGTGTGTTCGCAAGAGCTCCACTGGGCTCAGCAGTTTGTTTGCCAACCATGGCACATGCGGCTTTCGCCGGCACATGCACTGTAGCCTTTATCTGGGCGCATGAAGATTTGCGTTGTATGTGAATACAGTCACGCCCGCTCGCCAGGACCGTGCACAAGCTGTGTGCGGCCAAGCATGTGGTGCTTCCAGAAGGCAGCTGTGGGACACAGAGCAGGCTCTGAACAGACACTTGCAGTGGTTCATTTTTCCTTACCCAGGTCACGTGAGTCACCAGGTGTTGCTTGGCAGGCTAAAGGTGCTTAGCAGGATTGTTGCATAGGGGCTTGGTGAGCCCTATTAAAGGGCCAATTACACCCAAGTACTCTTTGCAGGCATTGAATGTCTTCCAAAAAGAGGAGTGGGACTAACACCATAGGGAAGGACACACCTATGTCATCAGTATTTCCTGATGAAGTCATATCCCTAGTGTTGTATCCCCTGAAAGACCAGAGGCTCCCGGGCAATCTGAGCCGCTGCGCTTATCTGGTATTGTGCCTACAGTCGACCCTGCTGCTTCACCCTTTTATCACTAAGGATGAACTATCCTCAGCCCTAGCCGGGTTAGAGCACAGGATTGCCGGCATGGTTGCCTCCATCCCACAGAGTGGCAGGAAGAGTGACAGATCCCCCTCCCCGGAGTCTCCTTGTCTGGAGCAGGAATGGGTTGAGGATTGGAAAGAGCTTAACGCTCAGGATTCAGTGGAGTGCCCGGCAGATGAGTCTGCTTCCAAGCAATCTGGACAAGAAGATATCCACTCAATGTCTGCCTCTCAGTCACATAGGTTATTGATCCTGACTCTGACCGAAATGGTTCGTTCTGCTTTTAAGTTGCCTCTTGCAGAGGTGACTGAGCCCCCCTGGTCTTTGGGATCTCTGAGACCTTTTCAGGTCGCACATACTTTCCCGCTACACCCCCTGTTGGAACAGGCAGTGTATGCTGATTGGGAACATCCTGACAGGGCTTTTTTGCCTCCTAAGAGGTTTTCCCTTTTATATCCCAGGGATGAAAAGTTTGTTAAAAAATTGAGCATTCCAGACATAGACGCAGCAGTCTCTTCCTTAAACAAGAACTTAACTTGTCCGGTAGATAATACACAGGGCTTGAAAGACCCTGTTGACAAGAAATTGGAGTTATTATTAAAGGCTTTCTTTTCGTTGGCCAGTTCAGCCATTCAGCCAGCTGTTGCAGCAATTGGTATTTGCCAGTCCGTAAAGGCTCAGGTCAAAAGGCCAGATAGGCCTAACCAGGGGGATGATCTGCCTGAAAGCAAGACAGACATTCCTTGAGCGCTGTGTTTTGCTGTTGATGCTTTAAAGGATTCAATACAGCAGGTTTCTCGTCTGGCTCTCTTGTCTGTACATATGCGCTTTTATGGCTTAAGAACTGGTCAGCCGAGCTTCCTTGTAAAAAGTTATTGGCATGTTTCCCCTTTCATGGGGAATGTTTATTCAGTGATCATTTGGACAAATATATCCAAAAGATTTCCAGAGGGCAGAGATTTCTACTTCCTGTGAAGAAAAGCACCAAACGTCCCTCGTTTAAAAACCCAGGAGCTGCTTCATCAAATGTCTCAGCGTCAGGGCAGTTTCGCCGCCAACAGGGCGCTAGGGCCAGGTGCAAGCCGCAAGACCAGGGCCAGAAAAAGCATTGGGGACAAAATTCTTCTCATCACCAAGCCCTCCTTTTGAGGGGACACCCCCACTCCATCGGGTGGGGGGAAGGCTGTTTCACTTTGCAGACATTTGGAAAACAACAATTCAGGATGAGTGGGTCACCTCAATTATATCTTGCGGTTACAAGCTGGAGTTACCGGGGGTGCCCCTCAGAGGTATCCGAAAGAGGCACAGGGTTTTACTCAAACCTGCTTACGGTTCAGAAACCAAACAGTGACACAAAGGCCCATTTTGGACCTAAGGTCCCTGAACAAGTATCTATTGATACAATCCTTTTGGATGCAGTCTGTCTGCTCAGTAGTAACCTCACTCCAGAGGGGAGACTTTTTAGCCTCCATCGATATAAAGGACGCGTACTTACACATACCTATCTTTCAGCCTCATCAGAGGCTCCTACGCTTTGCAGTAGAGGAACGTCATTTTAAGTTTGTGGCTCTACCCCTTGGGTTTGCTACAGCTCTCCAGGTGTTCACAAAGGTCCTAGCACCAGTACTGGGTCTTTTAAGGGCCTAAGGGATCCTGGTGCTCAGGTATCTGGACAATCTTCTGCTAAGAGATAACTCAGTACAGGCTCTAGAACAAAGCATAATATACACAGTGAGGTATTCGAAAAGCTTAGGCTGGATCATAAATACCGAAAAGTCAGCCTTGAGACCAGCTCAAAGTCTAAAATATTTAGGTCTTATTCTAAACACGGTCCAAGCAAGAGTATTCTTGCCACCCGTAAGGATCTGTGCCCTATAGGGTCAGGTGCGTCAAATAAGGGGCACCAGACAACCCTCCATTTGGCTCTGTATGAGTCTTCTAGGGAGGATGGTATGCCCCTTCGAGGCAGTTCCCTATGCTCAGTTCCATTCCAGGCCTTTACAACAAGACAACTTGTCAGCTTGGAACAGAGGAAGAAAAGCCCTGGATTATCCAATGTTCTTATCTCCTCAGGCATGCTTAAGCCTAAACTGGTGGTTGCAGGATCAGAACCTGCGAAAGGGAAAATCCTTTATTCTGGTAACTTGGAGAGTACTGACTACAGCTGCCAGTCTCTCAGGCTGGGGAGCAACCCTAGACAGGCTCACAGTTGAGGGGAAATGGTCAGGGACAGAGCAGACCCTTCCCATCAACGTCGTAGAATTACGGGCAGTACGTCTGGCCATGCGGTCCTGGATGGTGGAGCTTCAGGACTTCCCCATCAGGGTTCAGTCCGACAATGCCACAGCAGTGGCCTATACAAACCACCAAGGCGGTACCAGGAGTCCTTCAGCTCTGAAGGAGGTGAACTACATACTAGCCTGGGCAGAGGGACATGTGCTAATGATATCGGCAGTCCATATTCCGGGAGTAGAGAACTGGAAGGCAGATTATCTCATCCGCCAGGAAAATCTGCCTGGGGGAATAGTCCCTACACCCAGAGGTGTTCAAGGAAATTTGCCAATGTTGGGGATGGCCAGAGGTTGACCTACTGGCATCCAGTTTCAACAACAAGCTACAGCAGTTTGTCTCAAGCAAGAGATCCTCTGGCAATTGGAGCAGATGCTCTGATAGTTCCATGGAGCCAGTACTCCCTGGTTTTTGCTTTCCCTCCAATCCCTCTCCTTCCACATTTGTTGCACAGGATTCGGAGAGAGGGGTTTCCAGTCATTCTGGTGGCACCAGCCTGGCCCAGAAGACCCTGGTTCCCAGAGATTGTGAGACTGACGATAGACGGGCCATGGATGCTTCCACGTCACCCTGATCAATGGTCTCAAGGTCCTATATTCCATCCCAATTTACAGTCTCTAAATTTGACGGGACATGGCTATTGAAGCCACTGTGTTAAAGGACCATGACATCTCGGGACCAGTGGTGTCTACTAGTGAATGCTAGAAAAGCTGTCACTAGGAAGATTTACCATAAGGTCTGGAAGACTTATATTGCTTGGTGTGAAGCCAGAAAATGGCATCCTCGGAAATATGTGATTGGGAGAATTCTCTCTTTTCTACAGTCAGCTGTGGAAATCAAATTGGCTTTGAGTACAATCAGAGGTCAGGTGTCGGCCCTATCAGTATTCTTCCAAAGGCCTTTAGCCTCCCATTCACCGAACCTTTATGCAAGGGGCAACTCGCTTGCTTCCCCCCATTAGGTCACTTATGTGTCCTTGGGACTTGAACTTGGTGCTGTCTGTGTTACAGAAACAACCATTTGAACCTATTAAGGAAATTCCATTAGACTTGCTGTCACGCAAGCTAGCCATCCTGATGGCTATCACCTCGGCTAGAAGGGCTTTGGAGCTGGCGGCCCTTTCATGCAAGGAACCGTACTTGATCCTTCACCATGACAGAGTCGTGTTATGACCTGTTCCATCCTTTTTGCCAAATGTGGTGTCGGCCTTTCATTTAAATCAGAGACGATTGCATTCTTTGGACGTTGTCCGGGCAGTCAAGGTTTATCTGTCTGGATCTGCGGAGATCCGAGGATCAGACTCTTTTTTGTTTTGTTTTACCAAAAGGACCCAAGAAGGGGCAGGAAGCTTCCAAAGCTTCCATTTCCAATTGGGTCCGACAATTGGTCATTCAGGCCTATGGTCTGAAAGATAAAGCTCCTCTCTTTAGGGTGAGAGCTCATTCTACCAGGGGTGTAGGAACCTCCTGGGCTTTTTGCCATCAGGTATCTGTGGCTCAGATTTGTAAGGCTGCTACCTGGTCTTCAGTGCATACGTTCACAAAATTTTATCAAGTGGATGTTCGAGCAGCCAAGGATTCGGCTGCCGTACAAGTTCTGATGGATATTGTTTGGCTGGGTGCCCCCCCCCCCCCCTTCAAGGCTATTGCTCTGGGACATCCCAGAAGGTAATGAATTTTAGCCTGACTCTGTGTCACATGATGTATGAAAAAGAAAATAGGATTTTTACATCATAATTACCTGTAAAATCATTTTCTTTGAGTAGAACATGGGACACAGAGATTCCTCCCCTCTTTTTTGAGGATTTAGTGCTTGCTACAAAACTAAAGTACTTCCTGTATGGGAGGGGTTATATAGGAGATCACTTCCTGTCTGAAGACCTTTGGGCTACCAGTGTCCATTCACCTAATGATGGAGTATAACCCAGCAGGTAATGAATATTAGCCTGACTCTGTGTCCCATGATGTACTTAAAAGGATTTTACAGGTAAGTATGACGTAAAGAAAATATTTTCATGTTTACACCCACTGTAAAAATATGCCATGAGAGATTTACAATGGATGCCACTACTATCCTCCTGAAATTGCTATTTGTTTGACTGTCTTTTAGGTCCCCTGATTGAGTGTAATGTTCAGTTCACTAACAAAGAGATTTTGGCAAATCCAGTCCAACTTTACATTAATTACAAGATCTGTTATACTTAGATAACATACACCCACGGATCCAAAAAAAAGTCAAAGCCATTGTTTCTAATTTTTAGGGACTCTTTAATGACTGGAATAGTACCATGGGATTGGTGTAAGGCCAATGTGGTGCCTATATTTAAAAAGGGATCAAAGGATGGCAACAGCTCTCTTGAACCTGAAACCAGCTCACCTGTATCCAATTCCAATTACTTTTACAACTTACCACAGCGGCCAAGCAAACCATAGCCAAGGTGTGGAAATCGCAAACTTTGGTTGTGGCTGAAGTTGAACATAGAATTGTTTCTACACTAATATGACAGCCATTGAAAATTACAAAATTTGGAAATTTAAAAAAATATGGCAACCTTGGGTCAAGCACTGCTTACCCCCAGAGTTCGACCATTTCCTATTACTGCCTTGGTAGTCTAACCTCTTTCACTTGCTTGTTGCATGTCCTGGACTGGGACCGCTCTACCGTACTGAGACCTTTCTCCTTCTTTACCTGTTCTTCCCTCATCTCTGCCTGACCTTCTGGAAGTGCGTGCTCTATATGGATGAGCTCAATGTTCAGGTCGAACATGAGTTTGACTCGAACATCAGGTGTTCGCCCGTTCGCCGGATAACGAACATTATGGGGTGTTCGCAGGAAATTCAAACGCACCATAATGCACTGCGAGATCTCAGTGCATTTCTGCATGATGATTGGCCAAAGCATGCATATACAGTATATATATATATATATATATATATATATATATATATAATATATATATATGTAGCGCACTACTCCCTTGGGAGCTGCTGGGTGTGTTCATACCTTTACTGTTACCATGCTTCCGTTCTTCACCCCTGCACGAATTACATCAGCAGATAGTCCAAAAGAAAGAACTATATTTTCTTGGTTGCAGTATGTTACAAGGTAGATTAAGGAGATATAAGCTGCCTCTTCCTTTCTGGTTCCTGAGAGTAGTTAAAGTCCCTTTCCCATAGTGAACTGACCAATGCCCCTCTGAAAGACATTGTGGTATGTGGATGCTGGAAGCCCCAGGCCTCACCTGCCTATCTTGACTCCTGTGATCCTCCCGCGTCAGTTCCGGAAAGTCTTGGATGATATCCCAGTCTACTCCATCCTCCTTGCAGCTACTTCCCGCTCTGCATGGTTAGAAACATCTCAAGCTGGGATGCCCGGTCCACTTCTCCCGGGGGTTACATGGTGGCTTAGTTTCTGTTGGACCACCCAGCTCTGAGGTCTCTGAACCCTCAGGCCTTCAGGTCTTGTTCCTGCTATCCAGCGCTGGGGTCTCTGAACCCCCAGGCCTTCAAGCCTGCTCCTTGCGGTTACATTTTTGCTCCTTCTCTGGATCCAACTTCTCCCATCTCCTCCCAGGAAGCATGTGACCCCAGTTTATATGCGAGTCCTGCCCCTGCCAATACAAGTTAATGATTGGTCCAGGGCTCTCCATACAAACTGCCTGCACCCCAGTCCCCAGTCGGCCTTCTTTCCAGAACATTTCCAATGGAAAGTAAGGGAGATCTTTCAGGGCAGAGTACAGGTGGCCACACCCCCTCTATTCTATCACTACTTCCATCCAAACCAAACAACCAGGCCTAAAGAAATGTAAGGCTCTGGCAAATTTACCTAACACTTACCTAACTGAACCTAATTAGCACCCACCTAAAGGTGGTGGGCGCTATATATATATATATATATATATATATATATATATATATATATATATATATATATACACACACTCTGCAGCATTGAGTCAGCTGGGCCGGTAGCCTGCCTGCCCTGGGGCTGCTTTGAGCTACGCTGTGGCTGCAGCATAGCTCAAAGCGGAGTCACGCTGTGTCACGGAGTTCAGTGTGATTGTGAAATATGCCGCGCTGTTACAAAAGTCCCGCTCTCCCACTAGACCAGCTCGTGTGATAGACGCAGTGTTCTGTCTATCACACGAGCTGGTCTAGGAGAAGGGTGGGACTTTTGTAACAGCGTGGCCGAACATTTACGACTGAGCTCCGTGACACAGCGGGAGATGCGGGCTCCACTGGCACAGGCACTGACTGGTGAGGCGCAATGTTTGGCGAGGTAAGGCAGCAGTGATGGGCACAGTAGTATAGCTGCAATGATGGCCACAGTATAGCTGAAATGATGGGCATGGTGAGGTGGCGGTGATGGGCATGGTGAGGTGGCAGTGATGGGCACGGTGAGGCGGCAATGATGGGCACGGTGAGGCAGCAATTATGGGCACGGTGAGGTGGCAGTGATGGATGCGGTGAGGCGGCAATGATGGACACGGTGAGGTGGCAATGATGGACACGGTGAGGTGGCAATGATGGACATGGTGAGGTGGCAATGATGGACACAGTGAGGTGGCAATGATGGACATGGTGAGGTGGCAATGATGGACACGGTGAGGTGGCAATGATGGGCACGGTGAGGTGGCAATGATGGGCATGGTATAGTGGCAATGATGGGCACGGTGAGGTGGCAATGATGGGCACGGTATAGCTGCAATGATGGGCACGGTGAGGTGGAAATTATGGGCGCGGTGAGGCGGCAGTGATGGGCACTGGTGAGGCGGCAATGATGGGCACTGTGAGGCGGCAGTGATGGGCACGGTGAGGCGGCAGTGATGGGCACGTGAGGTGGCAATGATGGGCATGGTGAGGCGGCAGTGATGGGCACAGTGAGGCGGCAGTGATGGGCACGGTGAGGTGGCAGTGATGGGCACGGTGAGGTGGCAGTGATGGGCATGGTGAGGTGGCAATGATGGGCACAATAAGGCTGCAATGATGGGCACGGTAAGGCTGCAATGATGGGCACGGTGAGGCTGCAATGATGTGCATGGTGATGCTGCAATGATGGGCATGGTAAGGTGGCAATGATGGGCACAATAAGGCTGCAATGATGGGCATGGTAAGACTGCAATGATGGGCACGGTAAGGCTGCAATGATGGGCACGGTGAGGCGGCAATGATGTGCACGGTGAGGCTGCAATGATGGGCATGGTGAGGCTGCAATGATGGGCACGGTGAGGCTGCAATGATGGGCACGGTGAGGCTGCAATGATGGGAATGGTGAGGCTGCAATGATGGGCACGGTGAGGCTGCACCAGAGTCCCCCCCCCCCCCACATTCCCAGTTGTCCCCCTTGATGATTGCTCCACTTTTACTATTTTTAACTGAAATTTGCTGATATATATATATATATATATCCCTAGCCCTATGTGCTTTCATATCTGTCTTATCTATATATAATACGCTCTTCAAATAAGCTTTAAAATGCATGGTTTTCCCTTTCATGAACAAGAAAAAAATGACGTTATGCTGTTGGGCTGGTATAATAATGACTTTGGGCTGGTATGAAATTATTTCCAGGGCTGGTTTTTATTCCCAGTCCGGCCCTGCCAGTCAGTGTAGCCTAGATCTACATTCTACCATTCCATGGTGTAATATTTCTAATCTACTTCAGGCAGTGTATTTGAGATATATATATATATATATATATATATATATATATATATTACTATGCAGCTTCCAGTGTAGCCTATATCTACAGTGCATTCTGTGGTGTACTGTTTCTACTACTTTTCTGGTGGTGTACACAATACAGAAAAGAGAAGGAAAAGTGGGACTTTAGATGAGATAGATGACTTTGTGGAGGCGGATTGAAAGTTACAAATTTTATTAATTAAGAATGTTATATGAAAAATGACAATGTTAAAATCCACACATACAGTAGGTATACTGATTCATATTGACTCCACCCACACATAAAATACAGGTGTGGCATGGGTAAACAATTACATAGGTATAGTAATAGATCATAGATCACCCAAAAGGGGAATGTTTTGTTCTCAACAAAAGTGGAGTTACGCATTATGTATAATTCCATTTAGAGCCCTTTTACACTGGGGCGCGGGCCGCGTTACCGGTAAATCGCTGCTAGCGGGTGCTTTTAACCCCATTGATTTCAATGGCAGGGGCAGTGTAGGAGCGGTGTATACACTGCCCCAAAGATGCGGCTTGCAGGACTTTTTTTTTCGGTCCTGCAAGCGCACCGCCCCAGTGTGAAAGCACTTGGGCTCTCAAACTGGGGAGGCTTGAGAGGCGCTATTTTTAATTTTGTGAATTATTGTTCTCCCAAACCAAAATTAGCAATTAACCCTTGCAGTGTGGGCACAGCCCCACCGCAGAGGATCATTTTGTAGTTGCCCGGAGCTGGGTTTTAACGTATGAACACAACCATTTTACTACAATTTTAATATGATGTTTTGTTATAAATAACTTGATTTGAAAACCACATGCAAATCTAAGGAGGACTGCTGTCCTTAGTGTTCCGATCATGTCGTTACCTTTACAAGCCGTGAAAACGAAGCTCAAGCATGAAATGACAGCGCCTGTTGTACAGCTATACACGGTACGACCAGCAGAGGGCACCAACTTAGCCACGATGATTTAAATAGCCAGGACTATTTAAAAACGTGATTGTTTTTTCACGCACATAGGAAGGTAACATGTCTCTGCAACTTGGCTCCTTCACTACATCTGCTGCCACGAATCTGCTTTATTACACCCATTATTGCAGAATAACGCGCTGCAATCACACACACACAGCAAGGCATCACCAGCACAACCACATAGCGGAGACGTGTGGGAAGCGGCACAGGAGGTGACGTCAGCGAAGGAGAAGCGTCTGATTGGTGGCTGAAGGTGCTCGAAAAATATACCTGGAAATAAGCAGCATGAGAGCCCAGAGGGAGTGAAGGGTCCAACACGTCTATACTGGCGGCTGCTGCTCAGGTCAGTGTCTAGTGCTGGGGATAATTGTGTCTGGTTATGGATCGGAGTGATCGGTTTACATTGCATGAATGAGCTGTACACTGATTGGTCTATGTATAGGCGCCCACTACTCCATGGATTATACATTGTATATTGTGCTTCCCTGACGTCACATGACCCGTTCTAATGATCAGGCTGGTTGGAGGGCTCAGCTCTCGATGACCTATGTATGTGACATGGTAGCTGAGAGAGCAGGTTTATTATTGTGTTTAATAACAGGTCACACACTCATTGTCAGTCTGACACATCGACCTGGGAGCTGCTGTTGCCCATTGGGACCAGTCTGGGCTCCTCGAAATAAAAATATTACAATGTGGGTTTGTATGTCTCCAATGCATGTCAAATGTGCGCAAGGTAACCGTCACAACACCTCTATTTCATTTTGCTTTGTGTTTTCTTTGCACCGTATTCCATTCAGCTCTCTCAACTGATTTCTTATTCATTCATTTACACTGAAAAGCAGGTTAAACACATGTACAGCTGACATGAATCTAATAAGTATTGTTTCCAGAACTTCTCCACATGAGCCCTTACTCTCTATTGCTATGGCCATGCAGCCATATTGGATCAGTGATGTCATAAACCACCTCACCCCTTTGTGTACATGCAGCAGTTGATTGCCAGGGAGCGACAGCTTCCTTTTCGGATTCAGTCTGAACCCAAGTTCTGACCAAACCTGGGCCGATTTCTGTTCACCACTCACCCAATGTCTTAAAGCAGAAATATACCCATAACAACTTGATAAATTGATGTAATGGTTTCACAAAAGTTACATTTCTGGAATGCCAGGATTGCTTACTGTCACATTTGTGTGTGTCCGCAACTAAACTGTCAAATCAGCAAATCGCTGGTGTCATAACTGATCACATGTATAAACAAAATTTTAATTAAAGTGGTTGTAAACCCTTACAGACCACTCTTTGCTACAGATAAGCCTATAATAAGGCTTACCTCTAGCTACCCCAGATATCTCCTAAACCTGCACGGTATAGGCGATATCCCCTGTATCCCTGCCAACGTCATCAGCACATGTGCACTGAAGCAATGGCATGTACGTGCCGCTTGCTTCAGTGAGTGTGCCGTTACCATGGTAGGGACGTAATCATGGCTCCGGCCAATCACAGCGCCGGAGCCACGATACCCGGAATTAACTCCGGGGAGAAATGTTGCCGGCCGGTGCGGTGTACGGGCACCGCAGTTGGGCTTTGATCTCATGTGAGTATTACATAATGATCTAGCTCATTATTCCCTTGTCTTGCAGGTCTTCTTTTTTTTTTTTTCCAAATCCATAGTTTCAAGTTCTGTTTACAACCCTTAAAGGACGGTGCTAATTCAAACTTGTAAACATATGTAATTCCAACAAACATATATTGAATGCATAATTCAATAATAAACAATTCTAGAAGAAAAAAGTCCACACTCCAAAAAAATGTCCATGTTGCAGATCAAACAGAAGCAGCTTCCTTGACTCTAAAGGAATGGAGTGTTTCATTCCGCGTTAAGGCTCTCAGCAGATCAACCTCTACAAGTGCCTAAAAAATAAAGAGAGACTGAGTGTGTGCAGAGCAGGGTGAGATAACCCCCGTTAGACTTACCGGTAACGGTATTTCTGGGAATCTTCCAGGACTACAGCTACTTGAGATGATTGGCTCCGCCTTCTACAGGAAACACAAATCGGATACAATTTAGAAGGCCCCTCCCTTTCCCCTGACCCTCAGTTGTATGAAGATCAAGTAAACCTCCACCAAAAGTGAACTCGGAAGAGGAATAACAGAGACTCAGTAATACACCACCACCAGGTTAAAATAAGAGGACCAGTGAAACAAGAATAGGGTGGGAATATAGACGCTGTCCTGGAAGATTCCTGGAAATACCATTACCAGTAAGTCTAATGGGGGTTTTCCCCCCCTCATCTCCCAGGACAGCTACTTGAGAGGATAAGCAAGATCTATATCTTAGGGAGGGAGGACAGCCTGAAGTACTTTCCTTCCAAAGGAGAGGTCCTGGCTGGAGAGCGTCTGGACTCTATAATGCCTGACGAATGCATGAGAGGAGGCCCAGACAGCAGCTTTGGAAATATCTTCCCATGATGCACCCGCTCTTTCTGCCCAAGAGGCAGCTAGCAACCTAGTAGAGCGAGCCCTAACTCTGGAAGGAGGGGATTGTCCTGATGATTTGTAGGCCTTGCATATAGCTTCTCTAATCCATCTGAAAATGGAACCTCTGGAATCCTTGGAACCCTTTTTGGGGCCACTAAAAGTAATCAGTAATTGGGAATCTTTCCTAAATTCACTAGTAACTTCTAAGTAGTGTAGAAGACATCTTCTTGCATCTAAAAAACAAACCTTTCTTCCACCGGATTCCTGGGGGAGGAACAAAAGCTAGGAAGAACTACTTCCTGGGATCTGTGGAAGTCAGACGAAACTTTGGGCAAATACAAAGGGTCAGGCCTGATCACTACTCTGTCATCTAAAATCCTTAAGGAAGGATCTTTACACGAGAAAGAACCTAAATCAGAGACCCTTCTCCCAGAAGTTATCGCCAAAAGGAAAACCATCTTTAGGGTGACTAATTTTTAAAGAGGCGTCACTCAGAGGCTCAAAAGGGGGTCTGGTAAGGGCGCTCAATACCAACGACAAATCCCAGGGGGGAACCTGCTTGACTACTCTGTGTGTACATCTAGCCCTAGCTAGGAGGAATCTCTTAATTAAAGGCTGCTCCGCCAGTCTTTTCTCCATGAACAGAGATATGGCAGCAACCTGAACCCTAAGAGTGCTGACGGCAAGCCCCTTTTCCACTCCCCTCTGTAAAAAGTCCAGAACATAGAAAACGAGTCTACCCCAGCCCTTTTTTGCCAGGCTACAAAGGTTTTCCAAACATTGCCATAAATCTTCCGTGTGACTAATTTAATTTTATGGCTGTCTAGAATAGTCTCAATAACCCTAGCTGAACATCCTTTTCAATTGTAGGATGCGCCTCTCAGCCCCCAAGCCATCAGACGGTAAATCCGAGGGTTTGGATGCAGCATTGGCCCTTGGTGTAGAAGGTCTCTTCTCTCTGGCAGGGGCCAGAGGGACTCTACTGAGAGTGCTCTCAGTGCGGAGAACCAACTCCTCCTGGGCCACCATGGAGCAATCAGAATCACTTATGCTTGTTCCTGCACAATCTGTCGGAGCACCAGAGGCAATAGCGGAATTGCAGGAAAAGCATAGGCCAGGGGAAAATTCCACTGGAAAGAGAGCAATTGTCCCTAGGGACTTTGCTTCTCTCTCCAGGGAAAAATAAGCTGGAAGCTTCCTGTTGTGGGTGGAAGCAAACCGATCCCACCTGACCACTAACTCCAAGAAGATTTCCTGGTTCAGCTCCCAACTGCTGAAAGTGACAGTTACTCTGCTCAGATAATCTGCCAGTTAATTTGCCAACCCACTGATGTGGACTGCCCTGATTGAGGAAACATTGTCCTCTGCCCAGGAAAGAATTTCCTGACTCAACCCTAGCAGGCAGAATTATTTTTTTCCAAGTTTTCATTAATGTATTGCCCTAAAGTTTCAAGTTCTGTTTTCGAGAGAGGAAGTATACGGCCAAAGGGAGCCTGGAAGCAAATCGGTTGGACAGTCATATGGCTGGTGAGGAGGAAGGGCATCAGCTTTCTTCTTGTCAGACATCCAGGAATTCTTGGTACGCAGATGGTACATGCTGGCTGGCGCTGGGTACCGGCTGAACAGTGAAACAACTAGCAGAGTCTCTGGAAATGGAGGTAAAGCAATGCTGTTGGCAGTATGGAGAAGTAAAGAGGACTTCATTCTTGGGCCAGTTGACCTGTGGGTGCACTTGCAGCCAAGGAATTCCTAGAATGACCGGGAAAACTGTAAGCAGAATGCACAACGCCAAAACGTACCAACTCCCGATGGCCAGAGTTGGTCACGGTGAGGAGAGGTGCATTCTCTTGTGTAACTAGCCCAGAACTAGGAAGAGAGCCATCGGCTAGGTGTACTGTCAGCCCTTGTTTTTTGGAGACCAGGGGAATGCAAAGTTTATTAGCTAGAGTCAAGTCCAGAAAACAGCTGCAAGCCCCCGAGTCAACGATTGCCGTGAGCCGAGGATCCTGAAACCTGGCAGTATACAGGAGTACGTGAAGGTGGCTTACTATGTCTCCTGGAGCAATTTCGTAGGAAATGTCCAGTTCCCCCACAGTAAAGGCACAGCTTCGCCTGGCGGCGAAGGAGTCTTTCCTTCTGGAGAGAGAGCTGAACGGACCAAGCCAATCTGCATGGGTTCAATTTCCGATGCTGGGGCAATGGGATGCCCAGTTGCTGGCGAGGAAGGAATATTTTAAGGCAGCTTCATTCCAGCCTGTGTCTGCGGACCATTTGCAAAAGTCCATCGTGTAATCCTCCACTGGATGCTGTCCTTGCTGTAATGTGTGCAAAGCAGCTTTGACTGTGGCCGCACGCTGCGTGTCATGGTATAATTGTGCCATGGCCTCAAAGAATGCGTCTATCGAGTTACTGATGGGACTCCTTATTTTATTTTTTTTTTGTTCCAACAGACTGTGGGCCCAGACCTGGGGTTCATCTGATAGTAAGGAAATGATGAACCCCACTTTCACAGTTTCTATAGAAAAAAATGTTGGTTAGAGGGCCATGTACAGCAAAGATGCATTTTTTAAAAGCTCTAAACTTTTTCCGATCTCCGGGGAATCGTTCAGGGGTTGACACCTGTGGCTCAGGAGGAGAAACTAGTACAGTATTAGTAAAGGTGGTACAATCCTGGGCAGAAACAACAGACACTGAGGTGGCGTATGAAGGCCTGGGATCCGAGGAGGCAGGTGTGGCAGATGGCCCTCCAGCTGAAAGTAGCCTTCTTGTAGTCTTTGTACTGCTTGAGTCAATGCTGTGACCTGCTGGCACAAAGCCTCTATTGTGGAAATTCCCCCGTCAGCCTCAGACATGGCTGGATTATACGGTCATGTACTGGTTGGAGGCCGAGGTGCTGAGAGGGCTCCCCTTGTGGCTAAGTGCAGCACACCCCTGGAGATGGTCCACGGAGTGTAGTGCCCAAAGAAGCACGATTTTCAAGATGCTGCTGTAGTCAGGAGAGCTGATAACCAAGATAAGCAAGCGGAATCAGAAGTACAAGCCAGAGGTCAAACTAGGATATCGGGAAGCCCGGTCGGTAACAGAATCAGGAATACAGGGGCACAGGGAACACAGGGGTGCTGACGATAATCCAGCAACATCATGCTCTCAGCAGCAGTTTTAAGTTGGCCAGTGGGCGCCAGTATTTGTTGCACCACCGCGCATGGGGGGGGTTCTCCATATGAGCCCATGCTGGATATTGGTAACATTGCCAGTTCTTCTAAGGCCATCCCTGACACCTGCCTATTATCTGGGAGTGTTGCGCTGCTGGTACTTGCCACATGATTTATTGCACTGCTGGATCTCCTGAGCCTCTTTGACTGGATTCTGTCCTCCCCCGGTTTCCATTTCAGAGCCACTGCTTTCTATTGGCTCATACTCGCTATCTGAGTCTGACAAAGCGAGTTCCCCGCTACTCGTCTGACATACTCTGGAGTATCTGGAAAGCCTCCTTGCTGCTGAATAATTTTTTTTAGCCATGTTGATGCTGCTGATATTTACTGATTGGCACTGATTTATTTATTTAATTTTTTTTTACTGTATGACAGATGTTGAGCAATGTGTGATCACTGACAGATGTGCGCTAGATGATCACTGGGACTGATGTGTGACCGATGTTTATCATTGTGTGGGGGCACTGTGACAGGACACTGTTTTGGGAACACTAGCTGGGTGATCAGTGTGTGTGTAAAGGTGTAAACGGCTCAAAACTCACTGATCCCTGGCTTGCAGCACAGATGGTCTCTCCTTCTCACTGACAGGCTCTTTGTGAGATGAAGCAGAGCCGATCTCCTGATAACCGGCTCCATTTACATTACATGATGGCTGTGATTGGACACAGCCATCATGTGACCGGGAGGGCCAATCACAGAGCCCTCCTGCCGAGTGGTGATGTGCTGTGTTCAGGGAAACACGGACACGCCAGGATCGTGCAGCTGAGAGATTTGTGTGTTTTGGATAGCGGATTTGCTGCGGTCATAGAATCCCCACCTAGAGTACAGGGGGTCCCCGGGTTACAAACAAGATAGGGACTGTAGGTTTGTTCTTAAGTTGAATCTGTTTGTAAGTCGGAACAGGTACATTTTTTAAGTGTAGCTCCAGCCAAAAAAATCTATTTTTAAGTTTTTTAGATAACAGAGAAGGGTTATCACCCCTGTAACATTTGTTTTGCTGTCTGTGCCCCTGTTCAGAAGATTTCACCTCACCTTCTGTCCCAATGACAATTGGATTTGAAAATTTTGGGTTGTTAGGGTAGCATGGACTGGTGATAAAGCATCAGTGGAGACACCTTTTTCCCATATTAACTCTTACAGGAGAGAATTTCCCTTCCTAGGGGTAGATTTCCTCTCACTTCCTGTTGTCTCCCTCCGTTTGTAAGTAGGAGTCGTTTGTAAGTCGGATGTTTGTAAGTCGGGGACCCCCTGTATGGGGTTATAACTGCTCTGACCCTAAAAATACATGTCTTACCACATATCTCAAACAGTGAATATATGTTCTTCAATAATTTAATATTAACCATATATTATAAGAGGTGCAAGGTATACTGATATAGGGAAAATTGCATAAGTGAAACAAATGGTGTGTATTTAAGCAAAGAAAAGTCCCAGTATTTCTCTTCAGAATATAGGGAAAATTACATAAGTGAAACAAATAGTGGTACTGTATTAAACAAAAGTCCCAGTGTTTATCTTAAAAAAAATAAAAAAAATAAATAATTTGTAGCCTACCAGTGCCCATCATATGCAGCCCGCCTGTGCCCAGCAGCCTCACCAGTGTCCGTCATATGCAGCCTCACCAGTGTCCGTCATATGCAGCCTTACCTGTGCCCGTTATATGCAGCCTACCAGTGCCCATCATATGCAGCCTGCCTGGGCCCGGATCAGAGTGGCGATCTCCATGTGTCACAGAGCAGGTTTGGAATTGCCCGGGCAGCAGTAACAATGTCTCGCCTGCTGTGATCATGTCACACTGATTCAATGTCCCGTTATTGGATCAGCGTGCCGTCTATCACAGGAGACAGGACATTGTTACTACGGCCTGGACAATTCAGCCCCGTGACATGCGGAGATCCCGGCGACGAGCAGGGAGTGGAGGACTGGGGTGCGTCAGGGTGACACTCCCGCAATAGGCGGCACCTGGGGTGGACCCTGTACCCTTTTGGTATCGGCTGTTTTTTTGCATTGACCGAATGGAAAAAAAACTCAGTTTGTGGCCGAAATTTCGGTGCACCTCCTAAGTTCAACCAATACAAAAAAAAAATCATACAATCCCAAATACACAATCCTATACCCACAGTTGATCCAGAGGAAGGCAAAAAAAAAACAGCAATCCAATTTGGTTGAGGCAATCGGATATCTCCTGGATCACAAATGGAGTGTTTTTAAAGATAAAACATTATTGGCGTTTCTTATATCTCTATGTATGTGGCTGTGGGAGACACTGGTAGGAGAAGGAGGAAGCGATTCCAGTAGTGAACCAAAGGATTTGCGCATCTAGTCCCCTAGGGAGGGACATAAGCGCTGTATGATCATATTCACATATATGATCCATTATCCCAGGTGAGAGCACACCCGGTGGTTGAATAGAGCACAGCATGTAGCACGAGTGAAGCACATCATATGGATTCTTAAAGCGGTTCTGCACTCTGTAAAAAAAAATTTTTTTTAAGGACGTAATATAAAGTATGCTTACCTTTATTAGGGGACTCACCTGTTCCATCTTCCATCTCGATCGCCGCCGGTTTTCGTCCGCTGAAGTTCCTCGTCTTCTTCTTTAGTGCTGGGGGCCATCTTGCCTGTGGGCATGTGAAACCCCACAGGCACTGTTGATGGCCCAGCATGCACCGCCGTTACTCGCGCGTGCGCAGTAACGGCACATCTGCCGACATCTCACGAGATTTCGGCAGATGCGGCCGAAATCTCGGGAGATTTCGGAAGATGTGGCCGAAATCTCGCGAGATTTCGGAAGATGCCCGCACTGACTCCTGGGATCAATGACACCAGATCCCAGGAGACAGTGCGGCGTGACGACGATCGACGCAGAGACCCCGCCCGCCGCCGCAGAGGGAGAAGACCGGAAGTCTTCAATTACAAGGTAAGTAAAAAAAAAAAAAAACATTTCATTTAGTACTCTTTGCCTGATTTGGAAGGCAAAGAGATTTACTAAATTAAATGAGTGCAGAACCACTTTAATTCAAGTGCACTGAATAACCACTAGGAAATATGAGTGTAACCTAATAATATTATTAGGCAGCATTCAGTGGACTTTTGTCACAGATTGACTCTTAATTTCTATTTTTATTTTCACTTTTTGCATTTTATCATATTTAGTTATATTTGCAATTTCACCCGAGTGGATGTTCATTTGTTGGTATACACCTGTAATAGTTTTTTGGCAGGTGTTAAAGTAATTTAGCATGTATGTTCATATGCACAATTGTCTATGCACAATTGTCTATGCACAATTGAGAGAGTTTTCCACTTTTTGTTTATAGAAGTCTTCAAAAGGTGAAGCACTGCACTAATACCTATTTATATACATGTTGTGACATATATTTTGAGAGTGTGGAAAGTGTAAGTGAATCACCCTTCATTAGTCTTGCAGTGATTAGTAATCCTAGCAGCGTGCAGTACCACTACACTATTTTACCAACTTTACTTATAACTGTTAGTTATAAAGAAATCTGTTTTTTTTTTTTTATTATTATTTATTTATTTATTTATTTATTTTTTTTCTTATGTGTACGTAATAAAGAACTTTTTTTTTGATGTATTCTATTCAGTCAAATTTTTTTCGAGCTGCCTATAGGCCCTTGGGAGCAATATTTCAACGTAACTGTATGTGCAAACTGCACATTGGGGTTGATTTACTAAAGGAAAAAGACTTGTAATCACGAACAGCCCCATTTGCAAGTAGGACTAAATAGACAGGTGGTTTTACTTTGCTAACACTGAGGAGCAATTTGACTGCCAAATTAGGTGAGTGTTTCTTCTGTCATTGTGTAACTGCCTGCCCACGAGGTATGAGCAGACAGCTTACACAGACAATCTGCAGGAGTCCTGCATTGCACCTGCAATCTGCTAACGGGCACAATGCTTTGTAGGCTTCTAGTAAAAAAAAAAAAGAATAAATGTATATTTTTTTGCCTGCAAAAAGATGCGCTCTTCAGTTATTTTATTTTTTATGAAAGTTAACTTATCCTTTAGATTTCTAAGCAACAAAAAATTACCTTTGTTTCGGTTAGGGCTGCACTGACAATATTGGGCTATCCATAAATCAGTATATTGTCTTATTAAAATCATAAGTCAACCTATGGTCTATGCAATCAACTTGCACATGCATAGTGCTGCACACTATGCATGTTTGCCTCCTAAAGCAATGAAACCTCTCATGTAAGGTGTGTACTTTTCACAACTAATGTGGTGGGGAGTGTGGGCAATTGGTAAAGGAGGGGGGGGGGGGGGGGTTGCGCTCTGGGAACCAAAGTTATTTAATGCACGCATTTTGTGTTTTGCAGATCCCTGTGATGGAACCTCTCCAAATTTTAAGTTTTCTCTTGTTTGTATTGCTCACCTTGGGGGAATGCTCAGACACCAACAGGCAGAAGAAAGACACCGCTTTTGACATCTGTATCCATTTACGGTTTTAATTTTTATTTTTTTTCTTCTTGGCACAGAGGGCTGGCTGCTTTTAGCTGAAACCCTGATTTGCTCTAATTATTTGACATATAGGGAATAAACATACCATAGCAGACTGTAGTATTCAGCTGTGTTCATATTTTTGGAACAATTTCTAGGGAAAGACATGCATGCAAATTCTTGCCATATTCACACACCTCTCTCTCTATCTATCTATCTATCTATCTATATATATATATATATATATATATATATATATATATATATATATATATATATATATATATATATATATATATATATATAATTTAGTGTGTGTGTGTATACAGCTGTGCTCCTAAGTTTACATACTCTGGCAGAATTTATGATTTCTTGGCCATTTTTCAAAGAGTTTTGAATAACACCAAAAACATCTCTTTCACTCCATGGTTAGTGTTTGGCTGAAGCCATTTATTATCAATCAACTGTGTTTACTCTTTTTAAATCATAATGACAACAGAAACTAATCCAAAAGTTTACACCCTGGTGATTTTGGCCTGATAACATGCACACAAGTTGACACAAAGATGTTTAAATGGCTATTAAAGGTAACCATCCTCACCTGTGATCTGTTTGCTTGTGATGTGTGTGTGTGTGTGTGTAAAAGGTCAATGAGTTATTTGACTCCTGACAGACCCTTGCATCTTTCATCCAGTGCTGCACTGACGTTTCTGGATTCTGAGTCATGGGGAAAGCAAAAGAATTGTCAAAGGATCTGCGGGGAAAGGTAGTTGAACTGTATAAAACAGGAAAGGGATATAAAAAGATATCCAAGGAATTGAGAACTCTGATCAAGAAGTGGAAAATTAGGGGTTCAGCTGAAACCAAACCACGGTCAGATAGACCAACTGCCAGGAAAATTGTTCGGGATGCAAAGAAAAACCCCAAAATAATTCCAGGTGAAATACAAGACTCTCTGAAAACATGTGGTGCGGCTGTTGCAAGGAGGCACTTGAAGAAAGAGAGGCTACATCGTTGAGTCGCCAGAAGAAAGCCATTATTACGCAAATGCCGCAAAGTATCCCACTTAAAGCGGTTCTGCACCCATTTCATTTAGTAAATCTCTTTGCCTTCCAAATCAGGCAAATAGTACTAAATGAAATGTGTTTTTTTTTTTTTTTTTTTTTTTTTTTACTTACCTTGTAATCGAGGACTTCCTGTCTTCTTTCTCTTCGGGGTCTTGCGGGGATCCTCGTCACGCCGCACTGTCTCCTGGGATATGGTGTCATTGATCCCAGGAGTCAGTGCGGGCATCTTCCGAAATCTCGCGAGATTTCGGCCACATCTTCCGAAATCTCGTGAGATGTCGGCAGATGTGCCGTTACTGCGCACGCGCGAGTAACGGCGGTGCATGCTGGGCCATCTAAAGTGCCTGTGGGGTTTCACATGCCCACAGGCAAGATGGACCCCAGCAGACAAGAACGCAAGAAGAAGATGAAGATGAAAACCGGCGGCGATCGAGATGGAAGATGGAACAGGTAAGTCCCCCAATTGAGCTATATGCCCTTGGCATATAGCCCAAAAAAAAAAAGAGTGCCGAACCGCTTTAAAGAAGACCCCCAACGTGTGCGTGCCCGGCCATGAAGCCAAAAGCTGTCGCAGCCGGGTGCCCAAACTGGCAATGGAGGCGCCGGCAGAGAGGAGGGGGGAGAGGAGCGATGCTCCGTTTGGCCGCATCGCTGGACCGTGGAACAGGTAAGTGTCTGTTTACTAAAAGTCAGCAGCTACACTTTTTTTGTAGCTGCTGACATTTAACCACTTCGGCCCCGGACCAATTGGCAGCCAAAGGACCAGGCCCCTTTTTTGCGATTCGGCACTGCGTCGATTTAACTGACAATTGCGCGGTCCTGCGACGTGGCTCCAAAACAAAATTGGCGTCCTTTTTTTCCACAAATAGAGCTTTCTTTTGGTGGTATTTGATCGCCCCTGCGGTTTTTATTTTTTGCGCTATAAACAAAAATAGAGCGACAATTTTGAAAAAAATGCAATATTTTTTACTTTTTGCTATAAGAAATATCCTCAAAAAATATATAAATTTTTTTTTTTTTCTCAGTTTAGGCCGATACGTATTCTTCGACATATTTTTGGTAAAAAAAATTGCAATTACCGATTATTGATTGGTTTGCGCAAAAGTTATAGCGTTTACAAAATAGGGGATAGTTTTATAGCATTTTTATTAATTTTTTTTTTTTTACTAGTAATGGTGGCGATCAGCGATTTTTTTTTTTTATTGTGACTGCAACATTATGGCGGACACATCGGACATTTTTGACACATTTTTGGGACATTTGTCATTTATACAGAAATCAGTGCTATTTAAATAGCACTGATTCCTATGTAAATGACAGTGGCAGTGAAGGAGTTAACCACTAGGGGGCGGGGAGGAGTCAGTGTGACGTGTTGTGTTTTTTTTTTTTTTACAGTAGGGGGGGGGCGTGGCTGTACGTCTGACGTCATTGATCGGCTTTCCCGATGACAGGGAACAGCCGATCAATGACAGGCAGAGTAGGAAGTGCGGGGAGAGGTTTGTTTACACATACCTCTCCCCGTTCTTCAGCTCCGTAACCCGATCGCGGGACACCAGCGGCGATCAGGTCCGCTGGTCCCGCGGCCGGGGTCACGGCGCTCCCGACCGGGTCGCGAGACCCACAGGCAGGCACATGCACGATACGTACAGGTACGTGATTTTGCCTGCCCGTGCCATTTTGCCGACGTATATCGGCGTTAGGCGGTAGGGAAGCGGTTAATACACATAAAAAGCCTGGAACTCCGCTTTAAGAACTGGGGTAAACTTTTGATTATGGTAATTTGGTTAGTTTCTGTTATGATTTAAAAAGAGTAAACCCAGTTGATTGATAATAAATGGCTTCAGCCAAACACTACCCATGAGTGAAAGAAAAGTGTTTGTGATCATTCATATTCTATGAAAAATGGCCAAGTGTGTGTGTGTGTGTGTGTGTGTGTATATGTTATATATATTTTATAAATAAAGTGTGGCAGGTACAACAGTGAGCACTATATGCAGACTTTAAGGAGAGGTAGGTTATAACAGCTGTGTATGTACATGTTGGATAGCAACATGGTGTAGTGTCATATTTCTGGAGTTTCTCTGTCAATGTTACTGCATTTATGGTTAACAGAGTTTTGCTATTATCCAGACTTTGAATTGGATCTGTCATAAATCTGTTGCATATCTGTTTTATATCTGTTTCCTATTCCCAAAGATCACCCAGGATAATTCTTGCAATTCCATGCTTTTAAAAGGGTTTCTTTCTGATTGATACAACCAAGCATTTGCTTTGCTGCAGGCTGTCTGAAATGTTGTTTCAGTTCTTGGCTCCGGACCGTCTATTGCTATAATGCAAACTTGAAAGAGGCCATGGGTGACAAAGATCAAAGGATCAACAGGCACCTAAAGATTGACATGAACAATGCTGCCCCTATAGGCAAAAGTACAGAAGGACAGACAGTAATATAATCTGTTGAGAAGGGCTGCCCCATAAATACTGTGATTCGTCAATTGTCTAGATGGGATGGCAATGGTGTTGGGTTTGAATGGTGTATGATCGAAGTATAAAAGACTGAGCAAGGAAGAGAAATGGCTCCTTTCTCCTTTTGGATCCTGGCTTGGGCCTAAGCCTCATGGTGATGGATAGCATAGCTAGAAGAAACAAGCCTCGCGGAGGGCCTTGTGATTATTATCTTTGATATTCTGATATGATGTGTATTGTTGGTATGTGTTTGTAATACTTTCTCTAGTATTTCATGTTGGCTTTCTTATTTCCTTGGGAAATTACTTATAAACCGTGTGTTTGGTTTCATGGCTAACCTTGCATTATTGCGATATCAACAGTAACATATGGTAAGAGTTTAATATAGACTAACTATAGGGATTAGACAGATTAATATATAGGTACAATAATATTTATTGTATCGTTTTACTTCATACTTCAGTACATTAACTGTTCGCTGTAAAAAGGCCAGGGATGGGGGTAGTGCAGCAGTTGGATGCGTGTGTATTAGTGGGGGTAAAGCACTCAAATGTTTGTCATTGAGAAGGTGAGGCAGCCAGGACAGGATTTGTGGTAGCAGGGGAGGAAGTCAGTGGGGAGGGATCAGTCAGTTTCTAAGGAGGGATCTGTCTGTCAGGGAAAGAGGTAGGGAGTTTCAAAAGGTATATCTGTCAGTGGAGAGTTGTGGCATTTGTGATTGAATGTTTGCCAGCAATGCAGAGTAGACTGGGGCAGAATGTATGTTGGGACAGGTAAATGGGGTGAGATGACTCAGGGATGTCTGTCAGGGGAGTGAGGCAACTCAGGGAGGGATGTCTGTTTGGGGAATGAGGTGGCCATAGCTCCAGTTTCCCTTTATACTGAAGGAGTCAGTGTTCTGCTCGCTGGCAGTCTGTGTAAACAAGGCACACAAAATTGACAGCTGCAGAAGCATTGAGTGAGCAGAGGAACAGAAGGCAACACTGGTGGGAAGTCCAAGTGGTTTTAAAGGCTCAAGGTTTTTTTATATATATGAAGGTGAAAAAAATATGATTTTTACATAATACTTACCTGTAAAATCCTTTTTCTTTGAGTACATTAAGGGACACAGAGTCAGGCTGATATTCATTACCTGCTCGGTTATACTTCATTAGGTGAATGGACACAGGTAGACCAAAGGTCTTCAGACAGCAAGTGATCCGCTAATATAACCCCTCCCATACAGGAAGTACTTTCGTTTTGTAGCAAGCACTAAATCATCAAAAAAAGAGGGGCTGGATCTCTGTGTCCCATGATGTACTCAAAGAAAAGGATTTTACAGGTAAGTATGGTGAAAAAATCATATTTTCTTTTTCATACATCATGATACACAGGCTAATATTCATTACCTGCTGGGACATCCCAGAGCAATAGCCTTGAGGGGAGGGAGACACCCTGCCAAACAATAGCCATCAGAACTTATACTGCAGCCCGCAGTATACAGCGGCCGAAAGCTGAATCCTCGGCTGCTCTAACATCCACTTGTTTCAAATCTTACTTTATTTCATTTTCACATCTTGACAAACATAAAACTTTGCAGTTACATGTATTATACAGGCATTTACAGTTGTGTCTGTTTATAACTCCATAGTTTCTTATTCCTGTACTTTTGCGTATTAGTTATATAATGTTGCTATTACTTTCATTCTTACTCCCCATCATATGTCATTAAAACTTATCAAGCAATCTATCATACTCTCTTCATTCATATTAGTGTCCAGTAGAGAGAAAAAAAAGAAAAAGAGAGAAAGAAAGAAAAAAAAAAAAAAAAAAAGGGATTTTAACAAGGTCTCTCCCGTCCTCCCTCCTCCCCCCTCCCTCTCATATCGTCCGCAGCAATAAGGACGACATCCTATAGTCTCTCCATTTTTGCCAAGTTTCGTTTATGTGATCTTTGGGATCCTCTTCCTTTATAATCCTCTCTTCCAGTGAACGCATATCATCCATTTCTATGATCCATTCCTCAATTGAGGGTGCTATATTGTTTTTCCATTTCCTTGCTATTACTGTTCTAGCTGCGGTTAAACAGTGTTTTAGTATCCCTTTTCTTATCTTTTTGATCGTACCTGGTATCATTGATAAAATAGCGATCTTTATTTCTGGTTGTATGTTTATATCTGTCATCTCGCTATATATCTTAAATATTTTTTCCCAGAATATGTACACCTTTGGGCATAAAAACCAGATATGTGACATAGTCCCGGTTGCTTTTTGACATCTCCAACAGGTGCTATCATTTTCTACATTAATTTTATACAGGTCAATTGGGCATTTGTACCATCTCACTAGTAGTTTGTAGTTTCGTTCCTGATGTCTATTGGATAGAGACATTTTGTGTGTTAGTAAAATTGCTTTGTCCCATTTCTCTCTGGGTATGGCCTCTTCCATCTCCTGTTCCCATTTTCTTACATATTTTAACTCTTGTGTGTTACTGTTTGAAATTAAATATTTATATATGTTGGAAAGATTATGTATGGGTCTTTGTTCTTGTAATAATAATGTTTCCAATGTTGTGGGTGTTCTGTCCAATATTCCTGTTTTCTCAAGAGTATTTATATATTCCTGAAGCTGTCTGTGTTGTATCCATTTGTGTGCATGTTCTCTACCCATGTCTTCTAGTCGAATAAGTTTTTTGTTCTCCATTGTTTGTACTATTCTGATGTTGTCTTTTTTCTCCCATTTTAAAAAGGTTCTGGATTCATTTGCTGGGGGGAAATCGGGATTGCCGAAGAGGGGTGTCATTGGGCCTATATATGATGACCCTATTCCCCTTTTCATCAGTCCGTCCCATGTTTTCAGTGTTGCTTCAATCAAAAATGGCATTTCTTGTCTTAATGGTCTATTCTCTTTTTTTATCCATGGTAGTATTTTTAAATTTATATTCATAATTTCTTCCTCTAGTTCCACCCATTGTTTAGTTCCTTTATTATGAAACCAATCCAGAATCCTAGTGATCAGGGATGCCTTAAGGTATGTGGATAAATCCGGAAGAGCCAAACCCCCGTCTTTTTTAGATCTTATAAGTGTTTCCCTGCTGACTCTTGCTGGTTTACCCGCCCAGATGAAGCTGCCTATCAGTTTTCGTAGAGTATTCAATATGTTTTTGAGGGGAAATATTGGAACTGTTTGGAATATATATAGTATTTTGGGAAGTATGTCCATTTTTATAATATTTATACGCCCTGTCCAAGAGAAAATTCCTTTGTTGTAGTTTTGAAGTAGTTTCGTGATTTTTTGTATTAGTGGGACATAGTTGTTTTCTTGGAGTTTTCTGATGTCATTGGGGATAAATATTCCTAGGTATTTAATAGTACTATTTTGCCATTTAAAAGAGAAATTCCTTTTAAGAGTATCAACAGTGTTTGTAGTAAGTGAAATGTTTAAGGCTTCCGTTTTATTATAATTAACTTTGAAGTTACTAACTTCAGCAAAGCGTTTGAATTCTTTTATTAGATTGGGTAGCGTCACTATGGGGTTTGTAATATATAATAATAGATCATCTGCGTATCCTGAAAGTTTATATTCCTGATCTTTTATTCTAATTCCTTGTATATCCTTATTTATCCGGATTGCTGTCATCAGATGTTCCATAGTTAAAACATATATCAGTGGGGATAAGGGACATCCCTGTCTGGTTCCGTTTCGTATTGTTATCGTGTCTGATAATTCCCCATTTGCTCGAATTTTGGCCGTTGGATTCTGATATAGAACCAGAATCTTTTCTAATAATCTAGGGCCCAGTCCCCATTGTTTCAATGTCTCTTCAAAGAATCGCCATCCCACCCTGTCGAACGCTTTTTCAGCGTCTACTGCCAATAGACAGGATGGGATGGCGTGTCTTTTCGCATATTCGACTAATGTCAAAGTTTTAAAGGTGTTATCTCTCGCTTCTCTTCCCTCCACGAATCCTACTTGGTCTAAATGTATCGTTGTTGGTAGTTTAGGGGTAAGCCTATTGGCTATAACTTTAGAGTAGATTCGGAGATCTATATTCGTCAGGGAGATCGGTCTATAGTTTCCACATAGTGTATGGTCTTTATCGGGTTTGGGTATGAGAGATATATATGCCTGCATACTTTGTGATACAAATGGCTGAGCTATAGATACAGAGTTAAATGTGCGTTTTAAAACTGGGATAAGCAGGTCTTTGTATAATTTATAAAAGCGTGGGGTAAATCCGTCAGGCCCTGGGCTTTTACCTATTGTCAGTGAGTCTATTACTATTTGTATTTCCGTTTCTGAGAATTCATTCTCAAGTTGTTCTATATCGCTATCAGGTAGTGGTGGTATCGGGGTTTCTGTTATGTATTGTTTTACCTTTTGGTCAAGGTCTTCTAGGTTTTGTTTTGTTAGTCGGTTAGGTAGGTTATATAACCCAGAGTAAAATGTATGGAAAGTTTCCATAATCTTTTTGGGATCATACGTCAGTTCCCCTGAGTCTGTTTTAATTTTGGGAATTGATGTAGTTCTTGTTTGTTGTTTTAAAGCTCCAGCTAATATTTTACCTGGTTTATTCTCTTGATGGTAATATAGGGCGCGATTTTTGTCTCTAATTCGAAGTGATTGTTCATTCAATATCGTTCTCAACTCTACTCTTTTATCCGAGAGGACCATTAATGTTTCTCGTGTTGTATTCTGTTTATGGTGTTTCTCTAATGCCGAAATTTCTTGTATCAATTCTTTTAACCTATTGTTTTTCATTTTTTTTAATCTAGACCCATGTTTAATAAGGAGGCCCCTTATTATACATTTAAGGGCTTCCCATTGATTTGGGAGTGATGTATTATCTTCTATGTGGTCTGATGTAAAGTTCAATATCGCGGAAGCAATTTCAGTTCTACAGGATTCATCAAATAGTAAATTATCATTTAATTTCCATGTACCTCTAGACATACTTTTATTTATTGTATCTATAGTTAGGTAGATGGGTGCATGGTCTGACCATATGAAATTCCCTATCTCGGGGGTAGAGGTTGTTGCAATCGCCGAGGAGTTTATCAAAAAGTAGTCCAGTCTATGGTATGTATCGTGTACCTGGGAGTAAAATGTATAGTCTTTTATACTTTGATTTGTTATTCTCCATATATCTATTAGTTGGTATTGTTCTAGTAGTTTTTTAAATGCTCTATTCTCACTTTTCTTTTGAGGTCCTGTCTTTGATGTGGTATCCATATTTCGATCTAGAACAAAATTGAAGTCTCCTCCAATTATGATTGTCCCTTCTGCTTTAATCATCATCTTTGTTAGTAGTTGAATGCCTGTTTTAATTTGATCTATATTTGGTAGATAGATATTAATAAAAGTGTATTTCTGTCCGTATATATTCAGCTTTAGCAATAGTGCTCTGCCCTCTCGACTTGTCCATTTTTCTAAAACCTGATGAGGTATTGAGTTATGAATTACTATTGAGACCCCTCTGGATTTTGAATATGGGTATGTATCGTGGTACCAGTTGGGATATTGTCTATTTTGTATGTTTGGTAGTTGATTTGTACGGAAGTGCGTTTCCTGGAAGAGAATAATTCCTACATTTTGTTTCTGGAGAGAATATAAGATTTGTGATCTCTTAGATGCTACATTTAGTCCCCTTGTATTGAAAGAACAAATTTTAATAGCTGTCATATTTCGACAATAGGGGGTCTAGAGGAGGGAAGAGGGAGAGAGCAAAAGGGGGGGGGGAGAGGGGAAGAGGGAGAAGGAAGGAGAGAGAGAAAAGAAAAAGAAGAAAGAAGGAAGGGAGAAAAAAAAAAAAAAAAATTAATATTTTTTATTCTTTTTAAAAAAAGCTTCTCTTCTGTAGTTCACGTTCACTCGCACTAAGAGTCAAATGCTCTTTGGTGTTCTACTCACTTGAGATTAAAACTTTCATACTTTATCATTCTCTAAATGACTCGTTGAGTCTACCCTTACAATGTAAGTTCCCTATTTGGGGGTATATAGGGATTTCCTTAGGGTTAGGACGTGTCCCTGGTCTGGGAATAGTTTAGTTTAAATGATGTAGGATTTTAATGGGTATTTTAATCCTACATCTTATTTATCACCTTCATGAGCTATTATTATTGTGTTACTTATTTTTGTTCTCCTATCCTCTTCCCCTCCCCCTCCCCCCTCACCTTTGAAGTTATATTTGAAAGCCGACAGTTTATGTGGTATATATACGTCTTTTCCATTCTGTTATTCCATTGTTACAGATTGGTATTTGGGTTGTTTCCCATGGATACAATGTGGTTTATTGGTGCATAATCTATACAGTTTATTTCCTCTGCTCTTCGTTGTGGGGATAGGGTGGGCAGAGAGAGAAGGAGAGAGAGAAGGGAGGAAAAGGAGAGGGAAAGGGAAAAAAAAAAAAAAAAAAAAACCTAGAAGAAAAAAAGGGGAGGAAATTTTCTCTCTCTCCTCCACCCCACCCCACTCCCTCCCCTCCGCAGAGGGTCGTTTTTTTTGGAGGGCAGAGGAAGATTGAATCAATTGTATCCAATGGGGGCAAACCAATTTCCCAAAAGCCCACAGCTCATAAGTGTCCATTTTTCAGGTACATTACAATTTATACATTTTTATCATATTTTCATTATATTCTGACATATTATATTTATAACTCTATGCATTTAATTTTGAGTCCCTGTTACCCCATTTTTCTCCCCAAAAAAAGAAAAAAAAAAAAAAAAAATTTATAATAATAAAAAAAAAAAAAAAAAAAAAAAAATTTATTAATAGTAATAAAAAAAAAAAAAAAAAATTTATTAATAGTAATAAAAAAAAAAAAAAAAAAAAAAAAAAAATTTTTAAAAAAAAAAAAAAAAAAAAATTTTTGTAATAATAAAAAAAAAAATTTAAAAAATTAAAAATATAAAAATTAAAGAGGGGGGAGCGCCTAGGGGGGGAGGGGAGGCCAATTCTTTTGGAATCTCCCCAATCCCCCTTGTTCTCCTCCCTCGTTCCATTTCCCCCTCCTCTAGAGATGTGTGTGTAAGTAATAGATTATAAATTGTGTCTGGTGTGTCCGTGTCGTGTATATATAATATTAGTGTACAGGCATGTGATCGGTGTATCCCTTTCCCTTCTACCCTTCCCTCCCCGGTCCTATGTCCGCCCCCAAAAATGTGAGTCCTTGTGTAGATGTGGTAAAGTTATGTGATGTGTTCCAAAAAAAAAAGATGTGCCCCTATTCATACTCAAATGATTCTAGTCTTTTCCCTGATCACTTCTAATATTAACATTATTTCCTCTTTATCTATTACATATCCGCAGTGTATATTGTGATGGTTACTGTTTGTACCCTATTCCTAAACCTCCCTCTTTTCTCCCTCCCCTCACCCTCCCATCTCCCCCTTCTCCGGAAAAAGAAGGAGAGGGGGGAACAAAAAAAAAAAAAAAAAAGGGGGAGAAGGGGGGAAATTATGTATCTCTTTCCCTTCTCTTTCCCCCTCATTTCATTCTGAAGAGATTTAATATATCTGGGCCCACAAGGGCAGTTCTATCAGAGGGAGTCCCAAATGGTTGAGGAATTCTTGTAGATCTTCAATACTCCGAAACACCGTCTTCTGGCCTTCTTGGTACACTATTACTTGAAAGGGGGATCCCCATTTATAAAGGAATCCCTTCTCTCTCAATAGCTCCAGTAGTGGTTTCACCGCTCTTCTCTTATTTAATGTATGTTTAGATAGATCTTGTAAGAATATAAGTTGAGCTCCCTCATACTTGAATTCCCTTTGTGTTCTTGCTGCTATCATTATATTTTCTTTGGTTTGGAAAAAAATGTATTCTACATATTATGTCTCTAGGTCTCGTTTGATTGGGATCTCTGGGTCCTTGAATTCTGTGTGCTCGATCGATCTCTATTGCTGTTGTCTCAGGTTGTTGTAATAAAATATTAAATATATGTTGTAATATTTGTTTCAGATTCTCGGTGTCTACTGATTCTGGAAGTCCTCTTATTTTTATATTATTACGTCTATTCTTATTCTCGAGTTCATCTGTTGAGTCTCTTATTTGTTTTATTAATCGATCGTGTTCTATTATTTTTTCTTCCAGGGTAAGTGTTTTCTGGTCGATCGTCAGGATTTTGGCATCTATGATATTCATATGCTCTTGGGTGTCTATTAAGGATACCTTCAATGAATTTATTTGCTCTTTATATGTAGTCTCTAATCTATAGACATAATTATCCATATCCTCTTTAGTTGGTAGTGATTTTAAGTGTGTCTGTATGTCCCAGTTGGGATTGTTTGTTGATCTCGTTGTGTCCATTATGGGATATTGTGTACTCCCTATGGGGCTATTGTTGAGTGGGAGCTCTGGGCTCATACTGGGTGAAGCAAAATGCAATTCAGTGGAAGTCTCTGCGTCTTGTTGTGGCGATATTAATGGCAGTTTGAAAAACCCCTTTATATCTGAGTTCTGTGCAGAATGTGGCTTAATCTGATTTTTTGTTGTTCCACCTGTGGATCCTCTCTTTGTTTTCTGAGTGTGTGTACTTTTTGGTGGCATCCTTATAGAGTTTTTATCTGTTTCAAAGTAGTAGATGGAAAGCAAACAACCAAAAAAAAAAAAAAAAAAAAAAAAAACCTTTTCCTCTCAAGAGAAGTGTATATTCCACTGATCATATATTCCATATATATATGGAATGTTGTTCTCTTGGGTAGTTGTAGGGGTCTTTCTTATAACTTTTTAATCTGTCTGGTGGGGAGGTATCTCCCGGGTTGCACTATCTTCACCCCCAATTTAAATCCTTTTTTAGCCGTCCATTTTTCATTAGGTTAAACTTCCCCTTTTTTTTCTTGTTTTTTTTTTTTTCCTTTCTTTTCAAAACTCTTTATTGTGCTCTGTATTCTTTGCTAACTGTCAGCAAAGTTTATCAGATATACCAGGAATATCTTTAATGGGTATTCTGTACAGTTATGTGATTATTTAACCCTTTTACAGTGAGGTCTTTCTCTCTACAGGAGGGTTATATTTGGGTGTTTTTCTGCTGGTTTCTGTAGGTCCCACTACAGTGTAGGTCCCACTAGAGTGACGTGACGTTTATGCCCTTAATACCCTTTATTATACAGTTATTCCTTTTCAGTTTTTATGTCATAACACATATCCAAAGGGAAAAAGAAAAAGGAAAAAAACGGGGTTTTTTTGTCGGTCCCCTCCGCTTTACCTTTAGTCTGTAGGGTATATGAGATAGGGTACTTATCTGCTGGTTCTGTTAGTCCTGCACAGTCACTCTAGGGATTCCCTGTGGAGACCTCCGCTTCATGTAGTCTTCACAGCGGTGGTTGCTGCAACATTGATCTGTTGTGTTACCTTCCCAGGCAGTTTGGTATCTCCGCGTGCGACGGGCCGTCGAATCCACACGGTTTGTATGGCGTGTATCTCGTTCGGTATATCCCGGCTTCGGCCGAAGGGGGGTCTTTAGTCAGCACTCTGGGGACGCCTCGTTCCCATCACTGCAGATAAGAGATCGCTGGGAACTTTTTCTGTCTCTCTTGGGATTATATCCCAGCGCTTTTCTTGGAGCCTTTTCACCGCTGTTTGCGCTTACCGCCAGCCAGCAAGCTAAGCTGCAGAGAGTTTGAAAAGATGTGTCCTTCAGCTGTGGTCAGAGCAGCATATCGTCGGCTTAGGGAGGGTAGGTGGGGATCATCTGTAGCTCATTGTGGTCAGCTGCAGGTGGTTTCCCAGACCTAGGAGGAGCTCCTTCGCTACACGTCCATCCTGTTCAATCCCCTTCCCCCCCCGTCCTCTAACATCCACTTGATACATTTTTTGTGAACGTATGAACTGAAGACCAGGTAGCAGCCTTTACAAATCTGAGCCACAGATACCTGATGGCGAAAAAAAAGCCCGGGAGGTTCCTACACCCCTGGTAGAATGAGCTCTCACCCTAAAGGGAGGAGCTTTGTTTTAGACCGTAGGCCTGAATGACCAATTGACGGACCCAATTGGCAATGGAAGCTGCCTGCCCCTTCTTGGTTCCTTTTGGTAAAACAAAAAAAAAAAAGTCTGATCTCCGCAGATGTAGACAAATAAACCTTGACTGACCGGACAATGTCCAAAGAAAGCAGTTGTCTCTCTTCCGCCGAACGAGGCTGAGAGAAAAAAGAAGGCAAAATAATGTCCTGATTTAAATAAAAGGCCGACAACCACCTTTTGGCAAAGAGGATGGAACAGGTCGTAACACGACTCTGTCGTGGTGAAGAATCAAGCATGGTTCCCTGCATGAAAGGGCCGCCAACTCCGACACCCTTCTAGCCATCAGGAAGGCTAGCTTGCGTGACAGCAAGTCTAATGGAATTTCCTTAATAGGTTAAAATGGTTGTTTCTGTAACAGACAACACCAAGTCCCAAGGACACATAGGTGACCTAATGGGGGGGGAGAGCAAGCGACTTGCCCCTTTCATAAAAGTTTGGATCAGTGAATGGGAGGCTAAAGGCCTTTGGAAGAATACTCATAGGGCCGAAACTTGACCTCTGTACACAAAGCCAATTTGCTTTCCACAGCTGACTGTAGAAAAGAGAGAATTATCCCAATCGCATATTTCCGAGGAGGCCATTTTCTGGCTTCACACCAAGCAATATAAGTCTTCCAGACCTTATGATCAATCTTCCTAGTGAAAGCTTTTCTAGCATTCATTCGAGTAGACGCCACTGGTCCCGAGATGCCAGGGTCCTTTAACACCCTGGCTTCAATTGCCATGGTGTCAAATTTAGAGACTGTAAATTGGGGTGTAATATAGGACCTTGAGACAGTAGATCGGGGTGACGTGGAAGCGTCCATGGCCTGTCTATTGTCAGTCTCACAATCTCCAGGAAGCAGGGCCTTCTGGGCCAGGCTGGTGCCACCAGAATGACTGGAATCCCCTCTCTCCGAATCCTGCGCAACAAATGTGGAAGAAGAGGGATCGGAGGTAAAGCATAAACCAGGGAGTACTGGCTCCATGGCACTATCAGAACATCTGCTCCACTTGCCAGAGGATCTGTTGTTTGAGACACAAACTGCTGTGGCTTTTTGTTGAACCTGGATGCCAGTAGGTTGACCTCCTGGCCATCCCCAATGTTGGCAAATTTCCTGGAACACCTCTGGGTGTAGGGACCATTCCCCCCAGGCAGATCTGCTGGCAGCTGAGATAATCTGCCTTCCAGTTCTCTACTACCAGGATACGGACTGGCGATATTGGCACATGTCTCTCTGCCCAGGCTAGTATGTAGTTCACCTCCTTCAGAGCTGAACGACTCCTGGTACCGCCTTGATGGTTTATATAGGCCACTGCCCTGGCATTGTCGGACTGAACCCTGATGGGGCAGTCCTGAAACTCCACCGTCCAGGACCATAGGTCCAGATGTACTACCCGTAATTCTAGAACGTTGATGGGCAGGGTCTGCTCTGTCTCTGACCATTTCCCCTGGGGTGTGAGCCTGTGTAGGGTCGCTCCCCAGCCTGAGAGACTGGCATCTGTATTCAGTACTCTCCAAGTTACCGGGAGAAAGGATTTTCCCTTTCGCAGGTTCTAAACCTGCAAGCACCAGTTTAGGCTTAAGCATGCCTGAGGAGATAAGCACATTGGAAAATCCAGGGCTTTTCTTCCTCTGTTCCAAGCCAACAAGATATCTTGTTATAAAGGCCTAGAATGGAACTGGGCATAGGGCACTGCCTTGAAGGAGGATACCATCCTCCCTAGAAAACTCATACAGAGCCGAATGGAGGGTTGTCTGGTGCCCCTTATCTGACACACCTGATCCTTCCTTCAGGGGGACAGATCCTTACAGGTGGCAAAAATACTCCTTGCTTGGACCCTGTTTAGAATCGGACCTAAATATTTTAGACTTTGAGCTGATCTCAAGGCTGACTTTTTGGTATTTATGATCCAGCCTAAGCTTTTCAAATATCTCGCTGTGTATATTATGCTCTGTTCTGGAGACTGTACTGAGTGATCTCTGGGCAGGAGGTTGTCCAGATACCCGAGCACCAGGATCCCTTGGGCCCTTAAATAAAAATGCCTGTACTAGTGCTAGGACCTTTGTGAACACTCTGGGAGCTGTAGCAAGCCTGAAGGGCAGAGCCACAAACTGAAAATTACGTTCCTCTACTGCAAAACATAGGAACCTCTGAGGCTGAATAATAGGCACATACAAGTACACGTCCTTTATATGGATGGAGGCTAAAAAGGTCTCCCCTCTGGAGTGAGGTTACTACTGAGCTGACAGACTCCATCCAAAAGGATTGTATCAATAGATACTTGTTCAGGGACCTTGGGTCCAAAATGGGCCTTGTGTCCACGTTTTGGAGTATAACCCTGTGCCCCTTTCGGATACCGGAACCTCTACAATCACTCCTTGATGCACTAGATGATGTGCCTGAAGTAATACGTTTCTTTTCGGAGGATCCGAAGGAATGCTGGATCTTAGAAACCTCTGGGGGGGGCACCCCCCGTAATGATTAAGCACTGTTGAGGTGTGAAACGCGTTAGCTATTCATGCTGTTTGCCGTGTCCTGACGATGTAACTGTATTTTTGGATTTTATTCAATTTAATAAAGAAGCCTTTTTGAAGTGCGGCCATCCAGACATTCCCTTTTCTACTTCATTACGAGCAGAGTCAGGACCTGTGAAGTCCAATTAGGGTGGATACCTTTTTATCGTGGGATTGGAGACTAGAGCGGTAATTATGCACTTTAAACCCCGTAACTCCAGCTTGTAACCGCAAAATATAATTGAGGTGACCCACTCGTCCTGAATTGTTTTCCAAATGTCCGCAAAGTTCAGCAGCCTTCCTCCCACCTGATGGAGTGGGGGTGTCCCCTCAAAAGGAAGGTTTTGTGTTTGTTTGGGTTTAGAAGAATTTTTTGACCCAGGTCCTTTTTCTGGCCTTATGGCTTGACCCTGGCCCTAGTGCCCTGTTGGTGGCAGAACCACCCTGACGCTGAGACATTTGAGGAAGCAGTCCCTGGGTTTCTAAATGAGGGATGTTTTGGTGCTTTTCTTCACAGGAAGTAGAGAACTCTTCACTCCGGAAATCTTTTGGATATATTTCTCCAAGTGATCACTGAATAAACGTTCCCCATGAAACGGGAAACCTGCCAATAACTTTTTACAAGGAAGCTCGGCTGACCAGTTCTTAAGCCATAAAAGTCTGCACGTATGTAGAGACGAGAGAGGCAGATGAGAAACCTGCTGTATTGAATCCTTTTTTAAAGCATCAACAGCAAAACGCAGCGCTCAAGGCAGATCATCCTCCTAGTTAGGCCTATCCGGCCATTTGATCCTTTACGGACTGGCAAATACCAATTGCTGCAACAGCTGGCTGAATAGCTGAACTGGCCGAAGTAAAGGAAGCCTTTAATAACTTTATAAAAATGGGGGGTATGTGGCGCTAAACCCCAATAAACAATAGAATATCCTAAGGGACGTGATCCCTAGTGATGGGTAACCTTAAAGTGGGGGGTGTAATAATACATTCACATATAAAATGCTGACATCATAAATAAATACATATACAATGCAATAAAGTGAATGTGCACGATAAAAGTGACCAATAAATAAGTGTTGAGGTAGAAGATGGCAGTAAAAATAATAGTCATATGAAATAAATCTGAATAATAATAACGATAAAAATGTGCAGGATAAAATAAATGAGACAGGGAATGCCTCCTGTGAATCAAATAAATCCAAAGTGCAAAGTGCAAAGTGCCAAGACGTGAGGATAAAAAGACCAAGCTGAGGTCTGAATGTGCAGAAAAATCAATCTATAAAGGTGCTTCTATGATCAACAATTGCTTCAATGATCATAAAGATAACTTAAAAGGAATAATCATAGGATATTCAAAACCATAGATCAGAACCAAGCGGAGGTCTGAGTGTGTAGGACAGTGAGTGACAGTGCATTGGAAAAAAATACATTCATCAAGAAACCGATAATAACTAAAACATCAGATCACCAAAAAGGCATAAAGGGGAGATGCCTGACAGTATGGAATAGATGGACTCCAAAGTAAAGGAGACAACAAAGATATGTCACCTGGTGCACTACTAGTCCCAGTGTAAAATGAAGGTTGTACAGGGGCAGCCAAAAAAAAAAAAAAATCGCTAAGAAAATCGCATTAATAACGCTCAGTATGAAGTAAATTCCCTAAAAGATATATATATAATCTCTATATCTCTCTCTTTTAAGGAGAGAGTTCCAGATGATTTAAATAGAAAAGTTCTGTGTGACTTCCGTGTGGATAGAAACTATAATCAAGTGCTCCGCTGTGTTTTTTCAGCGATGCGCCCCCGTGTTTCACCCAGCCTCTCACCTCAAAGGATGGCCCCAATAGGCCTAGTAAAGCAGAGGAATCTGTAGATGGTAACCCTGGTGTTACCCCCTGTATGTTCTTTTAATAAATATTACCGCTATTTTACTACACATTGGATCGCCGTTTTTCTCTGTATCCCCCACCCTATATGCTGATTCGTATTGGGAGCGATTGCTTCCACCTGGAGTGACGTTTGGAACCTCTTTGGGGACCGGATTGTGAGGCAGGAAAAACGCACAGATACCCTTAGGAAGGCGAGGGGACCAGACACCAGGGTTACCATCTACAGATTCCTCTGCTTTACTAGGCCTATTGGGGCCATCCTTTGAGGTGAGAGGCTGGGGGAAACACGGGGGCGCATCCCGGAAAAAACACCGTGGAGCACTTGATTATAGTTTCTATTCACACGGAAGTCACACAGAACTTTTCTATTTAAATCATCTGGAACTCTCTCCTTTATTTATTTATATTAAATATATATATATCTCTTTTAGGGAATTTACTTCATACTGAGCGTTATTAATGCGATTTTTTTTTTTTTCTTAGCGATTTTTTTTTTTTTTTTTTTTTGCTGCCCCTGTACAACCTTTATTTTACACTGGGACTAGTAGTGCACCAGTTGACATATCTTTGTCTCCTCTACTTTGGAGTCCATCTATTCCATACTGTCAGGCATCTCCCCTTTATGCCTTTTTGGTGATCTGATGTTTCAGTTATTATCTGTTTCTTGATGAATGTATTTTTTTCCAATGCACTGTCACTCACTGTCTTACACACTCAGACCTCTGCTTGGTTCTGATCTATGTTTTGAATATCCTATGATTATTCCTTTTTAGTTATCTTTTTGATCATTGAAGCAATTGTTGATCATAGAAGCACCTTTTTATAGATTGATTTTTCTGCACATTCAGACCTCAGCTTGGTCTTTTTATCCTCACGTCTTGGCACTTTGCACTGTGCACTTTGGATTTATTTGATTCACAGGAGGCATTCCCTGTCTCATTTATTTTATCCTGCACATTTTTATCGTTATTATTCGGATTTATTTCATATGACTATTATTTTTCTGCCATCTTCTACCTCAACACTTATTTATTGGTCACTTTTATCGTGCACATTCACTTTATTGTATTATATATGTATTTATTTATGATGTCAGCATTTTATATGTGAATGTATTATTACACCCCCCACTTTAAGGTTACCCATCACTAGGGATCACGTCCCTTAGGATATTCTATTGTTTATTGGGGTTTAGCGCCACATACCCCCCATTTTTATTGATTTCTGCAGTGTGAGACCACTTATATGTTGGCTGCTTTTCCCTTTTTATATTTAATATTTCTATCTATATTGGTTGAGCGCATTAGTTACCCCCCTTGTACCACCTTTAATAACTTTAATTTCTTGTCAACAGGGTCTTTCAAGCCCTGTGCGTTATCTACCGGACAAGTTAAGTTCTTGTTTAGGGAAAAGACTGCTGCATCTACGGCTGGCATACTCCATTTTTTTAAAAAAAAAAAACTTTTTCATCCATGGGATATAAAAGTCCTTTCAGGATGTTCCTAACCCGCATACATCGCCTGTTCCAACAGAGGGGTGTAGCGGGAAAGTCTGTGCGACCTGAAAAGGTCTCAGAGATGCCAAAGAGGACCCCGGGGGTCGGTCACCTCTACAAGAGGCAACTTAAAGGCGGAACAAACCATTTCGGTCAGTCGTAATCAAAAACCTCTGCGACTGAGAGGCAGACATCGAGTGGATATCTTCTTGTCCAGATTGCTTGGAAGCAGACTCATCTGCCGGGCACTCCACTGAATTCTGAGCTTTAAGCTCTTCCCCCCCCATCCTCAACCCATTCTTGCTCCAGACGAGGAGACTCCATGGAGGGGTTCTGTCAGGCTTCCTGCCACCCTGCGGGATGGTGGCAATCATGCAGGCAATCCTGTGATCTAACCCAGCTAGGGCTGAGGACAGTTCATCCTTAGTCATAAAGGGTGAAGCATGCAGTGTTGACTGTAGGCACGATATCAGATGGGTACAGCGGCTCAGATTGCCCAGAAGCCTCTGGCCTCTGTTCTTTCAGGGGATACAACACTAGCGATACGACTAGGTTCATCAGGAACTACTGACGACATAGGTGTGCCCTTCCCTTTTAGCGTTAGTCCCACTCCTCTTTTTGGAAGACATTCAATGCAAACAAAGAATACTTGGATGTAGTTAAAACACTTCAAAAGGGAGACCCTTTTAATAGGGCTCACCAAGCCCCTATGCAATAATCCTGCTAAGCACCTTTAGCCTGCCAAGCAACACCTGTTAACTCGCAGTACCCGGTTAAGGAGAAATGAACCACTGCAAGTGTCTGTTCAGAGCCTGCTCTGTGTCCCACAGCTGCCTTCTGGAAGCACCACATGCTTGGCATACACAGCTAAAATAAGCTGGGTGTGCGCCGGAACGTTTCTTTGCATGCGCACGTATGTGCACGGTCCCGGCGAGTACATAGGACACATGCAGAACGACAATGTAAACAAGGCAGATTGTCGTTCTGTCAAACTGGAAGGCATTGGTCCTGTGTTTCTGCTAAGCAGGAACACAGATCTTTGCCTTCCCCTAGTTAAAGCACTTCTCCCACAGTGCATAAGCACAACGGAGGCACACACAGTTAACCATATTATCACCCCTGATGTTAACCCCTTTCCAGCCACAGTGTCATTAGTACAGTGACGGTGCATATTTTTTTATTATAAACAAATTATGACACTGTATTGGTGTCAGTGGTCCACAAAAAGTGTCTTTCAGATGTCCACTTTGTGTGCCACAACATCGCAGTCTCGCTATAAGTCGCTGATCGCCACCATTACTATTTAAAAAAAAAAAAAATTAAAATAAATAATAAATTTGCGCGAACGAATCAATATATGCTTATTGGGATTTTTTTTTTTTTTTTTTTTTACCAAACATGTATCAGAATATATATTGGCCTAAATTGATGAAGAAATTCTGTTATTTTTTTTTATTTTTATTTTTTTTAACATCCTTGTTAAAAGTATATAGCACAACAGAGTATATGGTATGACTTTAAATACCCCTCCAGTGAACACGCAAATGTGTGCAATATGTTTTTTTTCTTTTTATAGTAACTATAGGTTGATAAAAAAAACAAATGACTGAGTAACCTTCCCTGTCAATGGGAACACAGGCAAGAATAAATCGCTGACAGTTTTTCCTTCTACCAATAAGTGATTTTATGGCTGTGTCTTTATTGTAGAGACTCTGCTCACTTCTTCTTTCTGACACACAAGTCAGTACTAAGCTATGAGGGCACAGATGCCAATAAAAAAACATTTCCGCCTGTGCCCACTCCTTTTTGAAACTATATATATAATATAAATATATATATATAATTATAAAAAAAAAAAAGTGTGCTGCTAAATATTTATAGTTGAATGTTGCAGGTGGTATAGACTGTGGCTCTTTTCTTCTTCCTTTTTTTTTTTTTTTTTTTCTTTTTTCTTTTTAGTTTTCACAAACAGATTTTTAGTTTACAGTTAAGTCCTTGACAGATTGCAGATAAGAAGCTTTTTGAGGTAAAGAGAAAGGATCAGATCAATGCCCTCAATAACCTGATTGAACTAAATGATGTCAACCAACAGTACAAGATTATTGATATCATGCTAAAAGGCCTTTTCAAGGTAAGAATTTTCTATACACGAAATGTCTTGATATTTAAGATCTGTCTAGAAATTGAGATTGTACCAACAATCTTCAGAATTTTATATGCCCTGAAATTTATGGTTGAAACACTGAAAATATAAATTAAAGTTGTAAAGGCAGAAGGTTTTTTTATCTTGATGCATAGAATACATTAAGATAAAAAAAAAACTTCTGTGTGCAGCAGCCCTCCTCAGCCTTATTAATGCTGACCTGAGCTGCATCTAGATCCAGCGATTGTTGCAGGAGTGTCTCGGCTGCCCATGACTCCCCCCCCCCCCTCCCCCCTCATTGGCTGAGACAGCAGTGCAGTGCCATTGGCTCCCACTGCTGTCCATCAAAGTCAGTCAGCCAATGAGGAGACAAAAGGGGGCCGGCCACGGCTCAGTGTCTGAATGGATACACAGAGCTGTGGCTCGGTTTGGGTGCCCCCATAGCAAGCAGGAGGGATGGGACAGGAGCACCGAGGAGGATCTGGGCTGCTCTGTGCAAAACCACTGCAAGGAGCGGGTAAGTATAACATGTTTTTTTATTTTGAACAAAAAAATTTGACTTTTGTACCACTTCAACTCTGCATGTGCAAGCTTTGTGTTTTTTAAAGTATCTGTTCTGACAAAATGTATTGCATTCCATTTTAAACGTTACAAAACTAAAACCTTAAGGGAAAGTGAGCGAGAACTTCTAGGAAATGTAATCTGTGTGCTTAAAGCGAAACAAAACTCACCTCAGCTTCAGCAATGCAGTGTCCTTGAGCGCCCCATCTGGCCGCCGATATCTTCGTGCGGCCGGCTTCTGGGTCTCGATCATCAGCCGCTGTCATTGACCGGGCGGAAATGACATCACTCCCGTGCATGGGCAGGAGTTCAGTCAGATTCGGCATTGCCAAATTTGTACAGTGAGGTGCGCGGCTCGCTGTACTAGGGCTCTTTAATACAGAAGAGACAACGCATGTATTTTCTGCATTAAAAATCCTGCCTGTCTGTCAGCTTTAACTCCTCTCCCTAAATATACCCTTACTTGTCCCTTTTAATATATATATATGTGTGTGTGTGTGTGTGTGTGTGTGTGTGTGTGTGTGTGTGTGTAGATTTTTTTTTTTTTTATTTATTTTTTTTTTTTATTTGAGTATATTATGTATACAAAACAACTGTAATTTTATTAAATGGCATTTAAAAAAACATATCAGCAGTGTTATCAGCAATATGACATATAACTTAAATACATCACAACAACAACAAGCAATCCCTATGCTTCAGAGAGGTCTATGTGTTTCGTGGATATACCGCCTGTTAAGGACCCACAAGGATTTGCTTATTGAGAAAGCTTATTCACAAGCCTAAAAACAAGTCTACAAAAAAGAGTGAGAAATATAATGATCTAAACAATCCTGACTAACTTATTGATGCTAATACATAATTCTCATACATATTCCTTCATTAAAGATGTAATCTGAAGTCCCTAGTACATTAAACTCCTTAATCTACAATACCAGACCATTTTGTTATTACCATTGTTTAGTTAATTTATATTATAATTTATCAGTTATGATGATTATTATTGCTTTGTATTATGTTATTGTTTATAAAATCCAATACCACCTTCTCCTTATGTACTCTTGACATAGAATCCATTATATACTCCCCCTTTAAATCATTAGAGTGTGTGTGTGTGTGAGTGTGTGTGTGTGTGTGTGTGTGTGTGTGTGTGTGTGTGTGTGTATATATGTAGATGTATATGTATATAGATATATATAGATAGAGATATATATATATATATATATATATAAATTTATTATTCAGGATTTCTATAGCGCCAACAGTTTGCGCAGCGCTTAAGAGAATAAAGGCAGACATTACAGGTACAAGAGGAATCAGAGGGCCTGCTCGTTAGAGCTTACAATCTCAAAAGAAAGGGTCAATTGAGATGGAGAGAGAAAGAGATGGAGATATATATATATATATATATATACAGGGGGTCTCCTACTTACAAACATCCGACTTGCAAACGACTCCTACTTACAAACGGAGAGAGACAACAGGAAGTGAGAGGAAATCCACCCCTAGGAAGGGAAATTCACTCCTGTAAGAGTTAATATGGGAAAAAGGTGTCTCCACTGAAGCTTTATCACCAGTCCATGTTTCCCTATCAACCCAAAATTTTCAAAATCCAATCGTCATTGGGACAGAAGGTGAGGTGAAATCTTCTGAACAGGGGCACAGACAGCAAAACAAATGTTACAGGGGTGATAACCCTTCTCTATGTTATCTAAAAAACTTAAAAACAGATTTTTTGGCTGGAGCTTCACTTAAAAAATTTACCTGTTCCGACTTACAAACAGATTCAACTTAAGAACAAACCTACAGTCCCTATCTTGTTTGTAACCCGGGGACCCCCTGTGTGTGTGTGTGTGTGTGTGTGTGTGTGTGTGTGTGTGTGTGTGTGTGTGTGTGTGTGTGTGTGTGTGTGTAATATATATATATCTCTATCTCAATTACTCAACCTATATTTGACAATTGCTATGATGTCATATTGTCAGCTGTTATAAACTTTCAAAAATTTTGATTGTGGAAAAAAAAAAAATACAATGGTAGTAACAAAATATCACATTGCAATATACAAGGATTCAGGTCTTTAAAGCAGTTGTATGCCTGCAAAAAACAAAACAAAAAAGCAACCTGTAAGGTAAAGGCATAATGAGCTTGGTATGCATCGCATACTAACTCATTATCAAATACTTAACTTGGAACGAGGCGCTCGCATCGCCTCCCGGTCACAGCTGAGGGAGTTGATATGTTCCCTCAGCATTTCTTCCGGGTTCACAGCACCGGAGCCGCGATGACGTCACTCCCGTCCGACCTTCCAATTGCATGCACCGCTGATATCAGCGGCTGCATGCAATGTGAAAATCTCAAACTGTACAGGTTTAGGAGATTTTTATTTTGCCTACAGGTAAGCCTTTATTATAGGCTTACCTGTAGGTAAAAATCCAACTGCTTTAGATCACTACATGATGCATGAATACAGTACTGAAATCCAAATATCTTATACATGTTCCTCATGCATAGTATTGATTGCAACCAAACAAGGGGAATATTTTAATTATTATAATTAACCCTTACCCAAAAGTAAGAAAGAAGAGGACGAGGTGCATATATATAAGCCAGATCCACAGTGCAGTCTATATACTGTATGTGAGACTAGGAATAACACCATAAACTATGATAGGATAAATTGAAGTAAGCATAATCTCTGTATGTCTAACTTACCAATATGATAGGTGAACAGATTGTAACCTGTGGGGTGATAAAAGAACCATAATCCAAATATTCTAGGTGGATGATGCCTTGCAGATGTAATTTTAAATCATATCGCTCAAAGACCCCACCAGCTGATGGTAAAACTATGCATAAAATGTGACAGAAAGTAACCGCAAATTTTAAAATGGTTGAGTATCCAGATAAACACTGTTACCTTAGACTGAGCCTCTGGCAGGTAATCTCTCAACCCCAGATTGAATCGGAGGCAGCCATATACCCCACAGGGTCCCCTTGTCGTGGGTGGGGCCAAGGGGGACCCCAGAGATGTTTGCGCCCTCCTGGTTGGCCTCTCCTGCCCCTCATGCTGGCATCCAGCAAAATGGCGTCCACGCCAAACGAATGGCTGCCAAAGGTGAAGAATAGACAAATTCACCTTAACTCATGTACACCCATGATTAACATGTGTATTAGGGTGGCTCCCTGAACTGGAAGTGCACAATCGCAAGTGACGTAAAACCGAAAGTGCCACTAAGTACACCCAAGGCAAGTGTACCAAGATGGCGTCAGCGCAGAAGTGCTCGCCCATTGAAATACATACCAATCCAAATGTGACTAAGCAGATCGGAATTACAATGGGGCCACACTGCATTATCACATGAGAAAAGCATATCACATCTAAGATCCCGAGCATATGGGGGAGGGGGAAGGACATGGGCCGGCAGGATAAGAATAGCACAACTGCTGCCCTCTCCATTATTCCAACGATCATGCTGAAATATGTATACCCATGGACCCTCACAATATGCATTAATCGTATTGCGTCACAACTTTTTTTGGCATTATATATTACAGAGAGGTCAGATGTCTCAAAAAAAGGAATATATAATCCTCTATGCAATTATGGCATACAGGGCAGGGGTAGTGAGTCACCCTGGAAGGGAGCATAGCTTGTTAATCATTCAGGCCTGGTCTAATAGCCTGAAGGGAATAGATCCACTGGGTATCAATTTGTAAGATCCTATGATCAAAGCCCCCCAGCCCCCTCCCCAGAGGCCGGGTGTATGTACTAGGGCAGGGGTGCCCAACCAGTTGCCCGGGGGCCACATGTGGCCCGCGGAGCCTTTTGATGTGGCCCGCAACCTCTTGCCCTGGGATGGCAGGTTGGCAAGCCCAGATTGCAGGTTGCCAATCCGCCATCCCAGAGCATCAGTGTTGTAAATGAAGCCGACGGTAGAGGAATCAAGCGCCTGCAGAGCTACTGTCATAGGCGGAGTGATACCAAATGCCCTCTGCCTGGGACAGCAGCAGCTGGCGATAACTGAATGGAACTCACTAAAATCTCAGTGTATGTAAGGACATATCTGTTCTGCAGTAGTTACTGGGCTGCTTTCAAACTGAACCGCAGGTGCACCTGCGGGTTACCTGCACTGAGCCATAGACTTCTGGTTTTACCTGCGGGTTGGGGCGCTTTCAGAAAGTGCACCAAACCTGCAGGATATAATAGAATTGTATGGCAAAGTGCAGCTAACCCACAGGAAAACCACAGGTGAACTGTGCTGCACCTGCGGCGCGGGTAGACCACAAACCATCAGTGTAAAAGCTGCCTTAGGCCCCTTTTACACCATCGGTCCAACCCAATCGGACCCTCTATTCACCTCTATGGAGCAGCAGATGAAAACAGACTTGTGTCCGTTTACACCCGCCTACCTCAGATCTAATCTGCTAAAAAAAAAGTGGATCCGTCCCCTTCCATCTGATCTGATCAGAGGGCCCATATAGTAGAGTGGGCTGTGTCTGTGTCTACTCTGCATATGCAGAGTAGACACAGACCTGTCATCCACCCACTCCGCTCATTGTGGCCCGCGACTGGTTACTAAGTCGCTTAAGTGGCCCTCACTCTTCAAAAGGTTGGACATCCCTGTACTAGGGCCATAAATGTCAAACTATCGGGTCTGTATTGGTGTTTTGTGGCAAAATGTCTGGCAATTTGTGACTATACCCAGGGTCACGTCATCCACATGATCCTTCATATGTCTCCAAAATTGTCTTTTGGCCTTACCAACCTAGAATGAACCGCAGGTCGTCAAACAATGCTTACAGTATTGCAGTTCACAAAGTGTCTCAGTTAAATAGTTTTTGAATTTGGGAGAAGAATATTTTCCTATCATTGATGAATTTACAGTAATCACATTGACCACATTTAAAAGGGCCTCTAGGAAGGGCCTTGCATTGTTCCAAATAGGGCCCCCCCGGGGAGAAGTGAATTGAGGGACCTAGTTCCCTCTACTACCTCCAGGTTCAGGGGGTTGCGTTGGGGACTACGTTTGCCCCATTGTATGCCAACCTGTACCGGGGGGTGGTACCTCCTTTTTTTGGCACTGGTATATAGATGACTTAATACCAACGACTTATATTATTCACCTTATCCTGGCACAAGAATACCCTCTCGTTACTTGATTTGACAATTAAAAAGGACTCCCCATTCTCGTTACTTGGAGGGGGATATAGTAGGGAATGCCTTAAAGCTGCATGCATGAATCCTTTAATTGTGAGATTAAAAAGGACTCCCTTAATTTCATTCAAACTGATAAATTAAGGAAACCCACAGCAGGGAACTACCTTTTTTACATTTTAGTAGTGCCCACCCAATACAGCATACCCAGATGACAATATATGCGGATTTGCAGAAATTGTACAAGTAAATCGGACTTTGAAAAACAAGGAGCAGAATTGCAAATTTTTGGAGGGGGATATAGTAGGGAATGCCTTAAAGCTGCATGCATGAATCCTTTAATTGTGAGATTCATTGATGAGAGACCGCACATCACTTTTCGTCAAATTGGGTCCCGAAGGGACACACTTTGTATCAAGTAACTTTTACCCTATATATATATATATATATATATATATATATATATATATATATATATATATATATATATATATATATATATATATATATATATATATATATATATATATATATATATATATATAAATAATATGTCACAAATTCAAAACTATTTAAACCGAGACAGTTTGCAAACTGCATTACTGTAGGCATTGTTTGCTGACCTGCGGGTGCGGTTCATTCTATGTTGGTAAGTCCAAAAGACAATTTTGGAGACGTAGCAAGGATCATGTGGATGACGTGACCCTGGGTAGAGTCAAAAAACCAATTGCCAGGCATTTCTCCACAAAACGCCAATACAGACCTGATAGTTTAAAATTTAAGGCCCTATAATGTATACACCCGGCCCCTGGGGTGGGGGGGGGTGGCTTTGATCATAGGATCTTACAAATTGATACCCAGTGGATCTATTCCCTTTGGGCTACTAGACCACCGGGCCTGAATGATTCAATAAGCTATGTTCCCTTCCTTACACCGGGGTGACTCACTACCCCTGCCCTGTATGCCGTAATTGCATAGAGGGTTATATGTACTCATTTGAGACATCTGGGTGCTCTAGAAATATGATGCCTAAAAAAGAATATTGTATTAATGTGACTTGATATGATTAATGCATATTGTAAGTTTTGTACATGCTCCTCATGGGTCTTGTATGTAATAAATCGGATAAGGCTCTATTGGTATACATATTTCAGCATGACATTTGGAATAATGCAGAGAGGGGAGCAGTTGTGCTATTCTTATCCTGCTGGCCCATGTCCTTCCCCCTCCCCCCATATGCTTGGCAGATGTGATATGCTTTTCTGATGTGATAATGCAGTATGGCCCCATCGTACTTCCTATTTGTGTAGTCACGTTTAAATTGGTATGTATTTCAATGGGCGAGCACTTCCACGCTGACGCCATCTTGCTACACCCGCCTTGGGTATACATGATGTTTTAGTGGCACTTCCTCTTCATATCCCTGTGTGGTCTTGTCATCACAAATAGACCATTTCTATTCCAACATCCGTGAGATCATGTGACTTTTCCACCACTTTAGTGCCAATACCACCACCGTAAGGATTGGCCACTCACCAGATACAGGTATAAACCTGCCTACCAACCACCAATGGGTCAATATTCCAGACCGTGGAGAGAAGGCTTCAGAGGGAAAGGTAGGGGATATTCTAACTATAACCCCTAACTATGGCCCCCCACAGTGGCAGGAGGAATGGCGAGAACCCTACAAGCCCCCTAAGCCAGTGTTCCAGACCAGCAGGGGTGGCTGGAACAGGAACCCACAGGAAGGTGGATGGAACAGAATCCCCCAAGAAGGAGAGGGTGCAGAGGGGGAATCGAATAGAAAAAGGGAAAAATAGGGGAAGGGATTTTCAATTTAACAGACTTTGGAGTTCACGCCGGAGGAATTGATAGTATTAGACAAGGGGGTCAAATGTGCACCCAGCAAATCGTTAAATCAGTTTGAAGCGTTCATAGATTTGCAAAAGTTTGTCAGAAAACTTAATCTGAAGAAACACTTTTTACAAAAGGGAGAGAGCAATATACAACCGAATAGTACTATATACACACAGTCAATTTAGGAACAAGTCCACATTTAATCCTAAATCCAGCACAAACCAACACATTGAGGTCTTCAAAAGAATGGTGGAAAAAGAAATTTAAAAGCCGAACAAAGAGGGGTGACAGAATATGGCAGGGGATAAAAAAAAAATAGAAAAACTAAAAAATATAGTGGTAAGACCAGCCGACAAGGGGGGAGGTCTGATGATCCTGACAAAAAAGGACTATGGTTTTGAATTCGAAAGATTGGTCAAAGATATCGCCACATACCAAGTACTTAAAAATAATCCAAAGAAAGAACTTGGAGCTAAATTTAAAGATTTTTTAAATAAGGGCACTGCAGACAGAATAATAAATAAAAAGGAGGCCCACAAGCAGAATCTTCCGGGATACGGTGCAGCTGAATGACCAGCATGAACCGCCTGTTCTCGTGCAGGTGCAGTATGAAAGCCTTGCAGCGCCGTAAACTTCTCACGTTGCTGTCACAACTGGCTGCGGCGCCGGAAGTGCCCACCCCATTGGGATGGCAGAGAAGATCCCCACTGACTCCTGGGAATTATGACACAAAGCTCCCAGGAGACAGTGCGCCACAGGAAATGACTGGATTAGCCACGGGTGGGAGAAGGCATAAGTTAAATGGAACAGCTTATAATTAGGGTAAGCTGACTGAAAAACAAATAAAAAAAAATAACAATCAATGAGGAAAATTTAGCCATTTATATATTATTTAATATTCAGTTTGATAAGTGGGTGGATCTCTGCTTAAAAGGTAACCATCCTCACCTGTGATCTGTTTTCTTGTAATTGGTGTGTGTGTGTGTGTGTGTGTGTGTGTGTGTGTGTGTGTGTGTGTGTGTGTAAGGTCAGTGAGTTTCTGGACTCGTGACAGACCCTTGCATCTTTCATCCAGTGCTGCACTGACTTTTCTGGATTCCAAGTTATGGAGAAAGCAAAAGAATTGTCAAAGGATCTGCAGGAAAAAGGTAGCTGAACTGTATAAAACAGGAAAGCGATATAAAAAGATATCCAAGGACTTGAGAATGCCAATCAACAGTGTTCAAACTATAATCAAGAAATGGAAAATGAGGGGTTCTGCTGAAACCAAACCACGTTCAGGTAGACTAACTAAAATTTCAGTCACAACTGCCAGGAAAATTGTTCCAGATGCAAAGAATAACCCACAAATAACTTCAGGCGAAATACAGGACTCTCTGAAAATGTGTGGTTGCTGTTTCAAGATGCACAATAAGGAGGCACTTGAAGAAAGAGGGGCTGCATCGTTGAGTCCCCAGAATAAAGCCATTACTACGCAAATGCCAAAAAATATCCTGCTTACAATACGCCAAACAGCATAGAGACGAGCTTCAAACCTTCTGACACAGTCATTTGGAGTGATGAGACCATAGAGCTTTTTGGCCACAGCCATAAACGCTTCATTTGGAGTGGAGTCAACAAGGCCTATGATGAAAGGTACACCATTCTTACTGTGAAACACAGAGCTGGATCGCTGATGTTTTGGGGATGTGTGAGCTACAAAGGCACAGGAAATTTGGTCAAAATTGATGGCAAGATGTATGCAGTAGGTTATCAAAAAATACTGGAGGAACATTTGCAGTCATCAGCCAGGAAGCTGCGCATGGGACGTACTTGGACATTCCAACATGACAATGATGTAAATCGACCAGTCATTGGCTACAGAAGAATAAAGTGAAGGTTCTGGAGTGGCCATCTCAGTCTCCTGACCTCAATATCATTGAGCCACTCTGGGGAGATCTCAAACGTGCAGTTCATGCAAGAAAGCCCAATAATTTACAGGAACTGGAGGCTTTTTGCCAAGAGGAATGGGCAGCTTTACCATCTGAGAAGATAAAGAGCCTCATCCATAAATACCACTTCAAGCTGACATTGATGTTAAAGGGGACAATATACGGTATTAAGAACTCGGGTATGTAAACTTTTGATCAGGGTCATTTGGGTAGTTTCTGTTGTGATTATGATTTAAAAAGAGTTAACACAGTTGACAATGCTTGGCTGAAGCCATGTATTAACCATGAGTGAAAAGTTTTGTGTTCTCATTCATATTCTCTGAAAAATGGCCAAGAAATCTAATTCTGCCAGGGTATGTAAACTTATGAGCACAACTGTATGTATACTGCCTTGCCTATATCTGCCTTGCATCATATCCACCCATCTATCTTATCCAGTCTATCCACGTAGAATATTTGGATTATGGTTCTTTTACCACCCCATGGGTTACAATCGGTTTACCTACCATATTGGTAAGTTAGGATAAATTAAAGAAAGCATAATCTCTGTATTCCTATAATTTTTTAATTTTTTTTTATGGTGGGCTTACTCCTATTCTTGCGTATATAGACTGCACTGTGGAACTATCTGACTGATGACATAGGATAACCCACGGGTATAACCTATGGGCTGGCAGGCATAAGAAGATTAAAGAGGTTGTAAGTGTGTTTGTGTGTTTTTTTTTTTATTTATTTTTTTTAACCACCTGCTTACTGGGCACTTAAACCCCCCTCCTGCCACCCCCCCCCCCCCCCCCAGCATATTTTCAGCTTTCGGCGCTGATGCACTTTGAATGACAATTGCTTTCGGCCGCTGATGCACTTTGAATGAAAAAAAAACAAAGAACAAAGAGGGGAGGACTTGCTATGGGAAATATTGGGGCCCCATAAGAAGGACTGAGATCCAGGAAAAAAGATAGAGCGGCACAGATTTGGCCACTTCAAAGGTAGGGGTATACGCAGACCTACGGCTCGAACCCTTGAAAGACGGAGACACCAGAAACCCCTGTTGGAAATATTGAAAAGGGAAAACATCAGATGGGGTTTCCCCTCATGTTTAATAGGGTCAAAAGAGGGGTGACACTGAGGGATTCTGTACAAAACTCGGGAACCTGCAGGGCTGGATGGAAATGGAAGGCCTGGGGGACCCGGGGGGGGGGGGGTGGGGGAGGGGAGGGACACACTGTGTGGCCCTGCCCCCCCCCCCTCTGCACGGGTATAATTAGGGGGCTCCTGATAGCTAAAGCCTCATGGAAAAAAAAGGAGAGGGTGGGAAAGACGCAGGCGCTGATGGCTGAGATTAAAACCCTGGAGCAAAAGCACAAATCTGGGGGGCACTTAGCCAGAGCATATACATAGAGCTTACAGATAAGAGAGAGGAATTGAAAGATTTAGCGGAACAGGAAGTTAGACAGAAGTTCAATAAATTGGCCAGGGAACAATATATATGGGGCAACAAAGCCAGGGAAATATTTAGCAAGGAAATTACAAAAAAAGAAAACCAGAAATTTTATTGAAAAAATTCCAATGGGGAGATGAAGTTTACCTCTAGTGAAATAGCCTCTACATTCAGAGACTATTACAAAGAACTTTACAAGGTGAAAACCAAGGGAAACGACAGCATGGGAAAATAATAACCAGAAAACATCAGAGTTCCTAGAGGGCTGGCAGGCATAAACTGTTTAATGGTACTAGGAAGGCTGAAGGGAAAAATTCTATCCTGGATAGGCAGGATTAACTCGGTAAAAATGATGATCTTACCAGTCATCACATATAAATTCCAGATGCTCCCCCTCCCTCTCCCAAAACAGTACCTCGGTAAACTAAGAGCTATTATAATGAATTTCATATGGAACTACAAAAAACATAGAATCTCCCTCCAAGTTCTAAAACAAGACAAAAGTCAGGGCGGTCTGGCGGTCCCAGACATAGAAAGTTACTACCATGCTATAGCACTATTAAGAATCGCAGAATGGGGTAAAATAGGGAACACTAAAAGATGGGTTAGTTTGGAGGAAGCACTGAGTGAAGCTAGGCTGGGGAAGGTGGGAGAAAAAACACATATAATCACCATCACGACTTTGAAAATCTGGGACAAAATATATAAAATATTCAACAAAAATTATAATTCGCCACTTATAGCACTTAAAGAAAATCCTTTTTTCCCGCCAGGGTTAAAGGAAATAGGAGGTGATTGGATTAGAAAGGACTGCACGAGACTAGGGGAAGTTATTAGCAAGGGGAAGGTTATGACATTGCACGAGTTACAGAACAATGAGGCTTTTTCCATAGATGGATGGCGGCATCTCCAGCTAACCCACTTTGTGGGCTCTCTTCCTAGCCCATTAAGGGAGGCTAAGGATCCGCGGTCATACAACACTGTACCCATTTATTTTTTTTAAATGACATATAAAATAATTTTTTTTTTTTTTTATTCATTTTTTTTTGTACACCGGGGAGGAGGACAGAGAGGTCACAAATAGAGCTTTCTTACAACACTTGGTGGTATTTTTTTTTTTTAATCACTATTAAATCACAGCTGGGTTTTTTTATATTTTTGCTAAACAAAAAAAAAAAGATGGAAAAAAAACAATCATGTTTAATAGTTTGTTAAAATTTTAAAATTTTGCAAACAGGTAATTTTTCTGCTTCATTGATATGCGCAGATGAGATCCAGAAAAGATGGCACTGGTAGGGGGACACTGATGGGCACTGGTAGGTGACACTGAGCACTGGTAGGTGACACTGTGCAGCACTGTAAAGGCACATTGTGGTCACTGGCACTGTGGGCACTGACAGGGGGAACTAGTGGGCACTGGTAGGCAGCATTTTTATAGGGCACAGGTGGGCACCATGGACCTTGGGCACATTGCAGTGAGGGACTGATGTCCCTCTCACTGCCGCCGGCTCTGTTATTATCACATGATCAGCTGTCATTGGCTGACAGCTGATCACGTGGTAAGGGGTCTCACAGACTCGCTGATCACAGAGCGCGCGTGCACCCCTCGTGAACGGGACGACGTCAATAGACATCGTCCCGGCATCTTAGATACGCGCTGTAGCCGTCATTCGGCTATAGCGCGGATCTCAGGTGGTTAAATAACAAACATGTCATACTTACCTCCTCTGTGCAAGGGTTTTGCACAGAGTGACCCCGATCCTCCTCGTCTGGGATCCATCAGCAGCACTCCTGGCTCCTCCTCTTCTCGAGTGCCCCCACGGAAAGCCTCATTCCATGCGGGCACTCGTGCAGGTGCAATCCCGAGTCCATTGCTGTTGCGTCCATTCAGACAGCAGGACTCGGCCCGACTCACGTGTCACTGGATTTGATTGACAGCAATGGGAGCCAATGGCTCCTGCTGCTATCAGTCTATCTAATGAGGACCCGAGACAGCGGCTGGAGCCGCTGAGTTTGTCCCCGTTGCTGGAACGATCGGGTTCAGGTAAAAAAGGGGGGGGGGGCTCTGGGGGGGCAGCTGCACTACAGGTTTTTCACCTTAATGCATTAAGGTGAAAAACCTTGAGGGTTTACAACCCCTTTAACCGCTTCCCGACCGCCTCACGCAGATATACTGTGGCAGAATGGCACGGGCAGGCAAAATCACGTACCTGTACGTGATTAGGTAATTGCCTGCCTGTGGGTCGGGTGCGCGCCGCCAGCGGCGCGCTCGCGACCCGGTCGGGAGCTCCGTGACCCCGGCTGCGGGACCAGCGGACCCGATCGCCGCTGGTGTCCCGCGATCGGTTTACGGAGCTGAAGAACAGGGAGAGGTATGTGTAAACAAACCTCTCCCCGCGCTTCCTACTCTGCCTGTCATTGATTGGCTGTTCCCGGTCATCGGGAAAGCCGATCAATGACATCAGACGTCAGCCCCGCCCCCTAATGTAAAAAAACACACACGTCACAGCCCATAACCCCTCCCCTCCCCCTAGTGGTTAACCCCTTCACTACAACTGTCATTTATACAGGAATCAATGCATTTAAATAGCATTGATTGCTGTATAAATGACAATTGTCCCAAAAATGTGTCAAAAATGTCCGATGTGTCCGCCATAATGTCGCAGTCACAATAAAAATCGCTGATCGCCGCCATTACTAGTAAAAAAAAAATATTAATAAAAATGCTATAAAACTATCCCCTATTTTGTAAACGCTATAACTTTTGCGCAAACCAATCAATAATTGCTAATTGCGATTTTTTTTTTTTTACCAAAAATATGTAGAAGAATGCGTATCGGCCTAAACTGAGGAAGAAAAATGTTTTTTTATATATTTTTTGGGGATCTATTTTTGTTTATAGCGCAAAAAATAAAAACCGCAGGGGCGATCAAATACCACCAAAAAGCTCTATTTGTGGGAAAAAAAGGACGCCAATTTTGTTTTGGAGCCACGTCGCACGACCGCGCAATTGTCAGTTAAAGCGACGCAGTGCCGAATCGCAAAAAGGGGCCTGGTCCTTTTGGCTGCCAATTGGTCCAGGGCTGAAGTTGTTAATGACTCTTCCTCATATCTCTCCACCTCATCCTCCCTTCTTTTTGAGTAAGGGTTTATTATAATTATCAAAATATTCCCTTTGTTTGGTTGCAATCAATACTATGCATGAGTAAAGTGTATAAGATATTTGGATTTTAGTGTTGTATTCATGTATAATGTCACTGTTTTTAGACCTGTATCCTTGTATTATGCAGTGTGATATTTTGTTGTTATGATTATAATCATTTGTCTCTCCTTTTTTTTTTTTTGTAGTTGTTTTTTATGATTGTTAATGAGCTTTCTCAATATTGTTGTGCTTTTATTAAGGACAGTTTCCCCGCACATTTTTATTAAGTAATTTTTAACGAAGATATTTTTAAGATACAAAATCAATCTATATGACAGTCTATATATGTGAAACTTATTCACGGAGACGAGTGATCATACAAAATAGTTACATTTATTGGTTGACAGAAAACAAATATTTACATGAAATTAAAATACAGATTGCATTACTTGAACATTTTGACAATTAATAGAAATACCCTCGAACTGGGTGTAGTAGTACCTTGGACACAATTTCCATGATAACTTCTTCAGTAGAATCAATAACCTTATACTTGACAATTTAACAGACTGTCTGTATTTTACACACACCCAGCCGTTACTATGCTGCAGGTAAGTAACGTTGAACAATGCGAAAATAATTTAGACATTTGTTTTGTCAATCAAATTTGGCAACTATGCAAAAGTAATGTATAATGAAAAAATTGAATATTAGAGAAAAATCTAAAAGGCGGTTATTGATTCTGGAGAATGATTATCAAGATTAGAATATTCAATACATCAATGGTTAAGAGAACATACTAGGTAAAATCAACATGACATATTTACCCATTCCAAAATGGCTATTAGTCTGGATTTAAGATGGCTACCCGGTTCAGGAATCTTCTTGGAGTTTTAAAGTATATTTTCATGCATGGTGTATGGGTGTCAGTCTATCTGGGAAGATCTTTCTCCCAGTGTCCCTTCCCTCAGGGCGGATCCCTGAGCTCTCCCAGGTTTGATCCCCTGAGCTCCCCCTTTTCTAATGGTATCCTTCTTGTCTCTCAAACAATAAGATTATAAAACTTGTAATATGTTCAGCCCAAAAGGTATGTGTCCCTTTCCTATTGGCAGGCAGACTTAATGATCATAAAAATAAAAAATGCTGCGCTAAAGGGTCCCTATGTTATGAACCCTCCAGGTGGAATGTGATGACACAGCACTATATCAAAGCGCTGAAAACAGGTCTGCACTTGTGCTTGAATTTAGTGAAAAAACTAATATATCACAAACAGTGCTATGATTAATAATTGCCAAACCAGCAAATCCTAAAGGCCGGTCATGACCTAAAAACCTTTTAGGTCATGACCGGCCTTTAGGATTTGCTGGTTTGGCAATTATTAATCAATAATTTTGTCTCAATACAGGCTTGTAAAACTTACAAGGTGGTTGGTGTAATTAACGGCTTGGGATACATGAGTTTCTATTGTTTCTTAAAGGTCTCAAATAGTTCAGTTACTTGCGACCTCACAGTTCATGTGTCCTTCTTTTTTTTTTTTTTTTTTTTTTTTTTCTGAGGCCTTTTTGGAATTATACATTTCTGCCAGTGAATAGTAAATGTATTTCTTCATAAATTCACAACAATATGCAAATCCTTGTGGGTACTGAAGAAGTGGTATATTTTCCAAACGTGTAGACCTCTCTGAAGGATATGGATTGCTTGTTGTGATGTATTTAAATGATGTCATATTGCTGATAACACTGCTGATCGCGATATGTTTTTTTTTTTACATGCTATGTAATAAAATTACAGTAGTTTTATATATTTCTATAATTTTATTTGAGTATATTAACCACTTCCAGCCCAAGGACATGCCATCAGGGACCCGAAGAAAGAATCGTCCACCGCCGGATGATGGCCGTAGAGATTTCCGATGACCAGATGGTCACCAGTCATTTCTATGACCGTCAGAGGCCCGTGCGTGGCATTATGACATCATAACGGCTGATAAGCATGAGATTGTGAACTTTTTTTGATAGGAGAGATGTGGGTTCTTATTAACCCTGCCTCTCTCCATAAAGAGGACCTGTCGCGCACCATTCCTATTACAAGGGATGTTTACATTCCTTGTAATAGAAAAAAAGTGATCAAAAAAAAAATAATTTAAAAGAGAAAGTGTAAAAATAAACAAAAAAAAAGCATTTTTAAAATGCCCCTGTCCCCGGTAGCTTGTGTGCAGAAGCGAACGCACGCAGAAGTCCCACCCACATATGTAAACGCCGTTCAAACTACGCGTGCGCTAGAGCGCGAGCAACAATGCTCGCACTGGATCTCCTCTAACTCTAAACTGGTAACCTGTAAAAAAAAAAATTTAAAGCGTCGCCTACGGAGACTTTTAAGTACCGAAGTTTGGCGCCATTCTATGAGTGTTCAATTTTAAAGCATGACATGTTGGGTATCTATTTACTCAGCGTAGCATCATTATACCAAAAAATTGGGCTAACTTTACTGTTTTTTGTTTTCTTTTTAATTCATGAAAGCGTTTGAAAAATTGTTGCACAAATACTATGTGAGATAAAAAGTTGCAACGACCGCCATTTTATTCCCTAGGGTGTCTGCTAAAAAAAAAAATAATAATATTAGTGGGTTCTGAGTAATTTTCTAGCAAAAAAAAATATGATTTTTAAATGCAGGAGTGGAGTGCCAGAATAGGCCCTGTATGGGAGTGGTTAAATGATAAGGGTATATTTAAAGTCCCAATCTCTCCAATATCCCCCTTTGCCATATACACCGGGATGATACCCCGAGTCACTTTTTCATTTGCGGGTATGTTCTCCATTCCACAATAGGTTCTCTTGACTTATTCCTTTCCCTAAAGTTCCAATTTAAGAGAAGGACACAGATGTTGCAAGCAAGATGGAATATCTTGAACAATACAGTGAAAGTTCTTGTCAGCCCATGCCTTTTTTGGTAGTTTTTGTTTTACGTTTCTGTTATGTGGTTAATTTACTATACAGTAATATACATTTGATCAAAACTGGGTTCTGTTATGTGGTTAATTTACTATACAGTAATATACATTTGATCAAAACTGCAAAACCAGCAGGTTCCTCATGTTGATGTGTAAATCAGAGTGTACCTTATACGAGGTGGTATCAAAAAGTTTAGAGGCTAGTTTTGTAACATGCACAGGGAGCACCGACCTTCATAAGTCAGTGTGCCAAAAGACATCGTCCTGTGTACATCGGGAGCTGTGCAACTGGTGCTATTCTGACGGCGTGCGTTACCACATCTATTTCATCATGGATAGCAAGTTAAAACAAATGTGAGTTTCTCGCCGGAAACATGATCTCGCTTCCGCATACAGCCTACTCGCCAGATTTGGCTCCTGCAAACTAGGCCCTCTTCCCAAAGAGGAAGATCCAGCTCAAAGGTTGCGGTTTTTGACACCATTGCAGAGATCCAGTGCGAAGCAAGGTGCTTGATACGCTCTGAAATGGAACACTTCCAGGAGACATTCCAGAAGTGACAGGAATACTGGGAGCTCTGTATTTCTGTGTACAGGGACTGTTTTGAAGGTGATAGTGTGTAAACAAAGATCTCTTGTAAATAGAGCTAGTTTTAAAACTTTTTGATACCACCTCATATATACAGTTGTGCTCACAAGTTTGCATACCCTGGCAAAAAACTTGACATTTTGGCAATAATGTTGAAAATATAACTGATCATGACAAAAATGTTTTTGTTTAAAGTGGATGTAAACCCTCACATATACCCAGTGAAGTGAACCGACTCAGATGATACACAGAGATGAAACAAATCCTCCTACATAAGTTTTACATTTATAGTTGCTGTCTTCAACTTTGTATGCTGGATTATAAAGTGCACATCGTGTTAGAAATTTTCACTTCCTCATGTAGCAGTGTAGTGTTGAAGTACACTGGGAGACAGCTGATTGGAGGAAAGGCACACACCCCCTCAAGATAGGCAGAGACTTTCAGAGCTGTCCTGTGAGTAGAGCAGCTTTCTGCTAATCTATAGCACCCACCCTGACACAAAATTCAGTCTGGTTTTATCACGTCGGAGAACTTGTCAGAAGTTATCAGGCTGATAACAGAAGAACAGAGCAGGAGAAAGCCAGGGGTCCTGGTGCTTTGAAGAGTGATGAGAAAACGCTGCAGATATATTTGCCCTAGCTCAAATTTCATGAATCAGGTTTACATCCGCTTTAACGATGGTGATCCTATGAAGCCATTTATTATCACATAGTAGCCCAAAGAGATTAGATCCACTGGGTATCATTTTGTATAATTCTACGATCAAGGGGGCCGGATGTATACGTTCTAGGGCAATACATTTCATCAGGTCTGTATTGGTGATTTGAGGCGAAATGCCTGGCGGACTGTGCCATGCAGCCTGTAGTTGTGTCTATGGAGCCCTATTGCTGTCTGGATTATGGCCCAGACCCTTAGCTCTATCCTTACAGAACCCTCTGTTCATAGTCATAAGGCTGAATGCAAAAGTTACAGCTATTAAGTGAATGGCTTGGTGGCCAAATTTCTAGGATGAACCTTCTCTTTGTACACATTCGCAGGATTCTCTGTCTTAAATGGTGGTCAGCTGAGCTCCCATGCAAGAAACGCCTTGAGCGGTTAACTTTTTGAAGGTTAAACACCTGTTTGGTCCCGTCTCGATATGTATACCGAGGAGATCACAAGGGTAAGAGTACTCTTGTCTGCGGCATGAAAAAGGCGTTTCTCTAATAGTAGGTCATTTACTCCTAAGGTTAAGAAGGGTCCCTTTTAATCTTCCAAAGTCTAAATCTAAGTCAGGATCATGCTTTTTAAAGAAAACTATGGACCCGTTGTTATTGCAATGGGATCCTTCAGGCCTTAAGGACGCCCTTGATTCATGGGAGTCATGGTGGCCTTCTTTTGAGGCAGTGCCATATTCCCAGTTTCTTTCCAGACTGTTTCAAATCAACATTCTGGCTGTGTGGGACAAATCTCTCCTTGACCTTAAGTGCCGGAGTTACTGAAGCCTTTTCTTCCACAGTCATTAGCGGCCCTTATTGGGCATTAATGGGCAGTCTTGAACTTCCTGTCAGGATAGAGGGGACAGAGTTGTCAGCGCATGCTTGACTTATGATCAGCATTCTGGAAGTCGTGTGTTTTTTTTTTTTTTTTTTTTTTTTTTTTTAAGCCACAGTCCTGAGACATACCTTGGGATTTAGTCATCCCTTCTAAAGTCTCTGGAATGTATCTTATCCTTCCTCCAGTCTAATGTGGACCAAATATTCACTAAGAGAGACATCTCAGCTTTGGCTGTTTCTTTTCAAATACTTATCGCTTCTCACTCAATATCTAAGGTCTTTGTCCAGGGACAAATTGCATAGTGGTATACAATAAAGAGTGAAGACATCTGTTGCATGACAAAACATGTAGGGGAGGCATTTCTGATCTGACGTTGCATCTGCCATTCTGGAGCACACGCTGGCTCCAGGAAGAGTTCGAAGCAGCCGTGCTTTTGTGTATACATTCAGCTGGCTGATTTCATCTAGTACCAAAGGGACACAATATTGTGCGTGTAATTCAGTTTTTATGTTTTTTTTTTTTTTTTTTTTAAGAGATGTGATTATGGCCATTTTTCTTATCCTACATCACGGGACACAGAGCCATAGTAGTTACTATGTGGGTTATAGAAATATAAAGAATGGGTGGTGCTGCGCTGTTCCCAAGGAAAGACTACTACCCAAGATGGTAGTACAAATGAATATTGTGTAATTCTTAGTATAGAAAAAGGTAGTGATGCAAGTATAACTTCAATTTAGAAAAAGATAGTATCAGGTGCAAAAAATTGCTAATGGCTACCTATAAAGGAGACAGTATAATTTGGTTGAGAAGTATACTGCTAAGGTAGCAGTAGTACTTGAGGTAATCCGAAGTACAGAGTGCAAAGATTTTGCTAATACCTTCGTATAGGTAGATCAGAATGTAAGAGTGCAACAATGTAACAGGTTGCTAATAGCATAAATGAGACCAAACATCAACTTAGTACTGGCATTAAATATGGTGACATCAAAGTGCTAAAGGTAGCAGTATAATACTCATATAAGTAAATCAAGGATAGAGGGGTGCAACAATGTAACAAGTTGCTAAAATCTTAAATGAAACCAAGCATCCGATTAAATACTGACATTTTAAATAAAATGTGCAAAAATAATTGATTGTGCAAGTAGTGTCAAAAAGACACTAGTTGCACAATCAATTATTTTTGCACATTTTATTTGCACTCAGCAGATTTATTTTGCAGATTCATTTACACTGTGCACTTTTGATGTCACCATATTGCATTTTATTTAAATGTTAGTATTTATCGGATGCTTGGTTTAATTTACGATTTTAGCAATTAGTTACATTGTTGCACCCCCGTGTCCTTGATTTACTTATATGAAGGCATTAGCAAAACCTTTTTACACTTTGCACTTTATGAGTATTATACTGCTACCTTTGCACTTTGATGTCACCATATTTAATGTCAGTACTAAGTTGATGTTTGGTCTCATTATGCTAATAGCAACCTGTTACATTGTTGCACTCTTGCATTCTGATCTACCTATACGAAGGTATTAGCAAAATCTTTGCACTCTGTACTTCGGATTACTTTAAGTACTACTGCTACCTTAGCAGTATACTTCTCAACCAAATTATACTGTCTCCTTCTTTATAGGTAGCCATTAGCAATTTTTTGCACCTGATACTATCTTTTTCTAAATTGAAGTTATACTTGCATCACTACCTTTTTTCTATACTAAGAATTACACAATATTTATTTGTACTACCATCTTGAGTAGTCCCCTTTCCTTGGGAATAGCGCAGCACAGCCCATTCTTTATATTTCAGTCTATTACTGGGTATGGCTTGACCCAGACTTGGTGTTTGCAGCAGTTCCATTCATCCATACATGGTAGCGCAGGAATAATTACACAATATATGTGGGTTATAGGCCACCTTCAGGTGTTGGACACTGCCATGCCCTCAGACAAAAAGTGCCCTCCCTATATAACCCCTCCCACTACTGGGAGTACCTCCGTTTTTTCGCCAGTGTCTAAGGTGTTGATCACAAGTAAAGATGTGCTGTGCTGAGCTCCACTCCTTGCTGGGGCTAGCCATGCTAACCGGATCCATTCAAAGTGTCTCTTTTGGCCAAATTGAATGGTACCCGGGCCTCGTATCCAAAGAAACTAGGTTTTTGCCTGTGAATGCTTCTCTTTAGAGAGCTGGATCCCGGGATCCAGTACTTTTTTGGTAGTAATGCCATAAAGTTTTACTGGAGTGGTGCTGTTGCAGGTCCAGGATTGTGGGTTTCCCCAAGGATCCCTAGCTTCTGAAGGTTTAACGGAACCCACCTTGAAGGGTGAAGATTGAGTCTGTTCGTTACCATAGAAAATCTTGCAGCGGTAGAGGTAAGTGGAGTTTTCTAAGAATTTTTTTTTAAATTTTCTTATGAATGTCTCCTTTAAAAACATAAAATGTTGTCATGCCTATGTGTCACCGCTGGGGGCTGTATTGAGCTCTTACCACCTCATGCTGGAAACAGCGCTGTGCCAGAGAGCTGAAATGCTTCCTCTTCCTCCAGCCGAACAGCAAGACCTCCGGTAAGCTTGAGGGGGGGGGGTTCTCCCCGCTTATCACCCCCCTGTGCTGAGTTTTCCCCTCGTGGGGAAGAGTTCTTATTTAAAAAAAAAAAAAAACAGGAACTAGCGCGATCAACGTGGCAGCTTGCAAACCCCAGTAGAAGACCTATTGGTCAAAACGCGTCGGGCTTTGCTGATTTTGAGACCCTTATACTGCTTTTACTCTGTTTTATTTTTGATTTTATCAGTATATGCTCTGTACTGCTTGGGTGAATTCCCCTGTTTGTACCATTATTTATACCCCATACCCAATAAATTAGTGGTGGAATCACACTATTGGAGTTCCTTTTTCCGTATCTTGCTTCCTGGTTTGTTCCTGGTGTCGTGCCCCACACGTGTGTCGTTTTGGAGGACTCCGGAATATCCAGCCGAGAGTCCATCCCAGACCTGGAGGAGTGCTGCCAGAATCCAGCTTTCATCCCTTGGGCGCCACCTACAGGAGTTACCATAAGCCTTACTGACCCACTGCCGTATGGTAGGTGGGTCCAACATCGCTGGTAAGCGTATGCATTCCATAACCATTGGAGGGTTTATATACTCGTCTATACACATTAGCATCTGTGTTTGCAGAGTTTCTCCACATACATCTCATGTGCAAGGATGATCCATGCCATATGATTAATTTTCTTTAACAAAGGACTTTATCATTGTTTCACTATATTATATTGCACCGGACTTTCTTTCACTTTATGAGTCTATTGGCTCTATTTTTTGTTAGCGCTACACATTGTGGTTATTAGCTTGCAACCCCCCCCGTGCGCCATGCTTTCTCTCGGTAGTTCTGAAAGGTCATGTAGTCCGCCGCTCGCGCTGGAAAACCCTTACTTAAAAAAGTGGGAGGAGCCGTAGCGGCGTTGGCGTTTTCCGATGCCCAAACACGAGGAGGCAAGTTTTTAAAAGTACATTGTGTGTAACTGCAGGCTGTGGAGGGATGGCATTAACAGGTTTGGTGACACGGGCATTTCCTTTGACACATTTTTTACTGCTGCATCAGGCTGGGCATTAATTGGCAGCAATTGACTATAGACCTAGCAGTGTATGCATTCCTTCTGGTAGTGCCTCTGCTTTGTGCATCAGGCTATGAGCGGAAGGGGGACAAGGAACACCTTAAAGGGTTCTAGAGGATCGATTGTTTCACAGCAAACTAAATCCATGTCTAAAAAAATGTCATCCTCAGAGTGATGTGGCCGGTCAGAGTGAGCCGTCAGGGGGGTCTGGTGTTGCAGCAGCTCTGGACACTTCAGACCCTATATGTATCAGAAGGTTTTTTTTTTTCTCCTACCATTTTAAATTTGGAACAGAAGATTGATGCTTTATTCGCTTCCCACAGTGGGTCCAAGCATAGCAGATCCCCGTCCATTGCTCAGGACCCTCATACTGAGGAACAAGGGGCGAGAGATCGTGAAGTTCTTTCAAGGGATCAGGAAGAGGCTGATGACTCCTCTTCCGAAGAGCCTAATATGGAGGGAGCAGCCTCACAGGAGAGACTGTTGTGATGGTACACTCCCTTACTAAGTTGGTCCGCTCAACTTTTTTACTGCCTGTAACGCAGTCTATTGATGAACCCACCTCTGATTTTGGGATCACTAAAGCCTCCCCAATCTGTTGATACCTTTCCTATCTATTCATGGCTAAAAAATCTGATGTATTCTGAGTGGGAGCACCCAGATAAACAGTTTCTCCAAAAAAGTTTTCTATACTTTATCCTATGGAGGAGGAATTCAATAAGAGATGGGGGTTTCCAGCAATTGATGCTGCTATATCCTCGGTAAACAAGAACCTGACTTGTCCTGTAGACAATGTGCAAATGTTGAAGGATACAACAGATAAAAAGTTGGAATTTCTTTTTTAAAACATTTGCTCTTGCAGGTTCAGTTGTTCAGCCGGCTCTTCTGGCGATTTGGAGTATCTCAGTCCATAAAGGACCAGTTTGTGGAGGTACTCAAAATTATTCCTGTGTTTCACAGTGGATGCTATGAAAGATTCTATTATTCAAGCCTCACGGCTTATGCTAGGGCTGGTACATATGCGCAGAGTCCTATGGTTGAAAAATTGGTCAGCCGAAGCGCCATGTAAAAAGCTCTTGGCCAGTTTCCCATTTCATGGTGAACGGTTGTTTGGAGACCATATGGATAAGTATATCCAAAGAATTTCTAATGGAAAAAGTTCTCTTTTAGCAGTAAAGAAGAAGTTTAAACGTTTTTCCCTTTTTAAACGTGCATCGTCTCCAGTACCAGGAACATCTGCCTCCAGGCAGTCTCGACGGACTCTAGGTTGGGTTCAAGTGGAAGACCTCCGGGATAGTCCCAGGGCCAAAAGAGGACTCTGGGCAGGAAACCCGCAAAGCAAAATACTAAAGCCCCCTTATGAAGGGGTGCCTGGCATGAACATTATCAGGACAGATGGGTGGCTTCCTCAATTTCTCTAGGTTACAAACTAGAATTCCGAGAATTCCCATTTTTTTTTTTTTTTAAGATCAAACATTCCCAGAGATCCAGGGAAAAGGAAGTCTCTCTTTCTGGCACTGGATCATCTCTTGTCTCGAAAAGTGATAACAGAGGTTCCCACAGAAGAGCAGGGATCAGGGTTTTATTCAAACCTCTTCACGGTACCAAAACCAAACTGGGAGGTAAGACCCGTTTTAGATCTCAAGGATCTAAACCGACACTTAAATATCTGTTCCTTTCGCATGGTGTCAATCTGATCGGTTGTCTCCATTCTACGAGGAGGAGAATTTTTGTCATTGATCGATATCAAGGATGTCTATCTCCATGTGCCAATTTTTCCCGCTCATCAGAAATTTCTACACTTCGAGGTAGAAAATCGTAATTTTCAGTTTGTGGCTCTGCCTTTCGGCTCAGGGTATAACCATTCTAGCCTACCTAGATGATCTGCTCTTAGTAGTCAGTCACCTGTCTAAACCAAAGTTTAATCTCAGCCGTGGGCTGCCTAGAATTCCTAGGCTGGATTCTCAACCTAGAAAAATCCTCCTTAAAACCGTCAAGGAGATTACAGTACTTGGGGCTGATCATAGATACTGTTCAAAAGAAGGTATTCTTACCCCAGGGAAGGATCAGCTCCATAAAGGAACTGATTCTTCTTGTCAAAACAAAGAGAAATCCTTCCATTCAGCTGTGCATGAAATTGTTAGGAAAGATGGTGGCCTCATTCGAGGCCGTTCCTTATGCGCAGTTATTTATTCAAGACTGCTGCAAAATGGTATTCTGTCGACTTGGAACAAGATCCAGGCTTTGGACTTTCCAATGCGCTTATCCCCTGAGGTGCGTCAGAGCCTCAATTGATAGTTGCTATCCAGCAATCTTCAACAGGGGAAATCCTTTTTACCAGTATCCTGGAAAGTGGTAACAATGGATGCCAGCCTTCTAGGCTGGGGAGCAGTCCTGGAAGAGGCATTTGTCCAGGGGAGGTGGTCCACGTCAGAAAGGACCTTAACCCATCAATATTCTAGAAATTCGGGCAGTTCATCTGGCCCTAGAGGAATGGACACTCAGATTACGAAATCTTCCTGTTAGGATTCAATCCGACAATGCCATGGCTGTGGCCTACATCAATCACCAGGGGGGCACGAGAAGTCGTGCAGCCCAAAAAGAGGTGAATCATGTTCTATCTTGGGCAGAAAGCAACATTCCTTGCTATCTGCGATTTTCCCTTTCATTCATTGACGAACACAGCGCCTTTTAATCTTGACCTTAGGTTTATATCAACACCTTCAGGAGAGGACTAGACAGAACATGTAAAAACAGCAAAACTCCATAGTGCCGCCCAGGGGGCAGTCCTACTGGCTGTAACCCCTCACTCTGCTTCGAGTAGCTCCAGTTTTTTTCTGCCTAGTGTAGAAGGACCTGGCTCCCGGTGGGGACCATTGGTCCTGGGAATTTTTTTTTGTTTTCTGCATTTTTGATAATTGTGATCTACAATCAACAGCTGGGCTGCCCCGTCTGATCCAGGGGCGGCCGGTGAGCTATATGCTCCGGGGGAACACGTATATGACCAGGCTACTGCTGTCCGTGTCACAGTGTACCGTGGCCGACAGCCACCCTGTACTGCTCGGGTGATGGGTCTGTCCGTGGAATGCATCCAGCAGTCCCTGCAGGAGGGGCAAGTATGGTTCCACCTGTCTCGGCAGGATGGAGCAGCTGGGCATTTCCTGGAAGGTCGACTAGGGGGTCTCTCACTTTCCCTTTCTTCTCTCCTTGTCCCTCCCCTCCTCCCCATACTATGGGCCGCTGTGACTGGGCATATGGGGGTGCAGTGCACATACCTGGCCGGGGGGGGCTTCGAGCCTTGGCAGGGGGCTGCGCTGGGTGTTGGGGGTCTGCTTCCCTGTTTCTGGGCCTTGTTGGGGTGTTTTGGTGTGTATGCCATGTGGGGGAGGCCGCCGCGCGTTCTGCAGCCACAGCCTGTTTTTTTACATTTCGGCCATTTTCTGAAAGTCCGGTGGCCATTTTCCCGGCGCCCTCAGACTTTTTTTGCTGATGTGGCCGGTGGCCATTTTCTAGTAGCCTCAGCTTGTTTTGCCTCTAGCGCTGGGTGACAGTTTCTTTCTAGAACAGTGCGCTTTTTACACAGAACGCCTCGTGGCTGACACAGGAGAGAGCGGACAGCAGCAGCACCGCGCGGTACCTGGGTCAGGGTGGTGAGTCATGCGGGGGGGGCCCTCAGCCTGTGGCAGCTAGTAGGGTGGGTATTTTGTGTGACTTGCCTTAGGTCCCTAAGTGGTGACACGCGAGTGTGGGTCATCATGGCGTCAGAACCCGGCGCTTGTTCCCCAGACATCCCTGTTATGGCAACCAGTTCCCCTGCATCTGCGGTGCCTATGGATGCTCTGTCGGCGGTCCTGGAGTCCTTTGTTGCCAGGGTAGAAGCAGCGTGTGGGTGCAAGGGGGGTAAAACACCCCCTCCCCATCTTCTGGGGAAAGCTCTGATGCAGACTCGGTCCTGCTCTAGCAGGCGGCCCCTGTTCTGACATTTCAGAGGATGCGGACCAGGACCGTTTGGACAGTGAGAATGAGTCTGTGTCCAGGTCAGCGCAGGAAAAATCGCTTGTAGGAGCACTTATCACAGCGGTGCGGGATATCCTAAAGTTGGAGGATACGGCGGGGGCATCTACAGAGGTGTCGGTCCCTTTCGGGTCCCACAAGCCGGCCCGCACAGCTAAGGTATTTGCTTACATAACTTATTGATACGTTTATTTACAAGGAGTGGGGAGGCCCGCAGCGGGCCTTTTCAGTCCCGAAGCGCATGGTGGTGCGTTACCCCTTTGAGGAGAGTTTCCCGAAGAAATGGACATCTCCTCCGATTTGTTGACCCCCCCCAGTAGCCAGGTTAAATAAGGTAACCACGATTCCGGTGGAAGGGACCCCTGCTTTCCAGGACCCTGCCGAAAGGGGGGCCGAGGCGGTTGCCCGGTCCATGTTTACGGTGGTGGGGGTCAGCATTGTGGCCAGTGTTGGCCCTGGTGTCCCAGACGCTGACTGAATGGGCTAAATTATTGCACCGTGAGTTGGAGAAGCAACAGGCTTCCCTGGTCTGCGTGGAACTGGCAGACCAGTTGGTGCAGGGCCTGAAGTATGTCTCTGATGCGGCCTTAGATACGGCCCCCTTGCTCTCTAGAGCCTCCGTTTCAGCTGTGGTGCTACATCGCCTGATTTGACTAAAATGCTGGTCTGCGGACCAGGCATCTAAGAAAGCACTGGCGGACTTGCCCTTCTAAGGATAGAGGCTGTTTGGAGCCTCGCTGGATGACATTATTAAGAATGTTACTGGGAGTAAGAGTACGTTGCTCCTACAATCCAGGAAAGGTAAGGAGCCACGCCCTAGGCCAGGGCCCTCTTTTTCTGCTCGGCAGCAGATTTTTCATCCGCCCAGGTTGGCAGGTAAGCATTCCCAGTCCGACAAGGTGCCCGCTGAGGGACAAAAGCGTCCTTGGTTTCGCAAGCCAAACAAGCCTGCAAACAAATCTGTTGCCGCATGAAGGGAGTTTGCAGCTAGGTGGACCTCCCTACTTTCCGACCAGTGGGTCTGCAAACTGGTTTCATCAGGATACAAGAGTTTCTTTCTTGTCCGCCAAACAGATTTTTATTTTTTTTCCCTCCAACCTTCATCTTCTTCCAGCTCGTCGGGAAGCCCTGTTTGGGGCAGTACAGGACCTGCTGCAGCGTGGGGTGATAGTACCTGTCCCGACGCCGGAAAGGTTTCAGGGATTCTATTCCAATCTGTTTGTAGTACCAAAGAAGGAAGGGATCTCAAGGCCTTCAACAGCTTTGTGAAAGTACCGAAGGTTCAGGATGGAATCAGTTCGCACTGTGGTCGCTGCACTCCATCAGGGGGATTTCCTGGCATCCCTGGACATCAAGGACTCATACTTGCATGTCCCCATATGCGTCAAGCATCAGAGGTTCCTGCGATTTGCACTACCAATTTGTAGCTCTCCCTTTTGGCCTGGCGTCGGCACCAAGGTGCTAGCCCCAATTCTGGCTTTGCTAAGGACAGCGAGGGATCGCAATCGTGGGTTACCTGGATGACCTCCTTCTGAGAGCAGCTTCCACCTCAGAATTAAGGATGTGGAAACTCTTTGGAAGTTTGGTTGGGTATTGAATCTCCAGAAGTCGGTGTTGGGGCCGACTCAACGCCTGGAGTACCTAGGCTTGCTTCTGGACTTAGAGGCGAGAGTCTTTCTCCCTTCGGACAAGCTGCAGACTCTTCAAGCTGCGTGAAGTTGTTGGTGTCCCGCAGGTGTCATCGCTGTGTTTTTGCATGCGAGTCCTGGGTCTCATGGTAGCCACTTTTGAGGCGGTACCGTATGCTCAATTCCACACTCGAGTCTTGCAAAAGGAGATCCTGTCCAAATGAGCCAGCTAGTCAGGGATTCCCTGCTCTGGTGGCCTTCGGTCCGGGAAGTCGTTCCTTCCTCTTCATTGGACGGTGATCCCAACGGACGCCAGCCTGACTGGTCGGGGGGGAGTTTGGGGCGTGCAGTCGGCCCAGGGTCGCTGGACGCAGGAAGAATCCTGGAGCTTCGGGCAATCAGGCGGTGCCTCTCCACATGGTCACAGAGGCTGCAGGGGCGTCCGGTCAGGATCCAGTCGGACAACGCCACGGCGGTGGTGTATGCCAATCAAGGAGCTTGGCTGCGGCACTGGAGGTCGATCACATCCTGCGGTGGGCAGAACGGCGCGTGTCGGCTGTGTACATTCCGGGCGTAGAAAACTGGCAAGCGGACTACCTAAGTCGTCAGATGCTGGATCAAGTGAAAGGGTCGCTGCATCTGGATGTAGTTCGGCTCCTTTGCCTAAGGTGGGGCACGCCAGATGTGGATCTCCTGGCTTCTCGACTCAATCGGAAGGTACAGAGGTTTGTGGCCAGGTCAAAAGATCCCTGGGCGGATGCAGCAAACGCGTTAGTGGCATTATCGGCTGATTTATGCCTTCCCACCACTAAAACGTCTACCATGTCTGCTTCGCAGAGTGAAGACTGAGGGGATTCCAGGGATTCTGATTGCCCCAGATTGGCCTCGGCGTTCGTGGTACGCCGACATAGTACGAATGGTGGCAGATGTTCCTTGGCGGCTGCCGATGTGAGAGGACCTTCTGTTGCAAGGTCCTATACTTCATCGCTGGCTTTAACGGCATGGCTGTTGAAAGCCAGGTGCTAAGGGACCGAGGTCTGTTGGATTTGGTAATCTCCACTATGCTGAGGGCACGGAAGTCATCTTCTCGGAAGATTTATCATCCTGCGTGGAAGGCCTACTTCTCCATGTGTGAGGAGATGGGGTGGCGTCCGCGCATATACTCAGTTTCGAGGCTCCTGTTGTTCTTGCAGTGAGGAGTGGATCAGAAACTTGCCGTAAGCACCATTAAGGGGCAGGTATCGGCTTTAGCTGTCCTTCTTCTTCTTTTTTTTTTTTTTTTTTTTTTTTTGCGACTCATTCATTGGTGAGTACATTTGTTCAGGGGGTTCGACATGTGGCCCCTCCGGTTCGACCACCGCTGCCTCCGTGGGATTTGAATCTGGTGCTTCAGAAACCGCTGTTTGAAAACATTAGGGAGATTCCCTTATTGACTCTCTCTCTCTCAGAAAGTAGTCTTTCTAGTGGCTATTACATCTGCCAGGAGGGTTTCTGAGTTGGCGGCCTTGTCATGCAAGTCTCTCTACTTGATCCTCCACAAGGATAAGGCGGTGCTGCGTCCGCAGCCTTCATTTCTTCCAAAGGTTGTTTCGGCCTTTCATCTAAATGAGGACATTGTGCTTCCGTCCCTATGTCCTTGGTTGTCACAACCAAAGAGGTTGCTTTGCATTCCTTGGATGTGGTGCGGGTGTATTTGTCTGCTACGGCTCCTTTTCAGAGGTCGGACTCGCTGATTGTATTGGTGGCTGGTTCGCAGAAGGGCCTGGCGTTCTCGTCGGCCACCAATTCTCAGTGGATCAGACAGATCGTGGTTCAGGCTTATGCCATAAGGGGGCGAGCGCCCCCCTTTCCTGTCACAGCACATTCGACCAGGGCAATTGGTGCCTCCTGGGCTTTCCGACATCAAGCGTATGTTTCCCAGGTGTGTAAGGCGGCGACTTGGTTGTCCATTCACACTTTCACAACATTTTACAAGGTTGATGTGAGCGCATCTTCGCATGCTTGCTTCGGCCGCAAGGTTTTGCAGGCAGCTGTTTAAGGTTGCAACTCCTCCATTGAGGAGTTCTGGTTGTTATGGGTGGAGTTTATTTTCTTGCTGTTCCCACCCCTCGTTTTTTTGACACTGCTTGGGGACATCCCTAAGGTCAAGATTAAAGGTGCTGTGTCCGTCAAACGAAAGAGAAAATAGGATTTTTGTACTCACTGTAAAATCGTTTTCTCTGAAGTTCACGGACTGACGGACACAGCACCCACCCCTCCTATTTGTTTGTACTGCTTTTTGACGAACTGAGCTGCTGGAAGCAGAGTGAGGGGTTATAGCCAGTCGGACCACCCCCTTGGCGGTACTGTGCAGTTTTGCTGTTTTTACATGTTCTGCCTAGTCCTCCCCTGATGGCGATTTTATAACCCTAAGGTCAAGATTAAAGGTGCTGTGTCCGTCAAACTTCAGAGAAAAGGATTTTACGGTGAGTTCAAAAATACTATTTTTCATTCCAGGGATAGAAAGTTGGCAGGCAGACTACTTGAGTCACCAACAACTATTTCCGGGAGAATGGTCCCTTCACCCCGACATCTTTCTGTCGATATGTCAAAGATGGGGTGTTCCAGACGTGGATCTGTTTGCGTCCAGATTCATCAACAAGGTCGACAACTTTGTGTCACGCACAAGGGATCCGCTGGCATGCGGAACAAACGCCTTAGTCTTTCCATGTGATCAGTTTTCACTGATGTATGCGTTTCCTCCAGTTCTGCTGCTTCCGTGCCTTCTTTGCAGGATCAAGCAGGAAGGGAAGGAGGTGTTTCTGGTGGCCCCAGAGTGGCCCAGAAGATCTTGGTTTGCCAAGATCATAAAGATGGCGGTAGGGGACCCTTGGACCCTGCCGCTGTGGCCAGACCTTCTCGCACAAGGTCCGATATTCCATCCTACTTTACAAACGCTAAATTTAACGGTTTGGCTATTGAAACCCACATTCTAAAAGACCGTGGATTGTCTCCTTCAGTAGTGTCTACTTTGGTTAATGCTAGGAAGCTCGCCTCCAGTCCTATACTATAGAGTCTGGAAGCCTTATGTCTGGTGTGAATCCAGGGGTTGGCACCCCAGAAAGTATGTCATAGGTAGGATCCTTGAATTCCTGCAGATGGGATTGGAATTGAAGCTGGCCTTGAGTACTATCAAGGGCCAGGTCTCGGCCTTATCAGTATTGTTTCAACGGCCTCTTGCATCTCACTGTCTGGTTCGTAACTTTATTCAGGGGGTAACGCGGATTAATCCTCCCGTCAGGACACCCCTGAACCCTTGGGATTTATATTTTTAGTCTTACTGGCTTTACAGAAACAGCCTTTTGAGCCTATACGGTATATTCCCTTGGTTCTTTTCACAATAAAGATAATCTCTTTGGTTGCCATAGCCTCTGCCAGAAGAGTATCGGATTTGGCGGCTCTAGTAAAGGTGGTATTGAGGCCTCATCCTAATTTCCTACCAAAGGTAGTGACAGGTTTTCATTTAAACCAGGATATTGTTCTGCCTTCTCTCTTCCACCGACCGAGGTTCTGGAAAAAAAGGTCACTACATTCCCTTGATGTAGTGAGAGCGGTCAAGGTCTATTTAAAGGAGACCCCTCAGATTCGCAAAACAGATGTTTTGTTTGTATTGCCAGAAGGTCCTAAAAGAGGACAGGCAGCATCAAAATCTATTATTGCCAAATGGATTCGTCAAGTGATTGTTCAAGCTTATGGTCTAAGGAGGAAAATTCCTCCTAAAGCGCACTCCACCAGGGCTGTTAGTGCTTTTTGGGTAGTGCATCACCAGGCCTCCATGACTCAGATCTGCAAGGCCACAACTTGGTCTTCAGTTCATACATTTGCGAGATTCTATCAAATCGATGTAAAAGGTCATGAGGATATTGCCTTTTGGGCGCAGCGTACTGCAGGCTGCAGTATGAGTCCTCTAGTCTCTTAACCCCTTCAGCCTCGAAGGATTTACCCCCTTCCTGACCAGAACGTTTTTTTGCGATTTGGCACTGCGTTGCTTTAACTGACGCCAATTGCGCGGTTGTGCAACGTGGCTCCCAAACAAAATTGGCGTCCTTTTTTTTTTTTTTTTTTCCACAAATATAGCTTTCTTTTGGTGGTATTTGATCACCTCTGCGGTTTTAATTTTTTGCACTATAAACAAAAGTGCAACAATTTTGAGAAAAAAAAAAAACGCATAATTTTTTGCTATAATATCCCCCAAAAATATATAAAAAAATTATTTTTTCTCAGTTTAGGCCGATATGTATTCTTCTACATATTTTTGGTAAAAAAAAAAAATCGCAATAAGCTTGCACAAAAGTTATAGCGTTTACAAGATAGGGGATAGTTTATGGCATTTTTATAATTTTATAATTATTTTTTTATTTTTTATTTTTTTTATCGTGACTGCGACATTTTGGCGGACACATATTTTTGGGACCATTGGCATTAATACAGCGATCGATGCTATAAAATTGTATTGATTACTGTAAAAATGTCACTGGCAGTAAAGGGGTTAACCACTAGGTGGCAGTGCTAGGGGATAAGTGTTCCTAGGGGCGTGTTTCTAACTGTATGGGGGCGTGGCTGTGTGTGACACCACACTGATCGCGGCTCCTGATGACAGGGAGCAGACTATCAGTGTGCTGTCACTAGGCAGAACGGGGAGATGCTCGGCATCTCCCCGTTCTTGAGCTCCGTGACACGATCGCGGGTATCCACGGTCCTGGAGCTCTCGGCAGGCGCACAGCGGGAAATTCAAAGTAACGTACGGGTACGTTGCTTTGCCCAGCCATGCCATTCTGCCGACGTATATGTGCAGGAGCCAGGCGGGAACCGGTTAATGCCCTACTTTTTTTGTTGTCTCCCTCCCTTCAGTTGCCATTGCTATGGGACATCCCACATAGTAACTACTATGGCTCTGAGTCCCGTGATCTTACAATAAGAAAATAGGATTTTTATAACAGCTCATCTGTAAAAATCCTTTTTCTTTGAAGTACATAACAGGACACAAAGGTCCCTCCCTCATTTGGTATACACGTGTATTGCTTGGCTACAAAACTGAGATACTCCCAGTAGTGGGAGGGGTTATATAGGGAGGGCACTTTTTGTCTTAGGGCGTGCCAGTGTTATCACCTGAAGGTGGCCCGTAACCCACATAGTAACTACTATGGCTCTGTGTCCCGTGATGTACTTCAAAGAAAAGGATTTTTACAGGTAAGCTGTTATAAAAATCCTATTTTTTGTGTTTCCTACTTTTCTTGTGTGTGGAGGTGCATGGCAAGGCTTACTTGGGTCCATTCTTTCATTATCCCTGTGGCTGTTGGATGAGGTTAGAGGAGTCCACTCTGCTTTTGAGCACATTTAGACCTGCTTTTGTAATCGGAGGTCAAAAGATTCTGGCAGGTGAGCACATTGAAGGGACACAGAGGAGCACTTGGGTGATATTTGAAGAGTTGGCACTCCTGTTTATAATCGCAGCAAGTGATATATCGTGTGGCACCATCGTGTTTTTGGACACTTCGTATTCTATTTCTTTGCGCATAGGATGATTTTGAATTTTTTCAACATATTTTGCACATTTTAACATTTGAGCACTTTTCTGTCAATTTGAATATTTAATCTGCACATTTTATATTGGTTTGAGCAGTTTCTGTACTTTTCTATAACTAAAAGTGAGTTTATTAACACCACAGTTTTGAGCTCTGTTTACATTAGTTATTACTTTGTCTAGGTGTTATCTTATATTTCTCCCACTGTTGTTCCTCCTGTACTCTTCAGAAGCCATTAAAGCGGGATTCCACCCTAAAGTGGAACTTCCGCTTTTCGGAACCCCCCCCCCTCCCCCTCCGGTGTCACATTTGGCACCTTTCAGGGGGGAGGGGGGTGCAGATACCTGTCTAAGACAGGTATCTGCACCCACTTCCGGACATAAACTCCCACGGGAGTTTACGCCACTTCCTGTCCCGGCACGCTGTCTGCCGGGACACACATGTGTCCCGGCAGACAGCACTGACGATTCTCATTGCGCTGCGCGACTCGCGCATGCGCAAAGGCGACACTTCCTGATTCCCTCACCGAGAATGGCGCCGGCAGCAGCAGAGAGCCGAGCGATTGATCGGCCTCTGCTGCCGACATCGCTGGAACCTGTGACAGGTGAGTGTCTATTTATTAAAAGTCAGCAGCTGCAGTATTTGTAGCTGCTGGCTTTTAAAACTTTTATGTTAGGTACAGTCCCGCTTTAAGGATGAGCATTAAGAAACTATTAGGTATATTCCATTTTTTAACCTTAACATACAATAAGGTATGTTAACATAACATAAGGTAACCTTTCTTGTGGTTTTCACCTCTGTGAGGGGAGTCTCTGAATTATCAGCCTTCACTTGTAAGGAGCCTTTCTATGTGTTGCACAAGGACAAGGTTGACTTGAGGCCTAGGGCTGCCTTTCTCCTGAAGGTGTTTTTCTGTCTTCCACCTTAATCAGGATATTGTCCTTTTGTTCTTTAAGTGCTGCTCCTAAGCATCCTATGAACATTTCTCACTGTCTGTACCTGGTGCCTGTAGTGAGTTGGCCTCTTTGCTACTGTCACTGTTAATTGTAGTGATATAATATATAGTGGGTAGATGATTTGTAGTTATTAATAAGTATTGTTTCGCAGCAACCCAATTCTTCCCGAGAGGCACTTTATTGACTTCCAAAACAGTACAAAGTCTTGCAACAGATGATAGTAATCCAACAGAGTATAATTACGACAGTGCTAGTAAATATTTAGAGCCCCATATTTGCTAGACCTTTGGTGTCTTCATTACCACACATCCTCCTGAGTCAGAATAGACTGAACGCAAGGTTATATTCAGCTGCAGTCATAAACTGCCCTAATTTGCATTCTTGCATATTAACATCAACAAGTATGCGCAATTAGATTAACAGATACCACCTTACTTGTATGGAATCCCCAATCTATATTCTTGCATATTAACATAGCCCAGAGTCACTATCTGTTCCCTTTGATATGTGGAGTAATTCTTGTTTGGCCACTTCCCCTTTGATCAACAAGTCCCCCTTTGATATTTGTAATTAGGTTAACAGATAACATTGTCAACTGAAATCTGTCCTGGTCAATCTTGTACTGTATGTGTACATATATATAATAATATAAAATCCCACATAAATCGGCCAACACATTACAACAATAATGAATTTGATTAAATTATTGTGATTTATGAATGTTGCCACGAGGGTCTACCCTTTCTTTCGCTTGCACCATTGATCAGGTGCAAGGATCCCCAATTAGCACTGTCAGAGCCCTGATTAGACAAAAAGTGATGATGACTTTCTCCAATCACTGCTCAGTTCTCCATAGTCCCACCCCACACTATAAAAGGTAACTTCCAATAGAAAGCTTTTGCAGTGTGGTGGAGTGGAGATGGAGCACGGCTCAGTTTGCTACTAGTGAGTAGGTGTGTTCACTCATTGTGACTGAGTGTAGAGTGTTCGTATAGTGCAGTGGTTCTTAAAGTGGGGTGCCCCCTAAAAAAAAAAAAAAAAAAAAAAAATTAAAAGTCAGCAGCTACAAATACTGCAGCTGCTGACTTTTAATAATCGGACACTTACCTGTCCCAGGGTCCAGCGATGCGGGGAACGAAGCTCTCCCTCGTTCCCTGCTCCGCTCGCGGCGCCAGCATTCCTACTGCCGTGATACGCAGCGCAGTCATTTGGGACACGTGACAGGTCCCAGATGACTGTGCGGCGCCGAGGGGAAGTGATGTCAGTGCCCGGCACTGAAGGTGGCAGACTACGAGGGACCCCCTAGCAACAGGCATTTAGAGGTGAGTAAAAAAAAATTTTTTTTTCAAATTTATTTATTTTAGGATTTTTAACCTTTATTTTATTTTTTTGGTGGAAACCCCACTTTAACCTCATTCCTCAAGTACCCCCAACAGGCCATGTTTGCAGTTTTTTCCTTTTTATCTTGCACAGGTGCTTTAAATCAGTCAATGGCTTGGTATTTTGGACTGCTATTTTATCTAAGAGAAATTCCCAAAACATGGCCCGTTGGGGGTACTTGAGGACACTGAGGTTGAGAACCACTGGTATAGTAGTGTGTTAGTGTAGTGCTAGTAATAGTGCAGTGTTTAACGCAGAATTACATAACATAGTTTTTTTTTTTTTTCTTTTTACATTTCTGTCAGCGCCAGTCCTCAATTTAAAGTGCACCAAACGCCACCTTTCATTCAATAAAGTGCATCCAATCACATATTTCCAAGTCTATATTAAATCTGGGTAATAAACCCCCCCCTCCCCCCATGTCTGGGAGGCCAACAAGGAGAGGCAGATGTTCCCATGCCACTATGAGGGAGCAACTAGCGTCTGTGTCCACAGGCAAAGGTGGACGTGGTCCATCCTCAGACAAGGCACATTTGTCTGTCTAGTGATAACTGTGCTATCCAGCCACAGCATGTACAGAAGGTGGTGGACTGGCTTACTAAATCATCCTCTATGACCCAAGTTGACACTGGTGTGCAGTCTACCGCAGCTTATTCTGCCTCCTTGTCCACAGCTACTCCTGCCATAGCCCCAGCATCATGCATGGTGCTGAATTATTTGAACACAGCGTCAACCACTTGCTTGCTTGAGAATGCACAGACGTTACTTGATGGTTCGGAGGTAGAGGGACGGGAATTAACATGAGCGACTTTGTTGCCATATAGAGCAGAGGAGGAAAGTGAGGGGGAGAATCAACCCCAGCGAGGCAGGATGTCCTCCAGAGGCAGCCATCATAGAAGAGTAGAGAGCAGCCACCCTATTCTATCAGATTGTGGAGCTGTTCTCTCCCGGTCCACTTCTCACAGCTCAACTGCTTGGAATTTTTTATTTTTTTTTGCACATGTGCAGCACTGTTGCAATTTGCAATCTCTGCCGCAAGCTGGTCAAGCGTGGAAAACGCTAGCCATTTAGGTAACACATGCTTGACAAGGCATTTAACCTCCCACTACTCATCCCATTGGAAAGAGAACCTGAAAGCAACACACAAGGGACACAATTTTTCTCCTCCTCACTCCACCTTTCATGTCTACCCCCGCTATATTTCATGACCTCTGAGCAGCCTCCACTGACAGGTATAGCAAAGGGTGTTGCAGGTCCTTGCAACACGTCTGCCAGCAGCACACCACCAGCTGTAGAGTATAGCAGGCAAATTTCTCTGCCCCAGCTGCTGCAGCGAAAAAAGAAATGCACTCCCTGCCTCCCACATGCTCAGCATCTATATTCCAGCTTGTCCAAATTGCTGGCTTTGCAACTTTGCCTTTCCATCTGGTGGATTCTGCCACCTTCTGTGAATTTGCAGAATGTGCTGTACCACAATGGCAGGTTCCCAGTCTCTATTTCTTGCACGTGAGGCCATTTCCAGCTCTGTACCATCATGTGGAAGGCAATGTTTTGGCAGCGTTCAAGGCAGTCAGCCGCAAGGTCCACATTACTGCTCACACTTGGTCCAGCAAGCATGGTCAGGGACGATCTATTTCGTTCACAGCACACTGGGTATTTCTGCTTGCAACTAGGAAGGATGTAGGACAGGGCTTAGTGCCGGGGCTTGTTTTGCCGCCACATCTCTTTACAGCTGATGGTAATGCAAGATCTGTTAGCTCCACCTCCTTCTCCATGCCCTTCTCTGCTGGATTGTCCCATGAACCACCAGAACCCCCTAAGCGTTCAAGGGGCCATTCAACAAGTTAGGCTAAAAGATGCCATGCAATTCTTCAGCTGCTCTGTCTAGGGACAGGAGCCACACCAGAGCAGAGATTATTTCAGCTCTGCAGGGGCAGGCCCAGATGTGGTTCATGCCACGGATACTTGACCAAGGAATGGTGGTGTGTGATAATGGCACTAACCTGCTGTCCACCCTTCGACAAGGAAAGATGATACATGTGCCATGTCCTCCTGGCACATGTCCTCAATTTTGTGGCGCAGCATTTCTTAAACAGGTACCCAGGTTTGTAAGATCTTCTAAGGCAGGCCAGAAGAGTCTGAAGCCATTTTAGGCCAGTGTTTGGTTGGCTGAAATTCAGCGGGATTTCTACCTGCTTATAAACTGCCTGATTTGACATGCCCACCAGGTGGAACTCGGCTTTAGCTATGCTGCAGTGGCTGCACATGCAGCAGAGGGCTGTCAAAAAGTACCTGTGTGAGTATGGCACAAGGACAGGCTCAGCTTTTTTCCCCCTACGCCAATGGCTGCTGATAAAGGATTCATGCACTGTACTGTCACTATTTGAGGAGATAGTAGGAGGAAGAGGAAGACGTCCTTTCCTCTCAAGGCCTGCTTTATGCAGACACCATTCTTGCAATGCCACAGAACACACAAGAGGAGAGGGAGGAGTATGATTCTGGCAGTTTTGGAGGCATTCAAGCAGAGGAAGATATACATCAAACCTTGAGATGGTTTTCAGTCCCCAGAAACCTTGGGAGTAGTAAGTGGCTGGGGGGAGGCCATTCCAGATACTGTAATCCTCCGTAACCCCAAGGACTCTGCTTCTCATGCCTCTGAAAACTTGCAGTGCATGGGCTCCTTTTATTTTTCAAAGCCTGCAAAAAGACCCGCAAATTTGTGGCATCAAGGATTAAGGATCATTATTGGTTGGCAAGCCTCCTTGACCACCGTTGCAAGGGGAAAGTCTCGGAACTCATCCTGCCCTTGCAGAGGTAGCACAGGATGAAATATCTTGAGGACACCATAAAGAGACGTTTATGGAACGTCTCTAGTAGGTTACAGTCTCATGGATGTAAAAGCTAGTTTTTGATGCTTCTGTTGGTCAAAGAAGGAGAAGGGGGTTGCCTCAGGGATGCATTTCACTTTTTTTTTTTTTTTTTTTTTTTTTAGTTCTCACTGCCCAGGACTGTTGGCTTCAAGATCCCATCGGCAGTGTATCATATGGTGGAAAATTATCTAGGGGCAAAAACGGACAGCTTTCCAGTAGACAATCCACTGGGTTTCTAGGCCATGAGAATGGAACACTGGCCAGAACTTACCCAGTATGCAGTTGAGCTGCTACGCTTCCCTGCATCCAACGTGCTTTCCGAACGGGCATTCAGTGCCGCCAGAGGTTTTGTGACAGATAAAGAGCACGTCTGTCCACAGAATCCGTTGACTGGCTGACATTTGTCAAAAAATGAATCAGTCCTGAATTGGCAGCTATCAAGCCCCTGATGCCGATGTTACTGATTAAGTGTTATTGGGATCTGGAATCTCTGCAAAACTGTCTAGGCTGCCTAGCTTTTTAGGTGTTGATTTTATCTTGACCATTTTTCCCACACCTGTTTGACTGGGATATTGAATTTCAATTTTTTACAGCAAGGGCAATTCTTGCTTTCATCAAGAGTACCTCTAGAAAGTTATGGGGTGAAGGCCCCACCAACACCCAAAGCCCAATTTGCCTACACCTGTTACTTCTATCCAAAGTCTGCGAAAGACACCAGACTTTATGTAAAAAAAAAATGTTAATCTTGGCCAGAGTGTACTATAATTTGGCTTCTTCACATTAGATTTGCTCACTGTGGTGCAAAACTTTTTTATTTCCATCCAAAGTCTGCCAAAGACCACTAAATAAAACTTGCAGGGAAAATCTCTATTTAAATGTAATTTTATTTTATTTTTTATTTATAAATGTCAGTTTTGCTGCAGCAGCTTCTATACACAGTGCAGATGCACCACTTTACAGGCACACTAAGAGGACCCCCCAGGCACTATATGTATTTAAAAGATTTTTTCATTTTTATTGTTTAACTTTAAGCATCATTAAAATCACTGCTGCTTTAAATACTATCTTTTTAAAACGTTTTTGCATTGGTAAATTTCCCCCAGGGCAGAAGCCGGGCCCCCATACCCTTTTTATGGCCAATAACTTGCATATAAGCCTTCGAAATGGGGACTTTCAAGTTCGTGTCATTGTCCATTCACACACAGTGCAGCTTGGCCCCGTCCTCCATTCTCTCCTCATTGGCTTACTGGCTGTGATTGACAGCAGCAGGCGCCAATGAGGAGAGAGTCATTGTGCTTATGCACATCGCTGAATCGAAATGGGGTCAGGTAAGTATAAGACACGGCTAGCGGGAGAGCTACACCCAGACGGTTTTTTTTCCTTCATGCATAGAATGCATGAAGGTAAAAAAAACTTTCGCCTTTAGGACCACTTTAAGGCTTCAACAAACCTTGCCGAAAGCTTTGAAAATGCTTTACAAAAGCTTGCAGTACATGCTGCACTTAAACAAGCTGAAGCTCCTTTTAAGGAAGGCCTAATACCTAATACTAGTTTACAATGCTGGAGTTCTTATCTGAATGTTTTAGATCAGTGATTTACAATTGATGCCCGGGACATCCAAGCATGTTGTAGTATCCCTTGTACTTCTTCCAGCACAGGTTTTCTTTAACCACTTCCCGACCGCCCCCTGTATATATACGTCGGCAGAATGGCACGTACAGGCAGAAGCACGTACCTGTACGTGCCATTCTTCAGGCGGTTGGGGGGTCCGATCGGACCCCCCTCCGCCGGCGGGGACGGTCGGGATGGCTTCAGAAGCGATGCGGGACGAGGTAACGGCCAGTCGTTTCTGGCCACCCCCCTCCCGATCGCTCTGGCCAATGGGATTCGTCCGCTTCCTTCCCCTTCCTGTGTAATTGTAAACACAGGCAAGGGGAAGTGATGTCACGCTCCTCGTGTCGGTCTTTCTGACCGGGACGCGGAGCTGTGAAGACATCAGGTTAGTGCACCAACACTACACTGACACCAGGCACACATAGGCACATATTTCACCCCCCTGTCACCCCCTGATCACCCCCCAGATCACCCCCTGCCCCCCCTGTCACAGTGTCACTGATTGCAGTGATCATTTATTTACTGATCACTGCATTTAGTGTCAGTGTGACTGCAATAACTGTCAGGGCAGTTAGTTTTAGGCCCCTTTAGGTCCAAGGTAGCCCCCTACCCCCCCCCAATAAAGGTTTAACCCCTTGATTGCCCCCTAGGTAACCCTTTCACCCCCTTTTGCCAGTGTCACTAAGCGATCGTTTTTTTGATCGCTCTATTAGTGTCACTGGTGCCGCTAGGTAGCCAGTTTTTTTTTTTAGGTAACCGCCAGGTTTATATAGGATTATAAATAGGTTTATAGGTCAGGTACCCCCATATTACAACCTAAATAAAGGTTTTAACCCCTTGATTGCCCCTAGAGTTAACTCTTTCACCAGTGATCACAGTATAAGTGTCACTGGTGACGCTGGTTAGCCAGTTAGTTATTTAGTTATTTAGGTTCCCCGTCAGGTTTTTATATATCGTCAGGTACCCCCATATATTACCTAATAAAGGTTTTAACCCCCTGATTGCCCCTAGTTAACCCTTTCACCAGTGATCACCGTATAACTGTTACGGGTGACGCTGGTTAGTTAGCTTATTTTTTTATACTGTCAGGGCACCCGCCATTTATTACCCAACTATCGGTTTAACCCCCTGATCGCCCGGCGGGTGATATCAATTAGGTGTTAGGGTCAAATAAGGTCTGCGTCGCCCCAGGTTAGTGCCAGTACCGCAAACACCCACGCGCAAAGCATACACCTCCCTTAGTGGTATAGTATCTGAACAGATCAATATCTGATCTGATCAGATCTATACTAGCGTCCCAGCAGTTTAGGGTTCCAAAAAACGCATTGTTAGCGGGATCAGCCCAGATACCTGCTAGCACCTGCGTTTTCCCCCTCCGCCCAGCCCAGCCCAGCCCACCCAAGTGCAGTATCGATCGATCACTGTCACTTCCAAAACACTAAGCACACATAACTGCAGCGTTCGCAGAGTCAGGCCTGATCCCTGCGATCGCTAACAGTTTTTTTGGTAGCGTTTTGATTCATTCGCCAGCAGCCTAGGAGCTTTTTTTCCTGTGAATCTCACTAGTGTACTACTAAATTTAGAGCCCAAAATGGCAAATCGCAAGTACACTAGTGAACAGGCCTACTTGTTTCTGAGTATGTCAGATAGTGAAGAGGAGGTCACTCATCTGTCAGAATCAGGCTCAGAATACGATCCAGTAGACGACAGTGGCTCCATGACAGATAGCTCTGACGACGAAGGTGAGGTCCCTGCTAAGGTCAGGCGTACCCGATCCCGATCTTCTGATGTTGTTGAGGTGCAGGAACCGCAGGTCTCTCGTATGGAGCAGAGAAGTACTAGCGCCGCTATTCCTTCTGGTGAACTGGCAAGCACCAGCGGCCTAGTACACCCTGGACGTAGTCAAACCAGCACTGCAGTAACACTTGGTGACGTGGCGAGTCCCATAAGTGCAGTTCAAGCTGGCGAGGTGGCAAGCACAAGTAGTGTCCCGCTGCCACCAAGAAGAAGACAAAGGCAGGCCCGTCGATCACATAGTGTCCTTCCTGCAGAATTCGCCAATCCTGATTGGGTGCCCACCACTTCTGCAGAACCCGTACTTCCCCCATTCACTGGCCAACCCGGTATTCAGGTGGAAACAGCTGATTTTAAGCCATCCGATTTTTATTCGCTGTTTTTCACGGAAGATCTCTATAGATCTATTGTGGACCAAAGTAATATATACGCTGGTCAACACATCGCCGCTAATCCCCAAGTGCCTTCCCTTGCCAGAGATTGGAAACCAATTACGGTTTCCGAATTTAAGACCTTTCTGGGCCTTTCCCTCAACATGGGCTTACACAAATTCCCGACGCTGAGGTCTTATTGGTCCACCTCACCGCACCACCATATGCCCGTGTTCTCTGCCTCCATGTCCAGGGCACGATACGAGATGATTTTGCGCTTCATGCACTTCAGTGACAATGAACTTTGTCGTCCTCGTGGAGACCCTGAATTTGATCGGCTCTACAAAATTCGGCCCCTCATAAACCACTTCAACCAATGTTTTGCAGCCTTGTTTACGCCCAATCAAGTTGTCTGCGTTGACGAGTCCCTGATTAAGTTTTCTGGCCGCTTGTCTTTCAAACAGTTCCTTCCCAGCAAGCGTGCCAGATACGGGGTCAAGCTCTACAAGCTCTGTGACAGGGCAACAGGCTATACGTGGAGCTTTACGGTTTATGAGGGAAAAGATAGTCACGTAGAGCCGGAGAACTGTCCAGATTACATAGGGAGCGCTGGCAAGATAGTGTGGAACTTGGTGTCACCCTTATTCGGAAAGGGGTACCACTTGTACGTGGACAATTATTACACGAGCGTGCCACTGTTTAGTCACTTGTTTGATCATCAGATTGGAGCATGTGGCACCGTGCGACCTAATCGCCGGGGCTTTCCCCAGCGGCTTGTAGATTCCCGTCTTAGGCTGGGGGAGAGAGCCTGCTTGAAGTGTAATAACTTGCTCGCTGTGAAGTGGAGGGATAATAGGAATGTTTTCGTTCTTACCTCCCTTCATGCAGACACGACAGTCCAAATTCGTACGGCGGCTGGTGTTGTGACGAAACCCCTCTGTATCCACGAATACAACCTTAATATGGGGGGGTGGACCTCAACGACCAGTTGTTGGCGCCGTACCTAGTTGTCCGTAAGGCTAGACGCTGGTACAAAAAAGTGTCTATTTATTTATTCCAATTGGCTTTGCTGAATGCTCATGTGCTATACGGAGCTTCAGGCGGGACGTTACCCTTCCTTGAATTCCAGGGAGCGGTTGTCATGGAACTCCTGTATCCAGGCGATTCCACACCTCACCATCCCCTACCAAATGCAGTAAGCCGGCTGCATGAGAGGCATTATCCTCATGTCCTCCAGAGTACCCCTACCCAACGAGCCCCCCAAAGAAGATGTCGTGTCTGTACCAAGCGCGGATTTAGGCGTGACACCCGTTATTATTGTCCACGCTGTCCTGACAATCCTGGTCTCTGCGTTGGTGAATGCTTTGAACGCTACCACGAACTAGTGAGGTTTTAGCGTAGGGTACAGCATTTCACAGGCTAGGATACACTTTCACAGGGTCTCAAGAATGCCATCGCATTTTGAGACCCGACCGTTGCAGTTAAAATTATAGTTACAGGGTCTCAAGAATGCCATCGCATTTTGAGACCCGACCGTTACAGTTAAAATTATAGTTATAGTTTAAAAAAAAAGTGTAAAAAATAAAATAAAAAAAAAAAGTACAAAAAAAAAAAAAACCCCAAAAAAAATATAAAAATAAAAAACCAAAAATAGTTGTCGTTTTATTGTTCTCTCTCTATTGTTGCTCTTTTTTACTCTATTCTATTCTGCAATGTTTTATTATGTTTTATCATGCTTGCTTTTCAGGTATGTTTTATTGTTAACCATTTTTTTGTTTTCAGGTGCGCCATTCAGTTGCAGCGTGGATTTATTTATCTTGACAGCAACAGCGTTTGCTCCCACGATACATAAAGCCGCGACTCCAACACTGTAGGAGGTGATTTCACCACCACAGTTAAAAAAAAAGAGCATATATGCCGAAGCATGGGGGCAGCAGAGGGCGGAGGAGCGATTTTGCTCCTAATGCCACGTACATACGGTCGAAAAAAGTCCGACCATGTGTACGTGGCATAACTTTTTTGCGGGAGGATGCCCCCATGCTTCGGCATATATATATTTTAGGCACCGGTTGCGTTAACAAAATGTTTTATTTTTTACTATGTTTTTTTTTTTGGTATTTGCTTTGCAGGTATGGTATGGTAAGGTCTTACTGTTATACTCTAATGTTACTTTGTTTTAATGTTAACCATTATTTGCTTAGCAGGTACGCCATTCAGTTGCAGCGTGGATTTATTTATCTTGACAGCAACAGCGTTTGCTCCCACGATACATAAAGCCGCGACTCCAACGCTGTAGGAGGTGATTTCACCACCACAGTTAAAAAAAAGAGCATATATGCCGAAGCATGGGGGCAGCAGAGGGCGGAGGAGCGATTTTGCTCCTAATGCCACGTACATACGGTCGAAAAAAGTCCGACCATGTGTACGTGGCATAACTTTTTTGCGGGAGGATGCCCCCATGCTTCGGCATATATATATTTTAGGCACCGGTTGCGTTAACAAAATGTTTTATTTTTTACTATGTTTTTTTTTTGGTATTTGCTTTGCAGGTATGGTATGGTAAGGTCTTACTGTTATACTGTAATGTTACTTTGTTTTAATGTTAACCATTATTTGCTTAGCAGGTACGCCATACAGTTGCAGCGTGGATTTATTTATCTTGACAGCAACAGCGTTTGCTCCCACGATACATAAAGCCGCGACTCCAATGCTGTAGGAGGTGATTTCACCACCACAGTTAAAAAAAAGAGCATATATGCCGAAGCATGGGGGCAGCAGAGGGCGGAGGAGCGATTTTGCTCCTAATGCCACGTACATACGGTCGAAAAAAGTTCGACCATGTATACGTGGCATAACTTTTTTTTGCGGGAGGATGCCCCCATGCTTCGGCATATATAAATGGTGCATGTATGCCCATCATTAGAAGTGGGTGGATGAAGGGAGGTATTCTAATGGTGGGCATACCCACCGCGCCATTGGGAAATTGGGAAAGCATTTTATCACACCGATCTTGGTGTGGTCAGATGCTTTGAGGGCACAGGAAAGATCTAGGGTCTAATAGACCCCAATTTTTTCAAAAAAAGAGTACCTGTCACTGCCTATTGCTATCATAGGGGATATTTACATTCCCTGCGATAACAATAAAAATGACAACTAAGAAAAAAAAAAATGGAAGGAACAGTTTAAAAATAAAATAAAAAAGCTAAATAAAAAGAAAAACTAAAAAAAAAAAAAAAAAAAAGCACCCCTGCCCCCCCTTCTTTTGCGCAAAGGCGAACACAAGCGTTGGTCTGGCGTCATATGTAAACAGCAATTGCACCATGCATGTGAGGTATCACCGCGAAGGTCAGATCGAGGGCAGTAATTTTAGCAGTAGACCTCCTCCGTGAATCTAATGTGGTAACCTGTAAAGGCTTTTAAAGGCTTTTAAAAATGTATGTAGTTTGTCGCCACTGCGTGTTTGTGCGCAATTTTAAAGCATGTCGTGTTTGGTATCCATGTACTCGGCCTAAGATCATATTTTTTATTTCATCAAAAATTTGAGCAATATAGTGTGTTTTAGTGCATTAAAATAAAAAAAAGTGTATTTTTTCCACAAAAAATGCGTTTGAAAAATCGCTGCGCAAATACTGTGTGGAAAAAAAAAATGCAACACCCACCATTTTAATCTGTAGGGCCTTTGCTTTAACAATATATATAGTGTTTGGGGGTTCAACGTAATTTTCTTGCAAAAAAAAAATATGTTTTCATGTAAACAAAAAGTGTCAGAAAGGGCTTTATCTTCAAGTGGTTAGAAGAGTGGGTGACGTGTGACATAGGCTTCTAAATGTTGTGCATAAAATGCCAGGACAGTTCAAACCCCCCCCAAATGACCCCATTTTGGAAAGTAGACACCCCAAGCTATTTGCTGAGAGCAATGTTGAGCCCATTAAATATTTTTTTTTTTGGTCCCAAGAGATTGAATAATGAAAAAAAAAAAAAATAATTTTTTTTTTTTTACAAAAACTTGTCACTAAATGATATATTGCTCAAACATGCCATGGGCATATGTGGAGATACACCCCAAAATACATTCTGTTGCTTCTCCTGAGTACGGGGATACCACATGTGTGGGACTTTTTGGGAGCCTAGCCGCGTACGGGACCCCAAAATCCAAGCACCGCTTTCAGGCTTTCTAAGGGTGTAATTTTTTTATTTCACTCCTCACTGCCAATCACAGTTTCGGAGGCCATGGAATGCCCAGATGGCACAAACCACCCCCAAATGACCCCATTTTGGAAAGTAGACACCCCAAGCTATTTGCTGAGAGGTATGGTGAGTATTTTTGCAGATCTCGCTTTTTGTCACAATGTTTTGAAAATTGAAAAAAGAAAAAAAAAATTTTTTTTTCTTTACTTTCTTCATTTTCAAAAACACATGAGAGCTGTAAAATACTCACCATGCCTCTCAACAAATAGCTTGGGGTGTCTACTTTCCAAAATGGGGTCATTTGGGGGGTTTTGTGCTATTTTGGCATTTTATGGCCTTCGAAACTGTGATAGGTAGTGAGGAGTGAAATCAAAAATTTGCACCCTTAGAAATCCTGAAGGCGGTGCTTGGGTTTCGGGGCCCCGTACGCGGCTAGGCTCCCAAAAAGTCCCACACATGTGGTATCCCCATACTCAGGAGAAGCAGCAAAATGTATTTTGGGGTGCAATTCCACATATAACCATGGCATGTGTGAGCAATATATCATTTAGTGACAACTTTTTGAATAAATTTTTTTTATTTTTTTTTTTTGTCTTTATTCAATCACTTGGGACTAAAAAAAAAAATATTCAACGGGCTCAACATGCCTCTCAGCAAATAGCTTGGGGTGTCTACTTTCCAAAATGGGGTCATTTGGGGGGGTTTTGTGCCATCTTGGCATTTTATGGCCTTCAAAACTGTGATAGGTAGTGATAGGTAGTGAGGAGTGAAATCAAAAATTTATGCCCTTAGAAATCCTGAAGGCGGTGCTTGGTTTTCGGGGTCCCGTATGCGGATAGGCTCCCAAAAAGTCCCACACATGTGGTATCCCCGTACTCAGGAGAAGCAGCAGAATGTATTTTGGGGTGTAATTCCACATATGCCCATGGCATGTGTGGGCAATATATCATTTAGTGACAACTTTGGGCAAAAAAAAAAAAAGTTTGTAATATTCCCGCAACTTGTGGCAAAATATAAAATATTCCATGTACTCAACATGCCTCTCAGCAAATAGCTTGGGGTGTCTACTTTCCAAAATGGGGTCATTTGGGGGGTTTTGTGCAATTTTGGCATTTTATGGCCTTCGAAACTGTGATAGGTAGTGAGGAGTGAAATCAAAAATTTACACCCTTAGAAATGCTGAAGGTGGTGCTTGGGTTTCGGGGCCCCGTACGCGGCTAGGCTCCCAAAAAGTCCCACACATGTGGTATCCCCGTACTCAGGAGAAGTGGCAAAATGTATTTTGGGGTGCAATTCCACATATAACCATGGCATGTGTGAGCAATATATCATTTAGTGACAACTTTTTGAATACATTTTTTTTTTTTTTTTTTTTTTTTGTCTTTATTCAATCACTTGGGACTAAAAAAAAAAATATTCAATGGGCTCAACATGCCTCTCAGCAAATAGCTTGGGGTGTCTACTTTCCAAAATGGGGTCATTTGGGGGGGTTTTGTGCCATCTTGGCATTTTATGGCCTTCAAAACTGTGATAGGTAGTGATAGGTAGTGAGGAGTGAAATCAAAAATTTATGCCCTTAGAAATCCTGAAGGCGGTGCTTGGTTTTCGGGGTCCCGTATGCGGATAGGCTCCCAAAAAGTCCCACACATGTGGTATCCTCGTACTCAGGAGAAGCAGCAGAATGTATTTTGGGGTGTAATTCCACATATGCCCATGGCATGTGTGGGCAATATATCATTTAGTGACAACTTTGGGCAAAAAAAAAAAAGTTTGTAATATTCCCGCAACTTGTGGCAAAATATAAAATATTCCATGTACTCAACATGCCTCTCAGCAAATAGCTTGGGGTGTCTACTTTCCAAAATGGGGTCATTTGGGGGGGTTTTGTGCTATTTTGGCATTTTATGGCCTTCAAAACTGTGATAGGTAGTGAGGAGTGAAATCAAAAATTTGCACCCTTAGAAACCCTGAAGGCGTTGATTGGGTTTCGGGGCCCCGTGCGCGGCTAGGCTCCCAAAAAGTCCCACACATGTGGTATCCCCATACTCGGGAGAAGCAGCAAAATGTATTTTGGGGTGCATCTCCACATATAACGATGGCATGTGTGAGGAATATATCATTTAGTGACAACTTTATGAAAAAAAAAAAAAATTTTTTTTTTTTTTTTTTTTGTCTTTATTCAATCCCTTGGGACTAAAAAAAAAAATATTCAATGGGCTCAACATGCCTCTCAGCAAATAGCTTGGGGTGTCTACTTTCCAAAATGGGGTCATTTGGGGGGGTTTTGTACTTCCCTGCCATTTTAGCACCTCAAGAAATGAGATAGGTAGTCATAAATTAAAAGCCGTGTAAATTCCAGAAAATGTACTCTAGTTTGTAGACGCTATAACTTTTGCGCAAACCAATAAATATACGCTTATTGGCATTTTTTTTACTAAAGACATGTGGCTGAATACATTTTGGCCCAAATGTTTGACTAAAATTGAGTTTATTAGATTTTTTTTATAACAAAAAGTAGAAAATCTCTTTTTTTTTCAAAATTTTCGCTCCTTTTCCGTTTATATCGCAAAAAATAAAAATCACAGAGGCAATCAAATACCATCAAAAGAAAGCTCTATTTGTGGGAAGAAAAGGACGCAAATTTCGTTTGGTTACAAAATTGCATGACCGCGCAATTACCAGTTAAAGTAGTGCAGTGCGAAATTGAAAAAAGACCTCTGGTCCTTAAGCTGACAATTGGTCCGGGGCTAAAGTGGTTAAAGGGACCCCTTTACCAATTCTCTCGAGTAAAGATAGTGGAGGGGAAAATGGCATGTTAAGCACAAACCTCTGCCATTCCTATATTCCTTCTCTTGAGGCACTAGAGGTGTTGAAGAATCTAGGGACATTTGCCACTGGGCTAATGCTATTAGGTGGGTGGCTGAAATGTAAACATGGTATTGCCATCATAAAGTTAACTTATGTAAAATGACAGTAAAAGTCGGAAAATATACTAGCGGTCAGGATCAGGCAGATCTCTTGCATGGATGACTAAAGGCGCACAATTATTATTTTTTTCAGTACAGTTACATTAATGTGTCAAAGTTTTTCAAGATGGTTTTTGTTGTAACAGGTATTGGAGGACTCTCGAGCAATTCTCATTGCAGCTGGAGTACAGCCTGATGGTCCATTCCCTGAAGATGAGAAGATTAAAGACGGTACGATGTATTTTGTAGTGTAAAATGGTCACTTAAGTCTTAAATATAAAGTTTCTCTTATGAAGAATTTTCTACCTACATGCAATACGTGATTTATCAAGTGTATCAGTAATATTTAGTGCCAAAAAAAATTAGGTAATGAAGTAGGTTACATTATGTTTTTCTTGTGTCTATCTAGCAAGGTTACACTGTGGTATAAGCAAGGAAGCTGAGACTTCTGCAGTGTGTAAATGTGCTTTTACTATACAAAGTTGCTGTACATACAAAACTATTACAATCTTAGGAATACAATACAAGACTGGCAGATATCTATAACAGCAAAATGCCTAGAAAATAGAACAGCCTAGGGTCTATAACTACAAATACATTTAAAGTTACTTATCTTCTGTTACTGTATGTTCGTGATCTCCATTGGCAATGATTCTTCTTGTAGACCAGGCTCTGTTCTTCTAAAATGAGTGGCTTCTGATCTTACAACATGATGTGTGTTCACTTATGCCTGAATCCCCTTTTTATGTGTCAGGCTGTTTACCAGTTACCAAACAACAGAAAACATACCTGTTTACTGTAGCTGTAGAAACAATGGACTGTTGAAAACTGTCAATTGAATACAACAATGATATAATGATAATGATGTAAACCATTGTCTACTCAAGCCAAGACAGTAATCTAACAGTTTTTTTTATGGGTTTGCAGCTGTATCATTTGGCCATTTTAAAACATTAATGGTCCTCTGATTTTAATCCTCACTAGCGCTTAAGTAACCCTATTTTTAATCTAACAGTCATTCTTTCATTTTTAGAACTGAAAGAATCTCGAACAAGTAATGTCTGTCTTGTTTACTGTAGCTATAGAGACAATAGCCGGTAAAAACTGTCAATTGAATACAACAATGGTATCTAACCCCATTGTATGAAAACAGCATTTGTTTGAGAAATTTACTCAAGCCAAAAAACTGACCGTAATCTGACCAACTCACTATTGTAGGCTGGCACAGGATGCTGACGTGAGACGCGAGACGTCAGCATCGGGGGAGGGGCCCGCTACCGCGGAATGACGGAGGCACGGGACGGAGCATGAGAGCGGAGACGGCGTGGAAGTGAGAGCCCACGCCGCCTCGACAGAAGAGGCACCCTCCGATACCTGTTGTCCCCACCCACTACTCGCCGTTGACTTCTTCACCCCGTCCTGGCTCACCGAGCCTCGCTGTGCCGCGGGACGCCCAGAATAGCACACGGCTGCTGGCTCTACGGCTCCGGTCTCGGGCTCTGTATTTGCGGCGGAGAGGTGGGGAGGCCGCAGCGCGCCTCGGCTCCGTGGTCTCTGACCCATCAGGCATCTTCCATCAGTCGGCATCTCCAAGCAGGCGGCTTCCTTTCTCCACACCATCACCCCTCAGTTGTTTTCGTCCCTTCTCCTCCTCTTTACAACGGGTGCCTCTACAGTACAAGCTCCTCTCCAGCTCTAGCTCCGTAAAGAAGGGAAAGACTGTGGTCACGTCTGGGAGGGAGGTGGCAGACCCCTCCTCAGGTATGGAAGCTTTTTTGTTCCCTTCTTAAAACTGGTTTTTTTTACTACTGAGATGTGACAAAAAGATAACTTTCGACCACCGCATGTAAATTCTGTATAGAAATATCAGAACTGTATAAATTGCACTATATCTCTCTACAATATTACGGATAAAAGCTGGAGGGAGGCAATAAATTTGTAGAGGACATTGATGAATAAGATGTTAACTATCTACAGACTAAGAGCTAGCCCTCCGTCAATTTACATCGCCCAGCCTTACTTAAAGTGAAGAGTGCTTTCTTCTTTTTTTTTTTTTTTTTTCTCTCCTTCATCTCCTCCGGTCCCCCCTTAGCATCTCACATTTTCTAACATCAGCGGTCAAACTAAACTGCCAATGTGAAAAAAGTTTAGAAGAGATCATTCTGCCCAGGAGTCACCTATACAGCCTATAGCTCTTGGACTCTCCTGGGGTGGACTTAAACAGAGTGGCTTTAGGCTACAGATTGAAACGCAACGTCTGTTGCCTCTTACTGGGCCACCTTCCCCATTGGAGATTAAACTTCAGTATCTAGGAAAAGGGGTGACTGTTTGGGAGACATCTAAGAGGAGTTGTAAGGGGGCGCGTGCAGAGGTCCCCGGGTTTTTGCCCCTCGGTTGTGCGTGACACGGTGATCTGGGAGGACCAGGCCTTGCTTGTGGCCCTTGGATTGGCCAGAAATAGAGATGAAAGGAAGATCCCTTAGGGGGGCGGAGGCTAAAACACCTAAAGAGAGTTTGAATACAAGCTCAATACAAAAAAATCTCAAGGACACCAGCATTAAAAGTCCAGAAATGGAAAAAAAACAGCAAGCCCTAAAGGAAAAAAAACGAGACGCTGAACGACAGAGAGTAGAACTTTCTGATTTTTCTAGGAACCCTGGCGATCTGGCGTGTGCCAGCGAGGTCAGTTTACTATCAGATCAGGGGAGTTTGGCCCTTATTCCTACTAAGACGGAGATACTGGAAATGTTCAGTAATCTAGAAAGTGTTATTAAAAATGAAATAACAAACGTTAGAGCGGACTTGGGTCTGCTGTTGAATAGAGTGGAGAAAGTCGAGGACCTGGCGGTCATACAAGCACAAGAAATCCTAGAACTCAAAACTCAAGTGAATCAGATAGAGACCAAATACAGGGACCTAGAATATTATATTGAAAACCAAGAAAACCAGAGCAGGAGACAAAACCTCAGGATTAGATCCTTTCCGGAACAACAAGGGGAAGACTTAAAGATAAAAATGCAGAAACTTTTCAATTCTCTCCTAGGGAGACCGGAAGGAGAGATCCTTAAAATCGATAGAGTCCACCGTATTCGCAAACCCACAGGCTTGAGTGAAGAGACCCCAAGAGACATCATCATTAAATTCCACTCGTTCGAAGACAAAAATAAAATCTGGACAAAACTAAGAGGGAGTCCTCCCTTAAAATATGAATCGGCCGATCTCCAGATTTTTTCGGACCTTTCGGCGAAAACTCTTGCACGCAGGCGACAGCTGAGACCTCTATTGGAAGTTTTAAGAGCAGCAAATATCAAGTATAGTTGGGGGTTCCCATCATCATTGATAGTTACTAGAGCCGGGAGGACTGTCCGGATGAAATATGTGGATGAACTGCAGCAATTTTGTCAGGCCCTGGGGGTGGTGGCCCCCATTATTGTCCCTTAAAGATCTTTAAAAAGGAAAAGAGAACGACAGGACTCTATCACAACTCGATTTTCTTTTTTCTTTTTTTTTTCCTTTTTTTTTTTTTTTTTTTTCTCTGGATGTTCTTGGTGTATAACTGAGGAGAAATTTGGGTGATGGTTAGGGGGCGGGGATTGGGCGGGAGTGCGAGGGAGGGGGATGGGGGGAGGGTCGGTGGGTTTGTTCGGTGGTGGAGGAGGTTCCTGGGCTTTCGGGCTGGGTCCCCTCCCCCCCCCTCTTCCTTGGGGGGGGGAGGGGGGACCCAGTCAGTTCTGTGGTGGCGGAGCCACACCCCGGCAAGTGGAGCGGTCAGGGGGTTCTTTGGCAGAATGCCCCGTGGATCGCATAGGGTCGGAGAACGACCGGGAGGGAGGGGAGGGAGGTGGGAGGGGGGGGAGGGAATGAGGGAGGAGGGTCGGGGAGGGGGGAGGAGGGGCCTTGCAGATACGAATTTAAAGAAAAGAGGTGAAATATTTCAGAGCATGTGTCAGCCTGTACGGGAAAAATACAAAAGGTTGAATTAAAGCTCCTAACCTACAATGTGAGAGGGATGAACTCTCCTATTAAGAGATTTAGAATAACAAAAGAGCTCGAGAGGGCGCAAGCGGCAATTGTGTTTCTGCAGGAAACACACCTTTGCCGCGGAGGTAACACTAAAATCTACTCCCAAAATTTCCCGACTTGGTATTATGGAGACTCCCCGGCGAGGGGTTCAAAGGGGGTAGCAATAGGCTTTTCAAAAACCACTAAATTTACAGTAACTGATAGACTGGAAGACCCGGAAGGCAGATATCTTTTTTTGAAGGGTAGGCTGGGGGAAAGACATTTTACCTTTGCTAACGTATATTGCCCTAACACTAATACAGTTAAATTCTTGAGTAGGGTGTTGGGCCGTCTGTCAAGGTTCAAGAAGGGGGCGGTTATCCTGGGGGGGGACCTTAATTTGGGTTTAGACCCCTCTTATGATACCACGTCCAGGTCACGGGGAGTAAACGGCGTTCAATTGAAAAAACTTGAACAAAGATTATTCCAAAATCAGTTGGTTGATATCTGGAGGGTGATGCATCCAAAGGAAAGGGATTTTACTTTCTTTTCCCCCGCTCACGGTACTCACTCTCGCCTGGACTACTTCCTCATGGACCATAAGTTGTTAGAAAATGTCCTCGCATCACAGATTGAAATCACAACACTGTCGGATCATGCCCCGGTTTCTGTGACGCTGAGGATCCCTGAACTCCCTAGATATCCGTTCTCTTGGCGCCTGAATGAGACTTTGGTCTTTGACGCTGAGATCTCAGAGACAATAAAAAAGGAAATAGAATGTTTTTTTTCAGTTAATGATACAGGAGATATATCAGCAGTGACACTCTGGGAGGCCCATAAGGCTTATATTAGAGGGGTCCTCATCGCGATAGGAACCGGGAAAAAAAAAGAAAAACAGGCCTTGATCCGGGGGCTGACGGAGGAGATACAGGAGCTAGAAAGGGAACATAAAGGGGAAGGAGACTTAAAACAAGAGATATTCCATAGGTTGATTAACAAGAGGGAAGAACTAAAGGCGATACTTGAACTCGAGGCCAGGGCTGGGTATCACAAAATTAACAGAGATAAACATTTGGGAGGAAATAGGTCGGGAAAACATTTAGCAAACATGCTCAAAAAAAAGAGAGAAATAAACTACATCGAAAAAATTCAAAATAAACAGGGAAAGATGGTAAATTCTTCTAAGGAAATAGCGGAAGTATTTAGAACGTACTATGAAGGTCTTTATGATGTAAGACAGAGGGGTCAGCACACCTTGGATACTGGAGAGGACGGAAAAGAATTTCTGAAAAACAGTTCACTCCCGCTCCTTACAGAGATTGACAGAGACAACATGGATAAACCAATCACAGAGGCTGAAATTTTCTCTGCCATACGGGACACCCCGGGGGGTAAAAGCCCGGGCCCTGACGGTTATACGGTAACCTATTATAAAAGATATAAAGATATCCTGGCCCCCAAACTTTGTCATCTCTGGAACCAGCTGGGTTTAGAATGTATACTGGGGGCGGAGTCTCTGCGGGCTTCAATTACTCTTATATTGAAGGAGGACAAAGATAGAACACTGTGCTCGAGCTACCGCCCGATAGCGCTGTTAAACACAGACGCAAAACTTTTCGCAAAAGTCTTGGCCAATAGACTTAGAGAGAGGATGACCGAGCTGGTCCAGCCGGACCAGGTCGGGTTCATCTCAGGGAGGGAAGGTCGGGACAACGGGGTGCGCTCTGTGTTGCTTATTCACGCGGCCGAACAGTCGGGGATCCCCAGTCTACTCCTGTCAATTGACGCTGAGAAGGCGTTTGACAGGGTAGACTGGGGATTCATGATGCAAACATTAGAAGCCATGGGACTGGGCCCAAGGATGCTTAAATGGATCAAAATGCTATTCAATTGGCCTCAAGCCTCGGTAAACGTAAATGGACTTCCTTCAGAAGCATTCGTAATGCGAAACGGGGCGCGTCAGGGGTGCCCCCTGTCACCTTTATTGTTCGTCCTGTCCCTGGAGCCTCTCTTATCCCTGATACGTAAAAACCCCGATATAACCGGGATCAGGGTGGGGGGGAGGAGCACAAGTTAGCCGCATTTGCGGACGACGTGCTCTTCTACATCTCCAATCCGCGGATCACTCTCCCAATCTTGCTCTCTACTTTAAAAACGTACGGGGCAGTCTCAAACCTGAAAATTAATGTAAATAAATCAGAAATCCTGAATATTAATATAAAAAAAGATGAGGCCACGCTACTCATGGAGGAATTTAACTTTCCTTGGAGAGAAGATATTAGATATCTGGGGATCCGGTTGACAGTCTCCTTAAAAAAAATCTTCCTAATTAACTACCTCCCATTGCTTGATGAAATTAGAAAAGAATGTAGTTCAATGTCTTTTAGACCTCTTTCCTGGATTGGTCGGGTCAATGCAGTAAAGATGTTTCTGGCCCCTAGGATCAACTACATATTCCAGATGCTTCCAGTAGCGATTCCTAAAGAGTTTTTTAAAACATTAAAACAAATTATTTCCAAATTTATTTGGTCAAATAAAAAACCGCGGCTCGCAGCTGGAATACTGACTAGGGGGAAGCAGCAGGGGGGGTTATCCTCCCCAGATTTCGAAAAATACTTTAAAGCTATAGCACTGTCACGGATAATGGAATGGGTAAAGATAGATAACGAAAAGAGGTGGGTAAGCATAGAAAAAATAATTAGCAATAGAAACCTAGGACACGATATATGGAATCCACCTAAATTTAGGCCACTAGGAAATAGCGTACACGAGATAACACGGGTCACGTTAGACATATGGGATAATATTTATAAAAGAAAGAAGTGGAAATTTAATTCCTCTCTAATATATTTAAAAGATAACCTGCTTTTCGAGCCAGGGAGACACGAGGGAGGTGGGAATTGGATTAAAGATAAAAATGCACAGGTGAAAGATATAATTAAAAACGGGAAATTATGCACATATCACGAACTTCTCACGAACACGAACTTGATGTTGATCGATTTCTGGAAATATGCCCAACTGAAACATTTCTTAGCGAGCCTTCCCAGCCCGATTCGCCATGTCAACGACTATACTCCGCTGGAACGGCTTAGCCTCCGCGACAGCACAAAGAATAATATCTCTAGAATTTATAAAATTTTAAATGAGGACAAGGCCGTACCGCCATATATCAAAAAGTGGGAGGAAGAAACAGGAGTACTATGTAACAAGATGGGGGTAGAAAAAATATTACGAATAATACATAGCTCATCTTTTTCAATAAAATCAGTTGAAACAAACTATAAATGCCTTACCGGGTGGTACTTAACTCCGGACAGACTGAGTAGGTTCCAGGCGGGAGTGTCCCCTGAGTGCTGGAGGGGATGTAAGACCAGGGGCACGATGTCCCACATTTGGTGGGATTGCCCAGCCATCAAAAAATTTTGGGACGGTGTTCGGGAGCTAATAACCACTGTAACTGGGGTAGTAGTCCCAGGGGATCCCTGGACGTGTCTGTTCCATGCCACCGCGACCCCTTCAAGACAATACAGGGCCTCGTTGACCCCGGATTTCCTTAATGTAGCGAAAGATTTAATACCAAAGAGATGGCGAGAAGCGGAGGCCCCGACTCTGAGGGATTGGATATTGGGGGTCAACGCTCTACAGAGGGTGGTAGGGACGGGGCCAACCGGGGAAGAGGGGGAGGGACAACCCGAGACGGTCAACAAGTGGATAGACTGGAATAATTTTAAAAATTCCTGGAGGTATTTCCTGGAACTGACGAGTTGAAATTCCCTCACACACTGTAGTGGGAGCCTTATAGTGACAAAAAAAGGAAAAAAAGATTAAACCTCGAAGACCACCAAGGCAAGGCGGGGGGGGGGGGGGGGTTATATGATGGGATGAAATGTATAAAATGAAGAATGATTTACTGATGTTTGTATATGGAAAATTTTTGAAAAAATAAAGAATTAAAAAAAAAAAAACTCACTATTGTAATATTGTCCCATGTATCCTATGTCTGATTAATATAAAAAAAAAATCATATTTTTAACAAACGCAACACACATTGGCATGCTTTACTGTTCTTACGCCTAAATGGCAGTTAATCACATGAGCCATTAGAGGTAGCAGTTGAAGAGAGGTCAGATGGCCCATTTTATTGATTGCTTCTATACACCCATTTATAAATTGATAATTTTTGCCAATTTGTGACATGTTTCAATTTTCAAAAGTTTTAGTTAAAGAGGAACTGCAGTCTGCTCACATAGTTTGTAATATTAAACATCTTTGCCATTCTGAAGCTTCCCTCCAACCACTTTGCATATTTTATTTATACTGTGATACTGTACTTGCCAAATATGCTGCAGAAATCTCCCTCCACTGAGCCTGGCTGCAACCATTTTAACTGTGGGCAGCTGAAGCTGCTATTTGTTCACTTCCTGGATTTACAGACACAGAGGCACACCTGCAGCTTTCATTGGCCCTCTTATGACTTATCCCCCCCTCCCTTCCTGGCAAACTCAAGAGTGAGAGGGAGAGCTGTTCATGATGTTAAGACTAGGCTTTTTACCAGACAAGAAACAGGAAGTGGGCTGTATAAGGTATTTACTGGCAGAAGAAAAAAATGTTTTACTATCCAAAGTTAAAACAACAAGGGCAGAAGATTTAATAGCTGGGAAGTTAAAAAAATTGTAGTTTGTAATATAAACACATTTGCCATTCTGAAGCTTCCCTCCAACCACCTTGCATATATTATATATACTGTGATTCTGTACTTGCCAAATATGCTGCAGAAATCTCCCTCCACTGAGTCTGGCTGCAACCATTTTAACTGAGCAGCTGAAGCTGCTGTCCACTTCCTTAGACACACCTCCAGCTCTGCAGCTCTCATTGGCTCTCTTATGCCTCACCCCCCCCCCCCTCCCTTCCTGGCAAACTCTCATGACAGTGAGAGAGATGTGCATGATGTCATAAGCCTAGACTAATGACCAGACAAGAAACAGGAAGTGGGCTGTATAAGGTATTTTACTGGCAGAATTTTTATTTATTTTTCATACATCATGGGACACAGGCTAATATTCTTTTACCTGACGCGTTATACTTTATCATCAGGTGAATGGACACTGGTAGACCAAAGGTCTTCAGACAGGAAGTGATCACCTGTATAACCCCTCCCATACAGGAAGTTATTTAGTTTTTTTTTTTTTACCAGTGTCTGCAAGGTGGATGGCACAGTTTGTTTGAGCTCTCTGAGCTCCAGGTCTCTTGTCCCACAAATGGTTCCAAAATGAATCAAGGGATTGACCGATCAGATCCATTTGACACAGGCTTTTATGCTTAGATAAATGGTACCCAAGCCTTGCAAAGAAAAGAAGACTCAAGATCCTTCAAGGTTTTGCCTGTAATGTGGCCTCTGGGCGCTGGACCCTGCGGAGTGGAAATCCTGGACACTACAGCACTAAGGCATTTCCTGCAGGGTGCTATACATGTCCAAGGGAGTGGACCTTAAACATGAAAAGGATACCCAGTCCTTGAAGGTCCAAGTGACAGGAACCCGCTGTGAAGGGTGAAGATTGGACCCTTAGTTTCTAAGTGGCCCTGTGCATGGGCCGGTAAGTGAAACCCCTTTTATTTTATTATTGTGGGGTGTCCCAGTGATAATAACAATCAGTCAAGCTAGCTAAGAGCTGGACACCTTTTGTGCGTTGACCATATGGGGGAGTTTTGGGCTAGCTGTGGATGTTTGCAAAGTGTACCTTCTTTGCTTGTGTTTGGCTCTTTTTTTTACCTGTATTATGACACACGACAGTGCGCCATTTCGCCTTGGTTCGCCATGGCGCACATGCATTTGCAAGAGCGCCGCTGGGCTCAGCAGTTTGGCAGCCATGGCGCACGCGGCTTTACCGCACATTGAAGAGTCGTGTTGTACGTGAATACAGTCATGCCCGCGCACACCCAGCTTATTTAAACTGTGTCGGCCAAGCATGTGGTGCTTCCAGAAGGCAGCTGTGGGACACAGAGCAGGCTTTGAACAGACATATGCAGTGGTTAATTTTTCCTTACCTGGGACATGTGAGTCACCAGGTGTTGCTTAGCAGGATTGTTGCCTAGGGGCTTGGTGAGCCCTGTTAAAGGGTCTCCTTTCTGAGGTGTTTTAATACTACACACAAGTACTCTTTGCTTGTGGCTATTAAATGTCTTCCAAAAAGAGGAGTGGGACTAACACCACAGGGAAGGGCACACCTATGTCATCAGTAGTTCCTGATAAACCTAGTTGTATCCCCTGAAGGACCAGAGGCTTCCGGGCAATTACTTTAGTATTGTCTACAGTAAACGCTGCTGCTACACACTTTATCACTAAGGATGAACTGTCCTCAGCCCTAGTTCAGCCCTAGTTCAGCTATTCAGCCAGCTGTTGCAGCAATTGGTATTTGCCAGTCCCTAAAGGATCAGGTCAAACGGCCTGATAGGCCTAACCAGAAGGATGATCTGCCTGAAAGCAAGACAGACATTCCTCAAGCGCTGTGTTTTGCTGTGGATGTTTTAAAGAATTCAATACAGCAGGGTTCTCGTCTGAATCTCTTGGCTGTACATATGCGTAAAATTCTTCTAAACCCAGCACCAAGCCCTCCTCTTGAGGGGGAACGCCCCCACTCCATCGGGTGGGGGGAGGGCTGCTGCAATTTGCGGACATTTGGAAAACGACAATTCAGGACGAGTGGGTCACCTCAATTATATCTTGCGGTTACAAGCTGGAGTTGCGGGGGTTTTCCCCTTAGAGGTTTCTAAGATCCGGCATTCCCTCTGATCTTCCAAAAATAAATTGCTTCAGGCACTACATTATCTAGTGCATCAAGGAGTGATTTGTATAGGTTCCTGTATTCCAAAGGGGCACAGAGTTTTACGCAAACCTGTTTAAGGTTTAGAAACCAAACAGGGACACGGCCCTTTTGGACCTAAGGTCCCTCAACGGGTATCTATTGATACAATCCTTAGGTGTTTTTGGTACCAGAACACTGTAAGCCCTCAGTTACTCTTGGTGGGCGCTGAAACGGGCCCTGCTGTGAAATATTAGATCAAAAATTGTAATTACGTGCCCCTGTTAAACAGACCTTAGGCAGTGGTGGTGGTGCCCTGAACCGAAAATATTCCTAGAAGCTATCATCATGAAGATTGAGGAAGAATAGGATAGTCGCTCAGTATAATAGGATAGTCACTCAGCACATCCATAGAAAAATCAATCGGTTTCATCAGCATCAGGTGCTTGGTAGCTGGTGATCCATGACTGATTAATATTTATTATTAACAGAGTCTGTGGACAGGCGCACTCTGTGATCAGTTACAAAGCCTCCAGCAGCACTGAATTTGCGTTCAGAAAGAATGCTGGATGCAGGACAGGCCAGTAGCTCATTTGCATATTGAGCAAGCTCTGGCCAGTGGTCCATCCTCAAGACCCAGTAACCCAGTGGATGTTCTGGTGGAAAGGTCTCCAAGTCTGATCTTGCCCCTAGATATTCCTGCACCATGTAATTCAGATGCTGGCGATGGTTGCTGGAACCGATCAGACCTGGGTGCTGAGGGCTGAAGAATTGTCTGAAGGCATCGGTCAGCCGGCCACCTTCTCCACCGCTCTTTCTCTGACTGAACGAAGCCTCAGCAGCACGTTGTCCAGCACCAGGAAATTGTAACCTCCCTGGCTCTGGAAACACATTGCACAAACCTTTCTGCTAGGCCTCCCGAAGATGTTTCATCCTCTGTTCCCTCTGCGAAGGCTGGATAATTTCTGCAACCTTACCCTTGTAACGTGGATCAAGAAGGGTTGCCAGCCAGTAATGATCCCTCTCCTTGATACCACAAATCCTAGGGTCCTTTCGCAGGCTTTGCAGGATCAGGGAGGCCATGCAGCATAAGTTTGCAGAGGCATTCGATCCTGAGTCCTCTGGGTCACTAAGGATCACATGATCCTCAACCACCTCCTCCCAGCCACGTACAACTCCATGGGTTTCTTGGGACTGCAAACGACCCCTTGAAGACTGCTGCTGATGCCGAGTGTTATCCTCCATGCTGACACAATCCTCCTCCTCCTCCTCCTCCTCCTCCTCCTGTGTTATCGGCGGGCCTGCAGGAATACTAGTATCTGGATAAAGGGGGCCTTGAGAGGTAAGGAAGTACTCCTCTTCCTCCCGCTGTTCTGCCTCAAGTACCCTGTCCATTATTTCACGAAGCGTGTGCTCCAACAGGAAGACAAGAGGGACAGTATCACTGATGCATGCACTGTCACTGCTCACAATTCTCGTGGCCTCCTCAAATAGTGACAGGATGGTGCATGCATCCTTGATCATTAGCCACTGGCGTGGTGAAAAAAAGCCAAGCTCCCCTGTCCTGGTGCCATACTCGCACCGGTACTCATTGATGGCCCTCTGCTGCATGTGCAGCCGCTGCAGTATTGCCAACGTTGAGTTCCACCTGGTGGGCATGACGCAAATGAGGCGGTTCTTGGGCAGGTTGCATTCTCTTTGAATGTCAGCCAGCTGAGCACTGCCATTATATGACCGGCGGAAATGACCACAGACTTTCCTGGCCTGCCTCAGGAGATCCTGTAAGCCAGGGTACCTGCTCAAGAACGGCTGCACCACCAAATTCAGGACGTGAGCCAAACAGGAAACATGGGTCAAGTGTCCATGTCAGAGGGCGGAGAGGAGGTGTAACGATAGCACGTATTGGACATGAAACGCTGTGGCTAGTTGCCATGTTGGAATTCAGCCATGACAGCTTTTCTGTAACATTACAGAAAATTCTGAACTCCCTCCTACCTCCTCCCTCTCCTTGTTTTAGGAATTCAAAGCTTTTAAAAGTTCAAAAGGTTATCTCAGCAGAGGAAGCAGACCTCGCTCGGTCAGTAAACACAGCTCATGTCTCCTGGCAGGATATCAGGCCTGTCGTAAAACTGTCGCCCTCTCCATGCAGAGAACCAACAGATATCAGTCGTAAATACCTAAAACCACATAGCATGCAGACAGTCAGTTTGGTCATGAAATTACAGCATGTTTCATAACTTCCAAAGTAATAACAGCATAGCCATAATGTGGACATATTTAGTTTCCTCAGATAAATTGTAACGTTTCAAGTCCAGACACCCCTATGTCAGGTCATATGGGAAGCCACTGGGACCCCTTATTCCTCCTAGGTAACCCCGAACTCGGAAACCTGTCATGTGTGTACTCATTTTGAAGCAAATATCACGCTGATCACTAAAATGAATACCTGCAGTCTATAAACCGTAGAGAGGCAGAGATATGAATATGTATCACAAAGTGTACCTGGGACAGGGTCATGAGTGTAGACACCTCCCAGCAACCAACCCCTAAACAAGATGACCAGACGATTGGTCGCTGTCAACACCCCCTTTGATTTTACAGAAAAGAGGAGATGCCAAGACAACAACCAGTTCTCCTTTTACCATCCAAGCAGGGAGATCTATCAAGTTTGAGAACCGATTACCTTTGCTTATCGATCGAACTCTGATCAACCCTCGGACATTAAGTGCAAGTATTCTCCTTCCTAATTCTACCTTATCTCTTTGTGGCTGGATATTGTCTTTATATTTTGAAACATCCTTTTTCTGTAAATGTTTTATTTGCATCAACTTTGACCTTTTCATAATAAACCCTTATGTTGAAAAGTGTTAACCTTGTCTCTAAAGCTCTTAATGCAAGCTATAAACGAACCTGCCTCTTAGAAGGGCGCTACTGTTGTAGAATAAGGCTTCTGAGCATACCTGTCTGTGGTGGCAGTGTGTGTTGTAGACGCTTATTCAAAAATTATAATTGGTATTGCTAAAATTACGAGTCCCCCCAGGGATTAAAGGGTTAATTGTGTAATTAGCCCAGTGACAATCACTCTCAGGCTGCTTGCACATAGATTGTGGTCCCGCAAGCTGGAAAATCTTTGTGCTAGGCGCTGCTGAGAGTGGCATTGTTACGTAAGTGACAGCGTGGTGTAAGGTTGGCCGGTCCTTCATCGCAAGTTGGCGAGGAGGGCAGGGACCTGACACCCGCGTTCGTCACAGGAGGTTGGTGCCATTGTTTCATACAACCATTCCTGGCTGAAGCTGGCATGGCGTCAACCACCTCTGAGCCTGCTCCTGCAGAGCTGATGAAAATCTCTGCCCCAGTGTGGCTCCTGTCCCCTAAGCAGACCAACTCAAGCACTGCATGGCATCTTTTGGCCTGAGTGCTTGCGTAGCCCCTTGAACGCCTGCAGAGCACCGCTGGTTCAGAGGACAAATCTGCAGAGGAAGAGGAGGGGGTGGAGGAGAGAGCTGTGGCAGAACCACCACTAGCATTTTGGAGGTGTGGTGGCGGAACAAGCTCCAACAATACCGAACCCTGTCCTTCATCCTTCCCAGCTGCCAGCAGAGTTACCCAGTGCACTGTAAAAGAAAGGTAACGTCCCTGTCCATGCCTGCCGGACCATGAGTCAGCAGTAATTGCCAAGACATTGCCTTCCACATGCTGGTAGAGAGCCGTAACGGCCTTCCGTGGAAAAAAAGGCGTTTGGGAACCTGCCACTGAGGTACCGCACATTCCACAAATTCACAAAAGGGGCAGAGTCTACCAGCTGAAAATGCAGCAGTTGCAGTGCTAGCAATTTGGCCAAGCTATCAATCAGATGCTGAGCATGTGGATGGCTGGGACTGAATTTCTTTCGATGGTTTAGCAACTGGGGTAGGAAAATTTTGGCTTGCGAAAATTCGATGGTGTACCGCTAGCAGTTTAGCGGCAAGTACTTGGGACACCTATTTCTATACCTTCATTCCTCTCAGTGCAGGTTTTTGAGAGGACTGGAGGTATAGTGGGGTTGGAGATCCCAGCTGATGAGGAGCAAGAAGAGGTCCGCCTTGTTCTTTGATGTGGGTATTTTAAGTGCTGTTGCCAACAGACTGCATGGGAGGTCGTCATATGTCTGGTCAAGCATGTGGTGCCCAAGCAGCTACCGCATTGGCCACGCTTGATACGCTTCAGATATATGTTGCAAACTGCAACGGTGCGATCTGCTGCACATGTGTCAAAAAAGGTCCAACACCAAAGAACTTTTCAAAATATGTGGGGAGTCGGCAGAGCCCAGCACCTGCTTAGCTCTACGGTGTGATGCGATAGGGTGGCTGCCCTTAAGCGGCCCTCTGGAGGGCATCCTGCATCGTTGGAGATAAATCTCCTCCTCTTCCTCCTCCTCCTCCTCCTCCTCCTTCTCCTTCTTTCTATCACTCACCCAAGTAGAGTCAGTGACCTTATCATCCCCTCCCTGCTTGTCACTGGAGCAAACTTGGCAGTATGCTGCAGCTCAGGGAACATGACTGCCAGTTTCTTGACCTTCTTGGGCACCACCTCTCTAGGCTCACGTTACTCCCTTCCTCAACCTGGGTACCATCATCGGAGCCTTCAAATCGCTGTGCATCCTCCTGCAGCATGTACCCAACACTGTGGTTGAACAGTTCGGGGGACTCCTCCGTGCATGATGGTGGGGCTAGGGAAGGAGTGGCTGTTGAAATGGAGCTGATGGAATAGGCCGCTTTGACAGCTGCATTGGCAGGCAAACTACTCTGAGCCTGGGTGACGGAGGATGAAGAGGGCTTTGTTATCCATTTCTCCAACTCTTCTGCATGTTGTGGCTTAATAACACGGCCAGCTGCAGAAAAAAAGGACAAGCGTGCCCCATGGCCACGTGCTGAGGATGACCGTTTCCATGATCAGCACTGTCGACTGTAGACACAGAGCCTGCTTGCCCTCCTTCTTTTTTTTTTTTTTTTTTTTTTTTTTTGTGGCCTGTGAACGTCTGACGCCTCTCCTTGGTGGTCTTCCGGACATGCTGTAAATTTTGTTTAGTAAAATCATACTACACTGTATTTGGTACTGTGTACACCACCGGAAAAGTAGTAGCAACTGCACAAGGGGTGCACGGTACTGTGTACACCAACAGAAGTGTAATAACTATGGGTGTACTGTATTGTGTACACCACCAGAAAAGTAGTAGCAACTGCACTAGGGGTGAACGGTATTATGTACACCACTAGAAGTTTAATAGCAACTATGGGTGCACTGTATGTATTGTGTACTGTGTACACCCAGAAAAGTAGTAGCAACTGCACTAGGAGGGGTGCACGGTACTGTGTACATATTATATATTATTAAATACACTGCAGCTGACTGAATAACCGGCCTGAATAACCGGCCTGCTTAATCTAAATGACACTCTCTCTCCGTCCACGCCAACAACACACTATACAGGGCCGATGTGCAGGCAGCCTTATATAGTGTGGGGCGTGGACTTAGTCCCCCTGAGCCATGATTGGCAAAAGGCTCTCTTAGCTGAGGGTGCTGGGATTGGCCAAAGCATGCAGGTCATGGTGCATGCTTTGGCTAATCATCATACAGCAATGCACTGCGCTCCCGCAGTGCATTATGGGCCTTTACGCGTCGCTTGAATTCGGTGCGAACGGCCCATAATGTTCGTTTTCGACGAACGGGCGAACAGCCAATGTTCGAGTCGAACAGAAAGCTCATCCCTAGTAGGAAGATGGGTGGAGTCAAATACAGGGAAGTCTTAGAAGAAAACCTGTTGGAATCTGCAAATTACTTGAGACTGGGGTGGAGATTCACCTTCCAGCAGGACAACGAGCCTAAACCTACAGCCAGAGCTACAAAGGAATGGTTTCGATCGCAGCATATTCATGTGGTAAAATGGCCCAGTTAAAGTCCAGACCTAAATCCAATTGAAAATCTGTGGCAAGACTTAAATTGCTATTCAGATGCTCTCCTTTGAATGACTGAGCTTGAACTATTTTGTCAAGAAGAATGGGCAAAATTGTCACTCTCTAGATGTGTAAAGCTGGTAGAGACATCCCCAAAAAGACCTGCAGCTGTAATTGCAGTGAAAGGTGGTTCTACAAATTATTGACTCAGGGGCTAAATACAAATGCACGCCACACTTTTCACATATTTATTTATAAAAAAAAATTGAAAACCGTTTATAATTTTCCTTCCACTTCACAACTATGTGCCATTTTGCGTTGGTCTGTCGCATAAAATCCCAATAAAATACATTTACATTTTTGGTTGTAACATGACAAAATGTGGAAAATTTCAAGGGAAATGCAGTATCTCACAAAAATGAGTACACCCCTCACATTTTTGATTGGGCCCAATTAGTCATTTTACCTCACCCGTGTCATGTGACTTGTTAGTGTTACAAGGTCTCAGGTGTGAATGGGGAGCAGGTGTGTTCAATTTGGTGTTATGGCGCTCACTCTCTCATACTGATAACTGGAAGTTCAACATGGCACCTCATGGCAAAGCGCTCTCTGAGAAACTGAAAAAAAGAATTGTTGCTCTACATAAAGATGGCCTTGGCTATTTAAAGATTGCCAAGACCCTGAAACTGAGCTGCAGCACGGTGGCCAAGACCATACAATGAACAGGACAGGTTCCACTTAGAACAGGCCTGTTGAGTGCACGTGCTCAGCGTCGTATCCAGAGGTTGTCTTTGGGAAATAGACGTATGAGTGCTGTTGGCATTGCTGCAGAGGTTAAAGTCCAGTCCTAAATCCAAAGCATGATCCCCTCCCTTCGGAGACTGAGCTGCAGGGCAGTATTCCAGCATAACGACCCCAAGACGACCACTGCCTTGCTAAAGAAGCTGAGGGTAAAGGTGATGGACTGGCCAATCATGTCTCCAGACCTAAACCCATTGAGCATCTGTGGGGCATCCTCAAACTGAAGGTGGAGGAGCGCAAGGTCTCTAACATCCACCAGCTCCGTGATGTCATTGTGGATAAAGACTCCAGTGGCAACCTGTGAAGCTCTGGTGAACTCCATGCCCAAGAGGGTTAGGGCTGCGCTGGAAAATAATGGTGGTCACACAAGATATTGAAACTTTGGGCATAATTTGGACATTTTCACTTAGGGGTGTACTTAATTTTGTTGCCAGCGGTTTAGACATTAATGGCTGTGTGTTGAGTTATATTAAGGGGACAGCAAATTTACACTGTTATACAAGCTGTACACTCACTACTTTTACATTGTAGCAAAGTGTAATTTCTTCAGTGTTGTCGCATGAAAAGATATAATAAAAAATATTTACAAAAATGTGAGGGGTGTACTGACTTTTGTGAGCTACTGTAAATATTTTTTCAAGGCACTGTTTAAACAGATTATTTATGACCATTTTTTTTCAAGTTCATAAAACAAATTGACACTTTTGACCAGGGATGAAAAGGTAACACTGCTTGTGTCTTTGGAATTTTCATGTTTATGATGGCTAATAAGAGGGCCGTTTTCATATGCATAAGCAAGCATTCGCATTTGTACTACAGTTAGAAATTGTTACAGAAATGCCTCCTACTTATACTGTCAGCAGCACACCAAAGTGTGAGTATGTATAGGTGTGGGCGCACAAGCTCTGTCAAAAAGTAATAACACTAGGCCCCTTTCACACTTGTGTGACTTTTTCTGCGACTTTGGACATCAGTCGCATGACAAGTCGTACCCATGATTCCCAATGATAACCACTCATATCTGTGCGACTTCAAAGTAGTTCCTGTACTACTTTGGTCCAACTTTGAAGCGAGTTGAGGTCTATACACCAAGTTTACACAGGCATTCCCTGAAATCGCGTCAAAATCGCATCTGCGAAATCCAAAATCGTGGTAAAATCACACGACTCAAGTCGTGGCAGTGTGAAAGGGGAGCCTAAGAAGTATGCTGACCATCAATCCAGAAGTTTCTGAAGGTATAGCAGGTGTATTTTGCATAAATCTTTAACTAAAGTGTACCTGTTTTGCATTAAGTAGACCACCCTGATTCTAATCTCATCTCCTGTAAAACAATAACTGTCATTCTGATACCAGTCAGGCAATGGTGTCTGCAGTGACCGCAGAGTGCTTATAGTGCCTATATTTGAATTCTGATTGGACTGAGTGAGAGATTCTTTGTGTGTGGGTTGTGGCACCAAGCAGGATTACATAACACACTAGGAGGGTGAAAAATAACTAGAAGACCACATGCAATGTTTCTGAGGTTGAGGAGCATCAGTTGTTGCTGGGAGTATTTGTTTGCTCCATGGTTTAGCGTATAAATCTTTACAAGGCTGACCTTTTACATAGACCTATACCTGTGAGCTGTGGACTGTAGAGGTTGTACCCATAATGCAACAGGAAACCCAATGTTATTGCTTCTCCTGTTACAAGAGAGATTTCGAAGGCCAACTTTACTGCCCTCCCTACCTGCTAAGTAGAAACAATGTCCTGATATCTTACATACAGTATCAACCCAATCCACGGCCCTATTTGTCTAACTTTTTCTACCTGATATCCCCTCATACTGTGCCACCAACTCATGCATAACCGACCTGTTTTAGAACTTTAGCTTGGTGTTTATAATGAATCTCTGTAAGTAAGGAAAGTAAAAATAAAGAATAAACAAAATAACCCTGTTTGTAGGGCTGTACAGCATAGGCTTGCACTATATTTGTACACAAAGCAAGTATGTGACACCAATGCATGATTTTAATGTACTAAAAATTTGTGTATTTGTATCTCTTCTGAATCCAGCTTATTCCCACACGGTGGAGAATTCAGCTTTTTTTGGTGATGTAGTCCTACGCTTCCCAAAAATTGTTCACCATTATTTTGACCGTAATTCTAATTGGAATAACCTAATTCGATGGGGAATCGGTTTCTGCAATCTGAGTGGAATCTTCAATGATGGTCCACATTCCCAACTCCTTGACTTGGTAAGTCTCTCATTAAATGCAGTCTTCTCCAAGGTATTATAAACAAGCTCTCTCCACAGTTTTGTTGGAAGAACACATGATATTTCTTTGAAGTGATTATAGAAAAATAATATGGTTACAGTGTTGCTTATGTATACTAGTACACCATGCATCTGTTTACCATATCCTGATTTTCTTTTGATTTCATGTTTTTAGATGTCTCAAGAGTTGGGCATTAGTGAAAAGTCTCCTGATTATCGAAATCCTTTCAAAACTGACAATATGGAGGTAAGTAGCAACTACTATTCATAAAAATTCAGCATTCTTCATTGCATCCATTTTAGTTTAGAGCCACTGTAGCCTCCAGTAAATTAAGAGTTAAACAGTTCAAGCCAGAAGGTCTACTTAATATATCTTATCCACATTTGTAGTTGGAGCCTAGTGCTGTACCATACTGTTTGAGTGGGACTGTAACAGTCGCTGATGAACGAGGGGTTTGGCCACATAAACTTGGAGACAAGGACACACTGGAGCAACTTTGGGTTGGGGAGCAGGACTGATGGAGAATTACATAGCCATAACATTCCAATAGTGTGCTAGGATGGCCCCAAATAACAAAATGTAAAGTGTTTGTGCTAGTGGGGTATCTTGAAACGCAAATGCCATAGATGATTAAAAACTGTAGCCCTGGGCAGCTAAGCTGTGTCTGAATTCATTTAAAAACCTATTCAGTTTTTACTTGCGTATAGTTTGTTTGTTAACAAACAAGGTTTGCTATCATACCTTACTTTCCAGTGGGATGCCCCTCTCCCAACTGACAAATGGTTAACAGTTCAACATGATTGAAACGTGATTGATCTAAATGGATACTTTCTCTATGTACAAAAATGGAGACCAATGATTGCTGACTATTGATGGAGCTTGAATTCCCTGCACAAAATGAGTACTGTTGTAAGTTGCCAAAAGATCAGACACATAGAGGTCACAAAAATTTGTCACTGAGTGTAAAAATTATTTGAAGATTGTCTCCTTGTCACAGTTCAAAGTTTTGGGTTTATAACAAACATCATATTGCACTTATGAGTTTCATTACATTTTGCCTTTTTTTTTTTAACATATATAAATGTAAGTAGCTTGAAAAGTGGAGATTAGCAATGCAATACACCATTTGGTGGCAGTGTTTTGCCAAGAATGAATTTAATATGGCCTGCACTTGTGTATGTATGCAAGCTATCATGGGCAAAATGCAATAACACCTCATTCACACGACAGTAAAAAAAAAAAAGTATTTACAAGTGTTTTGTTTGTGGATCTGAATGCAGCAGCATTGTTTTTCAATTAGGACCTATACACAGTTGTGTAAACATACACTGCATTCAGATCCATAACATACAATACTGTACAAAAATCTGTGTCTGAGGCAAGTGTATACACTTACACCATTGAAAAAAAGAACAGGACAATTTTGTACATATTAAAAAATTATCTTTTTATGCAGTAACATTTGTTCCCTTGCCTAATGATCAGTAAAATGTTTAGGATTAGGTTATGTCCAAGTGAATGTAGCCTAAAAATATCAAACTGAATAACCCTGAACTACACACATTTTTTTTTTTATTTTATTTTTTTTCTAAAAGCTGCCAGATGAAAAATTTTCCCCCTTGATAATTCCAAAATGATTTAAAGTAATACCCAGCGCTATTATAAAACACCACTACTCGTACTCCTATATTCTACATACACGCAAAATTAACCATTTCCAAAGATTTGTGTAAAACTCTTGTCGCAAACCATGAAAATTATGTGAAAAACTAGTGACTGATAACCATGTAATATAACCCTTTCTTTCCTAACATAAACTTGAAGTCCTTCACAATTTGTACCTCCACCCTGGAAAAATCACCCCAAAGTGATCAACTATATACACAATCCTTTCACTGGTAGCGCCTGATGTTACACGTATCCTCCCTTCAACGCTCCTCATCCAATGGACTTCCTCAGGGGTATCATTATGTCAACCCGTCAAAAATACTTAATTTAGTCTATAAACTCTCAAAAATATTTAAGATTCAAATTGAATCGCATTTAAAATGATCAGATATTCAGTGCAACAAGACCCCTCCCCCAGGCTGATTTGACCCCTGATAATTTGACAATAAACCATTCAAATCCAACTCCACGTTAAAACTCCAGGCAGCTAACAAATTATCCCTTGCAGTCGGATTATCCCGCACTGCAGGTGTTAATTGGTTATTTAGGTCTAGGGGGCCAATTAAAGAAGATTTACTTGCCATTCCCCGCAGCGCCTTCTCCCCTGTGCTCCAGCAGTCTAGTGACCTGACGTCTTCAAGTCCAAAGTAGGGTCAAGAGCCCTGCATTAGATATGTTGAAGCTGACAGGCAGTCCACTGCCAGAGTGTGGGGGTGTGCCTTCTGCCAGGGGGAGCAAAAGATCAGGTAGGTAAAATTGGTTTCTCCTCTCTAGACAAAACTAGCAAATGAACCCATGCAGTGCGGGTGCAGCCCATCTGCGAGGCATCATTTTACCAGTGGTGGACTTTGAGACCTTTCAGCGCCAGAAAGTAGTGCATATATCAATTTAGTCTCATTTCTTGAAATTTCCCTGATCATATTTGACCTTCTCCAGTGTCCCTGGAACTTATCAATCCCACTAAATGTCATTTGCCCAAGGTCACTAAAATGCAGTAGCTGAAAATGTTTAGATAAACTATTTCTTAAAGTGGTTCTAAAGCCTCACATGACTTTACATTAAACATGAGCTGCATTAAACATAACTGCATTATTCTTTCTTTTGAAAAATCTACCTAACAAAATATTTTACTCACTATTATGGGATGCATCCTTGGTGATCCTAGCTCTGGATTCCCTGAACTTCTTGGTACCACGTGATGCTGCTTTAGGGACTTTGCAGTAATGCACATGCGTTACCAATTCCCTCAACAAGCTGACATGAGCGCTATCACTGGCACCGTCGGCAGAATAAATAAACTTTTCTGTTCTGCCTCCTAGACACATCCACTCCCTGCCTCCTGGAGCCTCTGCCCAGGACATTTATGCAGAGGTGGAGCTCCGATGTCAGGATGCCTGTGCGTAAAGAAGTAGTCTCACACAGAGGTGGGCCCATTGGATCAGAGATGGGCATGGGGCACTTATCAGAGAGGACAGGCAGAACTTCACACAGAAAACAAATATAAGGCAATATGTAAAATAAAAATAGAAAAAATTAAAAATTACGCTTATTCAAATAATTTAAAATTTAAAATAGGAGGGTTTATTATCACTTTAAAACATTTTCTTATATTCCCCTGATCTTTTATATGAAGTTTCCTGGTCATACATACCACATATTGGAGTTCACATGGGCACTTTAACAAGTATTCCAATAAATTATATCCCTACGCTACTCACAAGAAATATATAAAAAATAAATAAAATAAAAACACCCAAATCGCAGCTAACACCTATGGGAAAAAGTTAGAATATATCAATGATAAATAGTGCAGCATTCCTATTAAATGTATTTAATTATTTTCAATATCGAATAATTACCTCAAATGCAAATCTATGTTACCTATATATTTAGCCCCTGTATAAGTGCATTCAAACAATATAATCAATACAACCCCAAACAAAATAAATTTATATACGTGTGTGTGTGTGTGTGTGTGTGTGTGTGTGTGTGTGTGTGTGTGTGTGTGTGTGTGTGTGTGTAGGTTATTAAAGATCTCCCAGCACACTTACCGACCAACCTGCAAAACAGCCAAATTGGCTGTGTCTAACCGTTTACGTTATAAATTGAGTTGCAGTTCAGTGAGTAAAATCAGTATTTGATCCCCAAGGAAGACATGACTTAGTACTTGGTGGGGAAACCCTTATTGGCAAGCGCAGAGGTAAGACATTTTTTGAAGTTAGTGATCAGGTTTGCACACATCTCAGGAGGGATTTTCATCCACTTTTCTATACAGATCTTCTCTAAATACTTAAGGTTTCTTGGCTGTCACTTGACAACTCAAAGTTTCGGCTACCTCCATACATTTTCTATAGAATGAAGGTCTGGAGACTGGCTAGGCCACTCCATGACCTTAATGTGCTTCTTATTGAGACACTCCTTTGTTGCCTTGGTGATAGGTTTTGAGTCATTGTCATGTTGAAAGAGCCATCCATGACCCATCTTCAGTGTTCTGGCTGAGGGAGGAGGGTTCTTATCCAAGATTTTACAATACATGGCCCCGTCCATTAGCCCCTCAATGTGAAACAACCCCAAAGCATAATTTTCCCCCTCCGTGCTTGACTGTAGGGATGTTGTTCAATCTTAGGGTCATAGTCCGCATTTTCTTCCTCCAAACACGGCGAGTCCCCGTCCTCAAAAAGGCACATGTTCAGTCATGCCAATGAACATCTAAATGATTCAGAGATTGTGAGAAAGTGCTGTGGTCAGATGAGACCAAATTTGAGCTCTTTGGCATTCACTCAACTCTGTGTATGGAGGAAGGAAAATGCTGACCTAAGAACACCATCCATACAGTCAGGGTGGGTTCACACTATTGTCACATGCGCCTAACAGCAGGGGTCGGGTGCGTCACTGTTCACTGTTTTCAGGTCCAATTTCAGCCCGAATTTTGGGCTGAATTCGGACCTGAAACGGACCAAAAGACGCACAGGGAGCCGCAGCGGAGATATGTGAACCGGCTTCAAAGAGAGCCAGTCACAATTTCCTGCTATGTGAATTGGATGCAGAGAAATCCTCCGCATCCAATTCGCATAGGTGTGAACCCAGCCTCAAGCATAGAGGTGGAAACATGGTGCTTTGGGGCTGTTTCTCTGCTAAAGGTACAGGCTGACTTTGCCGCATTGAGGGGCCATGTATTTGTAAGATCTTGGATGAGAAGCACAGTAAGGTCATGGAGTGGCCTAGTCAGTCTTCAGAACTTGATTCTAGAGAAAATTTATGGAGGAAGCTGAAACTTCAAGTTGCCAAGAGACAGCCAAGGAACCTTAAAGTGGATGTAAAGTAAACCCTCACATATACCCAGTGAAGTCAACCACCTCAGATGATACACACGAAAGAAACAAATCTCCCTACATACGTTTTACATGTATATCTGCTGTCTTCAACTTTTATATATTGTTATGAAAGTGCACATCATGTTAGGAGATTTTCTCTTCCTGGTTACCACTGCAGTGAAGCCTGGGCATACAGCCAAGACAGCTGATTGGAGGAAAGGCACACACCCCCTCTCCTCATAGGTAGAGACTTTAAAGAGTAACAAACTTTGTTGGAGATTCCTACCTTTTTTGTTATTCTGAAGAAATCCCTGTGTGTTTCTCTGTGCCTTTGTTCTGAGTAGGTCTAAAGGGAGTGGTTTCATAATTAACTGTCAGATGCTGAGCTACAGGGCACTAATGAGGAAATCTGTTGGGCCTGCATCCCCTTAGATGGGTTCCTATTCAAAGTATCTCTCAAAAAATGACATTTTTGTTGCAAGGGATGCCTGAAATCTGACTTGTATTTTAGGCAGACTTCTGGGAAAATTGGTGAGCCAATCACACAAGCAGGAAATTATGTTTCTGGTGAGTGGTCAGTACACACTATGTGTACAGAAAACTCCAGGTAGCCATATTACAATGTATTCTCAGAAAATACATTGGCTGAAGATAGAAAAGTAATTTTTTAATAACATTCATTTACAAAATGATTAGTGTCGCAATCATATGCGCTATATTTTTTTCTTTATTTGCAATTTCTTTCCCCCACGAAAGTGGAGTTACCCTTTTTAAGCTCTGTCCCTTGAATTGTTCAGCACGCTGCTAATATATTTATTATATCCTCCCCAACACAAAACTTTTGCTTTTATCATATGTGACAGAGAACTTGTCAGGAGTTATCAGGCTGATAACAGAACAACGGAGCAGGAGAACGCTACGGGACATAGTGCTTTGAAGGGAGATAAGAAAACACACTGCAGATATGTGCCCAGCTCAAATTTCTTGAATCTGGTTTACATCCACTTTAAGGATTTAGAGAAGATATGTAAAGAAGAGTGGCCCAAAATCCCTCCTAAAATGTGTGCAAACCTGGTTACCAACTATAAGAAACGTCTTGCCTCCTGTGCTTGCCAACAAGGGTTTCTCCATGTTTGGTGTAAATATCCAAATTTCTCAAAATCGTAAGGTTTTAATTTTTCTCTTACAGCTTTAAGAACTTGTAAAAGACCCCCCCCTCCCCCCCCCCAAACCATATATTTTCTGAAAGCACATGACCTGTAGAATAAAAGAAGATGCTACTGATTTTTAAGGCCCTGCAATATTTGCGGAAATGTTTATCAAGACAATATTTTTGCTAAAAATACACTAAAATTATTAGCAGATAAAAACACAGGTGTAGGTGCCTGGACCCAAATGTAGACAGTGTGAGTTCAGGGAAATGCATCCACGTGGATGTCAAGTTTGGAGCTGTGGCTGTGTCTCTGCAGCTGCTGCGTCTCAATTGACATAAATGGGACTGCCTGCACAGAACACTTGTGCATTCCCGTGCAGCTGCTGTGTCCCAGTTGACATCAATGGGACTGCCTGCATGGGGATGCACGGAACACCTGTGCATCCCTCTGCAGCTAAACACGGCCCTGTAGTAGTATACCCCACGTGAGCAAGGCCTTAGGCATTGTTTAGACTTTTGGTTGGGGGGTAGCAAAAATGCACGATTGAGCTTTGTTTCTGCCACCCACCAACCACACCCCTCAAGTTGCAATAGGCAGCGGACGGGGGTGTTTTCTGTTAAAAAAAAAAAAAAAAAAAGTTTTTATTGAATAAATCAGTATCACAATACTGTCAGCTTCCGACAATCAAATCTTGCTTAGTTACAGTATCTGTTTGAAATATCCATATTTATCAATCTACAGAACCATAGAGAACATTACTTCTATAATTTCTCAACCAGTGTTGATTCCCAAGTAAGTTCCCATCTAGATCTGATCCATTACATCTCTAGTGTACTCGATTCCTCTCTCCTGGGGGGGGGGATGCCGCCAGCTATTCAGCCAGTGCATTAGAACGATTTCCTTTGGCATGTTCAGGTGTCGCTCATGGGAAGGGGGGGGGGGGATAACCCCCTTGCGGAAAAGGGGGGGGGATTTGGTCCCCCACCTCTCTGGCTCCTCACCCACTCGTGTCCACCCATGCCGCCCACACCTTGTAAAATTTTGCCGGACATTGCCTGTTCTCGTAGGTGAGCTTGCACAGAGGGAGTACCAACCCAACCGCCTTTTGCCAGGATTTCAGTGTGGGAGGTTCGGCTGACTTCCAGTGGATCATTATCTCCTTTCTGGCATAAAATAGCGAGAAAGTAACACAGAGTTTAGCATACCTGTCCCCCTCCACCTCTCCCAGGTAGCTCAGCAGGAACACCATTGGTTCCCTTGGCACCGGGAGGTGTTTACCTGGAATGGTACTGCCTGCACAGGAATGCATGGAACACCTGTGCATTCCCGTGCAGCTGCTGTGTCCCAATTGACATCAATGTGACTGCACCTGTGCATCCCTCTGCAGCTAAACACATCTTTTGTAGTAGTATTTCCTGCGTGAACAAGGCCTTGGGCTTTGTTTAGACTTCTGGTTGCAGGGGGCGTCAAAAATGCACGATTGAGCTGCGTTTCTGCCACCCACCAAGCACACCCCTTAAGCCGCAATAGGCAGCAGACGGGGGTGTTTACATGCTGGGGCTGCGATGCTTTGCGTCCATGGCAAAGTTAACCTGACTTGTAGCAATGCCGCCTGCCGAACGCTACACATTCAAACTAATGGGGAAGCATTTGTTGTCAAAATTTTCGGCTTCCTCACCGTCTGCCAGTAGCTGGAGCGTAGGCAAGGGTGATTTAGACGAATGTCTAAATCTATCCTTAGTGATTTTTTGTTTTGTTTTTTTAACAGATACAATTTTGCTTTTTTATTTTTTTGGGGGGGGGGCTTTGGAAAGACATTGGGGGTCTAAACAGACCTCCTCTCTCCTCCATATCCTCCTTCCTCCTCCCCATCCTCTTCTTCTTTGCGATGGGAATATAGCAGATTTTTTTTTTTTTTTCACTCTGTGCCTCCTCTGCAGCATATAAGCCGGCGGGAGGTCAGAGGAGGGAAGCCGCAAACTACAGGGGAGGATCTGTGTTGGGGGGGGGGTTAGTGTACAGAGTTGGTGAGGGGTGCTACAGAGATTAGTTAGGTGTGGGTGTATTTTAGGGTAAAGCAGGGAGAAATGTCAGTTGCAGGGGGGTATGCACTTTTTTGGGGGAATAGCTCTGATCATCTCTGAACAGTTACGATATGAGCTTATAACACAAGGAGGAATGTGAGGAAGCAGTTCTGTAGGATCTGTCAGTGAAAGGGTTAAAACCTTCTTCTGTATCTGTAAACCATCAATGGGGTAGAGGAAAGGATGAGGCAACTGGATAGACGGATAAGAGAGTAATCGATGGATGGCTGAGCAGGAAAAGGGACTAAGATGTTCCCTATCCATGCTGTTTCATGCTGACTTCAATGTCAGTGTGCTGTTTTTAACCACTTGCCCACTGGGCACTTATACCCCCTTTTTAACCAGGCCAATTTTCAGCTTTCGGCACTCACATTCTGAATGACAATTACTCAGTCATGCAACACTGTACCCATGACATTTTTGTCCTTTTTTTCACACAAATATAGATTTATTTTGGTATTTCATCACCACTATTTATAGCGCAAAAAATAAAGACCAAATATATATATATATATATATATATATATATATATATATATATATATATATATATATATATATATATATATATATATATATAGGAGATATATATATATATATATATATCTATATAATATGTTATATATATATATATATATATATATATTTATTTATTTTTCTTCGTTTTCAGTTTATAAAAGTTTGCAAATTAGTAATATTTCTTTATAAATTTTGACCAAAAGTTATGCTGCTACATATCTTTGGTAAAAATAATCCAAATGAGTTTATATTATTTGGTCTTTGAAAGTTATAGAGTCTACAAATGTAGCACTGACCCCCAAAGGAGCTGCTGAATTTGTTTGGGCCTGTACTCTGCTGTTAAACCCCCACTGACTTGGCTCAGTCCCCTTGACATTAGACTAGCTGTGGTGCAATGTTGGTGTCATAGTGGAAGATAACCCAAAAATATGCAATATAATAACAATATACCTTTGCTATTACCTGGGTATCCGAGGCTCCACCTGCTGGAAAAGGAACAACACTCCACACCAATTGTACTTAACCAAGAACGTATTTTTACTGGAACTTGTATTGGATAGTGTAAAATAGTAATTACAACATTTGCACTGTCACATAAACATAATGTAACAGTACAGTAGGTATATACAACAGATTGTACCTGTACAGTTGTCTTAGATGACCTCTTAGAATGTGGCTCCAATTGGGACTGGGGCTCAGAGGGACTACGCCTTACTCTGGGCACCTTCCCACTTCCAGCACACTCTGGTGAATAAAGAAATGCAAATGATAAATATGGTACAACACAACTAAAAGGGGCTCCCCCTACTTTAATAGGATGCAAGGCCTTGCAATAGCAGATGCAATCTCTTTAGTCTTTTGTCTTCTGCTAGCTATTTGTGTTTGTAATAATTGTAATCCAACAGTGATCCACTTGTAATTCCCTTTGGTGTAATTGCTTTGGAATAACACAGTGCTAATAGTGTTGTGATGAATAGGCTTGAGGCCTGCTTAGACTCAGTCTTTACTTTGGTTCTCTTCCGTGGGACTACGGGTCCTAGCAACACTGCGTTAAAGTCTAGGCATGTGCAAGTGCGTAAGAAACTGTGGGCAACAGCACTCTCACCAAACTGGGTCTGAAAAATAAGACGGCTCAACTACGCTGGTCTGTCTTGCTTCTAACCCGCTGGCTCCGTCACACCGCTCCGGTCCACAAGGTCACCAGGAGCTGTGTGGAGGGTGCCTCTGGATCCTTCCCGATCCGACCACACTGCTGTCCCAGCACGCTGTGGTGTGAAGTCCTCCTCTGGCTTCAGATTTCTGCTCCGCACTGAGCAGGCCGCAGTGCTGTGGGACACACACACCCCCACAGCTCCTTGCAGGCAGGCCACGCGTCCAGAAGAGAAAGAAAATGGCCGTGCAGGCTCTTTTATAGCCTACCCAGCATGCAGTTTAGTACAGGGTGATCATGGGTAGGTCACCTGGCATTCTGGGTAGGTAGGTCATAGCAAAATGTAAACAGAACAGTCCCTTCCTGTTATCTTTCTAGTGCTTAGAAAGGAAAATAATTCAAGTCCATTTCCTGTTATTAGCCGCTAGATGGCGCCAAATACTAACTTATAACACTGCTCATAGACTTGCATTTTCTAAAGCATTAATAGGCAAAAATACCAGCGCTACACAAGCTATGGTGGTAATCCTTGAAAACTGATGTACTGATGGCCTATCTCGCTTCTTGAGACCGTAACAAACCAGAAAAGTACAAATACCCCCCAAATTACCCCTTTTTGGAAAGGAGACATTCTAATGTATTTAAGAGGCATTGTGAGTTTTTTTTCCCACAATTGTTTGCAAAATGAAGACATTTCTCACACACAGCATATGCAACTTCACCTCAAAACACATTCTGCTACTCCTCCTGAGTATGGCAATACCACATGTGTGAGACTTTTTCACAGCCTGGCCACATAGAGGCACAACATGCAAGTAGCAACATGAATTGCACATATAATTTCCTGACAACTTATCACACTTCCTGGAGCACCAGGACAATGAAAACTCCCCCAAAATGACCCAATTTTGGAAAGCAAACACCCCAACTTATATTCAGTGAGGCATTGAGTCTTTTGAACATGTCTGTCTTTTTTTTTTTTATTTATTTTTTTTTTTTTTTACAAGTTTTTGGAAAATGTGGAAAGAAAATTTAAAACGCGCATTTATTTATTTTTTACACCAAGTTGTCCATTTATAAGATATTTCTAACACATAGCATGTACATAGCAAAATTTACAACCAAAATACATTCTGATACTCCTCCGGAGTACGGCGATACCACATATGTGAGACTTTTACACAGCCTGGCCACATACAGAGGCCCAACGTTCAGGGAGCACAGTCGGGTGCTCTAGGGACATAAAATTACAAATCAAATTTCCTGCCTACCTATTACTTTTGTGAGGCACTGTAGGGCGCTGATGTGGCACAGATGGGGCATGGATGAGGTACGTATGGGCAGAAATGAGGCACATATGGGAACAGATCAGGCATGGATGAGGCACGGGTGAGTGCTGCTGCAGTCTCCCTCTCCTTGCACGCTGTACCGATTGGTGTGTACAGTATGATAGAGGAGAGAGCTGAACCAGACATGCCCTGGTTTGTTGACAAGTGATCGCTCTGTCATTGAATGGAGCGATCACGTGGTAAAGGGCCACATCAGGTTTTTAACAAATGTGCTAATGATTAACATTGCCCCATTTGTCCTTTAACCACTTCCCGTCTGGCCTATAGCAGAATGACGGCCGGGCAGTGGTTTCGTTATCCTGACTGGGCGTCATATGACGTCCCTCAGGATAACATGCCGCCGCGCGCCCGTGGGGGTGCGCATCGCGGCGATCGGTGGATCGGTGTGTCAGTCTGACACACCGATACACTGATCTCAGTAAAGAGCCTTCCGGCAGAGGCTCTTTACCACGTGATCAGCCGTGTCCTATCACGGGAAGTCGTGATGGCGCTCTGGCGCGACTGATGGCAGTAACATCAGCCGAGAGCGGACTTCAGACCGCTTCCTGCTGAAAAGGGGGTCACAGGAGTGCAAAACAAATTGCACTCCTGTGACTCAGAGGAAAAGCCCAGCCTAAAAAGCTCAGGCTGGACTTCTCCTTTTTAAAAAAAAAAAAAAAAAAAAAGTTTTTATTTACACCCAAGTGCATCAATAGGAGGAATTGGTTCCATGTAATAAAATCTTATACTATGGCAAAACTGAACACATCAATAAGGTATCTCACAGGCAGAAATGTTAAAGGAAGGACATGCATTTTCGTGTGTGTGTGTGTGTGTGTGTGTGTGTGTGTGTGTGTGTGTGTGTGTGTGTGGTCCACAAGTAAAGTGTTTGGCCAAGGAAGCAGATAAGACACATTATGCTGACTTCCCTTCGCAATCATAAGCTGTCCAGTGGCACCATCAGCTCACACTTGACAGGAACCAGTGGGGCCCTGGTATACCCATCTATTGTCTATAGAAGTTTGGGCAGAAGTGGTCTTCAAGGAAGACTTGCAATTAAAAACCCATACCTTCAATGTAAAAAACAAGCAACTTGCCTATGCATGAAAACACAAGAACTAGTGTGCAGAAGAATGAGAGCAGGTGTTCTGGACTGATGAGTTCAAATTTTTAATATTTGGCTGTAAAAGAAGGGAGTTTTTTGCCTAAGGCCTGGCGAGTGATACTAGTGACTTCAGCCAACAGTGAAGCCTGGTGGAGGTTGCTTGCAGGTTTGGGGCTTCATTTCTGCAAATGGATTTGGTCAGGGTAATTGGTCTCCTGAGTATGAAAAGTACAGATACTTCAGTACCATCAGGGAAAAATCATTCTGCAGCAGGACAAACCTACGACCAACGTTATAAAGAACAAGGAGTCCTGAAGGAAAAGGTATGGTCTCCACAGAGCCCTAATCTCAACATCATTGAGCCTGTGTGATGCTCCATGCATATTGGGCTTAAAAAAATTCACTTGGCAGAAAAAAAGGCTCATATAGAGTGTTTTTATACACCGTTCGGGAGAGTTTAGCGTTTTTTTTTTTTCTGCCAGAAACGCAAACCAGAAGTTTTTTTTTTTTTTTTTTTTTTTTTTTTTCTGCCTCTAAACGCTGAGCTCAAAATATGCCTGTAATCGTCTGTGCATGGACACATAGGATAACATTGAGCTGCTTCTACACACAACTCCTGTAGAAGCAGTGATTTTTAAGGCAGTGTGCATGGAGCCTGAGACTACATGATCAGACAGATGCAACTGAAACTACCTAAATTCACAAAACTGAGGTGAGTTCTCCTAGATGTTCCTGGAACATGTTGAGTTTTTTTTTTTTTTTTTATTAAAACTGTGTGCAAGTGTATCTAGGAGAATTTATCCTACTTTTAAGGCAAAGGGTGGACACACAAAATAGTGATTACATTTTTATTTACCTGCTTATGCGCTTTGTATGTTTTTAACTGATAAATGAAAACTGTCAAGTGCATTATTATTTTTTTTAAAGCATCCTGCCTTTTACTAAAACTTTTGAATAGAACTATATGTAGAAAACTGCCCTTGCATACTTTTTCACTCTAGCCAGTAAAAATGGCAGCCACTCATATCAAATTATTATAATAAACTGTGCTGTGAATATCCTAAATCCTGCAGTAACCAATGCATCTGCAAACAGAAATCATACTCCTCAGTGGTCCTCAGTTATGCGAAACAAATATATAAGATAAGATTTTTTTTTACAATAAATGTGATGTAATCAAATTCTTGCAAAATAGTGGTGATAAGAAAATAAGTCCAGTAAGGCCCGGTTCACACTGGTGCGACATGTTCTCTGAGAGCACATGTCGCATGACAAGTCCCGCTCCATTAAGTGCAATGGAACCATTCTAATAGGCGCGACTTGAGTTGCTCCCGACTTAGAAAAAAGTTCCTGCACTACTTTTGGTGCGACTCCGGCACGACTTGCATAGGTACATAGTAGGTGAGGTTGAAAGAGACCACAAGTCCATCAAGTCCAACCTATGTGTGTGATTTATATGTCAGTAATACATTGTATACATATATTGTTTTTTTTTTTTTTAACTATCGATGCTGAAACCACCGCCTGTGGAAGGGAATTCCACATCCTTTCTGCTCTTACAGTAAAGAACCCTCTACATAGTTTAAGGTTAAACCTCCTTTCCTTCTAATTTTAATGAGTGGTCACGTGTCTTGTTAAACTCCCTTCCGTGAAAAAGTTTTATCCCTATTGTGGGGTCACCAGTACGGTATTTGTAAATTGAAATCATATCCCTTCTCAAGCGTCTCTTCTCCAGAGAGCATAAGTTCAGTGCTCGCAACCTTTCCTCATAACTAATATCCTCCAGACCCTTTATTAGCTTTGTTGCCCTTCTCGTTCTATTTCTAGTACATCCTTCCTGAGGACTGGTGCCCAGAACTGGACAGCATACTCTAGGTTAATCCCCTTTTTAATGCATGCCAATATTTTGTTTGCATTGACATCTGTTAAAGTCGTATGCAAGTCATGCCGAAGACACACTGGGATAACGCTAAAAACTGTTGACCTCCGGAAGGTTTTGCCCCCTTGCTGATCAGGCCTCTTTTTGCTGTTCTGCACCACGCTGCTTATTGCACAGTCATGTAACGCTGTACCCAAACAAAATGTATGTCTTTTTTTTTTTTTTTTCACACAAATAGGGCTTTTCTTTTGGTGGTATTTGCTCACCACTGGGTTTTTTATTTTTATTTTCTAAACGAAAAAAGACCAGAAATTTTGAAACAAGTGACATTTTTTACTTTATTTTTTTAAGAAAAATATCCAATAAACTCAAATTTTATCATAAATTTAGACCAAAATGTATTCCCAATAAGCGTTAATTGATTGGTTTGCACAAAAGGTATAGCGTTTACAAACTATGGTGTATATACTGGAATTTGCGCAGCTTTTACTTTCTGATTGCACACATCACATTTCTTGAGGTGCTTAATGCCAGGGTAATTTACCCTTTTTGGAAAGTGGACCCCCCAAGGAATTTGCTTGTTGAGCCCATGGAATATGCTAATTTTTTTTTGTCGCAAGTTTTAGAAAAAGTACCCTTTTTTTTTCATTTTTTTTCACAAAGTTGTTAAAATGATATGTTGATTACACTTGCCATGGGTATATGTGTAATTACACCCCAAAATACATTCTGCTACTCCACCTGTATATGGGGATACCACATATGAGAGACTATTTGGCATTCTAGCCAGGTACAGGACCCTGAAATCCAATAGGCATCTTCAGGCTTTTAAAGGGTGTTATTTCCTCATTTCACTTCCTGAATACCTATCACAGTTTCGGAAGCCCTGAAGTGCCAAGATAGCACAAAACCCCCCAAAATTACCCTTTTTCGGAAAGTAGACACCTCAAGGAGTTTGAGAGGCATGGGGAGTATTTTGCAGATCTCATTTTTTGTCACAAGGTTTTGAAAATTGAAAAAAGAAAATAAACTTTTTTTTTTCTTCATTTTTAAAAAAATGTTGGCAACACGTGAGATCTGCAAAATACTTATCATACCTCTTAGCAAATATTTGGGGTGTCTTCTTGACAAAAAGGGGTTATTTAGGGGGGGGGGGTTTGTACTGCCCTGGCATTTCAGGGCCTCTGAAACTGTGATAGGAAATGAAAATACCCTCCAAAACATGGTACTATTGTGGGCACAGTGAACAAATGACCTCTAGGCACAAATGTATAAAAAATATAAATTATATTGAATAACAAGATAAAATTGGTGTAAAAAGGAAAACTGGGCTTAAATGCATGTATACAATAGCAGCATGTTGGTCAACAAAGAACCTTATACAAAAACTAACAGATGAGATGCATTTCAAGAATAAAAGTTTACAGTCTTCTTCAGGGATGCTCATGTATTAGAATTATTGTAAAGGCTTGTTTTTTAATTAAATTTTTTTTTTAAATAACAAACATATACTTCCACTGTGCAGCTCGTTTTGCACAGTGTGGCCCCGATCGTCCATTTTTGGGGTCCCCCGGCGGTTCTCGCGGCTCCTCCCCTGCATCAGATAATCCCCTAGGAGAACTGCTCTCCCTTGTAGGTGAGCTCCCGGGTCCAGCATTTGCGTCCATAGACACGAATACCAGACTCGGCCCCGGCACCTGCGTCATTGGATTTGATTGACAGCAGCGGGAGCCAATGGCTGCGCTGCTATCAATCTATCCAGTCAAGAGCCGGGACCCTCGCGTCCTCACCAAGGGAAATATGGGGCTCAGGTAAGTAAAACGTGGGGGCTAGGGGGCTGCCAGGTGTTTTTTCACCTTAATGCATAGGATGCAATAGGGTGAGAAAACACGTGGGGTTACAACCCCTTTAAGTATAAAGATGTTCAAGCCAACAGTGCTGCTCCATAAAGCGATAAGCCCCAAAAGGTCTAAAAACAGGTAGGTAATATTTCCACCTATGACTCACCCAGCTATATAGTAAGAACAAACGCATCAAGTCTATGGCACCACTGGGGGCAGCAGAGCGGGGCCGAACCAACCAACAAGGACCGCAGTACTTTTTAAAATTCGATGGCCGCATGAAAATCGGCCGTTGCTGCAGCCCACTAATGGTGCGAAATTCGTACGAAAATTCTTAGATAAGGTTTTCGAAAGAAAGTTCTTTAGGGCTTCCTCCATTCATATTGATCGATGTAGAAATCTCAGCCAAAAAATTAAAAAAAATACAGGTAAAATAAGTATTGAACACATCACCATTTTTCTAGGTAAATATATTTCTAAAGGTGCTGTTGACCGGAAATTTTCGCCGGTAACAACCCATGCAATCCATACAAAAAAAAACAAATGGGTTCATTCTTTTAAGTTTTGTGTAATAAAATGGAATGACACGGGTATTGAACGTGAAGAAAGGGAGATGCAAAAAAGCTTGAAAAGCCAAGACACCAGCTTAAATTTATCAGTAATTAAAAAGCAATCCTCCCCCTTGTCAGTGCAAATTTAAAATCGCCTGGTTCAGTCTCAACGGATGGCCTTGTTACGCTTGTCATTTTTTTTTTTTTTTTTTTAAAGGGTTCCTGCAGTAAAACCTAGGAAACTTGGACCTCTGGTATTTCAATGTGCTTTTACTAAACAAAAATGCTTTACATACAAACCTATTACAATATTAGGAATATAATACAAGACTGACAGATCTACCTATAATTAGAAAAAATGCTACCTACTTCCTAGAAAAACTATGGTCTTTAAAAAATAAGAATACACGAAAAGGTTACTTAGCTCCTCTTATAGAAACTTCACGATCTTCTTGGCAATGAAGACCCTTTGACGATTGCAAGAGATCGGGCGAAAAGCATCTTCAGGTTCTGGCAGAGACCTTGGTGTTAGGTCATTACAAAGGCCTGCTCTGTTTGTGTTCTTGCTTTTTATTTCGGAAAGTTTTGAGAAGACAATCCCACCTGGGAGTATCCTTTCTTGCCTTTTTACACTGATGTAAAATCTGGTAACATTCTCAAATTTAGCCAATAGATGGCTCTTGTTTCAGACATGCCATAGATCAACCATGTCAAAAGTGTAAGCTGAACTCAGATAGATCTATCTCTCTCACAATAGTGAGTATACTCACATTTTTGTAAAAACTACTTTACATAACTACAATGTAAATTAGTGCGTGTACAGCTTGTTTAACAGTATAAATTTGCTGTCTCCTCAAAATAACTCAACACATGGCCATTAATGTCGAAACCGCTGGCAACAAAAGTGAGTACACCCTTAAGTAAAAATGTCCAAATTGGGCCTAATTAACCATTTTCCTCTGGGTGCAGTAGTTTGAGAAAAATGCTTTAATATTCTATATAGATCAACTAACATTTAGTAGAGGTAAAACGAGCATGGTATAGGTATCACAATGACGTGTTGCCGAATCCTGAGCCATGTAGGTTCCTTTAAGACGGCAGTAGGATCTTCCGGCTGATGGACAACGCCGACTCTGAAAAGTGGCCTCAGAGCGAGGCGTGGAGCGCAGAGGACAGCTGGCTACAGGCGGAAGATGTCATCAAAGCGTGACGCGTTTCGAGAGCGTGCGCACTTGACGGTGTTTGCAAGTCGCGCGCCTTTATCAGCAGATGCAATAGGAATACCATGGCTGAGCTTTATAGAGAGAAACGTGGGCGGGACCATACAATTGTTATAAAATGGTGGAACTTTAAATTCCTTCGTTAATTCTGCCAGGCGAGAGAACGTATAAATCAGTGATGGTGAACCTTGGCACCCCGGATGTTTTAAAACGACATTTCCCATGATGCTCAACTACACTGCAGAGTGCATGAGCATCATGGGAAATGTAGTTCCAAAACATCTAGGGTGCCAAGGTTTGCTATCACTGGTCTAAATGATAAATCCAAAAAGTTCCTCTTGCAAAGAGCTTTTTAAAAAGTTCTGCAGCTGGGAGAGAGTTAGAAATTTGCTCGATCACCCAGACTTGCAGACCAGTAGTAGACTGTTGATGAGCTTGAAAAATATGTCTAGGGACACTATGCGGGTCAGTGCCACCTTCGTTCGCTCTCCTTTGTTCTCCGAATCTGGTCCTGAGGGCTCGAATAGTCCAGCCTACATAAACTAGGCCACATGGACAAGTGAGCCCATAAACAACAAAATCTGAAGAACAATTTATAAAAGTCCCTCAATTCATAGGTACTTACTTTAGTAGTGAAGGACTTTTTGCCATACTTGACGTATTTACACATTTTGCATAGAGGCTTGCAGGTGAGGGAAAGGAATGGGGAGGTTATAACAGTGGGCACTATGTACAGGAGAGGAGTGTGGAGGGTATGTCAGTGGGCAGTATGTACATAATAACACTGCGGGAGTGATTCCCCCATCTACAGGTGAGAGGTTGTGTGGGGACAGGCTGGAGGGATATCAATCAGCAGGTGGGGGGAGTAACTGGGAGTGATGTCTTTTGGAGTAGGTTCTGTTATATGCAGTTTGGGAAATGGTCACCTGTGATATAAGTTGAAGGGAGGTGGCTAACGTGGAAAGTGGCTGGAGAGTGACCTGGTTGGTGGTAAATGTGCGAAATGGATGATGTGTTTCAAGTTTCTTCCACATTTGCGGTAATGCTTACTGCCCTCTGAAAAGGGATCTGTAGGGTAGATTGCTTTTCAACAAGTGGTATAGCAGCAGCTGACAGGTGTTCATGAGGTGCTACTGCCGTTTTTATTTTTTTTTTACATTCTTGAATGGTATTTTTACATTGTTGGACTATGCTGCTACTGCGAGCGAACAAACAAAAATGGGTAAATTCGGTGCATTCAGGTTGTGGGTACAGTATTACAGAAGTGGCAGTGTATCACTGCTATTCAGAAAAGGGGCACAATGCATTAGTCCATAAAAATACTAAAATCAATGCTGATGTCAGAGAAGGCTGACAGATGGAAGGTAATCTAAACCTAGACAAGGACAAAGAGCAGCTCCTTCTAAGCATAGCAGTAAGAACTGTTTTAAAAAAGAATAAATGAATGAAAAACACTCACAAACAAGTGATATATATGGGCATGTCACATAATAACATCCACGCTGTCCGGGGGGGAGGGGGCTAGCTGGTGCCCGATATCAGTGGCTGGGGTGTCTCAGAGTCCTCACTTAGGCCGGTCGCGGCGGTGGTACATAACATTCACGGTAGTCAGGGACGAAATTCCGCAAACACAGGAACACAGCTAGAGCAAATGTCATCACTTCCGGGTACAGAGTCAGCGGGCGGTGCATGTGTTCGAGCTCTGAGCCTGAGGAAGAAGCATGCATGCTTTGAACACGTGCACCGCCCCACTGACCCTGTACCCGGAAGTGATGACATCGCTCTAGCTGTGTTCCTGTGTTTGCTGAATTTCGTCCCAGTGTTTTTCTTTCATTTATTTATTAAAACAGTTCTTACTGCTATGCTTAGAAGGCGCTGCTCTTTGTCCTTGCTACTGCAAGAAGAGTCTGGCTTGCAGTTGCAGAGTGGCCCCATTGCAATCAATAGGTGAGTTTGACAGGCGGTGCTTCCTGTCAAGCTCTGCAGGCTGAGTTAAAGATTCTGCAGCTAAAGAAATTGCAAAAGAAAAGTTGCAGCTGTGAAGTACAGCATCACAGCTACGGCATTCGTACAGCCCTGTCCAAATGTATTTTTAAGATTTGGGTCAAGGACGTGCAGTGAGGTCAGTGGCTGGGGAGTCACAAAACACTTTATTCAGACCACAAGTAAAACTTCAACCAATTCACTCACATTTTCAAAAGTAAAAGCCAGCAAAAGTAAATCCCCCCATGAGTATGTCAGTGTATGACGAAACATGTTGGGGGGCGTGGCTGAGCGGCAATCATCACCAGTGAACGTCTAGTGCTGGGAGCTAAACGAGGAGCCGGTGCGTTGATCCTGAGTCTGGGCAGCGAGGAGGGGGTGAGATACACGCAGGCTGTGCTCTGTACACCTCAAGTCCGCCGTGACTACAGGCCAAACAGTGTGGTATTCAGGAGTGGAGAGTGCTGTGCTATTTGCAATTTACTTTTGCTGGCTTTTACTTTTGAAAATGTGAGTGAATTGGTTGAAGTTTTACTTGTGGTCTGAATAAAGTGTTTTTTACTGGTTTACACTATTGGAGCACCTTTTTTATTTACATGTGGAGAGAATCCAATTGCACATTTGATGTTTGGATGATCAACTGATCCTCTTGGTCTGATCTTAAAGCGCAAAAGCCTGTCACAAAAGTGCAGGCATTGGGATTCTGTGAGTGCGTTTCTTATGGGAGAGGAGTAACTTATCACTGTGGTGTGGTGGAAGAATTAAGAAGATTCAAATAACACGTTAAAGAATATTTTGTTGGACACTATATGAATTTCTGTTATTTCATCATTTCTTGTTTTGCGGCAATCTGATTCATAGTTTCTTGCTGCAATATATTTTTTCACACACTTTTTGTGGATATTAGTTTTGATTCACTTTGCACTAAGTGGTGGAATATTTATTCACATATGTAATTGTATATATAGTTTCATTATTATATTTTATATACACATATATTTTGTTTAGATATTTAGTACACATTTAGCACCATTATTTACTCTGGGTCTTTATGCATAAGATTTAAGTTTAAATTCGTTCACAACCACCATTTTATTGCCTAGGGTGTCTCCTAAAACAGTATATATAATGTATGAGGGTTCTGAGTAATTTTCTAGCAAAAAAAAAGATGATTTGTACATGTAGGAGAGAAGTGTCCAGAATTGGCCTGGATGGTAAGGGGTTAATTACCATAAGTAATATGCAAATAAAAAAAAAATTATATATATATATATATAATTTGTTTTAAAGGTAATTAAGGCACTGTGAGCTCATCCTTTCAGTCTGCTGCAAACAGGGAGCCCTGTATCTCCAGAACCATAGGTCCTAGAAGCACCAAATTTTGACCAGTGTTGGGGAAGGTCTTCAGCTACATACCCCCAAATCTCTATGACCATCAATGTTGTTTTTTTTTTTTTTTTTGTTTTTTTTTTAATTGTTAATCCGGCCCTGCCAGCCACTGTCCTGAAGCTTATCTGCCAATGCAAATAACCTCAAACCTTCCTGCCAGAGTCCCTCTCATTCCTAGATAGGCCTCAGCTTTACAGATGTCACTCAGAAACCTTATGTAAATACTGAACTCTGCACACCAGCTGTGGATCGTGCACCTCAGCCCCAACCATCCTGTCATATGGTGTGCTATTGGCCTAGAATTTAACATGACTGCCTGTGTGAAGACCCAATCCCACCCCCTTAGTGTATGTGTAAGTTTGCGTATCTGGTCCTTCAATAGCCAGTTTGATGGTATGGGATGTGGCACAACCGGTACACTCCAGAGTCTTTGGCCCATTGCTGTACTGTTGATCTGGTGAAGTGTGAGCCGTTATCACTTTGGACTTGTTTGGGACAACCATAAGCAATGACAAGTTTCTGGAACAGTTGAAGTGTTGCAGCTTGATCTGCATTATCAAGGATGTACAAGCAAAGTCCTGAATAGGTGTCCACTGCAGTGGAACAATATCTCAGTCCATTGTTTCCCCAGGGCAGGGGACCGATTAAGTCAATCTGCCAAATCTCAGCAGGCCTCTCGCCCCTCTTAATCGACCCAGGGGAGTGCTTTTGCAATGGCCATTGTCTCACTTCTCCACACACTGTACAGTTCCCTATTAGTCTTTATCATGTCCATGGATATGGGCAATCCTCTCTGCTGTGCCCATTCAATTTCATCTGCCACTCTGTTAGTTCTTAAATTCTGGGGTCAAGGGCATCAACATGCCCCACTTTTATAGTGCAGGAGTGAGCTTCTTTCCAGATGTAGTCCCAGACTCCCTTGCCTCACCACACCACCTTTCCATGAATCATTTATCCATTGGACTTCCACGTGGGCATCCAAGTTGTCAGTGTATATAGTGACATAGGAAGAAAGATCCTCCTGAAGAGTCATCACTATAGCTTTCAACTATGCATACTGACTTGACCTTCCAATTCTGGTCTCCTGCAGGACTGTGTCTTTATTTGGGCTGTACGCTCAGACGAGGTGACTATGGCTAAACCATCGGTGAACCATGCTGACTCCTTCATGTCTTCTGACAGAGACTCAGAGTGGAGCCTCATGAATGGGGGATGACTGCAGCACAGGAATTTCTTCTTCTGGCTGGGTGCTTGTGAAAGTAACAAGCCATGACAACTGTTTTGAAATGTCTGACATCCCCAGCTGCAATAACCCCCTCTTTCTTGAAGAAAGAATCAGTGTCTGGTTCTGGGCTACAGCTGCCCTAGTGGTCTGTCCATTATCTCTCACCCATCCTGCTATTGGCAATGCAGTATTGGATGATGACTATAATGGTCTCTACATGTTGAAGTGCTGTGTAGGCTGCAAACGGTACTTTAGGGGCATGTATCTCTTCTGTGCCCCTGTCAGTTGTTTGGCCCAAAATCCAATGGGTATTGCTCTCTGTCCTTTCTTTTCATTTGGCTGACACAGACTCTATGATATGGTACCATCCTGCGCCACTACATCCAGTTAAAATGGTACTCCTTATTTCACGGGTTCCAATCCCTGATGCTGCAAAATGGCTTCTTTAGCAGCAAGGAATGCAGTCTTCTTCTGCTCTGAACCCCATGAGAACTCAGTCTTTTTTCTATAGTCTGTATATATAGACCTCAGGATTAGTCCAAGATGTGGGATGAATGATCTCCAGAATCCCCCAACTCCAATGAACTTTTGTGTTTTTCTTTTTGGTAGTAGGGGGCAACAGTGACTGTATAGTTTGCATAACTGTCTCTGGAAGTTTTGCTCTGCAGCCCAGTCCACATCATTCCCAGGAATTTCACCTCTGTGGCAGGTCCTTGGACTTTTGTCTCTGTTGATAGCCCAGCCTATGTTCTGTATCAGCAGGTACAGTGCTTTTTACATCTTCTTTGGTTCCAGAGATCATGATGTCATCGATGTAGTGAAACACAGCGACATTTAACCGCTTCCCGACCGCCTCCTGTAGATATACGTCAACAGAATGGCACGGGCAGGCAAAAGCACGTACCTGTACGTCCCCTTTAATTTGCCTGCCCGGGGGCGCGCGCGCCGCCAGCGTCGCTTGCGCGACCCGGTCGGGAGCTCCGTGACCACGGCCGCGGGACCAGCGGACCCCGATCGCCGCTGGTATCCCGCGATCGGGTTACGGAGCTGAAGAACGGGGAGAGGTCTATGTAAACAAACCTCTCCCCGCGCTTCCTACACTGACTGTCAGTGATCGGCGGTTCCCTGTCATCGGGAACGCCGATCAATGACGTCAGACGTACAGCCACGCCCCCCTACTGTAAAAAAAAACACAACACGTCACACTGACTCCTCCCCGCCCCCTAGTGGTTAACCCCCTAACTACAACTGTCATTTACATAGGAATCAGTGCTATTTAAATAGCAGTGATTGCTGTATAAATGACAAATGTCCCAAAAATGTGTCAAAAATGTCTGTGTCCGCCAAAATGTCGCAGTCACAATAAAAATCGCTGATCGCCGCATTACTAATAAAAAAAAAATATTAATAAAAATGCTATAAAACTATCCCCTATTTTGTAAACGCTATAACTTTTGCGCAAACTAATCAATCGCTAATTGCGATTTTTTTTTTTACCAAAAATATGTAGAAGAATATCGGCCTAAACTGAGGAAAAAAAATGTTTTTTTATATATTTTTTGGGGATATTTATTATAGCAAAAAGTAAAAAATATTGAATTTTTTTCAAAATTGTCGCTCTATTTTTGTTTATAGCGCAAAAAATAAAAACCGCAGGGGCGATCAAATACCACCAAAAGAAAGCTCTATTTGTGGGAAAAAAAGGACGCCAATTTTGTTTTGGAGCCACGTCGCATGACCGCGCAATTGTTAGTTAAAGCGACGCAGTGCCGAATTGCAAAAAGGGGCTGGTCCTTTGGCTGCCAATTGGTCCGGGGCTGAAGTGGTTAAATTCAGGGTACTTAAATCTCGGGCAATTCCTCCATTACTAATCGTCGGAGAATGAAGGTAGCCGTCCCACATAAAGGAAAACTGGTCCTGACGCTCTAGGCCTATCAAAGTCTAAAAGAAAGCAATAGCCAGGTCTATCACGGCATGATATTCTCCTGCTTCTTTAGCAATTTTCTCAATGATTGAGATCATATCAGGTATAGCTGACTTTAATGTATGTGCCACTTTGTTTATACCTCTGTAATCCACAGTCATTCTTTATGTTCCATCAGGTTTCTTTACAGGGAACACCAGAAACGAGAAAGGGCTTACAACAGGTCTAAGGATCTCTACTCTCAACAATTCTTGAATGATCTTCCATATTTTTGTGACCTCCAGGAAGTCTGTACTGCTTAAGACAGACTGGCTTCTCTGGTAGAAGGATATAGACAGGGGTCCATTTTGCATGACCTCTGACTACAGCCTTCACCGCCATTACCAGATATGCTTCATCAGGATACCCAAATCCCCAGAAAATTTTCTGATAACTCTGATACCAAAACATTTGTCCAAAATCCTGGTCCCTTGCCAATAGTCAATTTCACCCGTGTCCTAACTGCTGGTGTGGTTTGCCCTCCCCTAACCTACATAAATTACTTCTACTTTCCAGTATCCACTAAAGCCATCAGATGTGTAGAAGATGACTCCCCCCCCCCCCACCAGACCCCCCCCACCCCCCCCCCCCCCACCATACAGTGATAGGTACATATGGGTGTCAGTCTACTGCTGTCACTTTCCTCACTGCTATTGCAGGAGACCCACCTTCATAAAGGATAAGGAATCTTCCAATCCCCTTTTACGAGTCTCTCTAACTTCTCCCCAGGATAAAGGGATTTGGGTTTTGGTTCATGTGTAGTTTTGGGAATTGGTTAGGAGCTGTTCTGTTCTCTCTAAATGTAGGCTTATGTTATCTTCACTAGGAGTAGTATTTCTAACCCTGACAGTTTTCCAGCTAACTGTTTCCACCTCTTCAGTAATTCTGCAGTAGAAATCGCATATATCTCATCTATAGGCATTCCTGCCTTTAATAGGTCAACCCACATTTCTTTTCTAGTGATAACTAGCCCGGTATTCTCTTCACCTCCTGTCTTCTCTCCTACATTCCCTTTCTTTTCTGTTCTTTTGTGCTTGTTTTCTTCCTGTCTGGCCATGACTTTATCTACTGCCCTGACAGGTTTTGTTTTAGTCTCTTCTAGCTCTCCCCACTGGCTTAAAAGGGTAGTGGCTTCATGAATCTTGCTGTTTAATCCCAGGCCTCCCAGCAAAGACAATAAAGGAGCCCTAAAATTTAAATGGAGCAGACTTCATTAGCTTAGACCGCAGAGCAGACTTAAAGGGTTCCATATCTGGACCCATCTATTCTTGAAACGTATTTGATACAGTTATACAACCCATCTCACATAACCTGGAAATACCTTCTCTGATCGTTCTCCACGAGTAAGTATTTTCCAGGTCACTAGGACTAGCGTATACTCAAACTTTTCCATCTCTCACGAGGTCTAGCAGTGAAAAATTCACAATAAACTTTAGGGCTTTTCGCAAGGCTTGACGCAGTTGAGGATCATGGGTTAACACTCCCATATGTATAAAATAAAAATAGATGTGCAACCAAAAAAATACCAATAAGTGCAAAAACAAACAAATGTGCAACACCTGTAGCTAAATGCAACATGTGCACCTATACATGCAAACTCAACAAATGTGTGCAAAAAACGGCAAAATAAATGTTCATCAGCATACATGAATTAACCTGTGCTAAAAAAAGAAAAGGGAAAAAACCCTCTGCTAAAAAAAGAAACAGGAAAAAGTCCATAGAGTATTCAATAAATTCCATTAGGAGTAGATCCTGAGATAGAAAACCAAATGATTCTTTTCATAACACAGTCCCACATGACAGCCAAGGAATAATGAAATGCCAGATGGCCACTTCCCTGAACCGTAGGATCTTTCTTACGGAGATCTAATGGGCGTAGACAGGCGGGATCACTCATGCAGGGGCGGTAATTTCAAACATGCATCTTGATCCTCTCCTCCGCCGGTAAGTCCAAACTCCAATGTGCTCCGTGGGACCCGCGTTTAAAAATATGCTTTCAAGGGGTGAATCATGGAAGGAAGAAAGAGGGCTTCATAGTGCAGTGGGTTTAAAATTCAAAGTTCCTTTATTCCAAAACAATGCACCACTGACATCTATAACAAGCAAACAAAAAGCAGGCACTTCAAAGCTAAAGACACAGCCGTGGTTCACGCCAGCTGGCTGGTGCGCAGTGATGTCCCGTCCTCTAGCTCCTGGGTGTCCTTATTCATTGGCTGTCGTGTGGGACTATGTTATGAAAAGAATAATTTGGTTTTCTATCTCAGGAGCTACTCCTAATGGAATTTATTGAATACTTTATGGACTTTTTCCTGTTTCTTTTTTAGCACAGGGTTTTTTCCCTTTTAGCACAGGTTAATTCATGTATGCTGATGAACATTTATTTTGCTGTTTTTTGCACACATTTGTTGAGTTTGCATGTATAGGTGCACATGTTGCATTTAGCTACAGGTGTTGCACATTTGTTTTTTTTGCACATATTGGTATTTTTTTGGTTGCGCATATATTTTTATTTTATACATATTTTCGAGCTGAATATTCATTTTTTTTCTCTTAGATTGCAGCACTATTATATATATAGTATTTATTGGGTATAGCACGGATTATCCACGTTACACACTTAACACTCCTTGCCTGACAAAACACTGTCCACTCCATTATCCCACAAACGTAGAAGCCAACTTAATAGGGGTTCCCCCGGACCTGGCCCAGATAGGTAATAGCATTGTCTCTGGCCCAGATAGGTAAGCTGCACACTCTCTTATGGACACCAGAAACCTCTGCAGCCTTGCTTTTCCTAAACAGCTTACACAGCATTTTACCTAGCACAAGCTACACAATACATCACAGAAAAACAGGTCTGATTCAGTTTAATTTCAGCACAATCCTGGACGAGCCCCCAATGTTTTGCTATTGTCTATCTAATAAAGCTTCATGCGGTAAAACCAAGGAAGCTTAGACTTCTGTAGTGTATCAATGCTTTACTAAACAGAAAAGCTGCACATACAACTGTAGGATACACAATACAACACCATTCTTGGCTTACAAAATATGCCTACAACGTGCTTTAGCCAATTATCCTTTCTAGCAATATAAATATGTACTAATATATATATATATATATATATATACTAATATATATATATATATATAATCTCAAAATTTCAAGTCCTGAGCTACTTGCCAGGCCTCAAGGGTTACACGCCACCAGTTACCCCGCCCCACCCATAAACACTCCCTCATTAAATGACACTTAAAATGTTTTATGCAAAATTAAGTTATAAAAATAAATATTATAATAGAACAACAACTATATCTGTGCCCACCAATGCACCCTGCCTGTGTCCATCCTCCATGCACCCTGCCTGTGTCCATCCTCCATGCACCCTGCCTGTGTCCATCCTCCATGCACCCTGCCTGTGTCCATCCTCCATGCACCCTGCCTGTGTCCATCCTCCATGCACCCTGTGTCCATCCTCCATCCACCGTGCAGCCTACCTGAGCAAGGGGAGGAGAGGAACAGGAGAGCCGCCCGGATGTTCAGAGCACAGGGGAACACAGCAATTACAGCTTTCAATTCAATTGCCGAGTTCCCGCCGCTCAACGTCATATATAGCCACGCCCCCTGGCCGGAAACGTTGAATAATAGATCGCCTGTCCTGATTGGACGTGTGATCTGTCTATCAAAGTCCTGGGACCAGGGGGAGGGGCTCTATCTGTATCAGCGAGCAGTGGGGAACACGGCAATGTTAGAAAGCTGTTATCGTTGTGTTTCTGAACATCTGAGCGGCTCTCTCTCCCTCTTCCCCTCCATGATCGTCACCCAGGCTGCTGGCGGTGCTCGCCCCCCTCCGCTCCAGGCAGCCCTTCCTCGCCAGCCCTCAAAATGCGAGCAGGCGAGTGCAATTTTTGAGGTGTGTGTGTGTTTGATATATATATATATATATATATATATATGTATGTATGTGTGTGTGTGTGTGTGTGTGTGTGTGTGTGTGTGTGTGTGTGTGTGTGTGTGTGTGTGTAATATATATAGGGTCCCCTACTTACAAACATCCGACTTACAAACGGAAGGAGACAACAGGAAGTGAGAGGAAATCCACCCCTAGGAAGGGAAATTCACTCCTGTAAGAGTTAATATGGGAAAAAGGTGTCTCTACTGATGCTTTATCACCAGTCCATGTTTCCCTAACAACCCAAAATTTTCAAAATCCAATTGTCATTGGGACAGAAGGTGAGTTGAAATATTCTGAACAGGGGCACAGACAGCAAAACAAATGTTACAGGGGTGATAACCCTTCTCTATGCTATCAAAAAAACTTAAAAATAGATTTTTTGGCTGGAGCTACACTTAAAAAATGTACCTGTTCAAACTTACAAACAGATTCAACTTGAGAACAAACCTACAGTCCCTATCTTGTTTGTAACCCGGGGACCCCCTGTGTGTGTGTGTGTGTGTGTGTGTGTGTGTGTGTGTATATATATATATATATATATATATATATATATATATATATATATATATATATATATATATATATATATATATATAGTGTAATAAGTAAACAAAACAGTTGCTTAACTTCCATTGATGGTTTCAGCTCATGTTTTCTTGCTCAGTCCAACTCAAAATGTCTCAAGTCCTTGAGCTTCCAACACACGTCTTGTCTTTGTCTTCCAACAACCAACTCCTTTGTCCAACCACATGCCTCTTTCAAAAGACCCCAAGCCCCTCCCACCAACCTCCTATCCTCTGCTCAGCTCCAAAACCTATCCAACTGGTTTATTTACATATCAATGGAGGGGGAGCCTGGCTTCCTTTAAAACATATGGTCTCAAAAATATATCTAACTCCATATTACGGCTACCAAGTCACTACAAATAGCCATGGCCACACAGGCCTATAAAAAGGTGTCTCATTACTAAGGGGTCGCACAAGAAACCTCTCATGATGATCAAAAGCAAAGAGCTTTCTCAAGACCTTAGGAACCTTATTGTTGCAAAACAATACTGATGGCACTGGTTACAGAAGGATTTCTAAACTTCTGAATGTTTCGGTGAGCACTGCTGGGGCAATAATCTGCAAGTGGAAGGAACATCATTTCATCATAAACTGGCCACGACCAGGTTCTCCTGGCAAGATTTCTGACAGGAGTGCTAAGAATTATCAGAAGAGTTGTCAGAGACCAAGTACCACTTGTGGAGAGCTTCAGAAAGACTTGGAATTAGCAGTTACAATTGTTTCAAAGAAAACAATAAGTAATGCACTCAACCACCATAGCCTGTATGCACACTCACCATGAAAGACTCCATTGCAGAAGAAAAATAATGTTGACGCTTGTTTAGTTTGCTACACAACATTTAGGCCGGCTTCACACTGGGCCGGTGCGGGCGGCGACGGTAAAGCAGCGCTATATTTAGCGCTGCTTTACCGTCGTTTTAGCCGCAAGCTTTTTTTCAGGAGCTACACAGGCGCTATTTTTAGCGCTGTAGCTCCTAAAAAAAAAAAGCCCCAGTGTGAAAGCACCCTTAGACAAGCCTGTGAAATACTGGAAGTATATAGTCTGGTCAGATGAGACCAAAGTTGAACTCTTTGGATGCCATAATACACACCGTGTTTGGAGGTCAAATGGTACTGCACATCGCCCCAAAAACACCATACCGACAGTGAAGTTTGGAGGTGGGAACATCATGGTGCGGGGCTGTTTTTCAGCATACGGTATTGGCAAACTTCCTATTATTGAAAGAAGGATGAATGGAAAAATGTACCAAAACATTTTTGATAAAAATCTGCCATCCCCAGTGCAGCCTACCTGTGCAGGGAAGGAGAGCCGCCGCCGGCGTCGTATACAGCCCCTCCCCCTTGTCCGGGGAACTTTGATAGACCGATCACCTGACCCAGGATTGTCTATGAAAGTTCCCCGGACATGGGGGACAAGGACAAGGGGGAGGGGCTGTATATGACGGTGCGCGGCGGGGAACACACAGCTATTGATACGAAAGCTGTTATGTTCCCCTGGCGCTTTAATCAAACAGGCGGCAGCTCTCCTCCCCTCCGATCGCTGGGAGAACGGCTCCCACACTCGCAAGCCCTCAAAATGCAAGCAGGCAAGTGGATTTTTTGAGGGCTGTAATATATATAATATAAAAATAAAGCTGCAAGAATGGCCCAGCCAATCGCCTGACTGTGTGAAAGAATGGGTCAAGATCACACCAATGCATGTGACTAGTTTATCCATACAGGAGGCGTCTTAAAGCTGTTATTAGTAACAAAGGTTTTTGTAAGACATATTAAATACATTTCAGTTGGCATGTTCAATACTTTTTTCCTGTGTCATTCCACTTTATTACACATAACTTAACTTAATTTCTGAACTTATTTGGTTTCATGGATTTGGATGTATGGATTGCCTGGGTGGTTACCGACATGTGGTGCAAATTTCATGTCAATAGCACCTTTAGAAATATATTTATATATTAAATACTTATTTTAGCCGCTGTATATGCTGAAGCATAAGGGCGATCCACCCACTGACCACCCCAGGCCCCTCTTGTTTGGGCATATACGCTTTTTATTACTGAAATCTCTGGCAGAAAAAGTGTGTGGTATGCCAACCATTAGAATAACTGCCCTGCATCCACCCACTTCTAATGATTTTTTTTTTCAGTTCAGCCCATGTGCTGAATGAAAAAAAAAAAGATTCCTCCATTCACATCAATCTGTGTGGATGAAGAAATCTCTGTGAAAAAATAGCATTGGGGCGATCCTTGTACTGACCACCCCAGGCCCCGTTCTTTTTTTTCACTGCGGAGGAGAAATCTCCTAGTGCTGGAGCTGAATGCCGTTCCTGAAAAGCAAACAACGTTTAACAATACAGCTTGGTAACAACTGAATATTAACTCAATAAAACAACTTTTTATTTTTTACTGAAATCTTTGCCAAAAAAAAGTAAAATATATATGCTGAAGCATAGGAGGGATCTGCCCACAGACCACCCCGGGCTTATGCGCTCTCTTTTTTTATCTCCTCCTACAGTGCTGCAATCACTGATGTATTTTTTTTTTAAAGCACACCCCGCTGCTGTCAGAATAAACAGATCAGTGCTGTAGCTAAATGGCGTTCCTGCAAAGCAAAATAAAACAATTACCAATAAAACACAGTAACAGAATATTAACTCAATAAAATCGATTAGGAGGAGGTGATGTAGCCCTTTCCCGGCTCACAGCTTCCTGTGATGCATGTCGGGCGGCACCGTGGTGTAGTGGTTAGCACTCTCACCTAGCAGTAAGAAGGGTCGCTGGTTCGAATCCCAACCACAACACTACCTGCCTGGAGTTTGCATGTTCTCCCTGTGCCTGCGTGGGTTTCCTCCGGGTACTCCGGTTTCCTCCCACAAGCCAAAGACATGCAGGTAGGTTAATTGGCTTCTGTCCAAAAAAATAAATTGGCCCTAGTATATGAATGGGGACCTTGGATTGTGGGCTCCTTGAGGGTAGGGATCGATGTGAGTGTGCAATGTACAGGGATAGGGACAATTGTAGACACTACTACAATGTAACAATCTACTACAAAAATATTCTGCTTTGTGCATTTATAATTGTGATTTTTGTTTTTTTTATAGTTTTTATCCAATGCAGATGCTTTTCAGAAAGCTTTAAGGGAAGAGGAGAAGAGAAGGCGAAAAGAGGAGAAAAGGAAGGAAATAAGAAAAGGTCCTCGGATAACGCGATCTCGATCAGAGTTATAACACTGAATGAGGCTAATAATGTGGGCATTTGGTTGGTCATAGTCGTCTTACAGGGTTGGAAGCACATGTGCCAAATCAGTTCCCTGGAAAATGCAAAGGTTAAGAAATTTGGTGTGTTACAGCACTGAATCCTGAATGTCGCAGAAACAAAATTTCAAAGTATATTATTGTAAAGCATTTATTTATGTAGAGTTAGACAATGAATTTGTTTTATTTCATCCACAACGAGTAACAAAACTGGTATGTTTTTATATTTTTTTTTTTTTTCTTTATTTTTTTTTTTTAAAGCAAATCTTTTATAGGTAGAATTATAACAAAATGATGTCAGACCTGAACGAGTGTGCCCAGCTGACCAGAATTTGAGTAAAAAGGTCGACCAGGTTTTCCACTGAGAATGATAGGAAAAGAGGAATCTACCCATTTTGTGATTGTTTACCCCAGGTTCCATGTATTTGATACAGAAGAGGTCATTCGTGTTTCACTGGGAAAAGGGAAGCGACTGCTGACTTGTCACAATATGATAGAATTCAGGGGCATCTTTAATATTGATTGGACCCTGGGCAAATATTTTCTTACACACCCCCCCCCCCCCCTCCCAATGCAGTTTTTTGCTCTTCACCTGGTCCTGAGGCATACAATAAATGTCAGCTGACTCAAATTCAGTAAAGCAGCAGATCAGGAAGCACTTGCGATAAGGTACTAGAGGTTATAGCACAACATTTCTGCTGACTGGCTGGTTGCTAAAGGTTACTGCACCTCATTACCACTCACCCATTAATTGCTAGAGGTTACTGCACATTAGCGCTCACCCATTGGTTGCTAGAGGTTATGAACATCGTTCCTGCTCACTGATTGGTTGCTAGAGGCTATTGCATATAATTAACTGCTCATTCATTGATTGCTAGAGGTTACTGCACATCCTTACAGCTCCCTCACTGGTTGCTAGAGGTTACTGCACACCATTACCACTCACTGATTCCTAGAGGTTAATGCACATCATTACTGCTCGCCCATTGGTTGCTAGAGGTTAGTGCACATCATTACTGCTCACTGGTTGCTAGAGGTTACTGCTCGAACCCACTCACTGGTTGCTAGAGGTTACTACACATAATTACCACTGACTGGTTGCTGGAGATTACTGCACATAATTAGTACTTACTGATTGATTGCTAGATTATGCTACAAACTCACACAGCAGTCCCCTTGCCAGAGTAGAAGTGTTGTCTTGCATTGCAGCAGAATTTAACATGTGGCAGAAAAGATGGGGTTAATGATGCCAACCAGGATTACATTCAAAAACCGTACTGTCAATGAGCATAGTCGGCAGAGAGAAGTGACTTTAGCAGCTAGAAGAAGTTAAAGTTCAACAAAGCAGAACAAACTAACTCATTCAGATTGTTAATCACAAAACATACTGACCAGTGTATGTACAGGCATTTCTAGTAATGTTAGTAGCAATCAAAAGTCAGCTCAGCCAAGCACATGTTCTATTTCAGATTGTAACCACCGGCTTTCCTTATGTTTGCTGCCTAGGAATGCCATTATCTCCTCTATGCAATCCTCCTTGCTGAAATGCTATTCCATAAAGTAACTATAAACATTTGAGATTGTTTACTTGATCTGGCCATTTGTGGTCATTCATTTGTCTGTAAGGCCCCCTAGGTGTGCAGTCATCTTCTGCCAAAGGTATGGAGTTTTTTATTTTTTTCTGAGAGATCAAAACTCTTAAAAGTATTCTATATTTTCTTTATATCTAAACAAACACTGTAATATTTTACAGTTTGCTAGTCCCTCAATATAGTGACTGCATATGTTTTTCTATTTCAGGCATTTTTTTTCTCCTACTTTTAAATGCTAATTCCACAAATAACCAGTTTTCTGGGTACCTGGGTGGCTGTGCTCATTCCTCCACTGTGTCTCTGGGGGCAGCTATGGTTGCCACCCAGTCTGGGTTTTAAACAGGCTTGGCTTAGTTCCTCCCCTTTACGTGAGGGAGAGGGAGATTAGTAGTTTACATAAGAAAGGTATCTCTGTAGGAATCCAGGCTGCTGTCCTGATTTGGAGTACAAATAGATTCTCCACTATTCATCTGCATTAAATGAGTGGAGGAATCGGTGGTTTACAGAACATGGCTTGGAAGGTAAACCATATCATGTTGTGCTTTCAGCTCAGAAGTGACCAGGACACTGCATTTCTGGCAAGATCAGCTGGTATTTTTATACCTGGTAAAATGCTTTTAGCCTGAAAAATGAAAACGAATGCAGCCACCCTATTTAAGGACTTGTACGCAACAATGTATTACATTTCTGTTGTTGAGTTTAGATATCGATTATCCTTTGGCCTGCATAATAGAAATACATATGTGTGGACTTTTTTTTTTTACCAGCCAAAGATGATAGGATAATGAAAAAATAATTATAAGTTTCAGTGAAAACCACTTATATTACAATTCATCATTCTGTCTAGAGAGATACAGTGAGCAGGTAAAAATACATGTAATGGGGAGCTTGGAATGTGTCAGTGCATTCCCACCCCTGCTGGTTTCCAAGCTCTCTGTTGACCAATGTGGTTGCTTGTACAACAAAGAGCCAGTAGTGACATTCTGGATGTGATTGGGGTCTAGTTCAAGGTTAGGGTTTACATTTTACAGGATTAGTTCATCATATGCTTAGTTTGAAATACATGGGTTTAATTTAAACTACAGGCACCCCTAGCAATAACCCTAGGCTTGCTGCAAGATTTGTCTGTCCGAAAACAATGCCTCTTTCTACAACTGTGGGACTTATGTTAATATTTGAAAGGCAGATCACCCACTTAGCCCTAACTTTTAAAATTATGGTCAAGTACATTGGAATGTCAGCATCTGTTGAACAGAAACCAGGATCTGCATTAAACATTGCCAAAATCCTTGTAATGTACAAAGCTGACTTGGAGAGGTTTTTGATTCTTACTTTAGCATGTGGCACCCTGTTCCAAACTTTTGTGATTTGACAAATGCTTTTCTTTTAATCTGGCCCATTTATGTATTTAAATAGTGTAGGTACGGTGTTGAATGTAGTTTATTTTCAACTATGATGTCAGTGAATGGTTTTGCGTACTATATACGGGAAAAATTGCTACATGTATCCATGCTCTGGCTAATGAGAACAATTCGGTAAGAATGAGCTCGGGCATGTTCGGATCGAACCCGCCAGAAAGCCGTCACTGCACACCGCCAATCATAGGCAGCGTGTGTATGTTCAGCTGCCGGTCGGGAAAGGCCTCAATGCCTATGATTGGTGGTGTGCAGTGACTGCTTTCTTGCGGGTTCGATCCAAACACGCCCGAGTCCGTAAATACGATTCAACAATTTTCTTAGACTTGTCCATAGAGCTGACTGCGGTGCTGAATAATATCCAGGGTGGTGGCTGTGTATTTTTTATACTCTCTTGACTGAGTAGTGGGTAAGACCATCAAATTAATTTCATTATTGAACAACTACAGTGATCTCTGCCAATCCAAAGGGCTAATAAAATTTAAAACCTGAATATTTAAGAAAGTAAAAGCAAGGTTTTGGCTTTCTTAGGATATCTGTGTGCACAATTATTGGGCAACTACATCGACTTAAATGCACATTAAAGCACCTACTGCTTCAACAGGCTTTTTTAGGGCTCGTTTCCACTTGCTTAAACGTGCTCGGACGTGCTTTTTTTTTAAAGCTCTCTGAACGCGTCAAAGCCCCTGGCACTAAAATAAATGGTTAGCTTACACTCCTGTTTTATACCTTGCTTTTGCTTCGGCTTTGCTTCAAAAATGATACCCCATATCGCTTTAGTGGTGCTTCAAAGTGTCTTCAAAGCCTCCATAGAAGTCTATGGCAATGCTTGCTTGAAGCACGTGCAGCTTTTGAGAGGCTTTAATTCAGCTTTCGCATTGCATTGGTTTAGAGAAATTGCAGGTATGAGAGATCCACACACACAGGGCATCTTCCAAGGTTCATTAAAGCTTCAAAAAAGCACCACGAAGCATTGCAGACGCATCAAAAAAGCACATTGAATCGGTAGGCGCTTTAATGTGTTTTGAAGTTGAATCAAGTGTAAATGAGCCCTTAAAGTGTTTTTGATGCTTCGGGGTGCTTTGATGGTGCTGCCTTAAGGGCTCATTTACACTTTCTTCGGCTTCAACACACTCCTGCATGCTTTTTTGATGTATTTTTGATGCTTTAGTGGTGCTTCGATGATGCGACCTAGTTTACTATTTGCAACAAAATGTTTGGTTCTGTGATAACGCCCCAATATCTTAGCAAGTTCAAGAGTGCTGCATCCCTCTGAAAGACTTTTTACAATTATTTACTTTTCATAGTCGGTTAGATTTTTTTTGGCCCATTTTGCCTCATGAAAAGCTGCCTAAAGCCTAGTACACAGCATGGTTGAACAAAAAAAAATCTTACAGTTCCGGTCGGAGCTGCTGTACTAATAATCTGATGTTAGTACAGCGATCTCCCCTGCTGAGCTGTTGTGTTCAGACATGGGGATGCTCTCTCCCCACTACAACTCCGCTCAGCACTCTCAGCCATTAGAGAGTGCTGAATGGGAGCCGGTCAGCTGCCGATTTTGCAGCATGCTTGTCCAACAGAAGCCAGTTTCAATTTCAATTTACTCTTAGTCTTTTGACTAAAATGGCATTATAGTTTTAGTCATCTGAATTGTTTTATTTTTAGTCGTATTTTAAAATCGAAAGGGTTTAGTTCAATTTTAATGCATTATTTCTTTAGATTTGCAAAACATTATATACTCACTGGAGTAAAAATCCAAAAGCATATTATGAATTATGGTATTAAGGCTTGAACATGCACTACGGACACAGATTTAGCCGTTGTGATAGCTAACGTCTTTATAAATAAAAACAAGCTTCATTAACAAACAAAATTGCTTTTTGACAAGCAGAATTACAACTTGAAAATCTAAAAAACTAAACTCTATTGGCTGCAATGTCATTGCACATATTACCTGAATATATTATCAACATTAAATATTAGGAAAAAATATAAGAAAAGCTTTTTTCTTTCTTTTTTCTTTTTTGTTTTTGTTTCAGCAGCTTAGTAAATGCCCCATATGTATTCTTATGTGGTAGTACAGTGTTAAATTTGATGTCTAATTTCAATTTAGTTTTAGTCTTGACTAAAATGCCATTTTAGTTTTTGTCGTATTTTAGTCTTTTGACTAAAATGCCACTTTCGTTTTACTCGTATTTTAGTCATCTGAATTGTTTTAGTCGCATTTTAGTTAACTGAAATAGTATTAATTTAGTAGACAAAAACATTTTAGTTGCCAAAATTAACACTGGCTGCCATACACATGGGCTGAATATTGGCCAGTTTTTATTGAACCAGCCAATATCGCCCAATATTAGGCCCGTGTGTACTAGGTTTAATAATTATGCACACCTTGCTATAGGGTGTTGATCTCCTTAAGCCACACCCTCCCTCATTACACAAATACACATCACCTGATATGCTTAAATCCAATAAGCATTCAAGTTTATACAGCTTGGAATTGGACAATATGCATAAAAATGTATGATTTGGTCAAAATACTCACTTGCCTAATAATTGTACACACAGGGGGTTATTTATGAAAGGTAAATCCACTTTGCACTGCAAGTGCACTTGGAAGTGCAGTCGCTCTAAATCTAATGCCACGTACACACGATCGGAATTTCAAAATCAAATCAAATCAATATTTGATAGAAACCTTTTCCGTCGGAAAAATTGAGAACATGCTATCGGTCATTCCGATCGTCTGTAGCACTTCCGACGCGCAAAAGTCCTACGCATGCTCGGAAACAATTAGTCGCATGCTCGGAAGCATTGAACTTAATTTTTTCTCGGCTCGTCATAGTGTTGTACGTCACCGCGTTCTTGGCGGTTGAAATTTGGTGTGGCCGTGTGTAGGCAAGACAGTTTGAGCAGAATTCCGTCGGAATTCCATCGGGAATACCATCTGAGCTTTTTCCGACGAAAATTCCGATCGTGTGTACGCGACATAAGGGGTAGATCTGAAATGCCTGGAAGCTCTGCTGATTTTATCATCCAATCATGTGCAGGCTAAAAAGCTGTTTTTTATTTTCCTTGCATGTCCCCCTCGGATCTACAGTGACTTTACTTCCAAGTGCACTAGCAGTGCAAAGTGGATTTGCCTTTAGTAAATAACCCCCACAGTGTATATTAAAAATGTTTTGTTTTAGAGGGTTGATTCAACCACTGGTGATTAATACAAAAAATAAAACGCAGAATTGTGGTAGACACGTATACATGACCTCATCGAGCAAACCGTGGCATGGAAGCCAAGCTGGAAAAACAGGTGCAGCTTGCCAAATAAACTTGATATATGTTTAGATCTAAAATATTATGATAAATTTAATTTTTACTTTATATGTAAGGGATACATTATTTCCTGGGTTTTGTGTTAAATTTCTGTAAGTGAAAAATACATATCTTTTTACTGATAAAAACTGTTTGCAAAAATTACAGCCCTTGTTTAAACTGCTGCTTTATTTATTTTAAACCTTTATCTGAAAATCACCTGATGTTTGTTGATATTACTGTTTGCTGGGCAGCTGAACAATATAACACATGCAGATAAATATACAGACATTTATGAATGATCTGCATTGTATCTTAAATTACTTCAGCAGAGGGTGTAATCATAAAACTGCTTTGCGATTCCTTTATCTTTAACCTCCAGTGACAATTGACAAAAATGGGCTTAAAGAAAAGCTCCAAGAAATATTCCAAGGAAAGACTTCAGGAAGTAAGTATAGTGTGCCATCCTTTCAGGTATGGTATATGTTTACATAGTTAACATTGGTCCAGCTTGGACTAGCGTATATACCAGGGATATGCAATTAGCGGACCTCCAGCTGTTGCAAAACTGCAAGTCCCATCATGCCTCTGCCTCTGGGTGTCATGCTTGTGGCTGTCAGAGTCTTGCTATGCCTCATGGGAATTGTAGTTCTGCAACAGCTGGAGGTCGGCTGATTGCATATCCCTGGTATATACCATACCTGGCCGATCCCCCTGAAAGCTGGAAACTACTGAGATAGACGATGCTACTTCAGTGATTGCCACTTGTTTTTGGGTCTCGTGCCAAGTGGCTGGCCTGCTGTATTGTATTGTGAATACAGGGGGTCGGCAGCTCAGTATGGGTGCCATTCAAAGAATGCTTTACATTTTGTGAATGAATGCAAAGTGTTCTCTGATTGGATGAGGTGGAGAGCAGGATGTCAAGGCCCTCATCCAAAGCATTTTCTGAATTTCACCCATGCTGAGTGGCCATCCTCCTGTGCTCAAAATGCATCAGGTCAGCCGCTCAGCACGGACCCCGTAGTCTGGTATGGTTTAACCACTTAAGGACCGAGCCTCTTTCTGATATTTGTTGTTTTATAAGTTCAGTTTTTTTTTGCTAGAAAATTACTTCGAACACCCAAATATTATACATTTTTTTTTCTAACAACCTAAAGAGTAAAAAAAATGTATATTGTGAAAGATAACTTTACGCCAAGTAAATTGATACCCAACATGTCACACTTAAATTGCGCCCGCTCATGGAATGTCGACTTTTACCCTTAAAAAATCTCCATAGGCGAAGTTTAAAAATTCTACAGGTTGCATGTTTTGAGTTACAGAGGAGGTCTAGGGCTAGAATTATTGCTCTCACTCACGTGTGGTTTGAACACAGTTTTCATATACAGCGCTTCTGCATGCAAGCTCGGCAGGATGGGGCGCGTTTAAAAAAAAAAAAATGTTTTTTCTTATTTATTTTACCTTTTTATTTTTACACTGTTCTTTTAAAAAAAAAAATGGTGTCGCGTTTATTCCTATTACAAGGAATGTAAACATCCCTTGGAATAGTAAAAAAGAATGACTGGACCTCTTAAATCTGAGATCTGTGGTCAAAAAGATCTCATATTTACACTACAATGCAATAAAAAAAAAATGGCCCTTTTAAGAGCTATGGGCGGAAGTGGGGTTTTGACATTGCTTCTGCCCTGCAATGGTAGGGAGATGGGTGGAGGCCATCTTCCCCCTCACTCGTCTCCATACCCAGCAAGGACAAGCATCCAAAGCCTCCGCCGCTACTGGTAAGCGGCAGCGGTCACTGGAGAGTGGCGGGAGGGGGGCCTCTATCGCCAGCGATTAAAAGGGATCTTGTGGCGAATCTGCCACAGAGACCACTATCATTGGAAACTGGACCGCCCGCCAAAGAAGGGGTTATGACAGCTAGCTGCTGCCATAACACAGATATCACTCTTCAAAGTTAGGACGTATATCGGCGTGCGGCGGTCCGGAAGTGGTTAATACATGGTTACCATATATACCAATATAACATGCCTGGAATTCATCTTTAAAGATGAAGATTTAACGTTAGAAATTATATCTTTTTCTGATTATATTAAAGGGCAACTTAAGTTTTAGTGATGTCCTTTAAATTTTCCTCTACCTACCAAAAATTTTCCAGCTGATCATAATAAATCGTTGCCTCCGTTACACCAAAAAGTATTGAGGGTGCCACATCCCTATTGATTTAAATAATAAGGACAACATATGGTCTAGGAATTTCCTGGCACCAAACGTACAACACAAAAAATTATAAATATAAAAAGCTGATTTTATTATTGATACATCATTAAAAAAAACAGGACCAAAAAGTCCTATATTCTTAATAAAAACAAATATGCACAGAACAGATAATATGTATTAAGAACCACCACTCAGAACATCTTCAATGAATGAAGTATGTTCCAACGCATTTCAGCTTGTAGAGAGTATGGTCACAATACAACAAATTGTGCATTAAAACAACTCGCTATTACAATTTCATAGCATGACATAAACTAGAATGAGTTCATGTCCAAGAAGAACCTCAAGATGTAAAATTGGTATGACACAAAGGATGCCCAAACGTCTGCCTTAAGAGAATCCATCCACCTAATAAGCTAAAAGGATAGGCAAATAAACCAAAAATAATAATTTGGGATTCAAAAACAAAAATAGCTGTTAAAACTAACAAAAAAACAGCTGCCAAAAGACTGTCAAAAGTGCTAGTATAAGTAAGGGGTCTTGGAAATATATTGGTGTGTGTATGTGTGTGTATATGTATATATTAGGGCTGTTACTGATTAAAATTTTCGTGTTCGATTAATCAATTTTTTTTAGCTGATCTTCTTGCATTGCAACTCTACATTAGTCAGTGGTAAATGTGGTATACACTATATACAATCACCCGACACTAGTTAGTTTCCATAATCCATGACTTGACTTAACTTCACAGTTCACAAATACGTTTTAAATTCAAACTGTAGCACTGACTTAAGTCATTTTTTTTTTCCACAGTAGCGTGACAATCCCTCCACCTCCGGTCTAATCACTCACCTTATGGCATGGACCCCTGTACAAACAGGTGGTCATGCAAGCGGGTATCAAAAGGGTTAACACGGACCATAAACTTCTCCTTGGATCTCAGCAAGGACGCTAGGTCATGGGTAGAAAGAAAAGATCTAAGTGCTCACCTCTTAAGTATATGATTTAATTTTTGTGTTCAAACACAAACTACTCACATAAATATGATAAAAACACAGCATGTAAAGCCGACAATTGTTAGTTCCGTAGGGCAGCAGCGGGTGACGTCATGCGTAGCTCCTCCCCCGTATGCATTATGTTTAATCAGAACTTTGACGTCACCCAACTCCTCCCCCGTCCCTTCGTTAGCAGATGGAGGCACTTAGGGAGGGGGGAGGAGTTCGGTGACATCGATTTCCCTGACGTCACTGGATCTCTGACGGAACTCCCTGAAGACCCGGAAGCCGGCGGAGAGGTGAGTATCGATCAAAAACATTAACGATTAATCGAGGAATTCATCTTTAATCTCCACAGCCCTAGTGTGTGTGTGTGTGTGTGTGTGTGTGTGTGTGTATAATATATATATATATATATATATAACACACATTCTAAACCACACTCAATACTTTACCAGAAAAGATATAGACCCAGACATCTAGAGTAGCAGTGGTCAGGCCTTATTCATTCAAAGGAAGTATGTAATAAGGAAGGTCAGGCCCATGCGAAGCTTGCTTATATCACCATAAAATAAAATCTAATGACCTCCACCCACACTAGTGCATTGCAATTATTAGAGAGGGCCCAAAAAAATACCATCATACCAAAAAGAGTCCATCAGACTTGCCAAAAGGAAATAAGCATGGAATCTACAAGTCTCCAATAATTCCCCACACCAGCCAGTACACAAGAGAGTATAGTGTGGATTAATAGGATGTTACATTATATAAAACCTCAAACTATCTGACCCCATGCAGCCAATCCCGTGCAACCAATTGGCTCCAAAAACAAGGCCAACAAATCAAAGGGCTGACAATGGGTGGTGGGGAAGAGCCAGCGTCTCTCATCCTGCATTCTCCGCCTGCTCCAGGCCGGATGACGCATTTCTGCTCACAACATCACTTCCGGAATCGCCAAAAAAGTGAGCCACGCCCATCTTGGACTAGGGAAGAGCGCTGACACGTGTAGTACCCTTCCCAAGCCACACCAACATGTGAAATGATGGAGAAGTGCTGGCAGACCTCTGGCTAGCAGGGAATAAAAGAACCCTCTGCTCCCCTTGGAGAATACTACCCAGGGGTGCAGGGGCCACAAGTGTAGGGTGCCACACAAGACCACCAAGATTATTCTGTTTCAATCATTTTTATTGTTTTGAAAAAGCATGAAGAGGTGCAAACTTGCAAGGAAGACATAAGCCCCATACACACGCGCGGATTATCCGAGGACCAGGTCCGTCGGACCATGTCCGTCATACTTTGTCTGATGTTGGTTTTGCGTACACACGGTCGGACAAAGTTGTCGGAAAATCTGATCATTCTGAACGTGGTGACGTTTGTTGCCTACGACGGGACTACGTAGAGGCTAGTAGCCAATAGCTTTGGTCTTGTAATGTGATCTGAGCATGCGTAGCACTTTGTCCGGTCGGACAACCGTACACACGATCGGATTTGGTGTGATCGGACCGTGTTGTCGGCAAATCTTTCCAGCAGGAGATAAGACTTTGTCTGTCGGACAAACCGACGTACACTGTCCGATGATGCATTTACTGCCTACGCTAGCTACGTAACCTGAAGTTACGTTCGAAATGAACGGACTGCTCCGTGTGTGGGCAAGTCCGTTCATTTTCCTCCTGAGCCGTACCAGGCCGCGTGCCCTCAACATGGGGGGTGCCCTGGGGAAAGGGGGGCCGTGCGGCCCCCCCACCCCAAAGCACCTTGTCCCCATGTTGATGAGGACAAGGGCCTCTTCCCGACAACCCTGGCCGTTGGTTGTCGGGGTCTGCGGGCGGGGGCTTATCGGAATCTGGGAGCCCCCTTTAATAAGGGGGCCCCCAGATACCGGCCCCCCACCCTATGTGAATGAGTATGGGGTACGATGTACCCCTACCCATTCACCTAAGGTGTAAAATGTAAAGTACAAAAACACACACTTTTGAAAAAATATTTTATTGCACTGCTCCGGGGGTCTTCTTCCGTCTTGGGGGTCTTCTCGCCGGACTCCTCCGCTCTCTTCTGCTCTTTTACCTAGCTCTTTCACGAGCGGGGGGAGTCCGGCTACCTTCTTCGTCGTCGTCGCCGCCGTCGTCTGGGGGTCTCGATCCGCCTTCGGGGGTCTTCCGGGGGTCTCTTCTGTTCTTGCGGCGGTCGTCGTCTTCCGCGCCGCCGGCGCCGCCTTCTTCTTGTCCTTCTTCTTCTTCGTCTTCCGATGTTGACCCGTCGCTGTCTCTGCCCGGAATGCCTGTGCCGCTCTGCGCTCGGACTTATATAGGGACATGGGGGACAGGGTCACTTGTTCATGTCACATGGTGACCCCGCCCCCTTGCGATGTCACAGTCCCAGCATCCTCCGGGACTGTGACAACACAAGGGGGCGGGGTCACCATGTGACATGTGCATGTGACCCTGTCCCCCATGTCCCTATATAAGTCCGAGCGCAGAGCGGCACAGGCATTCCGGGCAGAGACAGCGACGGGTCAACATCGGAAGAAGAAGAAGAAGGACAAGAAGAAGAAGAAGGCGGCGCGGAAGACGACGACCGCCGCAAGAACAGAAGAGACCCCCGGAAGACCCCCCGAAGGCGGATCGAGACCCCCAGACGACGGCGGCGACGACGAAGAAGGTAGCCGGACTCCCCCCGCTCGTAAAAGAGCTAGGTAAAAGAGCAGAAGAGAGCGGAGGAGTCCGGCGAGAAGACCCCCAAGACGGAAGAAGACCCCCGGAGCAGTGCAATAAAATATTTTTTCAAAAGTGTGTGTGTTTTTTGTACTTTACATTTTACACCTTAGGTGAATGGGTAGGGGTACATCGTACCCCATACTCATTCACATAGGGTGGGGGGCCGGTATCTGGGGGCCCCCTTATTAAAGGGGGCTCCCAGATTCCGATAAGCCCCCGCCCGCAGACCCCGACAACCAACAGCCAGGGTTGTCGGGAAGAGGCCCTTGTCCTCATCAACATGGGGACAAGGTGCTTTGGGGTGGGGGGGGCCGCACGGCCCCCCTTTCCCCAGGGCACCCCCCATGTTGAGGGCACGCGGCCTGGTACGGCTCAGGAGGGGGGGCGCTCGTTCGTCCCCACCCCTTTCCTGGCCTGCCAGGCTGCGTGCTCGGATGAGGGTCTGACATGGATTTGGGGGGAACCCCCACGCCGTTTTTTTCGGCGTGGGGATTCCCTTTAAATCCATGCCAGGTCACGGAGCTAGCGCGGCGGCAGTAACTGCCTACGCTAGCTACGTAACCTGAAGTCACGTGCTAAATGAACGGACTTGCCGATGAGCGGCAAGTCCGTTCATTTCAAAAGTCCCGCGGACTTGCCCACTAACGGCGGGATTGTCCGCTGGACTGCCAAGTCCAGCGGATAATTTTAAAACAAAACTTAAAACTTTGCTCCGCCGGACTTTGGCGCCAAAAAGTCCGCCGGCGCCCACACACGAGGGGATTATCCGCTGGACTTCAGTCCAGAGGATAATCCCGCGGGATTGTCCCTTCGTGTGTACGCGGCATAATTGAACAAGATGAAGTTGGAAGCCAATTGGCTATCATGCACAGTTGCACCAGTTTTGGCAAATCAACCCTATAGTTCTGAATAAGGCACCATACAACATATCAAGAATTGCATATATATATATAAAAGTATCACTCAATGTCAGGCTATGTAAACAGTACAAAATACAGTGTTCTGGAGCCTCCCAGCGTTCTATACACAGTCTGTTCATTCGGATGGGGCATAAACTGGGTTCTCATCAACAGCACAGCAAAATAATCCAGAAATAAATTGCTATGATACATGCATAAACCTGTAATGAATGGGGAGGTGCAGCCCCGAGTTAAGGGCCACCCAGAGTATTCTTAATTTGAAAGGCACGCAACCTGTACATGTGAAAAGAAAAAGCTATTATAATAAAATAATAAATTCCAAATACACTAACCTTTAGAGTTCATAAAAATTGGAGTTGTCAAGATTAGTCTTTTGTTTGTACTTTGGTACAATGAAAATAAATGCATGGACAAAGGAGACCAAGAATAAAGCATAAAAGTACAGGCGATCCCCGGGTTACGAACAAGATAAGGACTGTAGGTTTGGTCTTACGTTAAATTTGCTTGTAAGTCAGAACAGTACATTTCTGAGTGTATTTCCAGCCTGTGCAGTGATGTGGAATGTTCCAGGTGTTTCTGCACATGCAGTCATGCTATGTGGGGCTCTTGTGGCCATGCAGTACTGCAGTGTGGGATATGTCCGGCACTGCAAGATGGTTGCTCAGCAGTATCCAGGACCAGTGTGGAGCGCAAGTGGCCGGTAGACACACCACCTCCGTTCGTAAGTAGGAGTCGTTCGTAACTCTGATGTTCGTAACTCAGGGACTACCTGTAAAGATTTTCACTACATCAGATGCTTGGATTTCTCCAACACGAAGCCCTCCAAAAAAGGTTTGAAACGCAAAGTGTCATTAAGACTAGGAGGGTATGTAGCTTTAAGAGAATAAATTCAACATGTCTCTTTTTTTTGTAGTATTTATTCCAGTCTCCTCTGGAATCGGGAAAAATCAGTTCCAGGGCCCAAAAATTAAGCTTTGGCATGTGGTATCTGAGTCGTGGTGTAGCGTCACATATGGCGACACATCCCATTTGGCTACCCGCTGGACTGCGCATGCGCGACACCGCCATATGCATTCCAACACTGTTGTACTACAGGGCCCCTCGCTTGCCACACTCGGGGGTGTGGCTTCGCTTCACTCCACTTGGTTGGTGGGGCTTGAACCTGGACTGTGGGGTGTGGCCACGAAATTCTGCACAAGCGCAGATCGCCACAGTGTTGGAACCCATATGGCAGCGTCGCGCATGCGCAGTCCAGCGGGTAGCCAAATATGATGTGTGGCCATATGTGACGCTACAGTGGCAACATATTTCCATGTCTACTTTACTCCCCCATTGAGAGGGCAACACTTAAGTCAAGTGTATGGTCTTTTCATGTTTTATTTTATTTTTTGTTAAATAATAAACCTATTATTATTTTGTTTTTCTTTCTTTCCTTTTTTTTTTTTATGCAATTTTTTCAAAGAAATGACCAAGTAATATAAGCAAACAGAAAATAAAAATATGATAAAATTACAAATAAGAAGCTATATCAAGCAATCTGATTGTACAATTATGAATATATGTTCCTTTTAATGTTTCAAAAGGTTCAGGTACTGAAATAATATCTGATTTTGGAGATATTACTATGTTTAGTCTCAAAGCATGGAAGGATAATGTACTAAGGTAATTTACCATAGTATTAAGATTGCTTTAGTAGGCATTTATAGCAGGATGCTCATAAGAGCCACATGAAAAATTACAATTATGTTATTATTTTTAAACCATTTTTATGTATTCTGTGTTGTAATATATGGATGTATATTAGAACAGCAATATTTGCTCATTAATGCAATTTCTGCTTCCTGCATTGTAGTGCCATTCAAAGGTAATGCTTTACTGTTACTTTTCACAATGCAAGACTAAGGCAGCCTACACGCAAGTCATTTTTGTTTTTTAGTTCAATCAGTGGGTTGAATGAAAAAAATTACCTGATTCCCCCATCCATAGTCCCCTCATCCATAGATGAGGAAATCTTTCCTGCTGAGCTATCGTATTCTGACAGTGGAGAGACTTCCTCCGTCATCAGAATACACTGATAAGTGCTGCCGACACTGATCTATCAGGAAAAACCAAACAGGCTGGTTGTACAGAAGTACAACCAGCTTACACATACATGGATCAAAGTTCAGTCGGTCCCTGTTGAACTGGCTGAATTTTGATCCATGTATGGCTGGCTTAAGTCAGATGGCTCATAAAAACTATGCATATGTAGTATACTTGAATTAAACACTAGTAGATCCTGGCAAATATTTTTTAATAGGAAAACTGTTGCTGTTCAATTCTATATGTTCTTTTCATGAACACACGGGTTGAAAACCAGCTGGTCCTTGCTGCACTGGCTGAATTTCAATCTGTCTATGGCCAGCCTAATTCTAATTGCACTGCTTGGTTCTCTGTTTACCGTGGACTTTGTCTTCAGCTCTCTGCTGTTTTTCCCAGAGTGTTAATGAAAGCTTGTTGTGTTTTATTTTTCATATTTATTTATACTAGTATTGCTGGAATGCTTCATCCTCCATGGTTCCACTGGAAAATGTGAATAGTTTGCATTTCTATGTAATGCCTATCATGACGGTGCAAAACGTATTTTTATTTAAAAGATCAAAACCTATAATGTACCTTATCTGTCTAAATATCTAAAAATACAGTGTTTCCCCCGAAAATAAGCCCGGGTCTTATATTAATTTTGGCAACAAAAGACACAGTAGGGCTTATTTTCAGGGTAGGTCTTACCATGTAATGTGCTGTCGTCTCTCCCCCGCTCTCTCCTTGCCTGAAAGGAATCCCCAGTGTAAACCAAGTTAAAATGCTTGTAAAATCCTATAATCCACTCTATTACAGTAGTATATAATGTACAATGTGTGTGTTTCTGTAATATAATTGTGCCAAATACCTTCGTTATAGCGCCGCTCTGCGCTTCTGTGACCCGCCGGAGCTCTCTTCCCCGCAATTATATTACAGAAACGCACACATTGTACATTATATACTACTGTAATAGATTTGATTATAGGATTTTACAAGCTTTTTAACCGCTTTCCGACCAGCGCACACAGATGTACGTCAGGAGAATGGCACGGACAGGCATAAAGGCGTACAGGTACGTCCCTTTAAAAATGCCGCCGTGCCATCGCGTGCGTGGTCCCCCCTGATACCATCGATCGTCTCACGGGGAGGCTGAACGAGGAGATGCAGAAGTAAACAGCATCTCCCCATTCTGCCTAGCAAAACGTGACACTGATCTCTGCTCCCTGTGATTGGAGCAGAGATCAGTGATCACTAACACACAGCCACGCCCCCCACAGTTAGTAACACGCCCCTAGGACACACTTAACCCCTACACTGACACCCCCTGGTTAACCCCTTCACTGCCAGTGTCATTTACACAGGAATCAGTGCATTTGTATAGCACTGATTGCTGTAGAAATGACAGTGGTCCCAAAAATGTCCGATGTGTCTGCCATAATGTCGCAGTCACAATAAAAATTGCTGATCGCCGCCATTACTAGTAAAAAAAAAATATTAATAAAAATGCCATAAAACTATCCCCTATTTTGTAAACGCTATAACTTTTGCGCAAACCAATCAATAATTGCTTATTACGATTTTTTTTTTTACCAAAAATATGTAGAAGAATACGTATCGTATATTTTTTTATATATTTTTTGGGGATATTTATTATAGAAAAAAAGTAAAAAATAATGAATTTTTTTCAAAATTGTTGCTCTTTTTTTGTTTATAGCGCAAAAAATAAAAACGCAGAGGTGATCAAATACCACCAAAAGAAAGCTCTATTTGTGGGAAAAAAAAGGACGTCAATTTTGTTTGGGAGCCACGTCGCACGACCGCGCGATTGTCAGTTAAAGCGACACCGTGCCGAATTGCAAAAAGTGGTCTGGTCTTAAATCAGCAAAATGGTCCGGTCTGAAAGGTGTTAAACTAGGGCTTATTTTCAGGGTGGGCTTATATTGAAGCTTCCTTGAAAACAACACTAGGTCTTATTTTCGGGGTAGGTCTTATTTTTGGGGAAACGCGGTACCCACACATTCATAGAACAGTTTTATTATTCACCAAAAACTTGTCCGAGTTCTCAATAATTATTTTGGGTGTATTCCGTCTGTTGCAATGCATTAGTGTGTTGCTCTATGCCCTGGTTCACACTGACTGCGGGAATGAAATCGCGTGAGTTCAGCTGAACTCGCACGATTTCATTGCCGCATGTCAGTCCCGACTTCGGGGGTGATTTCAGAGACATTTGTGCGGGTTTCTGCACAGATGTCAATGGAAATCGCACCCCGAAATCGCCAATAAAAGTACAGAATCTGCTCTTGAGAATCATTACCGGAAATTGCCTCCGATTTGGCATGCAATTTGAAAAGTTAAATCGCATCAATGTGAACCAGGGCTTAAGCAGTCATTTATTTTGAATCAATTGTCAACTCCCCAAAATGCAGATTTACTGAACTTGCACTTTTTTTTTTTTTTTAATGCATTGTACCACAACACAGATTACCGTAGTTCCGTGTATTACAGTGAGTCGTGGCAAAATACACTTTTTATCATAACCTGAATGAGGCCTTAACATTTTGAGGGAACTGGGGAGTCAATTTCTGCACTTACCTTGATTTTCTTTCCTTCTCTTAAAGAACTATCATTCATTTTGAATTTATTTATTTAACTCCCCAGGTCCCATTTTCCTTGGTGGCCCCGCTGCCCCCTAAAAACACCTCTATATGCTGGCTGTAGCTCCATCCCCCTTTTGAAGCCTATATTATGTGTGGTGGGAGGTACAGCCAGCACAGAGCTGTACACCCGTCTAAGCTGAGTGATCTGCCACTATTATGAATGAACAAGCAGCACTGTTCATTCATAATAGTAAAAGATCATTCAGAGCTTTGACTCAATGTAAAGTATCTGCCTGTATGTGTTCTAGCAGCTGCAGATTCTTTAGACAGAGCCGCGCAGCTCTGAATGCTCTTTTACTATTATGGATGAACAAGCAGTTCCATTTATTCATACCCGTGACAGATCACTCAGTGGTGCAGCTCTCTGTATCTACCATAGCTGCTTGTACACATACGCACCCTGACCAATGGATCACAGAGCTCCTCAGTGATGTGTGAGCTTTCACTATGAATGAGCAATCTGTGTTATCAGGCCGGTGCCCTGTGTAAAACAGCCCGATATCACTGAACTCTCATTCATAAAACTGACAACTAACACAGCAATGCAGAGTTGTGTCATCCATTTGGCTGGGTTGTGGCTGTATAAAAGTAGCCCTGATAGACACACTGCTGGCTGTGTTTTTGTGATTTGCAGTGCTGGTCTTTGGAGCAGCCCCCACTATCCATCGCAAATCCATCTCCTTCCTAGCAGTGTTGTTGGACAGAGTGGGCAACCTGTCCAATCATGCAGTTAAGAAATTAAGGGATCGATTTGATAAGGCCAAGTGTTGTAAGCACTTGGTCCCCTATGACGTTAAAAAATATACAGTATAATGATAAATCTTTTTTTAAGGGTTTACTTGTGTATCTATTGACGCTCACATTGAGCTACATAAAAAAAATAACATGCAAATTTAATTGGAACCTATTAGCCTAAAAGTGTGGGAGCTGTCATGGCGGAGTTATTTCTGAAGGAACAAGTGCCAGGGATGTTATTCTAATAGTTGCTTTACCACTATGGCATTACTGTCTCACTGTGTCCAAAGCATGCAGCCATTGAAGGGTCATACCTGACATGAACATGCTTGTTGGAGGTCAGTAATTCAATATGTAAGAAATGAAGGACAAGCAATGGCAGCTACCATAGGCAAACCAATGGCAGATATCATAAGCATAGTCCTGTTAAATTTTAATTTAAAGTGTTTTTTCTTAGTTCTACAGTTTACCATTTTTCTGACCCCTCTGTAAGAACTTTTGGAGGTCTCAGCTCTCCCCTACAAAGCTTTACTTTATTATTGGCTAGAAGCACATTAACAGGCTGATATCGGGTCTGAAATCCTTCCTGATCATACAACCACATATCCACCATCTGTTGTTATTAAACGGTAAACTTTTGACATGTACAGATATCTGAGCCAGACTTATGTATGAAATGGTTGCATTTTTCAGTTCATAAAAAGACTTAAATGTTTTCCACAAATGTATTTTGATTTTCTGCTATGACAAATATAAATATTATTTATTTAAAAAAAGCTTGTATTGGCAGTGTTGCATGCAACCTTATGGATGCTGCCAATGCTGACCTCTCTTCCTGAAATGTTCATTGGGATATAAACAACCGTCTAGTTTGGTTATTTCAACCCCACGTTTGGAGTATATTAAGTGTATATACTAATAGACTATAGCCACCAATACTTCAAATTGTAAAAGTGTACAAAAATTACTATATAAAAAAATAATATAAATAATATATATTTATAAATAATATAAAATAGTGAGCCGCTCCCTTTGAAAATCATGCGATTTTGTGGTAGTGAATTTGTAGTGCAATAGGGGCGCTGTTATACATAAACAAATTATCAAAATTAAATGCGTATAATAAATATATAGAAAGTGATAAATTCTATCTTTCTTATATTGGGTGATCTGACAGATAGGATTATATTGTGCCCAAAGTGTGATGTAAAAATCCCTGTGTTAACAGGGAAAACGTGAAAAATCTGACTAGTGATATTATGCTCTAGTGCGACTTGGATACTCCATATATTGGGCCTAAGCCCATGTACTTGCAATCTAATGAAATTCATAAATACTAATTAATTCATCTGATGTGCCACTCAGAAGACCAAGTGGCAGTTAATTGCTGCGTTGCTACTTTAACAGTTGCTTTGCGGTGGCGCTCTACTCACAGTGCTACTAAATATATTTGATCTATACAATTCCACGTGTCGCCACATACATTGCTCAATCAAAAAAAATATATAGGGCACAAGAAAATATATACAAGTACTCCAAAAAAAAATATTCGCTCTAGTTGGTCATTAGTATTGCTAGAACACAAACATATCACCATAGACAAAGTCCCAAGTAGAGTTTTTCTCTTTAGAAAACCCTATATAGAATAGCTCAATCGTGAAAAAATGACTTTTTGCTGAATGAAAAACCATACATAAAAAGTGTAAATAATAATAATAATAAATAATAAAAATAAAAGAAAGTTCGTGACAACGGTTCTTTCTGTAGATATGTGATATTTCACTCCTCCTAGAGTAGCATGTCAACCTTCACCACAGAGTTCTTCTTACACCCAAAGTGACAAAGCAAAATTGTTTGGCTGGCCGCTTACCAAATGTAGTGGATTGCTTTAATTAAAAAACAATCAAATGCGCTTATACAGGACTTGTCCTGTTAACAGATACACCCGTACTTTAGACAGCTCTTCCTCCTCACAGATCAGTTCAGGTTATGATGGATACATAGGTGGGAGCAGAGAGAAACACACCTCATAGTGTAATCTTGCTTTATTAAAAACTGAATAAAAACAAAGAAGCCAAATGGCTACTTGCATTCCTCGGTGCCCGCCCGGCACTGGGGCTGCTCGCTTTGTAATTATAGTAGGTTGGAGGATCTTTCCCTTTCAAATTTCCTGCTGTGCTTCAGCGTGCGTTCCACCCGCCGCTAAACCAATCAAACAGGAAGTCCTGGGAGTATTACGTTTAGAGTAGTGATCAGGTACCGCCTCCGACGCACATTTCGTGATGTCACGTCTTCAGGGGGGCGTACCTGATCACTGAATATGCCTGATTATATGCTGCTTCTCATTAGCCATCCCGCCAATGAGGTTTTGCAGATGTTTACCCATAGTGTTCTGATTTTTGTTTTTTTTTGTGGGATTTGTCTACTTGTTCAGAATATAATTTGGATTGACATAGACAGAAAAAACTTTTTCTTTAGGTGCTATGGTTATTGGGAGTGTCATTCATTGGACAAAAAACAATTTAGGTCCAATTCAATATTCATCCCCATCCAAGCATTGTATACTTTTTATATGTGTCATTATCAAGGGCCAACATCTCCTCCATCCTCATGGTATCATTCATGGTCGAAACCCACCGTGACAATGGAGGAGTGGTATTTGTTTTCCAATATGAAGAAATAGGTTGTCTCACTGAGGACATGAAAAAACGAAGTTTTTGTTTTTGTGAGTTTATAGACCCGAGTGTTAATGCAATTTAAACATTTTGTTTTCAATCTGTTTTTTAACTTGTAGCCGACCGCCCACTGTCAATTGACGGCGGAGCGGTGCGGCTCTTGTGGCGGGCTGCCGTCATATGACGTTGTTTGCATTTTGGCCACAATGCGACCGATGCGCGTGCACGTCGGCCGCGATGTCTGCCGGGCACACGCGATTGCCCAGTAACTGAGCAGGACGTGGATCTGTGTATGTAAACACACAGATCCACGTCCTGTCACTGGAGAGGAGACCGATGGTGTGTCCCTTGTACATAGGGACACCGATCAGTCCCCTCCCCCAGTCAGTCCCCTCCCCCCACAGTTAGAATCACTAACATAGGGAACATATTAACCCCTGCAGCGCCCCCCTAGTGTTAACCCCTTCCCTGACAGTCACATTTATACAGTAATCAATTCATTTTTATAGCACGGATCGCTGTATAAATGTGAATGGTCCCAAAAATGTGTCAAAAGTGTCCGATATGTCCACCGCATTGTCGCAGTCATGATAAAAATCGCAGATCGCCACCATTACTAGTAAAAAAAAATAATAATAAAAATGCTATAAATCTATCCCCTATTTTGTAGATGCTATAACTTTTGCGCAAACCAATCAATATACGCTTATTGCGATTTTTTTTTTTTTTACCAAAAATATGTAGAAGAATACATATCGGCCTAAACTGAGGATAAAATTGTTTAAAAAAAAAAAAATTGGATATTTATTATAATAAAAAGTAAAAAATATTATGTTTTTTCAAACTGGTCCCTATTCTTTTGTTTATAGCACAAGAAATAAAAACCGCAGAGGTGATCAAATACCACCAAAATAAAGCTCTATCTGTGCTAAAAAATTTATTTGGGTACAGCGTTGCAATTGTCATTCAAAGTGCGACAGCGCTGAAAGCTGAAAAATGGCTTGGTCAGGAAGGAGGTGTTCGTGCCTGGTAGGCAAGTGGTTAAACACTACACTAGGGCTGCCATTAGATGGCTTTGTTCACAGACACATCATGTACAGAATAAGTGCAGCTCTAGCAGCAATTAAACATGTAAACACTATTGTTGACCTCTCCCCTTTCTCATACAACTGAAAAAGAACAGGAAATAGTAATCCGTGAATGGGAAGTGAAGAATGGATCAGCAGCAGCTATTGCAACACATTCAGGATACTCTGAAAACGATGCTTCTGGTACATTGGTCCTCCACACCTCTGAGTCTCCCTATATCTCCTAAGACAGTGGTTCTCAACCCTGTTCCCCCGACAGGCCATGTTGGCAGGTTTTTCTTTTATCTTGCACAGGTGCTTTATATCAGAGTCAATGGCTTTTTTATTTTTTTTAATTACATCATACAAAAAAAATATATATATAAATTTACTTATATCTTTCAAAATATATATAACTTTCATTTTTCCCGCCCCCCAACCCCTCCTTGCAATGGTCACTAAAAGGCAGTTATTTTATCTATTCTTGCCGTCTCTTTCCAAGCCTTGTCCCCTCCTATTTATTGAGTAATCTCCTCGACATATCCACATATTTTTAAACGCTTTCCATGTTACCCATTTATCATTTCGACCCACACCTTCTACTACCTCCCCCCTATTGTCTAGGCACTCCAAGTTATGTATTTCATTTACCCGGAATATCCAATCCCATATTTTAGGGCTATCGACTTCCTGAAATTTTTTCGGTATTATAGGCTTTTTGCGGCGTTAAGCAGGATAGGGATTATAGATGTTTTATATTGCCTCACGGAACAGTCTGTCCCGTGGAACAGGCATGTCCAAGGGTCTTCCATTATTTCTTTGTTGGCGATTTCCTTTATTAGTTGCAGAACCTCCCTCCAATAATTTTTTATAGTGGGACAGTCCCACCATATATGGGCCATTGTTCCAATTGCCTTGCACCCTCTCCAGCACTCTGGAGATTTCTCCGGTAAAATTCTACTAACTTTATCTGGTGTAGCGTACTACCTTGCTAGGCACTTATAGTTCGTCTCAATCGTCTTAATATCTACCGCCGAACAGTGTATCAATTTCAATATTTTTTCCATTGTATGTGTGCTACATCGTGTCCCCAATTCCTTTTCCTATTTTTTAATGTAAGGCCTCCAGATCGTCGCCAACTGATTGTATTTTATATATTCGCGCTATGTTATTTTTTGATTTTTCACTTAAGCATAGCCGCTCCAACAGCCTATAATCTTCGCCACATCTAATAGGATGGGGCAATTTTTCAACAAAGTGACTTAACTGGAGGTACTGCCAAACATCAATCCTCATTAAATCCGTGTCCAAACTCAGTTCTTGATAGGTGCTTATTTTACCCCTTTTTATTATATCTTTTAATTGTGCATTTTCTTTTTTTATCCAATTACCTCCCACAGACCCTTTCCCTGGCGCAAAATACAAATTTTCCTTTAGGAAAATCAAAGGTGAATTGTAAACCCATTTGTTTTGTGCGTGAATCCTATCCCATATTTTTAGTGAGGTATGTGTTATTTCGTGTGTATTTGGTCCCAATAACCTGTGCTGTGGAGACTTCCATATTATACGACCTAAGTGTGTGCTATTCATTACCTTTTCTATATTAACCGATCTCTTGTCATTTACCTCTTTCACCCATTCCACCACCCATGTAAGTGCCACTGCATTGTGATACTTTTTGAAGTCCGGGCGGCTAAGCCCCCCCTGTTTTTTCCCCCTACTCAGTACCGTGAATTTGATTCTTGTTTTTTTGTTGTGCCATATATACTTTGAGAGTAGACCTTTTAGTGTTTTAAAATATGTTTGTGGGAGTGATAAGAGCAGCATCTGGAACTTATATAGAATTTTCGGGGCCAGCACCTTTTTAAACGTGTTAATCCGCCCTATCCATAAGAGGGGACGTGTTGAGATTTTTTTATTCCCCCTCTTCATTTCATCTAATAGAGGGATATCATTTATTAAATATATTTTCCTTATAGAGTCCGACAATCTGACTCCCAAATATTTTATATCCTTTCTCCATGGGAAATGGAATTCTTTTAGAAGGTTTCCTTATTCCTGTTTACAGATATTTATGTTTAAGATTTCAGACTTGCTGAGGTTAATTTTAAAGTTTGAAATTTCTCCATATCTTTTCAGTATCCTCAGCAAGTTCCAAATCGTAATCCTTGGATTTGAAACCTAAAACAGCACATCATCCGCATATGCTGCGAGTATATGCTCTTCTTCCCCATCCTAATCCCATTGATATCTGAATTATTTCGGATAGAGGCCAATAAAGGTTCAAGGGACAGCACGAACAAGAAAGGCGACAGCGGGCACCCCTGCCTAGTTCCGTTTTCCATTACAAACGGGGAAGATGACACTTCATTCACTTTTACCGGTGCATGAGGATGGTTATACAATACTTCAATCCATTGGATCATACGTGGGCCCACACCCATAACTTCAGGCATTTTTATCATGAGTCCCCAGTCTACCCTGTCGAAAGCTTTTTCTGCATCCATCGGCAGGAATAGACCTGGGGACCCACTTGTTTTAATAGCCTGAAGGAGGAGCAACGACCGCACTCCGTTGTCCCTCGCTTCTCTTCCTGGTATGAATCCGACCTGCTCCGAATGGACCAGGTCGGTCATCCTTTCCTTCAGCCTAGTTGCTAGAACCTTGGCATATAGTTTAGTGTCTGCGTTCAGTAAGGCTATTGGCCTGTAGTTGGAACAAAGCGTGTTGTCCTTGCCCTCCTTCAAAATCACCATTATTGAAGCTAGCAAAGCCTCCCCTCCCATTTCGAACTTCATACCTAATCCGTTCATATACTGGCAAAGCTTCGGAACTAAGATCTCCTTATATTTTTTGAGATAGTTGATACTGTCAGCACAGCCAGAGCACAGCCAAAGCACAGGTCCAGGTAGCAGGCAGAGGTGTCCCGGCAGAAATACTGTCCAAAGTCAGTAGAGGCAGCAGGTAGATATATGGTCAACACAGCCAAAGTATTGGTGCAAACAGCAGGAAGAAACATGGTCCATAATGTCATGGGTCATTACAGGCAGCAATATGGTCAGCACAGCCAAAGTATTGGTCCAGGCAGCAGGAAGGACCATCAAGTTTAGGGCCAGGGGGACATGGGTAGAGACTTCTCCCACCCAAATCGATTTGAAGCCTCCGGGCAACCAGACCCTGTTCTGGGAGCACAGAAAACGAAAAACTGTTTTTCTCTACTCAGAACGCTATTCTGAAGCCCCTCACATTTGTAAGATCCCTGTGTACTAAAGTAGATGGCCAAAAGATCAGTCCAAGTGGCAGGCAAAAACATAGTCAAATAACAGGCCAAGGTTGGTGCACGTGGAAGTCAGAAACATGGTTTAAATCGGCAGGCAGAGGCATTGTCGGCAAACAGGCCAGGGTCAGTTAATTAACATGGAAGGTAGTAACAGGGTAGCAGGCAAATGGGGAAATGGCAGTCTGTTAATAATAAGGGGAACTAATATTGGATGGATGTATGATCATTTTTGAAGCAATCTCCGATGCACAGGCCAGGTTGGGAGGGATATTGGTGACAATAATAGCTGGTATCTCTTCTTACTCCTCCTCTGCTGCATACACGACATTTCTTTTGGCGTCTTCTTCCAGATTCTGTGGGGGGAAGGCTATAGGGAAAGTGTTGCTCGTGAAGTCGACTGACACTATCAGAGTGAATGCTTCCTGGGGTGGGACCTTGTTGGTAAATGAGGGAAGTAATGGTATCTTCAATATACTTGAGATAGGTGATTTGTTGATTTTGAGTTGCTTTTTGGTAGCAGACAAATGAATTAAAAAAAGCCATGTGGGTCTCCCCTTTGGGAAACTCCAGTGCGGGACTTATAATACCTAAGTCCTTCAGGTTACCACTGTTCAGTTAGTTTAGCAGGCCTAAAACTGCCTCTGGTACCAATATCACTAACCCAACAAAGGGGACACTTATAAGGTTAAAGAAACAGCCTATATCTTAATCAACAGGCCTCAGTACCCCAATAGAGTGGGACAAAGTTTTTGTCCCTCTCCTAAGCTTAATCTTACTCACCCCTTCCCCCTTAACCTCACCCTTTCTTCTCTCCCCTCTTCTCACCTCCTCCCTCCTTCCTCAGAAGCTCAGAAGCGCCACAACCCTAGAAATACCAGTTGCTGAAAATGCCCCCTAAGATGCAGAACTTAGCTCCTCTGTCCCTCAAAGTTTACTCTCTGAATACAAAGGGACTCAATATCCCAGAAAAACGCAGTAGCCTGCTAACTGAAGCTCACAGGCAGAAAGCCCAAATTATTTTCGTACAAGAAACGCACTTTAAAACAAATTCCATACCCCGACTATCCAATCACCGACTCTTGGTGGTACACCATGCAACCTGTGCGGATTCAAAGACAAAAGGGGTAGCAATATTGCTGGAAAAGTTGTTTGCATTTAACTTAACTGACCATATGGTGGACCCTGAGGGCAGGTTCCTTTTTCTGAAAGGTCCCTGGAGAGACAAGCCGGTGACCCTGGCAAATATCTATTGCCCAAACTCAAAACAAGTATCCTTTTTGAAGGATATCCTTCTAAAACTAACCTCTTTCAAGACAGGTCTACTGATCCTGGGAGGTGACTTCAACTTGGCCCTAAATCCGCTCCTAGACACTTCATCAGGCACCTCATCTCTCCCTTTCTCAGCTTTGCGACAGGTTAAACTCCAACTGGCCTTACTCACGCTCCCCGACTCCTGGCGCACTTTAAACCCACGTGGGAAGGATTTCACGTTTTATTCAGCCCCACACAGCCGATACTCTCGGCTAGATTATTTGTTTATACCCCAGAGAGATTTGGCATACCTTCACAACGCGACGATAGAAAACATGGTGATTTCAGATCACCATCCGATCACTATGACCCTGAGGTTCCCCCAGAGAGAGACATTTACTAAAATCTGGAGGCTTGACTCCTCCCTCCTCTCAGATATTGGAGACTTGGCCTCCATTAAGCAGACCATTAGCAAATATTTCCAACATAATGACACACCTGACACTCCCCCTATGGTACAATGGGAAGCACACAAATGCGTAGTGCGCGGGCACCTGATGGCGTTAGCGGCGAAGAAAAAGATACACCAGGCTCTGATTTTGGAGCTGACATCCAAAATCTTCAAACTAGAAGCACAACACAAATGTTCGCTCGCTACTAACGTAGCAAATGAACTGGCAGATACTAGAGCACTTCTGCGGGAGGAACTTTTCAAAAGGGCACGGAAACAGCAGTTGTTGTCACAGAAATTCTTCTATGAAAACAGCAATAAACCCGGCAGACTTGGCAAGATTTACACAAAAACGTACTCTTGCCCATACTGTTCATCACTTAGTAGACAACGCAGGGGTTATGCACACCAAAAATGAAGAGATAGCTCGCCAATTTCATAATTACTATAGGAAATTATATGACTTGCAGACTACTGAACAAAATCCAATGCCAGCAGAGGATAGGTTAAATCTAATAAGAGATTTTCTGCGCAAGTACAGCCCGGAGACGATTTCATCTGAAGACCAACAGGCTCTTGAAGCTCCGTTGTCCTCAGAGGAATGGGAAGAAGCTCTAAAATCTACAAAACCAGGCAAGAGCCCTGGGCCGGACGGCTACACCGCTCAGTATTACAAGAGCTTCCCAGATCTCTTAGGCCCCAGCATCTTAAAAGCAAGCAAGCAAGTGCCCCCCGCAGCCTATTAGAGGCATACATCACAGTGATACCAAAAGAGAATAAAGATCCGGCGAACATGGAGAATTATCAATATCGCTTTTAAATGTAGATGTTAAACTTTTCGCCAAAATAACTGCGACCAGACTTTCTTATCTACCAGCATGGGTGGGTTTGGACCAGGTTGGTTTTGTTCCTGGTAGAGAGGCCAGGGACAACATCATCAAAGCTCTGAACCTACACCACTGGCTGACTTCCACTCGAAGCAATGGGTTTTTCCTATCCATGGATGCGGAGAAGGCCTTTGACCGAGTGGCCTGGGACTACATGGATGTAGTCCTGGAGACCATAGGCTTGGGGAACGGCATACGAGCGTCTATAAAAGCTTTGTACACTAACCCAAGTGCGAGGGTCCGGGTCAACGGTCACGTGTCAGAGACCTTCTCCATCCAAAACGGAACCAGACAGGGCTGTCCCCTCTCTCCGTTACTCTATATTCTCACATTGGAGCCCCAAAACCAAATATAAAAGGCATAGAAGTACATGACCGGGAATACAAAATTGCTGCTTTTGCGGATGATGTCCTGCTTTTCCTCTCGTCCCCAATGACATCTATACCAAATCTGATGCAGGTATTGAAACAGTTCCGACTTATTTCCAATTTGCAAATGAACTTTGCTAAATCCTTTGCCCTAAACATTACCTTACCCTCCCAAACAGTGAAACAATGCCAGAGGAATTTCCCCTTCACCTGGAAGACGGATGCTATTTGGTTATCACCTATTTGGTTATTCAGGTACCCAGTAGGCTAACAGACTTATTTAACATAAATTTTGTGACAGAACTGAAAAAGCTGCAACAAGACCTTGATGGAACATGCCCACCATATCCTGGTTCGGACGTGCTTCCATCCTAAAGATGACGGTGCTCCCGCGCATTTTGTATAAAATGCAGACTATACCTATCTGCCTCCCACCCTCTTTCTTTGCGGCCTACAAAAAAAATGTGTAGAGCCTTCCTCTGGGGATCCAGGGGAGTGAGAATTATGTGGGCGAAGTTGGTGTTTCCAAAATCCGAAGGGGGAATTGGGCTTCCTGATCTTCAGAGATACTATTGGGCCACGCAGCTAGCTAGGATAGTGGACTGGAAAGTACACAGCCGGTGCAAGGGTTGGGTACTCTTGGAGCAATTGATTACCGACACGGACCTCAGTTCACTTCCTTGGTGGGCCAAAAAGCATGTACCCGTGGCTGCACGCACCCACCCTCTCATTAACGCTACCCTAGAGGCTTTTGATAGAGCATGTAAAGCCCACGCAATCTCAGCCAAAAATTGTCCCCTCACGCCTGTGAAACCCAGATTTCGCTCCTGGGCTAGCCAAGTCCTATCTGTCTGCGGAATGTCCGCATACAGAGATGCAGGCCAAACACTTTTTCTCTAGAGGCAGGTTCCTAAGTCAGACAGCATTAGCTACCCTCTCTACGACAAAATCCTTCCCCTTCTGGTCATACATGCAAATCAAGCATTTTCTAGACAATCCGGTGTCCAGGGGAAAATTCACGAAAAGCCCCAACGGCTTTCGAGTCATTATGTTCAGGTCCCTCGCCTCAGCGGCACGTAATTTCAACACTTTATGCCTCCATGTTTCAGGAAGCTCACAACATCTTACAAACAAAACATGACTTTTGGAAGAAGCAATTAAATATAGAAATATCACAGACAAATTGGGAACACATTCACTTATACATCCACAAAGGATCACTTAATGTCCACATTTAGGAGAACGGGTACAAGATTAAGACACAGTGGTATAAAACACCAGAGATACTCCATAAATTTATACCCACAGTTTCTGACCGCTGCTGGAGATGTGGCATTGAGCAAGGCTCTTTCCTGCACGTTTGGTGGGACTGCCCGCAGATTCAAACATATTGGCGGAAAGTACATGATGCAACGACTATGGTCTCCTCGCTCCCCCTAGAATTCACACCAGCACAGTACCTCCTCCACCACTCAAAAATATCCAAGAAAAGATACTTTAAATCTGCTGCAATGCATATGATAAACGCTGCCAAACTATGCCTACCGGTCCATTGGAAGTCCACTTCGACCCCATCAATGAAAAAATGGGCGTCACGAGTCAACCACATTGCGGGGATAGAGGAGCTGATATCTTCCACCCAAGACAGAATTGCCAATTGCACTGTGATTTGGGATTCCTGGTTTCAGTTTCGTAAGTCCCAAGAATACCAAAATCTGATAAACAACACAGGTTAGTAAGACAACAACAAAGAAGCTTTACCATGTTTACGAACCATTGGTCCGGAAAACAATAACAAATAACAGGGGAACTGTGAGAAATTGATGGGGGGGGGGGGGTAGCTGGTGATCATCCCACCCCCTCCCCAAGCCCTTCTGCGCTCACTTTTGCTCCCCTCCCCAGCTTTCCCTAGCCCCTTCCTCCTCCCCTCCCCTCTCTTACCCTTCTTATTTCCCCCCCCTTATCCATCACCTAACTAATCCTCTATTCAGGGAGGGTGTGGAGCGCGGGGCCGACTTAAAGGTGGGTCGCCGGTCCACATTCCCCTGAAGATCAGACAAACGGATACCAGGAGGTAAACTCCCTAAGTTAGTAAGTCGGGAACAGGTGGATAATCAGATCTCTGTGACCAAGTGCACCTAACGAATCAATCAAACACCTATTATTGATACACATGTATAGTCATGTTGAGTTTAAGGTTGTACATTTAGCAGCCATGTTATGAAACAAGCGATTGTTTATTTGTGCCTACTTTTGTTCAGTTATACCAAATGTCAAAGGGTGCCTTAAGTATTTGTACTGTTATATCTGTTATGTCTTACATTATCTTCAATAAAGAAAATCTTTTTGGAAAAAAAAAAAGGCCATGTAAAACAGATGAAACGCAACTTTCTTGTACCAATAATAGGACTTTCAGGTTGATAAATAGGGCTGTAGCATCTGATCGTTTAAATCCACCCCCCCATGTACATATTGTAGTCGTGGACACATTCGGGCTTTACAATGGGGCCGCGTCTTCTTTGGATCTCCACCACGGTGTCATTGTGGATGGTAGAGGATGTGGACAACTTTCTTGTCCCTCCACTTCATGGCCAACACCTCCTCGTTCCTCATGAATGCCGATTCTCCATTTTGCAATTTTTTTTTTTTAAGGTACCGCAGGCTGGGTTTTTTTTTTTTTAAAAGATGACGAAAAAGGGGCAGACTGGTATAGTAGTTGTCGACATATACATGGTATCCTTTTTCAAAGAGGGGGTATGCCAGCTCCCAGCCAATTTTCCCACTGGTTCCAATATATGTGGGGCAATCACAGGCTGGAGCTGGGAATCTTTGCCTTCGTAGATCCGGAATGTGAAGACGTATCCAGTGGCTCGGTCACATAATTTATTTAATTTCAGCCCCTACCTGGCTCTCTTGTTTGGTATATACTGCTTGAAGTGCAGTCGGCCAGTGAAATGTATGAGGGACTCATCCACACAAATTTTTTGGTCTGGGATGAAAACTTCTCTAAATCGCTGGGAAAAGGAATTGATCAGGGGGCGTATCTTGTATAATTTGTCCTGGTTTTGTTGATCTCGGGGAGGGCACTGTGAATTGTCATTGAAGTGGAGAAAACGCATAATCATGTCGTATCTTGTCCTGGACATGACAGAGGAATATATGGGCATGTGTTGGATGGGGTGGGTGGACCAATATGCATGGACTTCTTTTTTGTAAGCCCCATATTGAAAGTAAGTCCCAAAAACAATCTAAATTCATCCAGTGTGACACGTCGCCACTGGAACATGCGGGCGTAATAAGAATTGGGGTTGGCAGGAATAAATTGGGATGCGTACAGATTAGTTTGATCCACTATATTCTGCAGAAAATCTTCTGGGAAAAATAAAGAAAAATAATCAAATTTAGAAAAATTTGTAGTGTCAGGCTGCACACCTGGCTGTGCTGTGAAAGGGAGGATGATAGTGGATGCTGAGTTGGCAGGCAACCATAAGGGGTTTGCCAGGGCATCAGGCAGGTAGGACTGGGGCTGGATTCTTTGGGTTGGGCGTGTATTTGCAGTACTTGTACTGGGCTCCTCTTCCTGGGGTCTGGCGCTGCTGGTGGTGGGCAGATCTCCTGATCTTGGTCCTGATATCATTCTTTTGGGAGGGACGGTTTCCTCTGCGGACTCGGACTCTGATCCACTATCCTCCACTGGCTCGTATTCCGAACCAGAATCCGATGATGGGAGCTCCCTGCTGCTCTTATCATTCGACATGGCAAGAATTTTCATATGCCTCCTCAGGTGTGTAATTCCTTTGGGACATTATGGCAGTGCTTTTTGGCGGTCCTGTGTAATGGTACGGCTGTTGGTAGTGGTACCGATGGAGGTATTAATGGCGGGCCTGTGTGGTGGTACTGGTGGCGGTACAGGTGGTGGTGGCGCCGGTACAGGTGGTGATGGCGGTACGGGTGGTGGTACCGATGGCAGTACGGGTGGTGGTGGGTACGGGTGGTGGTGGTACCCATGGCGGGACTAGTGGCGATACTGGTAGCGGCCTGTGTGGCAGTATAGATGGTGGGCCTGATGGCGGTACTAGTGGCGGTACCGATTGCGGTACTGGTAGCCTGTGTGGCAGTACCGATGGCGGTGGGCCTGTGACAGATGGGCTAATTGACAGATGGGCTGATTGGCTGGGCTGTGTGGCAGGTGCTCTTTATTGGGGGGACGTGTTGTGCACAGTAAAAAACAATATTATACAGACACTGATCTCACTTACTGATCCCTGCTCTCTCCTCACACAATCGGTGTGTGTGAGGAGAGAGCAGGGATCAGATAGTAACTGCTGCTTTGTTTACATTTGTGACCGGCTGTGATTGGACACAGTCGGTCACGTGGTAAACAGCCAATTACTTTGGCTGTTTACCGTGATCGGGGAAGCGCTGTGTCCAAGGGACACACGCCGGTGCGCGACGGCATGTGTTTTTGAAGGACGTCATTTGACGCCCAGTCAGGATAACGCAACCACTTCCCGGGCTTCAATATGCTATTGACCGGGCGGGAAGTGGTTAATAAACTTTTCTTAAAAAAAAAAAAAAAAGGCTCATTCACTGCCTCTCGGGCTTGATGGACATTTGTTTTGTTTTTTTTGGACATTTAAGCGCTGCACTTCTTTACTTTAAACTCTACGCTCAGAGTCACAATAAGTAATTTGCTAGTAACAAAACTGAGCCCTGCTCTATCTCCACTCCAACAACACACTAAAAAAAATCTTTTATAGTGTGGGGTGGGACTATGAGCACCAACCGTGATTGGAGAGAGTCATCATCACTTTATCCAATCAGGGCTCTGATAGTGCTCTGTGCCCTAATTGGCATAGCCTTGCACCTGACCAGCCGTGCATTAGGGCCCTAGAATGCACTGTGAATTGCGCAGTGGATTGTGGGGTGCTTGACGGGTGAACATCCCCATAAGCGCTCCACAAATTCGGGTGTTCGCCGAACGGGTGGGCTGAACTTTTGCTCGCCCAACACTAATCTGGGATTAAAAGTACCATTTCAGTCTTTGCAGATGACATCAAGCTATGCAGTTGTAGCACTGACCCCCGAAGGAGCTGCTGGTTTGAATTGGGCCTGCACTCTACCGAGAAACCCTACTAACTTGACTCAATCCCCTTGGCACAGCTGTGGTGCAATGTAATACAGTACAATATAAGACAATGCAAAGTACCTGTATTATACCCTAAAGATCCACTGGCTCCACCTGGTGGGGAAAAAAGTACACCGCACAATTGGATACTTAACCAGAGATATTTTTACTGCAGAATATTCAATAAAAGGTGGTTACAGAAATTGTGCTGTCCTCCCAACATAGGACGACAGCACAATATATTTCAATATAAAGCAATATAAAATGTATATATATTTAAACCTGGGAGCTCCCCCTACTTTAAAGGCTATGCGTGAGATCTCACTTAAAGTACTTTATCCGGGATCTTCTTTCTTCGCTAGCTAAAGTAACTCCTTTTTGTTTGTAATCCAAAGTATATGGAAAGTTAGATCAAGGTGCTCCGTGTGTAACTCCAATAACTTATTTACAACCCTTGGGTGCCAGAGTGAATGGGCCCCAAGCCTGCTTAGTGTCAGTTGCTCTGTTACTCCTCTGTGGAACTACAGATTCCAGCGAGGCCTGTATGTGAGTCTAACTGCATGTAACAAGTTAACAAATGGTGGGCCGTAACCCGCTCACCAACTGGATCGGAGTTCCGTGTGATAATCTTGGTCCGGTGACTGCAGCTTGCCTCTGTGTCAAAAAATAAATAAATACAGAGATACCTCTAATTTGTGGGATTTTTAAGGCAACACATACAAATTTTTTAGAAAAATATAAATTTATTCATAATGTCAAAATATCAAAAAATACATAAGTGGAATATAGCAGTCGTTGTTGTTTAAAATCAAGCATTATAGATGATACAGATGGTAATACTTGTGATATTTCCAACGCGTTTCAAAAGGCCAACATTTGCCATTCTTCATCAGGGAAAATGATATCACAATCTATAGAGTCCATCAAAAAAAGAAACAACAGCAGACAGGGTTAATTAATGTGGTCATTAAGTGTCATATTTCCCAACAAAGCAACCAAACTTTTTTTCAGATGCAATGCAAGAAAGCACGTAACCCCCACAGACAACCCATAAAAACATCATAGAAGATACTTACATCGTTTATATCATAAGGTAATGTAAATGTGTTCATTGCTTTCCCAAAGGCATCGGTCCTCCACCTCAATATGGGTACAGTTTATCTAAAGGGGTGTCATGTATCCCTTCTGCATGACGGCTTGGAACCAAAAAATCCAAAATGGATACTGGCATCTCAAAGGGAGTATCGCTAAATAGAAATAATACCATTTAGAAAGGACCAAAAAATAGAAGACATCTGAACATAAGGAGGGGGAGACCTCTCAAATAAGCCACTTACCCCAGAGCCTAAAAAAAGGCAAATAAAGCCATGTTCATGGAGGTAACGGGGGGAGAGAGAGCAAACATCCCATCCGGTTCAACCAAAGACCTCAGTAGATTGAATAATTCCTCACTGCAGCGAATTGCTGTGGAGGGGGAAAGACGCCAGACACCGTCCTTGGCGTCCGCTTATGAAGGGAGATCCGGGTTCCATCCTGCCCCTAGTGCGTCACCACGTTGATGCCGCGTACTAGCACGCCGCGTCATCGGGGGACGGCGCGCCCGGTGCGTCATCACGTCGACACAGCGTACACAAGCGTGCCGCGTCATCAAGAGACGTCGCACCTGAGGGAATTTTTTGCGCGGTCCGTTGCTCAGGAAACCGGGTTGACAGGATATCATCCAATCAGGGCCAGATGACGGAACACGCAAAGACGTGCATCGCTACCATGTCCCTCTCTCTGGGTCGCACTGCAAATGATTGCAGGCTAACTCCAGAGTAGGATGCCTATTGGACCAAGGGTCCAATTCTCCACCCATAAGGGTGGCAGAGGACATAGACCTCACTATGTCCTGAAGTCCGGCCCAGGGCAAGAGGCCTAGGGGAAACCCGTGCAGAACCGGAAAGGGGGGCAAAAGAAGGACGGGAAAAATAATAATAATTCCCAAATCCCCTATACCCACAATCCGCCATTTGCACATGTCAATGGGAGGGGACCAAAAATGGCCTAATTGGCGTGAAGTCTCCCCCGCATCTAATTGTATGAGGAGAGAAATCCCCCAAAGAGGCCATGGCAAGAGGACTAAAACCACTGGCACTCTAAGCACTCTATCCAGTCGAGGTAAAGGCAATTCAACAACAAAAAAAGATTTGGGGGCGATCTCAAAGAATCAGCGAACACAACTAGATGATTTTTTAGATCGCAACCAAATATAATCAGGACAACCAGTACCCTCAACACAATCGGGGACACAACCATTACCCATGACACAAACAGGGATAGAACTGTTTGTGACAAAAATTCAAGGAGGTTTAAATATTATCAATTTGTCCTCTCACCCCCTTACCACAGCCGAACAGGAAGTACTCTCCTTGGGTTTATCATTTTGCCCCGACAAGAATATTGATGTCTTTGAAGTGGTCAAGGACATCAATCTCTTCGCTAGAAAATTGTATTATAAGAGTCTATATAATAAAGAGATCAAGAAAGAGGTAGAATTGCCCCCAATTTGAAAGCAGTGGATTTTAGGGCCCTAAGGGATTTAAATCTGCTGCTGTTGGAAAGTGAAGCATGGGGTGAACAATGGGAGGAGGATCTTGACAGTGAGGGGAGTGAGGAGGAAACTGAGAAGGAAGAAAATATTATTGGTTTGAAGAAAAAATTCAAACGAAAATCTCATAATTTCCCACAATTGAATTTGAATCCAGCACTTTCTTTGTTTGTGAGACAAACCACAAAGGAGCTGGAAACAATGAAGGATGAAATATGGCACCAGAACTTAAATAATGAACAAAGAAAGGCCTTATTGTCCCTAAAAAACAATGGGGAAATTACAAATTAAAGGATCAGATAAAGGTGGCAACATCGTAATTATGAATAATCTGGAATATGAAAGTATGTGCTTTAAAATATTGAATAATACCCAATGTTACTGAAAAATGTCATCCTCTATGGTGGAAAAATGTATATAATGAATTCTATGCCCTAGTGGATGAATCCCTGAATGAAGGGGTTATCACAAGGGATATCTGGGATTTTATTAGGACCAGACATCCACGTACACTGACCCTATATGCCCTCCCGAATGTTCACAAGAGCTTAAAAAATCCCCCTGGTAGACCTATTGTCTCGGGGAACGGATGCATATCCGAAGGGATCAGTCAGGTGATTGATCATCACCTGAGGCCACATGTAATGGACCTACCTTCATATACGAAGGATACGATCCATTTGTTGCAGATTATTGAAGATCTTGTTATTCCAGAAACTGCAATTTTGGTAACTATCGACGTGGAGTCCTTATATAACAGCATTCCCCATGATTTGGGGATTGCTGTTATTGACAGGGTCCTTAAACAGAGGGCCCTAAGGACTGGAAATTTAACGCATTTATTCTTCATATGCTTGAGTTTATACTACGGCATAACATCTTCTTGTTTAAGAATTCCCATTTCCTCCAGGTACAGGGGGTAGCTATGGGGACGTGTTGCGCCCTCATATGCGAACCTGTACCTGGGGGAATGGCAAAAAGATTTTTTGTCAAGTGAGCGTACGTCTATGTACACCTGCCACATCCTTGTGGCAGAGGTACATAGACGACGTGTTAATCATATGGGATGGCCCGGAGGCCAAGCTCATTGATTGCCTGAAGTTGATGAATCAGAATGATTTTAACTTATTCTTCACGATGAGTTATGATCCAAGAGAAATACATTTCTTGGACATCTGTATTCAAAAGGCACCTAATGGCGGCATTAGCAGTAAATTGTTCCGCAAACAAACGGCGGGAAACACACTGCTACATGCAGATAGCTTCCACCCAATTTTACTTAAAAAATCGATACCTTTTAGTCAGTTTCTCCGCATTAGGAGAAACTGTACAAAAGATGAAGATTTCCAACTAGAAAGTGACAAATTAACATTGAGACTGCTAGCTAGGGGTTACACGTAAACAACTCCTAAAAAAGCCTTCAATAGAGTAAAAAAACACAACAAGGAAGGATCTCATTTTTAAATCTAAGAGGAAGAAAAATGACGACAACATAGGTATCATTATGAAATTTGCCAATGAACATGCTATGATTAGGAAAATACTAACAAAACATTGGTCGATCTTAACAGATGATCCCGTTTTAGGTAGCCTTGTTGCTACTACACCCCTGATTACTTTTAAGAAGGCGGGATCGATAGGGAATATGGTCACGCAAAGCGAATACAGGGGAAATGCCAGAAAGGACCCCTGCAAAATGTTTGGCACCTTTCCCTGTGGTGCCTGTTCGCAGTGCCCCATCATTAGACAGAGAACCACATTGACACTGCCTAATGGGGAGACTTTCTCCCTGAGGCATTATGCCTCATGCAAAACACAGGGAGTGGTCTACCTCATGCAGTGTCAGTGTGGGGCCTTCTATTTGGGAAAAACGCGACAGAAACTGGGAAAAAGGGTAGAACATCATATGCACGATATGCAAATTTGTAACCTGTATTTACCCTTAGGCAGATATATTGCCAAAAAGCATGACTATCGACTGCCAGTGGTTAATTTTACAGTATTGGACAGACTTCATATCCCTATTAGGGGTGGAGACTGGAATAAGGTCCTACTCCAGCGCGAAATGCGCTGGAGTAGGTACCTTAAAGCCACAACCCCACCAGGCCTAAATGAAATCGAGAGCTTTAGACCCTTTTTGGAGGGCTATAGCTCCGGTAAGACCGATTAACTTTAGGAAACAGGTCACGCAAAGTGACGGGTTTCCCCATGTATCTTTCACGGATTTTCTCCATCCTTTTCCTGCCCTCTTTTATCTGTGTAACTCTCGTTTCTATCCTTTTCCTTAGTCCCAGTATATACCCCTATGGGGCATTCTTTGGCTTAATGTGTGGAGTTTTAGAGGTTTTTTAAAGAGATATAGACATAAGGACTTTTTCATTGTAAATGTTTTTGTAATTTATATGTCAAGTGTTTTTTGCTTTTACCATAGGGGTATCGGTCCACCTATAGAATATATATTTTTATTCAATCTACTGAGGTCTTTGGTTGAACCAGACGGGATCTTTGCTCTCTCTCCCCCAGTTACCTCCATGAACATGGCTTTATTTGCCTTTTTTTAGGCTCTGGGGTAAGTGGCTTATTTGAGAGGTCTCCCCCTCCTTATGTCCAGATGTCTTCTATTTTTTGGTCCTTTCTAAATGGTATTATTTCTATTTAGTGATACTCCCTTTGAGACGCCAGTATCCATTTTGGATTTTTTGGTTCCAAGCCGTCCTGCAGAAGGGATACATGACACCCCTTTAGATAAACTGTACCCATATTGAGGTGGAGGACTGATGCCTTTGGGAAAGCAATGAACACATTTACATTACCTTATGATATAAACGATGTAAGTATCTTCTATGATGTTGTTATGGGTTGTCTGTGGGGGTTACGTGCTTTTCTTGCATTGCATCTGAAAAAAAGTTTGGTTGCTTTGTTGGGAAATATGACACTTAATGACCACATTAATTAACCCTGTCTGCTGTTGTTTCTTTTCTTTGATGGACTCTATAGATTGTGATATAATTTTCCCTGATGGCCTGATTGGCCTTTTGAAACGCATTGGAAATATCACAAGTATTACCATCTGTATTATCTATAATGCTTGATTTTAAACAACAACGACTGCTATATTCCACTTATGTTCACAAATGTGTATTTTTTGATATTTTAATATTATGAATAAATTTATATTTTTCTAAAAAATTAGTATGTGTTGCCTTAAAAATCCGACCAATTAGAGGTATCTCTGTATTTTTACTTATCTCAGGGATGATGGCAACTATTTATGCCCTATGATCTGAGCTCAACTCAATTTCCGCTTGCCTCTGTGTCAGCTGGGCCAGACGCTCTGTACCACTCCACTGGGTGAATCTGGACCTCCAATGCTCCGATGAGTGTCTCTGGGCCTTGTCAATCCAGTCACCGTCTCTCAGGCTCCGTCAGGTCACTTCACAAACAAGCAGGTTTGCGCTCCGTAGTGACTGTCTGCTGCTGTCTCCGGGAAGCCTCCTCACAGATCCGCACAGGCAGGCAACCTGATCCCAAGAGACCTAAAATGGCCGCTTGGCTTCCTTTTATCTCCTACCCAACATGCACTGCGTAAGAGAGTGTTCATGGGTAGGTCACACAGACTCCTGGGTAACAAGGTCAACCTTCTGAATCAAAACAACAGTCACTTCCTGTACAAGTCTTTAGGTTGTTCAGAGGTAATAATATACAGGTGCGTTACCCATATTTGGTCACTAGATGGCTCTGGGTACGGAACCACAGTAATGTCCATTCACCTTACATTAAAGTATACATAACCACATCAATAGGCAAGGATGTCAGCACTACACAGTAATATTTTATGTCCTTACAGGATGTCTCCAACTTACAAGTCAACCTCAATGCACTGTGTAATTGGGAAACTATGCAGCAAATGAGGTTTAAAGTTGATAAATGTAAAGTTATGCACTTGGGGGCTAAAAATATGCATGCATCATACATATGTAGCGGCCATAACCCCCAGGGACTGCCTTGACTTTTCTTGGCTTACTAATTACCTCCTTGCTGCTCGTCTTCCGTTGTCTAGGGGTTCCCAGGGTTAGTACCCATTAACTTCAGAGCTGACACACAAAAGTCCTTTTGAGGTTTTTTATTTTGCAGGGGTAACATTCAACAGTAACAGTGTCAGGTAGGAATAGAGGGCACGGGTGATAAAACTCAGGCACTTTGAACTGCTGACATCCACTGAATGTCTCTAGTTAGCCCAGAGAGTAGCCACTCACAACTGGGCGCCTTACTGCTGGATAAACCTCTAACCATAGATTTAGCAGCCAACATGTGATCCGGAAACTTTGCAAAGTCTCTGCCACAGACTAGGTTGTAACTGAAGATAAGTAGGAACCTTTTCCACAGTACCTGGATCTCTCAGCCTTCTTGGCGATACTGTGGATTCTCTAGTGTCCATACAACTCAGCTCCCAGGCTCTTACCGAGCAGCCAGCTTCTTGGCCCTCCTCCGAAGAGTCCTCCCCTGGTCACTTGTACGAGTTGCCGTGTCCCTCCAATACCGAGAACACACCGGAATGCCTTTGAATTCTCCTTCAGTTACTGGGCCTCGAACTAGCCAGTTTCGAGGCTCGGGAATGGACGGATCCCCTCCCCAGACCATGAGGGCCTCTGGGGCTGGTCAGGGTGACCATGATTTTGGGGGCAGCAGACACTCCTGGGTCCGGGACCCCTCACAGGACGGAACCAGGAATCGATGCAGCAGCCGAACCCTGAACACGTGACTTCGGCACCTTTAAATACCCCTTCCCAGACCACACAGTGGGGCCAGACGCGCCCACTGATTGACTCCGGGAAAGATAGGTACCTAACGCGTCCAACCAGTAGTAATTGGGGATATGCAGTTCAGTTTTGGCCACCAATTCATAAAAAGGATATTAGAGAACTGGGGGAAGTGCAGAGAAGGGCAACCAAACTGATGAGAGGCATGGAGGAGCTCATTTATGAGGAAAGATTAGAGGAACTAAATTTATTCTCTCTTGAGAAGAGGAGATTAAAAGAGAAGTATGGGTATATTTTTTTTTTTTTTGATTCATACTTACCTAGGTGGATACTGCATCTGTCCCTTGGCGCCTCTAACACTGAGAATACCCTCGACCACACGGTTCTCACAGCTCCCCGAGACTGTCAGTCATGGCTCTCTGCTCTGCCACCTCCTTGTTTACCGGAGAGCTGGGCTGTGGAGGGGGGGGGAGCGGTCGGCTCAGGCTCCCAGCAGCTCACTGAGAGGCTGAGCCGGGTGTCAACCCAGGGATCTGGGCGAATCCTGACTCAATGATTGTGATGACGCCGAGCCTTGACTGACATTGGTGATGACAGTAGAGAGCGGACTTCAGCCTGCTCTCTGCTGAAAACGGGGGACAGAAGTGCAAAACGAACTGCACTCCTGTGATTCATAGGAGAAATACATCCAAACAAGCTTTGGCTATACTTCTCCTTTAAGGGGGATATGATCAATATGTATAAATACATAAGTGGTCCATATAGTGAACTTGGTGTAGAATTATTCACTTTAAGGTCATCACAGAGGACAAGGGGGCACTTATTAGATCTGGAGGAAGGGATTGTAAAGGCAGAAGTTTTTTTTTATTTTTTAATCTTAATGCATTCTATGCATCTGTGTGCAGCAGCCCCCTTCAGACCTCCTAATACCTGAGCCAATCTTTATCCACCGATGTTGCAGGAGTGTCTAAGCTGCCCGGGACTCCCCTCTTTATTGGTTTGAGACAGCAGTGTGGTGTGATTGGCTCCCATTGCTGTCAATCAAAATCATTCAGCCAATCTGGAGAGTGGGGGCGGGGCTGAGTTGCACCGTGCCTGAATGGACACACAGAGCTGTGACTCGGCTTGGGTGCCCCCCCAGCAAGCTGCTTGCTTTGGGGGCACTCAACAGGAGGGAGGGGCCAGGAGCACCGAAGAGGGACCGGAGAAGAGGAGGATCTGGGCTGCTCTGTGCAAAACCAACAGCATAGGGTAGGTAAGTATAACTTTTTTTTTTATTTTAAATGAGAGTTTACAATCCCTTTTACCTCCAAATATATGGAAAGGCTTCTTCACAGTAAGAGCTGTGAACATGTGGAACTGACTCCCTCAAGGAATAGTTCTGACCTCAGTAGATTGTTTTTAAAAAAAAAGGCCTGGATTCTTTCTTAAATGCACAAAATATAACTGGATACTAGGATCTAGAGGTTAAAATACCAGGGGTAGTTGACCAGGGAATATCTGATTGCCTGTTGGAGGATCAGGAAGGATTTTTTCCCCCCACTGGAGAAAATTGGATCATGCTTTACTGTTTGTTATTTGCCTTCCTCTGGATCAACTGTGGGTATAGGATTGTGTATATGGAGGTTTTCAAGATCTTTTTCTTGTTGGTTGAACTAGATGGACTAATGTCTGTTTCCACCTCACTATTTAACTTTCCGTGTGCGTGCTCCACGATCCTTTCCCACATTTTGGCTTTTGAGGAAAGAACCGTCCTACCTCATTTCATCATGGATGATCCAGTCTCTGGTCTGTCCCACTCTCCATAGGCCCTTATCAGGATAGCCTGCTTGGCTTTGTAAGTGTATGAGGCTTCACTCCTGCGGGAGGCCTGTTATCTGGATCCTCTGCCCCTATTTCCAGAGGGATGTACTTTTCAGCAGCTTTAAATGGGGTGTTTGGCTGTCTGCTGAGCCCAGCAATCTCCAGCTGTTTGAGACAATCATATTTAGAAGCATTATTACTACTATGACTGCTTGTTTATGGGGCCAGCATCTGCCAATCATGCTTGTGGAGTAACCTTCTGTTATTGGCTTTGTGTACACACCTCACGCAGCTCAGTCCTGCTGCTGCAGGTGACTTGTGTTACACTGTACAGTCTGAGTGACTGATCAGTGGATCCAGCAACAAATCCTCAGACTCTGGACTGTATCTTACTGTTTGCATAACCTATAGAAGGTAATTGTTTCTATCATAGCACAACATGGCACTATGCCCCCAGAACCAATCAGTAGAAGGCCTTTTATTGAATGGAAGAATGAGTGCTTTCTATGAGAATTCCTGAGCCATGTACTAAACATACATGAGCGGCTCCCCGCCTACATGTGTGTATTGGTATTCTCAGTACATAGGGAAGCAGTGACCTTCAGCATCAAATATTGTGTTAGCTGATCTGTAATGATATGTGAGTGTCGGTAGCACAGCTTCGTATAGAGACCCGCGCGGCTGGCATACAACAGGTTAACTCCAGCTGTCACTCCTCCGTGTGTAGAAGGCGTCTAGGTGGTTTTCAATACACAGCCAGTCTCGTATGCAAATCACATCCCCTGATCTCTGACGTCGTATCACACCACGGCATGCCAAGCGCTGCCATTGGACGAAAGGACCTGGCCTCATTGACAACAAAACAACCAGCACGCGCTATTACAAGAGGTCCGGGCGGGGCTTCCCACACGGATGGGGGCGTGTTCAGAATAGAGGGAGGGTAAACCACTCAGTCCCCAGTCCTGCCGCTGCAATTCACTGAGTTTGCAGAGGCCAGAGCGAGGCTTGACCCGCAACTCCCTGACGTCATCGCTTGGTTTTGGGCGGTGCTGCTGGAACATGGCGTCTCTTTGGTTAGTGACAGGTCGATGAGTCGGAGAGAGTGACAGGAACCGGGAGGAAGGAGCTGCTCCCAGCGGTGGGGGTGTGTGATCTGCTGGACTTCCAGCTCCCGTATGGAAACAGGCGAGCTGAGCATGGAGAACATGGAGACCTTAACGGAGCTGGGCGATGAGCTGACCCTGGGAGATATTGATGGTGAGCGAGGGGTGTGTGCTACACGGACTACAGGGGACACGGACTGTATGGACACGGGCTAAGGGGACACGGACTGTATGGACACGGGCTAAGGGGACACGGACTGTATGGACATGGGCTATGGGGACACGGGCTATGGGGACACGGACTGTATGGACACGGGCTATGGGGACACGGACTGTATGGACACGGGCTAAGGGGACACGGACTGTATGGACACGGGCTATGGGGACATGGACTGTATGGACACGGGCTATGGGGACACGGACTGTATGGACACGGGCTATGGGGACACGGGCTATGGGGACACGGGCTAAGGGGACACGGACTGTATGGACACGGGCTATGGGGACACGGACTGTATGGACACGGGCTATGGGGACATGGACTGTATGGACACGGGCTATGGGGACACGGACTGTATGGACACGGGCTATGGGGACATGGACTGTATGGACACGTGCTATGGGGACACGGACTGTATGGACACGGGCTATGGGGACACGGGCTAAGGGGACACGGACTGTATGGACACGGGCTAAGGGGACACGGACTGTATGGACACGGGCTATGGGGACACGGACTGTATGGACACGGGCTATGGGGACATGGACTGTATGGACACGGGCTATGGGGACATGGACTGTATGGACACGGGCTATGGGGACACGGACTGTATGGACACGGGCTATGGGGACACGGGCTAAGGGGACACGGACTGTATGGACACGGGCTATGGGGACACGGACTGTATGGACACGGGCTATGGGGACATGGACTGTATGGACACGGGCTATGGGGACATGGACTGTATGGACACGGGCTAAGGGGACACGGACTGTATGGACACGGGCTACGGTAGTTGTTGCTTGTACAATCAGATTGTGATGTGTATGGTGAGCATAGGGCCTGCCCGGTCATAGCTGTGCGGTGCACTAATAGAAAAATCTTTGATCCACTTACATTAAATTGTGTGATTATTATTATTATTATATTATTATTATTATTATTATTATTATTATTATACAGGATTTATATAACGCCAACAGTTTGCACAGAACTTTACAATATAGAAGGACAAGTGTACAGTTCCAATACAATTCAATAGAGGAGGAATCAGAGTGGTGACAGATGGGGGGCATATGGATGGGCATCCATGATACCCGTTATGTACTTATCACCCGACTTGCCCCTCCCACTACTACCTCATAGAATGACCATCGGGCACCATCATTCTTCTCATACATGTATTGTATCAGCTATGTATGGGGAATGGGGTCATCTGCTTTCATTTTAATTTTTTGTTTCTCTTTTTGCTTCATATTTTTCTATTTGTTTATAACCATTTGGTTGGAATGCACCATGTACAATCTTCTCTTCCAGGAGCCACATTTTACATTTCTCCTACTGTATTCTGTCTGAATGAATCATGTATCAATATTGCTTGTATGGGTGTATAAAAAAAACAATCCGGCTAAATGCACAAAAATGAACTGGCCCTAGGGGGTCCCCATAAACGCCATACTCTGACCATAAAGTGTGACTTTCAGTTTTCTAAAACTGAGGCTCTACCTAAACCCCTGGTGCCCAACCTGCAGCCCAGGGGCCGCATGTGGCCCTTTTGTATATGATGTGCGGCCCTCACACCTCCAGTAGTCTGTAGTGGGAACATTGGGGTACTAACCTCATGTCACCTGTTCCCACTTTCATATTGTCTTCAGCATATCCCCAGCCAAAAAATTGGCCAGTCTACACTAATCCTTATTTCCTCTATTAGGTCTTCAGTTTCTGATAATCCTCTCAAGCATTACATATATTGAACATAATGTGGAGCCCTTTGGTGATTACAGGGGCTGGTGTTGAGTCCCCCTTTAGTTTATACATTAACAACCAGTGGCCTAAACTATCTAATCGATCTGTATATCGATCGTTTTTTATTTATTATTTTTCTTTTTTTTGTGGTTGAACTGGATGGACTTGTGTCTTTTTTCGGCCTAGCTAACTATGTAACTATGTATACAGTCAGGCAGACCCTTCTACTACTTGGTTGTTGATAGATCTAAAGGAGATTGTACAATCAGATTGTAATGTTTGTGTGGTGGGCTTAAAGCGTAACTTCAGTCATTTATTTGTGAGTGAGTCATAAGATGGCTAATGAAATCTGCAGAGCTGGAGGTGTGCCTCTGTAAATCTAGGAAGTGAACAGGCAGCCCCCCCTCCTCCTTCCACCGCCGCCGGGCCTTTCATAAAACGCAGCACGCTTCGCGCATGTGCAGTAGGGAACCGTCAGTGAACCACAGGGCTTCACTGCCGGTTTCCCTTATGGGGAATGGCGGCGGCAGCATCCGAGAGCCGATTGAAAAATAAGCTGGGGTGCCAACATCGCGGGCGCCCTGGACAGGTAAGTGTCCTAATATTAAAAGTCAGCAGCTACAGTATTTGTATTTTTTGGAGGGGGGTGCTGGAGCTCTGCTTTAAGGCCCCTTTCACACATGCGGGTCGATCATCTCATCAAAGAAAATGATGACATTTTACATTGGTTTGTCTACATCCTTCAACTAGAGGCTTTAACCACTTAAGTCCCGGAGCCAAAAACTGACTTCTAGCCTTTTTATAGGATTGCACAAATATTTTTTTTTTTTTTTTTTACCGAGCACACTCACCAATACTTTTGCGGTGTAATTTGAGCCCATACAAAATGAAGGGGCTCCAATTGCACTGCAAAGATTCACATGCGATTAATTTTGGATAGGCTCAAATCGCACCAAAGGTATCTGTTTCAGGTCTCGGAGCATTTGCACGAGTACAAAGGCTTAGTATTAGTGTAAAGAGAAATAAAGGATTTTGCGCTAAAACCGTGGCAATAAATTTAAATAAATACATTCACATAAATAAATATAAATAAGCAATATCGTGCGCAATGCGCTAAAGTGCAAAAACAAAGTGAATAATAGTATTGAAGTGGTAAAAAAGGTAATCAATAAATATCACCCATTAAATAAAGTACATAAAAAATTGTAAATAAATAATGCATCCAATAAATAATGTGCAAAAAATGTGTTGGTGATGGTGATTAAAAATAAGTGAAAAGTCCGACGGACGAATAAATGTTCATGGCAACAATGATAATAACAATAAATTATTCATAATGTCCATGCAGTGAGGTAGATGAGATGACAATGAATGTGTGTCCGTTATTCCCACCGGCGTCCTGTATGTCCCGTCTAGATCAAAGTGAGTGGGTATGGACACTCTAAACTTGTTGTGAAAAGTCAGCAGGTGGGTGCAGACAAATGAAATCCCAAACTACTACTCCCTAGCCTCTCACCTTCGGGCCAGTGTTTCAGGGCACTGAAAGAATTTTAGGCTTAATCCAAACTCCTCTCCTCCACTCGGTCCCAGGGATATGGTAAAATCATTCGGTACTGCAATCCTCTCTCACCCGGAAGTTCCTGTGTGAGAGAGGATTGCAGTACCGAATGATTTTACCAGGGATACTAGGGAGTATCAGTTTGGGATTTCTTGTCTGCACCCACCTGCTGACTTTTCACAACAAGTTTAGAGTGTCCATACCCACTCACTTTGATCTAGACGGGACATACAGGACGCCGGTGGGAATAACGGACACACATTCATTGTCATCTCATCTACCTCACTGCATGGACATTATGAATAATTTATTGTTATTATCATTGTTGCCATGAACATTTTATTCGTCCGCGGGACTTTTCACTTATTTTTAATCACCATCACCAACACATTTTTTTGCACATTATTTATTGGATGCATTATTTATTTACAATTTTTTATGTACTTTATTTAATGGGTGATATTTATTGATTACCTTTTTTACCACTTCAATACTATTATTCACTTTGTTTTTGCACTTTAGCGCATTGCGCACGATATTGCTTATTTATATTTATTTATGTGAATGTATTTATTTAAATTTTATTGCCACGGTTTTAGCGCAAAATCCT